>CM057449.1:1623687500-1624307500 GCA_016271365.2 Neoceratodus forsteri | reverse complement strand
CTACTATAAGTGTCACCACCTGTTCTATCTGTACGTTCACTGTCACATCCTGTTGTGCAGTAGTGGAGGGGCATTAGAGCATACATACTTTGTGCAGAAAGTAGCAGACACCACCACTAGTGTTCCCACTGCTACCATCATGGCTGCTACATCCACAGCCAGTGTGCTTCCCACCACCACCAGTGCCATTCTTGTGCAGCCACCCTTTCAGTTGTCACCACTACTGCAGCCATTGCTACCACTATTCCTATGCCCATGGCCAAAGCACCTTGTACCCTGTGTCTGTGACCATGAACACCCTCTAGTGCTGACCCAATGCAATGCTTGATATCATTTTTCAGAGTGCTATGTGTGTGGTGTGATGATTGAGTGTGCCACATGAAGTTTGTGTTGCATTAGTGAGAGCTCTATGTTGGTGGTTGAAGTGTCATTGAGGTATATATGGTTTACCAGGTTCAACAGGTGATTAATGGTGTTTCTAAGTGCTTTTTAAAGTTTCCTTAAATAAACACTTTTCTGGCGAATACCGAATACTTGGGACCCGAATACCGATAGCCGGCGAATAATGAGGAAAAGGTATTCACTTAGCCTAATACATATAAATATACATATACATATACATATTATACTGGCACAGTAGCACCAGTATAGTTAGGGCTGAGGAGTGCTCAATGTTAAACTCAGGGTTTGCACCTCAATAACTTTGGCAGTGTTTGATGGATGGTTATGTAGCTGGAAGAGTCTCAAGACACGCAGAGTTTCATGCCAGCACCTTCTGTGGTTTCTGAAATCTGAATGTCACATTTTGGAAAAGTGCACTTTTTTCTTATACTTAACATGTTTTTTTTTTGCTCTTATGCACAACCTAGATGGTATGGAACGTTTTCACGCAATCTTCAGGGTAGAAATGACCTGTGCTGAGGTAGTGCCTTTCAGAAGTTTTCATGCAAAAGTTTAAATAGTTCCAGAGATATAAGGATTTTAAGCTTTTCTGAGCTGTTCTTAGCATGCTCAGTAGGGTTTTTGTATAACTCTCTGAAACTAACAAATTTGGTTTGTGAGAGCGATTTCAGTTCATATCACTTAGGTGTCACAAACCAAAAATGGCTCTCACAAACCACATTTTTTCTTTGTTTCATTATGGCCACCATCTTTTTTGTTGTCAACTGAAAACATGTGGAAAATACCTAAAATGATGATTAGCAAAAACAAAAATCTGAACCAAGATAAACAGGAACAGCTAGGTTCTGGTGAATTTTTTCAAAGATGTCCAGAAATACTTTTTCTGGGCACCCCAAAATCCAAGCTCCCCAGCTCCCCAAAGGTCTTACTATTTTGAATCCATTAAAAAACACAGACAATTTTACATATGCAGAACAACTCTGTCATAGGACCTCTGAGAAATCAAAAATCACAGGATTCACATGTCATATGCTAAGAAAGTGCATTTGAACAAACAGTTTGCTGAAATGTTTATCACACTGGAGAGGATGTCTGGTGAACCTATTCCAGACATCTTGCAAGAGATACACACTAACTACCGAAGGACCTTAAGGAAAGCCATGTTTATCAAAAACCAGAAATTCGATGCCCTTCAACATACCATACTTGAACAACCATGAAGAACATAATGGAGTGATTGAACAACAACACCACACAGATGGGCACCTTTCAGTTGTTAATTTGTCCAACCACACACTGACTACTGAGGAATAAAATGTACTTTCAAAAGGCCTCACTTTCTGCCCAACAAAACCACTAGACAAAATACAGTTTTGTGGTGAACTGGAGGAATACTTCCATAGACTGAGACTTAAAGAATTATTTCATGACAAGGAAGAAATCACAGGTAGTGAAGACATCACAATCAGTAACAATTTAATGGATAAGAAAAAGAAATCTGAATTTATCCCCCAAGTGGGCAAACAAAAACTCGACAATTACACTCATTATTTCGACCAGCAAGTCAGTGGTCAGAACCTTACTAGGCAAAACAGCCCTGTTATAACCTCTCTCCACTGGAACAGAGGGCTATATGAACACTGAAATCAAACCACAGTATTGCCATCAAAAAGCTGATAAAACGCCTGCAGTAGTGATATTAAACTGAGAGGATTACATTAATGAGGCTAACAGACAGCTAACTGATCATACCTACTACAAAGAACTGAGAGTGACCCCACTACAACATGTAAAAAGAACTACAGGACTTAATTAGAACTTTTCCAAACCATGTCCAAAAAGACCAATTGACCTCATCCCTGCTGAACCCAAGCCAGGGACATTATACATGCTGCCTAAAATACATAAACCTGGCAATCCAGGAAGACCCATAGTCTCTGGTAATGGTACCCTGACCGAGGGGATCTCAGGGTTTGTAGAAACCATTTTGAAACCACTGGTTATGGAAAGAGACAGTTATATCCAGGACACTACACACTTCCTGTGTCTACTTTCTGGATATAAGTACTTATCACATTACCATTTTAGCGTCAATGGATGTAACATCCTCTACACTAATATTTCACACACGGATGGCATTTCAGGCTGCCTTAAATACATACAGGAGAAAGGACTGAACCAAAACACCAACTCTGAAGTGATGGGAACTTATGGAATTCATTTTGACACATAACGACTTCAGCTTCAATGGTAAACATTATGTTCAAACTGTGGGAACAGTAATGGGCACTAGGATGACTCCACAGTATGCTATCCTCTTTATGGCAGACTTGGAGGAGGACTTCTTAAGTCACTGTCCCCACAAACCACTTGTTTATTTCAGTCACATTGATGATTTGTGTATCATTTGGACAGAGGGCAGATGCACTTAAAGATTTTCATCAGGAACTTAATAACCTTCACCCTACAATAAAGCTTACCCTGGAGTATTCTACCACCAGTGTTAATTTTCTGGACACCACAGTCACCACTAAGGATGGAACCTTACATACATGTATTTGCAGGAAGCCGACAGACAGACAGAGTTAGTTACACAAGAAAGTATTACCCAAGCCACATAAAAAAAAAATGCAATGTACAGTCAACACTTCAATATCACTGTGTTTGTTCAAATGAGGAGGACAAAGATACACATTTGGCTATGTTGAAAACCTTTTTGAGCAAGCACACTCTTCCAGAGAAATTGACAGGATACTAGAACGTGCAATACAAGTGCCAAGACAACAACTACTTCAGTATAAAGAAAGGGCAGTTACCGACAGCATACCCTTAATAGTCACATATCATCCAGACCTTGAACTTCACGTATGATTATTAAGGACCTCCATCCCATATTTAGTGAAGATGAGACCTTTAATTGTATTTTAAGGAACTACCACTACTATCTTTTAAACAACCACCAAACTTAGCCAGCTTAATTAATAGGAGTCAGCTTTCACCAGAATGTAATACCATGACATTAAATGGTACACAACCATGCAATCAACGCAACTGTAAGACTTGTGAGCACATTTCCATTTCAGACTGTGTGGTTACATCACAAAACAGACAATTAAAGGTACATGGAATTATACATGTACATCACAACATGTTGTTTATTTCATTCAATGCAAGAGACGCCCACAAACAGGTTATATTGGAGAGACAATACAGCGCCACACTAGGATGAACTCACACAGACATAATAATAAACAAAAGATAACTGAAAAACCAGTGGGGCAACACTTCTCTTGGCCTGATCATTCAATCTTAGATATGTCAGCAATGGTCTTAAAAGGAAATTTCAAAAGTACACAACAGAGTCAAGCTTTTGAGATCAAACTTATTTTACCTCTCAATATGATAGCAGATGAGATGAACACAGATTTGGAGTAAAAAGCACATTATAGGACTTAACATCCACATATCTTTTCTTCTTAGGATAGGCATATTACAGAACTTCAGCAAGTGTGTGTGTGTGTGTGTGTGTGCATCTGTGTGCTGTGTGTGTGTGTTGGGGGTATGTGGATATGGCAGGTGTGGGGTTTGCTGTTACATTGAGGTAGCGTCTATTCAGATACATGGAGTTACAGCGATTATTACTCTTAGTTTACAATAATGAATATACTGTAATTCCTTCTTACTATTAACCTTTCCGTCAGTGGTGTTGATTCCATTGGGTCTTATTTGGATTCCTAGCCTGTTACTGTACATTCTGTAGTTTTATAACATGCTGTCAAATTTTTGAACTCTGAACATATTAAAAGTAGATCTCATTTGCATGGGGTCCTTGACAGATCTAATTAAATTGGGTGAATATTGTAGCAGTTTATGGAAATATAGGTATGTTAGGACTCATCTTACATACATACTGTACATTTCTTCTAGTTACCTTACCCTGAGAGGGTGCAAGTTTTATTTCATTGTGGTTCTATTCAGAATCCTTGGGACTGTTACTGCACAGATAGAAGTATGGTTACATAGTGTCACACTTTTACTCTGTACATATTAGCATATATGATCCTTTTTACTTGGAATTTCATGACAAGTTGAATTCCTTTGGTAACAATTGCAGTGATTGATATGAATGATGGTGCATTAGAGTGTGTGCGTGTGAGTATGTGTGTAGTGTGTGTGTGTGTGCCGAGTGTGTGTGCTTGACATGTGCGTGTGTGAGTGTGTGTGTGTATTATATCTCCTAAAACTAGTTAAACCCCCCGGATATGGTGTGTGGGGTGGAGTGTGCTGTGGGGGATGGGATTTAATTCCTATGATTTCTTATTCAGATTCCTTACACATTTTCAGTACATCAAGTTCAATTAATCAATCAATCAATCAATCTTTATTTTACCAGGCAAAACACCATTGAGTGAACTCATTTTCAAGGTGGACCTGGGAAGTTAAGATAAGTATAAGGTACAATAAGAAACGGTATACATAATGTAGAATATGGGTACACAGGATGAATGCATAACAATGTGAGAGAGAAATCTGGAGAACAATAGTCTGAGAAGGCAAAAAGTCCATAAAACAATATGTACAAGTAACTTGTAGTTTACAGTATATACAAATGCCTGCAAGCAGTACTATACGAGTATCCCTGAGGCAACATATAAATACATACTAGGATACCCATTGAGCACCTCACATATGGGGAGGAAGAGGAAGGAAGAACATTATCCATAGTAGGAGGAAGGAGGAAAGAACAGGATGCAGTGGAGACAGGAGGAAGGAGGAGATACAAAGCGATGGAAGGCACCAACTTTATTTAGTGAGGATGGTGCAAGTGCACCAAAGGAGGCAACTGCAGACAGGTAATACCAGGCCACAATCAAGGGAAGCATTTACATGCCTCCTGGATAGATCGTGTTCATGAATAAAGTGTCTTGAATAAGGCCAGGAGATAGAGTGGTCACCTTAAGAGTTTTTGCAATTTATTCCACAGTTGGGGTAGAGAGAAACTTATAAGGGATCTATCAAATCTTGATTTGACCTTAGGTATGGATAAGGTGATATCAGTGGAGCTTCTTGGTTTTTATCTGTGTCTAATATTGGATTTCAATGTCTGATTTGTACTGTTTAACTTGTACAGGCCTTGAAAAATGAAAGTAACTTGATAAATAAAACATTATTATTATTCTTAATGCATACTTGCTTATTGTGTATAGAGGTAGACATTCAGCTATATACATAGGCAACTACTTTGTGATTACTCAATAAATCTAGAAGGCAGCATTTCTTTGCCTTCTGAAAGTGAAGATGACCAGCCAACTAAGGTGTAGAGAGAGCAGTGATGCGGAATATGAGTAATCAGAGATAAATCTTATGGCTCTGTGGTACAGCACACCAAGTTTGGCTAATGCAGATGCAGAAGCTTGGCCATAAAGGAAGTCACCATAGTCCAGAATCGATAGGAAGGTGGACTGGATCAGCCTTTTTTAGCATCCTGAGTCAGCAGGTGTTTGATCCTATAAAACAGGCCAAGTCTCTGCTTAAGCTTTTATTATTTCCCGATATGAGGAAGGAAGGTGAGATTATGGTCAATCTAGAGCCCCAGATGCTTGAAATTGGGTATGAAGTCTAATTACTCACCTAGAGAGTAGTAAGCTTCAGTACAAATCCTAAAGTAGCAGGATTAGGGGTATAGATTAGGGAGAGAGAAACATCGCCTTAGTTTTTTAAGTGTTTAAAAGTTGTTATACACTGAGAATTTATTGAAAACTGTACATATCGGGCTGCATGGTCTTAATTTCTTGGTGGTCCTTGACAAGTAGTTTTTATTTCACACTTACACTGCCAATTTGTATTTATATATCATTTATAAACTCCTGTTGCTACACTATATGTTTTGAAGTTTATAGGGCATAATATCTAGCTGGAGAGTATAGCTGGGTAATGGGTCCAGCTAAGTTTTACATTCCATACAGTGTGTGACTATTGCTCTTTTTAGGAAAACTTTACTGGTTACTTTTGTGTGCCATATATAGATGCTTTTGTAGTCCTATCTTGTGGTGCTTGTTTTAATTTACAATGTTAGTATGTCTTTAATCCGGTGGGTGTTGCTTTTCAGTAACTGCATTCTTATACACATTGTGACACTCATAATTTGATTTAGGAGCCCTCTACTCAAGTAGTTATTATCTTATTCTGAAAATATCTCTAAGTCATTTTAATTTATATGCTGTGCAATCCTTTGTATGTCTTCTGCACTAAGCACCTCGGACCTTTAGACCCTCTCAGCTGAAGGTGAAATGGTACTATTAAGCTTCTCTGACATCTTCTTCTGTTATTTTTAAATTTGTATTTTGAACCAATGGGATTTTGTTCTGCTTTTTTCTGCATGATCTGGGTGTTAGACGTATGGGATTTTCTAAATAACTGTTATTACACTTCTGAGGAAGGATTTGTTGGTCCAAAAGCTAACACTTTGTTCTATTTGTTACATCTATGTTGGTCCAATAAAAGGTGTCAAATAATTTGCTTCTGGATCAAAACTAAAGGAAATTCTTAGCAAAAATCTGTGTCAATGCACCAGTTAGGGTTCAATTTAATGCCACAAAAGTAGGGAAATGTATCATTAATGGTTTCCAGTGCTAACCACCCACCTCAAGCAGCAAAAGACAAGACCACAGAAGCAACATGGACAGCCATCCTCAGCTAAAACAAACTTGCAACTGTTTCTAGATGACAAAAATGCAGTAGCACTGATGTGTTACCTTTGTGGATTTGTATCTGTGGTATGCACACTGCAAGACATGCACACTGCGGGCGTAACACACTCACTTGTCACTGCAGACAGAAATCCCGATACTTGAATCACAACACTGCTTCCATGTCAGAAGCACAGGCAATATAAAATATCAAGATACAGTAGCTCCTGCAAGCGTTAACAGCATACAAAACACCCACTACAGAATTTTGCAGCAAATTCAGCTTTCCTTTAATCAAAGTGTTATTTGGTGAGTGTGTACAGACCTCTCCACTGCCACAATGCCCTGGAGCTTTGGGAAGGTATACCTTCATCAGTGGTTGCCCCTGATGAAGGGATACCTTCCTGAAGTGTCAGGGATTGTAACAGTGGCTACTACAAAAACTACACTGATTAAAAACTAATTTGCTGCTCAATCTTAGTGAGTGTTTTATGCTGTGCAGTTCACAGGAGTGCAGCTATCTGAATATTTTCTACTGATTTCTGGGCTGGCGACCCTTTCCTGCAGGCCTCCCTTGCTGGGTTTATTGCGGTGGTTCCTATTTTGATTCCTGCAGAAGCACAGGCCCCTGCAGTCACACATACAAATCCATGATACCTACATAACAAGAGTTCTTTTGCCTGCAGAAATGCATGCCCTTATGGGGCCAGTGCTTTGTAGCCTCAGGTACTCAAGCACACTGTAAGACATACGCACACTTGATGAGCTGCAGTTCTGCAGCTGCAGGTATAGACATACACACTGACCTCTGGCCACAGAAGCACATGCACAACAAAATCCATGCTACCAGAATAATAGTAGTACTTCTGTCTGAAGAAGAACAGGCCCCTCAGGGCCTAAGTCTCTTCAGCCAAAGTTTTAAGACATGCACACCAACACCTGGCTCCAAAAGGTCAGGCCTGTGTGGGCTTGCAGTTACACAGCCAGAAGTAGTGTTGTGTGTGGGTATCATGGTTTCTGCAGCAGATCCAAAAATTGTTCTGGGGAGGTTACAGTTTTCAGTTACACATAGCTGCATATAGGAAACCATGCAGTAGCGGATCATGCTATCTAGTGAGGTACATCACACACCATGAATGAGTACCTCTGACTGCAGAGCTGCAGGCCCCATGGGGCTTTCTGGCTGCAGATGCACCAGTTCCCATAGGGCCTGCATCTCTGCCACCACATGTACTCATGCATGATGTATGACATACACACAGGTGTGGCTGCATAGGCCCCTGTGGGGCCTGTGTTTATGCAGCCACAGATACAAATCCATGGAGGTAGCACATCACTGCTATTTCATTTGTGTAATTTGGAAACAGTTGTATGTTGTTGTCTTACCTGATGATGGCTGTCTGTGGTTGCTTGGGTAGCTTTGTCTTTTTGCTGCTTGGGTGGGTGGGGAGTTAGGGTAGGAAACTCTAACAACATGTTTCCCTACTTTTATGGCATCAAGTTGAACCCTAACAGGTGCATTAACACCATTTTGCAAAGTATATGTACATCTATGGGGAACTCTGTGTCTGGAAACCAAAACAGAGATAGGGCTGCTTTGGACCACCTGTGGTCTGGTGCACTGCACATCACTTTACAGTTGTTTTGTCCATTGGTCCCCCTCAAACAGTTCTCAGTCTGGTGCCATGCTGCCAACCCTTGCTCAATTCTCCAGTTAGGCATTTTGCTTTGCTGGACCTCCAAGAGGTGGCTGTGCTTGCTTTTTGTTGGCTTGGACTTTGTTTAAGTTCCTCCACACTTTGCTGTAGTCTCTGGAGAAAAACAGCTGTGAATAGCAATGATATTTAGAGCATTGGGTTGGCCCTGTTAGAGCTGTGCCATCAGGTGTCCACCATGCTTGCCAGCTTGGCCATACCCCCTCATTAATTTTAATGCCCTGTTATTTTTAACAACAAATTATACTGATATGTATGGACATGTAGTAACACATGAGAACTGTATTGTTAGGATCTGTTTGTCATGAGCCCTGGCTCCCAAACCCTGGGCAGCCCGGGAAGACATCCTGTTTGCAGAGAGGATCCCCATTTTCAAGAACACGTGAGCAGCTGTAAGGATTCAGGAAGAATTCACCAACCTTCCCTTTCCCAGTGGGCAGATGGAAATTGTAGTTTTGAGTTCCCTTTGACCCTGCACTACATTCAGTGTTTGAAGCCCACCATGGCCACTAGCTAGATCTTGCCAAAGTAGCTTGGTAAGATAGCTGGAGTGATACTATCTTTCAAGGCACACAGTCTTTCAAAACTCTTCTTTAAAATTGTCAGATCACACAGTCAGACCACAGGAAGAGTTGATAAGATAAATCATAAAGGTTTACTTAAAATAAAGCAATATAGAAAATTCTACAGTTTGGAAGAACTTTGAAATGCAGACAATATCAACAGTAAAACTGGATGGTTTACAGAAAAACACTAAATACTGTTATTCTAAACTATACCTTGTTTTGATGTTAGAGGCCAGACAAGATTTTAGATGTCCTTGTAGAGATGAGTTCTTAGCAGCAGTTTTGTAGCAAGTTTGTATCCCAAGTCAGTTCTCTGAAAAGTCCTTTTGAAAACTTCAGGTGCTTTCCTTGGTGAAAAGTCTTGGTTTCAAAATTCTTACTTAAAATCAAATTTTCGGTTCAGTATGTGAAAACACTATTTTCCACACACTCAGGTCTGGTTTTAGAGATTTTCAGGCCTCCACATATACTTTCTGGTGCAAAAGTATATACCAGTTTTGTCAGGTATCTGACTCCCAGCTAAACTGTTTCACAACTGCTCTGAGTTCAAAATGCTTTTATTAGATAAAGTCTGGTCATTTTCAAGCACCACCCATAGTGTGATGGGGTACAACAGTTTGCCTTTCCTGCAAGTGTCACTGTGATTCCATGCCAGGTTCCATGTCAACCCCAGTAACATCTGATCCATGCATTTGGCTTGACTTCTGACCCTAGGTCATTATATTACCTTGTTGGTGTTATTGGAAACTAGATATTCAGTTTTCTCTAAGAGTTATGATTTCCTGGGTCCATAAACCTGTCTCCTTATCTGGAGATGTACCAGGCCCACCTAGCTATTATACCAATTCTGGATATTTGGTATTTTATTCCTCAAAGCCTTTTAAAAGACAGTATCCCATTCTAAAGTCTGTTACAGCACATTCCACAGAAACCCAAATACAGGATATAGGCCTATCATGTGACACTATTCATTTGAGGATCTATTCCTGTTGACTGGGCTCAAACTTTGTTAAAAAAAAATAAAAACTTAAGTTTATATGCCCAGCAGTTCAAATGTTACAGCTTTTGAAATATAACTTCAAGCAATATAAAATATCATGAAAGGTTATTTTGGAACTAGTCAGAAGATACTAGTGGTTGTTCCATCTAAGAATAAACACATACTTTTCTAGTTTTAATGGTAATGGTTCAGAGACAGCACTATAATTAGTGCTGAGTAGGTTCTTTAAAGTTTAACCATGGTTTGTGCAGCATATTATACTATTTTTAGCTAGGGACTTGAAAACTGGCCTGCATATGCTGTGTGCTACCACTTTGAAGCTTGGTAAAACTTGAGAAAACTTAGTGAAGTTTATTTGATTTAGAATGTGTCAAAATATCTTACCAGTTTAAGATTGGTGCTGGCTATACGGAAAACAGGTTAGAGTAATGAGCTGTGAATGAGCTTGATACAGTCAGCAGTCACAGGTTTGATTCTTACGACCTTTACACATATTGTGTGAACTTGAACAAGTCAATGAATCACTCCAGTGCTCCCAGGTCACCCTGTAAATGGGCCTTGTGCCAGTGGGCCTACCTGGTTACCAAAGAATAAAAAAATATGCTTTTGGGGAAAGGAAAATGGACAAAGGAAAAGATTGGAAACCCATGATACAGCATCACAGGCCAGGACACAGCACAGTAATGCTGCAGTATACTGCAGGAGCAGTGTAATTAAATGGTAATGAAATCCTTTTGTCATACAGTATTTTGTGACATGTCATTTGTTGTAAGTTACTGCATTGCATTGTGGCTGGTTGCACTGTATGAGCTGTCAAAAGATGGTGCTTTTATAGTTTGTGTAAACTATGTGGTTGTGCTATCGATTAATGAGCATGTACTGTATACCGTATGCAGTCAGTGATAGTGGTAGAGAGAGAGCTGTGCTGGTCACTGGCTGGGGATTGGGATGGGGAAGTGGGGTCACTACCTACCTGGGGGGTCAACTAGATCAGCAGGCATAAGGTTACATTAACTATACAGGGATCAGGGATAGGAGAGTGGAGTCCATTACACCACCAGGATAGGGGTTATATTAACTATACTGGGGATCAGGAATCGGGAGAGGGTCCAGTAGACCACCAGGAAAGGTTATCTTAATGATACAGGGATTGGGGATAAAGAGGTGTCCACTAGACTACCAGAGAAAGGGTTACATTAACTATCCAGGGGATCAGAGGTAGGAGGAGGTCCAGTGATACCACCAGGGAAATGTTACACTTGACTATACAGAGGACTTGGATGGGAGGGTTACACTGGACACCAGGGACACTTGTTTTATATATTGGGAGGGTGATCATGTGGGAGGGGACAGCTAGCCAAATGGGAAAACATTTTGACATGTCAGGTGAGGAGTTGGGTGTGGAGAGGAACCATTAGCCACCAAGAATATTTGTCTTTACAGAGGGTGAAGGATCAGGTGGGGGAACCACTAGCATCAGGAAGACTTTATTTTACTTGGTCCTGTGATCAGTGATAACAGGAGAGGAAACCACTAGCACCAGGTAGACTTTATTTATTTTACTCGGCGGCAGACAGCATTCACAGGAGAGGGACCACTAGCATCAGGGAGACTTTATTCATTTTATATGGGCAGCGATTGAGGGGCACTAGCACTAGGGAGACTTCATTCATTTGCTTGGGCCAGTGATCAGCAATGGGGGGGCACTAGCATCATGGAATAAATTATGTTTTTTAACTGTTGTGCCAATGATCATCAGTGGTGGAGTGAGTGCTACACTCTCCGCAGCTTAAGTAAATGGGCCCATAATGAGCATGCAAATTGCCACCTAGTGCCTTGCATGCCCAATGGCCTTGTTTGCATAGGTGCATTAGTGAATTGGAAATGGTGCACCAGCACTATCTGTTGTGGGCCATTCCCTTGACTGTGGGTAGTGGCGGCACTAGTGGTGTGGGCCTGGTGGTAATGGGGTTACTGCCAATGCAACCTAGCCCTATTCACTTCAGATAGCACAGTGCACTATCTGACTGTGAATAGCAATTTTTAAGACTGAGAATCACAAATCACACTGCAAACTTTGCACTGTGATTTGAAATTTTTGTAAATCGGGGCCAAGGGTCTTACCAGTCTCCATTAGTGATCATGCGCAAGCCTATAAAACAATGTGAAAGGGTAGTGCAGAAAGCAAATGGCATCCTTGGGTGCATTGGAAGGGATATAACTGGCAGAAAAAGAGGTGATAATGCCACTCTACAGATCACTGGTCAGGCCACACATGAAATATTGCATCCAGTTTTGGAGGCCACACCTAAAGAAGGATATCAACAGACTGAAGGAGTGCAGAGAAGGGTGCAAAGATGGCACAGGGTTTGCACCAGGAGCCATATGATACCAGACTGGCTGATTTACAGCTGTACTCACTTGAACAGAGAAGAGACAGGGGACATGATTGAAATTTTTAAGTATATGAAGGAATTAACATGGCATAGAAAGAAAATCTGTTTCAGATGAAATCAGAGAGTCATAACAAGAGGCCACAATCTATGACTGTCAGGAGGTAAATTTAGGGAAACATCAGGAAGTACTTTCTTCTGAGAGGGTGGTCAATCCTTGGCATAGCCTGACACAAATATAGTAGACTCAAAAATGTAAGGAATTCAAACTTGTGGGATAAACACTACACGCAAAAAGGAAATAATCTAAGAGGAGGGTAGGTATTCTTGGCAGACTAGAAGGATCAAGAGGTCAACTTCTGCCAGCAAATGTTTATGTTCTCATGTTCTTTTTGGAGCAATGCTAGGATAAAAGAACAGCCTAAGGTGATACAGTTTAGAAAGTTCACAGATGCCTGGTTAAATGCATTTACAGAAGACTTGGCAAAAGTAAATTGGAATATACTTGATGCTCTTATGAACTAAATTTGTCATTAGATCCTTTTAAAAAATGTTTTCAGCATTTGAAAATATGCACTATTTACACAAAGAAGGGTGAGGTAATACAAATAATTGGATATGTAAGAATTTAGTAATGTTCGTGTAACCCCTCCTGGGATGGAGCTTACCTGGACTGCTGCTGCCGCCCTCCTAAGGTTGTGCACTGCTGCCAGCTCTCTCTTACTTCACCACATGTAGAGACAGAGAGAGAAGAGAGACAGGAAGCAGCTCCAAGTCTTGATGCCTCCTGTACCCTTCTTTTGTGGCTGCAGCCTCATTCCCTTTGGCCTGGTCCCCAATTCCTGCAGTGGAGACTGGGAGTTGAAGGAGTCACTGTTCTTCTGTGCCTCCTGTGCTACTCCATTGCCACTGACAGTACAAAAGCAGGAGTGCATGGCAAGTGGCTCCTCTCCTATTCTCCCTATTTGCAGACCTGGCCAACCACCTAACTCCGGATCCACTTCACCTGTAGCCACCTCTAACTTACTAGATAGCAGCACTATAGGACTGCTTCCTGCCAAGGCGCCCAGCAGTGTTGGGTACACAACATGAGTAAATAAAAGACTTTGAAACACAGAGGCTCCTTCAAAATATGTGCGCAGCTATTTGGATGACATCTGATCCCAGAATCAGAGGGCTGGAAAGCTTCAGCAATCAAAGCAAAGGATTCTGGGGAAGATGATGCAATTGGACCTTCCTAATTGTATGGAAGGCTAATGAAGCTAATCAGAGGCAGAACAGGGCAGAAGGACTGATGGACAGCCCTGTCTGTCCAACTGAAGACTAAATTGTCATAAAGAACTTTCTGGGTTCTGGAGAGTTTGCTTTAGTCTGAGAGCAACATGAGGTGTTCAGAACTGCTGCTGGTGAGACTAAGTGAGAGGCCTAGCCAGGTCAACAATCCCATGAGCCCTCACCAGGGTTCATTCAGTAAACTCACTATAAGTCTTATTATGGGCTTACATTGATTACAGACTGGTAAAATGAGCACCTGTGAGAAGAAATTGCTGTGAGTGTGAGCCTGTGGGCTATTGCTGCATAATGAAGCTATTGAGCTGTACTGAGTGGTGACAGAGATCTGCATCTTCCCAGGTTGCTCTTAAGCCATGTAAGGGGATTTCTAGACCTTATCTAGTGAGGTGGATCAGGAACCAGGAGCCACAGGGTGTGTGTCCTGAGTATGTGGGTACTCTCAATCCAGGTGTCAGACTGTGGCTGCTCACTTCTGGGGTCTGGTATCAATGGGGAACCAGGAGGCCATTGCATAATGCTCCTGTGACTGAGAACTGAGCCAGAAGGGCTGAATCCTAGAGGTGTGAGCAAGAAGAGCTGTGCTGTTGTAGATTGACTGAAAAGTTCAAACTGTTTCATCCTAGGCCACTTGAGCCTGTTTCTGATTGCTGCCTGACCTGCTGCTGTCTGCTGTTCCACCCCTCAGCTAAACTTCTGCATACATTGGTCACATGTTTCAAATCATGGATAGGAAGATTTATTTATCAGGTAAGAAGATATAGATAAGATTTAAGTATCAGATAAGTAAAATGTGATTTATCAGTAATGTACTGTACGGTATATATTTTATTAGATTTTAGTAACTGTAGTCCTGAAGAAGAGAAATGGCTCCTCAGAACATTGGCATTCATACAGTACTATTACCAGATGGCATAATAAATGGTAACATTTTTTTTTTTGAGTGTGTCTCATTTTTCAAGAATATCCACAAGGACTCAGGCCAATATCTTATGCTAGTCAATTTGTCACCAGTAGGAAGAAATTATCTGGTCCACAAGTGGGTAACTGACAATCAGTTCCATGAGTATCTATATGGGGCTCACACCACCATACATAATGATAACAACCCCTCACCTACTGTATGTGCAAATCACAGCAAAACTGGATACTGCAGGTCATTGTGGCTATCAGCCATCTCATCAAATGATTACTATGTGGAGTATCACTCTGTAGAAAGCAATATTTATGCTGACATGCTATCCAGAAGACCCCACCTAGGGGTGCCAGGGCCTGAATGGATCTGAGTCCCAGAGACTGCCATTAAAGCTTTGTGCAAAAAGACATGACCAGAAGAAATCGATAAACCCACTTTGAACCACCTCATCTGGTGGACAGCTTGGTTGCCTCATCAGATTGCATACCTGTGACCTATTGCAATGTTATGTGCCCCTAGTACCCACTTTGCCACAAATGAGTTGCAAGACAGGAGAAAAGAACAAATGGAGGCCCTGCATTCCAATATGTTGTTAAAACTCTTCAATGAGGGAGAAATCCATGAATTTTCAATTTGAATCATCCTGACACCTCCTACTACTGAGAGGTGCAGCAAGTTGAAAGTGCATGAAAGTGTGATTTACAGAGAACCACAGGGCAATGGTGGACTGAACCTACAAAGTACAGTTGTGTAAGAACTTACTGTTCCAGTAGCTCTTCAAGAGTATCTCTTAGCAGGTCATAACACATAGGAGCCTTCTGCTGGATTCACTTGTTTCCAGAAGACTTCTGGCAGTCGTATCTGGGACCCTCTCCCTCATGCAGCACATGACCAGGTCTGTGTATTATAAAAGAGAGGGCTAGTCCCAATACTCCTCAGTTCTTCTCATTAACGACCTGACCATGATGTTGCCGAGGGAATCGAGGAGAACATACATATAAAAATCAATGCAGTTTTGGATATAACCAAAAGAAATATACAGAAGTATACATATCCATATATATATAGAAATATACAGGAGTTGGAGAGTAAAGACAAACTCTGCCCCTAGTGTAGACAGGAAAAAAGGGGATGGAGGGAGGGTCAACATGATCTGCTTCAAGAGATACTGTCAAAGATCTACTGTTACGTAAGTTCTTAAGCAACTGCACTATCTTCTTGAGACAGTCTTTTGCAGCAGGTCATAACCATGGAATATTCCTAAGCTGTTAGGTGTAAAAACAGGATGGCAGGAAAGTCTGTCTGTGTGAAAGCAGACCATGGAGGACTGTACGAGAAGGTAGTCCTCATGTAAAAAGCAAAGCCCATCAATGGTAATGTATAGGGAGGGACAGATCCTGAAAGCAGAAGCCGTGTCCCACAGTACAGCAGTTGATACCAATGTAATCCTGCTTTGGTGGTAGCCAGTGCTTGTGTGGAGAGAGTCTTGACCACAGCGGAGAGCGGCAGTATATATGTCATTTAGCTATAACAAAGAAAACAACGTGGCAGCCACCGAAGTGTGGACAGACCCTGTACTGAAACAGGGTGTTTCTTCTCTATCCAGGGGAAATTAAACAAAAGTTGGCACTGTTTTGTGCTGTGGCCTCGCTCATTATGAACGAGGGACTGTAAACAACCAAGATGCTAATTAGAGCAGCCTCAGGAGCTTCACGCCCACACAAGAGACTGGTAGCCTAATGGTTATTGATACACAGGAAAAACTGATACCACCTCAGTGAAAATGTAGGATCAGGTCACAGAAGGACATCCTTTCCTTAGAAAGGCAGATAGGGCCCTGTATGCACAGAGCTCAGAACGCAGCATTGCAGCCAGCTGACAAAACTGCAATGCAGAGTAAAAGGTTCCAAGATAGGACATGCAGGCCTTATGGAACAGCGGGCCTGAAATGGACCAATTTTCAGTCAGTCTAGGACTTAATTAAGAACACCCAGAAGTAGGTGGAGTCCTACTGGGGACAGGAGTGAAGAATGTCCCTTATGAACAGTCATACTTGCCCAATGAATGCAGAGACCTTTCTCTCATCAGAGAAGGAAAGGCAAAAGTTTGCTGACAAAGGAACCCCAAACACTGAAAGTGTGAGTAAATAGTCTAGTATGTACAGAGGAGGACATGAAAGCAAGATCCAACTCAATTCAGTCCCCTCAGAGAGACATGGCACCATTTCTGCAAAGAAATGGACATGGCATGAGACACACAGGTTGGTATAAAGATGCCCATCATCATAAAGGTGACTCTGGAACCAAGAGGGGTAAGCCTCCAGACCCAAGTGTGGAGGAGCAAGAAACACAGAATTAGATTGAAGGAGCATTTCCAAAATGAGAAGAGCAGGAAGGTGGGCATAAAGAAGAGAAGGTATCAGTACCAGAACCCTCAACTGTAACAGTGGGGATCACACTGGTCCTGACCCAGAGGTGCCTCCAGGAAAGAAAGAAACATCCAGCCAGACCATGTCCTGGGCAGGCTGAGGGGCAGCAGTGAGCCACTAGGATATGGGGTGGAGAGACAAACAGATCCCTGTCAGGAGGAGCCCAGTGGGAAAAGATGTCTAGACTATATCCTATGAATTTTCCATTCATGCCCGCTGTTTTGAAAAGGCAGAGGGTATCCAGCAGTGTATTCCTGCTGCCAGGGATATATACCTCTAATGAGGTGTAGTCTATTATGCACAGCCCAGAACTCTATATGCATGGTTTTAATGCATAGAGGCAAGGAACAGGTAATGTTTCCTGGTCAGGTAACATATCAGGAAATAACTGATTGAATCATGAGACATACCTCCATAGGAGGCATCTGAAAGTATGGAAGCATAAAAATGTCTCTTCCAAGACAAAGACATGCAGATGGGCATCACCTGTCTGCCAAACTGGTGGGTTTGTAGACTTTTGAAAAGGAATATCCATATCCTCTGGATTCAATGTATTTGTCATAAGAGCAGCCATGCACTTTCACAAATGGAGCAATGTGATAGCGGGCAATAAGACACTAGCATCCATTTGCAGGTAGATCTCTAAAGGCACAATCATTGCAGAGTGCCCTTGAAAAGTCTCAGGTATTACTGGGGATATATAATCAATTAGGATGGCCTCAGCTAAGTATCCCCAAAAGTCAGCAGCCAAAACCTAGACAAGACACCTCTGGAGTGGCAGATAATGGGAAGCCAGTTAGCCCAGGCGTGTCCATTGAGATACAGGAAGGAAAGCATTTTTAACTGAATGTATGCCATAAAGGTGTACTTTCATACCCAGAGACCTGAACCATACATAGTACTGACAGGTGCAAGGAGAACATTCAGTGATGTTTCAAAAAGTAAAACATCAGGGCATATAATGGAAAAAACAGAGGCCCACTTTGTGAAGATTCACAGATATCATGACCTGGTATTATTGGAAGACGCCAGTATGCAGAATTGAGCCTAAATGGGGTTCCACTGCATTTTGTAGCATAGGTTGAAGGTCTACCATGATCATTGTCCAGAAGGAAAGAGAAACCATACCCCAACCATTCCAGAGGGGATGCACAGGCAAACCAGGCATTTTCAAGTAGAAAAAAACAGGTCCTAGACATTAGGACAGAGACTGTAACCATGAATTTGAGGGGCCTTCAGGCTGTGGGTGGTTCCAGGCAGGGAACCAGTGGAACAGCAGTTGTCAACCTCAGAATCAAAGGTGGGAAGGCTAATAGTGGTAGTGAAGCTGTGTTAGGGAGGCCCCGTAAGGTATCAACAGGGTTCCAAAATAGTACTTTTCGTATAAGAGTTCTCCTGATGCAAAAATAACATGGAATGCACCAAAGTATGGTGCAACTTGAGTGATAGGTCTCATAGGAAGACCTCAAAAGCAGTGTTAAGAGAAAACAAAGAAAGGTGGGAGCAAAAGGCCCGACATATGCAACCAAGAAAGTCACGTGAGACATTCACAGTAGACATGTCTAAACCATAGCTGCGAGAGTTTCAAGCTAGCGAGTATAGTGGCTCGAGGAAGCATCCACAAGAGGCTGGATGACCACTGTGAGGACATCTCCAAATAATATGCCAATTCATGTCTAGGGCGTGCAGCTCCTACACCTGGGCTCAGTGGGTAGAACCCGGTCCGGTTCCTATTCCTGAGCAAGAAAAAGGGACTCCACCCAAAAACTGTAGACTGGTCCTGGCGTACAACACAGCTATAGGTGGAGACCAGGATGGGACACAAAGGTGGCCCCACTGATAGGGGCCACCAGACCACATGAATAGGCATGTCCACCTGTGCCCTAATGGCCCAATTTGGAGCTCTGAAGAGACATGGTCAGACTCCATTGGAATAATGTTGATAAGAAAACTGGTGGGGAAGAAAACCTCATCAGGCTGGCAAAGAGTCAACTCAAAGAAGCCAGCACTGTTCAAAAAGAGTCCCTCGATTGTCATGGAGGACATCATGATGTTGAAGCAGTGGAAGAAATAACCGTGAACCCAGTATGAGGGCAGAATTTCAGTTAAAGACCAAACAGGATCTGGGTGTGGATTACAGAGGACACTACATAGTCAAAACTGCCAGTTAGGTGGTACATAACTCATGCTCCATTAGGAGGTGATGAGGCTCACAGTGAGACCAAAGGCAAGGGCACCTGGGTCTAGGCCTGCAGATTATTCTGTGGTCCACTGTGGACATGAGGGTCCAGAATCTGAATGAGGAGAAGGGCAAGCCTTATGCAATGAGACATCATTGGCAACAAAAGACCCAAGGCCATCGATCGACCTGAGGATTGAAACCCATAGTGACCAGGGGCTTAACCCTTCCCCGATGAGAGTGGTGAAGCCTATCCCGAGCCAGTGTTGATGGAGGCAGGAGCCACTTGGTGAGAGTCCATCGCTGATTGCGAGGGCTAAAGCCTTGACAACAAGAGGGCCAAATCCATGGCAAGGAGAGAGCCAAAGCCATCGCCACTTAGGCCATCATCAACAACAGGGCTGAAGCTATCGTCAATGAGATGGCAACCACTGTGGATGCGAGGGCAAAAGTCACTATTGACCAGAGTGGTAGAAGTCATCGTCCAATGAAAGTGGTAGAAGTCATCATCAAGAAGGCAAAAGTCAACGCCAATCGAGAGGGCAGAAGCCTCCGCTCAATAGAGGGAAGACTCCACCTTGATGAGAGGGCTGAAGCCATCACCAACACAATGGCATAAGTCACAGTTTATGAGTGGGCAGAAGCCACAATTGAGAGAGAAAAAGCCATGAGAAGTCAGAATCCACCATTGATGAAAGGGTGGAGGCCATTGTCAGCAAGAAGGCAAAACCATCTTTAAATGAGAGAGCAAAAACCATCATTAATGAGAGGCAGAAGCCATCTTCGATGACAGGTCAAAGCCTTCATCAACAAGAGGGTGAAGCATCGTCAATGAGAGGGCAGAAGCCATCATCAATGAGAAGGCAAAAGCCAACATCAATGAAAGGCGGAAGCCATCGTTAACGAGAGGATGGAAGCCATCATCAACAAGAGTGAAAGACACCTTCAGCGATGCTTAAGATGTAATTATACTTACAGAAATTCAAGTATCTTCATTGTCATTGTTGTAGGTCAAGATGATCAGCAATGACAAAAGTTATTAGAAAAAATACAAGGTGAAGGAACTGCTGAGCTGATCTCCAGGAGAGATGTGTGCAGGTCACGGAAAAGAAAGAACTGAAGGGTATCGGGATCACACTTTCTTTTATAATACACAGACCTGATCATGTGGTACATGAAGAGTGGTCCCAGTACAACTGCTAAGAAGTCCTCTGAAATAAATGCCTCTGGCAGAAGGTTCTCATGTGTTCTGATCTGCAGCAAGAGATTGTCTCAAAGAAGATCAGTTGTTACTGCCAGTCAGATTCAGAAAAGTGGCTGTCAAAGCCCTGCATGATGTGTTGGGACACTCGGTGTTGAATTAATGCTGGAGCAAGCTAAAAGAGGTTCTATGGGCCCAGGTGAGTACAGAGGTGGGGAACTATTGTAAACAGTGTATTAGATGCATCCAGCAGGAAACACTACCCACCAAGCAGGCGCTTTGGTGAACATTACCACAGTTCTCCCATGGACTTGACTTGTAGTTATTTTGAGCTTGGAACAAAACTAGCAGAACATTACAAACATCCTGGTGTTGACAGACCATTGCTCCAGGTATGCCCAAGCATTTCCACAAAAACTAAAAGGCCACAACTTTAACCAAGATTCTGATTAAAAGTACTTTGTTCATTATGGACTGCCAAAGAAGGTATCCGGTCAATATCACGCAACTGAAAGCGGCTGCATAATATAGCCCATAGAAATCAGCGCAAATATATTAGCATGAACATACTAATGTGCAAGTCCAAAAAGCACATGTCAGCACTAATCCATAAAAACCTGTGATTCCACTCTGTACCTAGATTGGCGTTTTTGAGAATGGAAGTTCAGTTTGTCACCAGTCAGAAGGGTGGCAGTCTTGCATCCCTTGATGGGTTTCTTTTCAGAAAGGAAAGAACTGCTGCTAGCAAAACGTACTGGAAATGCTTGCAATATAAGGGACAAGAATCAAGACCCAGACAGGAGTTCTTGAGGAGTTGCTTATAACTTCCAATTGCAGGCCTAAGAAAATGTCATACAGCTTGTACGTAGTACTAACTCGATTAATTTTACCCAAACGCCTCCCTAGTCCCAGTTTGAATGATTAATAAAATTTTGGTAAATATAAGTTACCTTTTCTTTGTTTCGCTTGGATTTTGGGATTGGTGTGGGTCTGGGAAAGGATGGACTAGGCAGGGTTCACATGACGACTGAAGGTAGGACTAAATGTTCCATTCCAGGGACAATTATAGATGAGACACTGATATGGTACGACTATGCAATCACTCCCTCAGTTCGTCACTGCTAGCACTCCACTACACTCAGAATAAGAATAAGGTATGACACACCATGCGACATTGTGCGACATTATGTAGCAATGCTATTAATGCAAAGCGCTGTTTTGTATCAAGCCCTACATTTTACAGCCTAATAATACCAGCTATTTTGACATTGAACCGCCAAGAGAGAAACTAGCAAGTCTGCCCCCAACCTAGATACTGTAGCTATCCATTCAGGCCTTCAAAAGGCCTTCGCCTCGAACCAGCACCCAATACAACAGATTCATCTGCTGAAGAAGATGACCTTGTTTGATATTCCACTGTGGACATTCCCATCTATAAAGGTTTCCAATGATTGATGGATGCCAAACACTCCCCACACCTTTAAACCCAGATGCAGAGCATTTTGCCCCCCTCCACCTTAGACCAATTATCCCTGAACTAGAACATGTGGAAGATCATGTAGAATCTGACCAAGGGCCAGATATTGTAACTGAACCAGATCATTCTGAGGAACTTTCTTTACCACCCAGAGAGGTGGGATGTGCACCTTCAGTTGCCCAGGAACCAGAAGTCTCATTGAAATGTTCAGAAAGATCTGCAAGACCTTTTGAAGGTCAGTTGCATCACCCATATCACCCCCATCCATACTCTCTATTGTGTTCAATAGCTCTGAGTTATTAATTAATTAATTTAATTATTTGAAAATTGGTAACCAGGAAAGGCACAGTGAGCCAAGGCTCATTTCCAGGTGTGATGAGGAGAGTGAAAGTGGAAGAATAGCATGATATGTAACAAGTCAAGCAAACAGCATTTGAAAAAATAATATTATTATAATATGGGTACACAGAGTACTGGAAATGATGGTCAGATAGGGACCAATTGTGTATATAGAAATCTCTGTAAAACTGCTTTAATTCTGAACCTGTTGATATTATGTTACTATGGCTCTTGATAATAGCCTAGCTATGAAGCGTTTGTCTAGAGTAGAACTGTCGGTTGTTGTTATTTGTGTTCGTCTTTCAGATAGGCACTGGCTGAAACTTGTGGAATTGCCAGGATGACAATTCATGACCCAGGGAGAGTGTAACCTTCCTTAGGAGGGGACTTAGCTGGACTGCTATTGTTGCCCTCCTGAGGTTCTGCAGCGCTGCCGACTTTGTCTTGACCGTGGATGTGACATGGAGACAGAGATGGGCAGCAGCACTAGTCTTCAACACTCCTGTACCCTTCTTCTTTGTGGCTGCAGCCATGTTCTTTGGCTGGTCCCCTATTCTCACAGTGGGGATCAGGAAACAACACTGTTCTTTGGCCTCATGTACCACTCCACTGCCACTGATGGCACAAGAATAGAGTGCATGGCAGCATGGGGCTTCTCCCTGCACTGTCTGCTTGCAGACCCAGCCAGCCATCTGACTCCAGAGCTGCTTCACTTGTAGCCACTCACAACTGACTGGATATCAGTACTAAAAGGGATGCTACGTACCAGGGGACCAGCCCTGTTAGGGGCCATAAACTAAGTAAATAAAGACTTTAAAACACACAGATTCCTTCAGAATATGGTTGCAGCCATTTTAAGGACCACTGACCCTAGCAGCCATCAAATCAGAGGGTTAGAAAGCCCCAGTGACCAACACAAGGGATTTGTGGGGAAGATAATGCAATTAGACTCTCCCTACTGTACTAGTGGGCTACTGAGGTCAATCAGAGAGCAGGACAGAGCAGAAAGACTGAAGGACAGCTCTGCCTGTACAATGGGGACTGAATTGACAGAAAGACGTTTCTGGGTTTTCAAGGGCTCATGACACTCTGGAAGGGACACTGAGGTGTTCAGACCTGCTGCTGGTGAGACCAAGTGAGAGGCTAGCCAGACCAACAATCCTGAGAATCCTCACCAGGGTTCATTCAGTAAACTTACTGTGAGCCTTATCCTGAGCCTACATTGTTCAGAGACTGTGTAAGATGATCATCTGTGAGAAGAAATTGCTGTGAGTGTGAGCCTGTAGCCATTGCTGCACACTGTAGCTGCTGAGCTGTATCGAGCAGAGACAGAGACCTGTATCCTACCCAGGTTGCTCTGGAGCCAGGTGAGGGCCTGCTAGCCCTTATCTAGTGGTGTGGATTGGGAACATGAAGCTACGGGTATGTACCCTAGTTACTTGGGTACTATCAATCCAGGAGGAGTCAGACCCGTGGGGTCATCCCTGGGGTCTGCGCTCCTTGTGAAATGGGAAGCTGCTGTGTAGTGCTCCTGTGACTGAGAATTGAGCCAGAAGGCTGTATCTTGTGGGGTGTGAACAAGAAGGTTGTGCTGCTGCAAGCGTCCGAGAGTATGAAGTGTTTCTTCCCAGGTCACAGGGGAGTGTTTCAGATTGTTGTCTCACCTGCTGCTGTGTGCTGTTGCTGCCTTCCAGCTGAACTGCTGCATTCCTGGGTCACATGAATACTGGCACTGCTGGCTGAGGCCATGCACTCATCAGAGCTGGAGGAGGGCGAAACTGAACAAAGCTGCAGATTAATTTAATCTTTTGGCAAGCGCTGCAGAAACCAGAGATCCTTGGGGCTCAATTTGTTTTATTCAAGGACTTGTGCCAGTGGGCTCTCTGACTTGAAATCTAGGGACTGAGTTGCAGAAACAGCTCTCGGGGCTTATTGGACTTTTCAAGGCTTGCGCCCAGTCGGGCTCTAACTTGAAAACTGGGGTCCTGAGTTTTAATTTCAAAAAAAGGAGCCAAGTTCTCTCTGCTCTACTAGCCCGCTGAGATATAAAAATCGCCATTTTCTCCTGGATTCAGGCTCGCTCATTGGAACTGGAGGAGGACAAAACTGCACAAAGCTGCAGTTCAATTTAATCTTTGGGCAAAGCTGCAGAAACGGAGCTCCTCGGGGCTCAGTTTGTTTTATTCAAGGACTTCAGCCAGTCAGGATCGACTTGAAATCTGGGGACTGAGTTGCAGAAAACAGATCTCCTCGGGGGTTTAATTGGACTTTTCAAGGCTTGCACCAGTCGGGCTCCCAACTTGAAATCTGGCGACTGAGTTTTGAATTATATAAAATTCCCCCACCTGCCCATTCCCTCCTCCTTATATGCGCTATAGCCCTCCCACTCTCCTGGTGGGTCTATTTATTATTTTTGTCTCAGCTGGTTGAAACTCCTGCCTGTTCCTCCTCTCAGCTGACCCCTAGTTGAGATCACTATGAACTGTTTCTTTTCACTATAAACTGTTACATGATGTACCTAGCTTTTAGCACTGTGCCAGTCTGATTATTTTACTAACTTGCAATACAGATTGTTGCAAGCTAGCTTCAGATTTTATTGCCACCGATGTCCGCATTTTAGTTGTGTACTGATTTCTGCCTGCTAAGTATCTCTGCTCTACTGACTGGTGCATCCTAATGTAAGATTTTATCCACCACCACTGCTTATCTGCGGGTTGTAGCTACCTGCATTGCAATATTCATATGTGGCTGTTTATGCCCTATCTGTACTTGACCTCCTACTTCCTGTCTGGGCTTGCTGGCATAGCCAAACATCTGAACCCCCTCATTTCAGCATGCCTCCTCCAGGTGGCAGAATGATAAGGAGCCTAAGATTGCCCACCTTAATATCCACAGCCTTCTGGCTAACCTCCCAGACCCTAATGGCCTGGGTGCCCACTACAATCTGGACATCCTGGGGAACTCAAAACCTGGCAAACCAGCTTATCCTGACTCAATCTGTGCCCTCCTGCCTACCTTGTGATCAGGCAGGACAGAGTGGGAAACAAACAGGGAGGTGGACTACTGCTCTACTATAAACCCACCTTAAAGTGTCTGTCATACCTCACCCCCCACCCTCTTGTGAGTACCTACATACTCTTCTTATATTGGGCAACCCAAAAGTTCCACCTGGCCTGTGTTTACAACCCACACAAAGATGGTGTACGTGGCCTCTCCCACCTCCTTGACTGCCGCAGTCCCAAGGTGGGGACAAATGAACTCATGGTGTTCGGGGATTTTAACCTTAACTGGCTGAGTGGCAATGCCAACATTTATGAACCCTTCTGTCGGTCTCGCCCTAGGTCAGCTTATCACGGAGCCCACCAGACCCTCCTCCTCTGGGGTGCAGGGCACTGTCTAGACTGGATGATGAGCAATAGGCCTGACTGTATCTCAGCTTCTGGCCTCTTCCCTGATTCCATCTCTGACCATTCCCCACACCTTCTGTATCTGGAAGGTCCCTGCCCCTGGTCCCCAAAAAGTTATTCAGATGAGGACTATTCAAAATTCAATTCGACAACTTCCTTACCATTCTCCACACAGAAACTGGTCCCCGGTCTCATGATACTGACCTCTCTACTGCTCTTGACTGCTTCCTAGCCATACTTGCCTAGACATGCCCCTCATAAAAAGGAGAGGTGAGGGGTACTGTGACCAAATGGTTGCAAGGCGACCTGTTTGCCTTGATGAAGCTTAGGGACAAAAGCTGGCTACCATTTAAGGACTCTGGAACTCGTGCAAATGGGTGATCCGCTCAACCAAGAGTGGGTTCTGCAAATCCTCCCTTGAAGCATCTGCCAAGAACCCTAGGAGTTTCTGGCGCACCATCAAGCATACCGTTAATGGTCCTGCCTACCCCAGGTCTCCGATCTGCAAATTGGAGTCAGCTGCAGCAATGCCTAACTATAGCCAATGCCTTTAACGTCCAGTTCTCAGGCCTGTGACTTCACCTCCATGCCTCCAGTTACAAATAATCTGGGTCCCACTTCTGGCACTGTGCCTCATCCTCCTTCCTCTCCTTCTACTTCAAGTTTGTCTCCTGCAATGAGACACAGAAGCTCCTTGCTGGTCTCCCTCACTCTGGCGCTGGGCATGACAACCTTGAGCCAAATACTCAACCTGGGAGCCCCTCGTGGCCTGGCCTATCTCCACATTCTCAACTCCTCTCTTAAATCTGGGTCCATCCCAGCCATATGGAAGGTGGCTCCTGTGATCCCAGTACTCAAATGTGGTGATCCCAAAATACTTGAAACTATCACCCTGTAGTGATTCTGTCTGCGGTAAACAAACTGCTTGAAAAGGTTGTGGCTGCCCAGCTTGCTCTCTTCCTCAAAACCTACCGCCTCTCCCCCACGCAGCAGGGGTTCCGTAAAGACACAGCACCTCCACTGCCCTTGCACAGGTCACCTCTGAAATAAGAATGGCGACTGGCCAGGGCAAACTCATGGATCCATCTTCATTGACCTGTCTAAGGCCTTTGATCTGGTCAATCACTCTCTCCTGGGCACTGCTCTCTAGTCCTTGGCCTTTCCCCTCAGTCCTAGCCTGGTTTTCCAACTACTTCACAGGTAGGCAAAGTACACGAGTTCCAGAAAGCCCTCTGGGCTGCACTGGTAACCTGTGGGGTGCCTCAGGGTCTGTCCTTGGCCCTTACTGTTCTCCTTTTTATCAATCAGCTGCCCTCAGTCCCTGCATCCGAACACGTCACCCTTTATGCACGATGACCTTGTGCTTCTAGCTAGCTCCCAGGATATCAGAGACATAAACACTAGACTAAACTCTGATTTTGACAGCATCAATCCTAGCTCAAGGCTAATAAACATCATCAACCTCCAGAAGATGCAGGCCATGTTATTCGGCTCCTCTGCCAAGGTCAGAGTGTGTCAAGCTGATCTCAAGTCACTGGCACGAAGGCATCCCTGTGTCGGTTGTTGACTCATTCAAGTACCTGGGGTTACCCTTGACCCTCAGCTGGACCTCTCCTGCACATCGTAACTCCTGCAAGGCCACAAACTGGAAACTGGGACTGGCGTGCAGGGCCAAAGCTGCCTCACCCCAGCTGCCTGGCTCGCCCCTTGCAAAGGGTTTTCTCCTATGCTATGCTATGGGCTCACCTCTTTCATGAATGCCCCAAAATCCTGGCTCACAAAATGGGACACTGCATATAACAAGGTGTGTCGTCACTCCTATCAGCCACCTGGCTCACCCATCACTGCCAACTCTACTTTAGGCTGGGTGGCTCTCCCAGTAATCATCGCCTCCTTGTTATAGGCAACTTTACTGACAATATCATCAGATCGACAACTCCTCCGGCACTTGCTGAACTGCTCCAGCCCACCCCTCTGGCTATCAGCTGAGGTCTAGTGACTCCCAGGCTGTCATGATCCCAAAACCCGCTACCTCGCAGGGGAGCATGCCTTGCAGCCCTTGCCCCCAGAGCCTGGAACCTTCTCCCTGCTCATGTAAGAGCTACCCCTCCCATAGCTGCTTCCGGTCCTCCCTCTGGGACTACCTAAAACAAGCTTCTGTCTGCCTTTGCTCTTAGCTGTCTCACCATCCATGGTATGCCAGTGCCTTCTATGACAGTGTGTGCATATGCCTTCTGTCCACCTTTGCTCTTAGCTGTCCCACCCTCCACAGTTTACCAAGTGCCCATCTATGACTGAGTGCATGCACTCTTAGTGCTGTCCTCAAAAATACCATGCTGATTCTTTGATTTGCTTCCTTGACTGCCTCCTGAGATTGCCACACCTTAACACTGTATTTGTATTATATTCATTCTCTGTCAGTATCTGGATGTAGCTCTCTGCCCATACCTGTCTGTAACCTGTTGATTGCTACTACCTTGTTCACTGTATCTGTATATTGCCTAAATTCTCTGATTGTACTTGACGGTACCTTGTTGATTGCTGTTACCCTGTCTCTGAATTGTTATTGCCTGTACCTTTGTAATTCTCCCAGTCGCACCTGAAAATAGGCACTTGACTGTCGCGTGCGTACCTGGTAAACAATAGCTAAATAAATAAATAAATAAATGTTACCATCACTGCCTTGGGATTATAGTCGTGTTTCAAGCATTCTACCATTGGATTTCAAATTCTTTAAATTGTACTAGCACACTATGGCCTGTTGGGGTTTAAATTGCTAGCTTGCTAATTTCATCAAGTGCCCCACAAAGCGTGACCTGGTCAACATAGCTACCAGGTCTGCACTAGGACTCTAGTGTAATTCCTGGGTACCAGAGTCATTGGTATTTGCATCATACTTGAAACTGTGCTTTTATTACTGGTACAGCTGAAGAGTTACTGCACTCTATGTAGTAAAATTCTTCTTTTTGTGCCCATTGATTTGGCTAGTGCTTTATACAGTAGACTGTGGAATCTGAGAGGGTGGTAGGTAGTGACCCACTGTACAGTGACTCCCAGTGAGCATTGCTATGCAGTGGAATTGTTAATGGTGACTTGTAAATTGTCAAACCCCTCCTTTTCTTCTAGCTTCCAGGCATGTATTCTTAAATAAAAACACTATTAATTCATTGCATTTTACTCTTGTGTATATACCCATCTTGTGTTGTCTATAATCTGTTTTAAGTGTTTATTGGTGAAGGTATTAGCTGTCTTAGTGGTCCCCAGGGGATCATTTAGTTCAGTGTAAGGAAATGGGATGTATTGGATCCCAGGGTTGGTACAGCACACAACATCTATCCCACTTATTCTCTCTGGTGAAGGCACTGCATTATGGACCTATAGGGCTAAAATCAGCAAATTGCCCTCAATATATTTCTGCCTCTCTGCCCATCTCATCTGCTGGCTCCTACGCACTGAGAAGCATTTCCTGATTCCCTGATTTCCCTGATTGTTCTTAAGGTCAGAACATGCTTTGGTGCAGCGGCTATAAGCCATGCCCTTCCCGTGTTATGGAACAATCTGCAAAAGACTCTAAAGCTCATAGAGCCAGTAAGCATAGCCTTCTTTAAAGGAACACTGCCAACCTGTTTTGCATCATATTATTTCTAGTTAAAACCCACAATTTATGATTGCTTATCTTGTGTAAAATTCACTAATGTTGCTGTTTGTTTTGTCTGTCTCCTTGTTTAGTAGAAATGAAATGCAAATGAAAGGGACACTTTGAGACCTAAGGGGTTGACCGTGTCCATTTAAGGAACTGTTTCATCATAAGTTCAGTGAATCCTGTGAGTGTTATAATTAGTTGTTCTTTTCCGTGAACCCTATTCACTATACCTAGTATGGTCACCCTAGTGCTTCTCCTGTTCATCCCTCCTTCCCTATCCCCATGTCCTCCCCATAGCCATCCATGTGCCCTCCAGGTGTCCTTCCACATAGTCATCCTTGTGCCCTCCCCTCCTCCCCTCTTGAGTCACACCTTATCCTTACCCCCGTGACTTCTTGAGACTCCTTCCACCTCTACCCTACCCTTGCCTAACCTCTTTATACCATACTGCATATGCATAGTATCCTTTGTAGTAACTAATATGTAATATCTCGTAATCATTCGTTTGTATATTGTATCTGTTGTATTTACTGACATGCATTTTGTAATTATCTCCTATGCTTGTTCCTACAAGAACAATCTGAGATTTATTGTATTGTCTTCCTGTGGATTGCTTTGTGTTATTCATGCTTACTTGCTTTGTACTAATCTGCTTATTGTATTATTGTCTGTAAAACTTCAATGTGTGAATCTGTTCTGACCTACCCAGGCCACCTTGTAAATGAGCATGTCTTAAAGGTGTTTCACCTGGTAAAATAAAGATGACTGATTGATTGATTTATTATTTGTTCTGGGATGAACCACCTACCACTAGAGAAAGAAGGAACCCAATCCCTTCAACCATGTGGGCCTTGTACTGTCACCACTCAGGGATGTAAACCCAGATGCGGTGGGCTGGGGATCACGCTTATAACAGAATGAGACAGCATGGGAGAACTATAAATTAACTAATAACTTAGATGGGAACATCTGCAGAAATTTACATAACTGATGAAAGAGGAAATAAAAATGGCAAAGTTCATTTTATGTTGACTTGTGAGCACATGCAAGCAAATATAGTGGCAACCATATGACTTTTTAGAGGAGCCATCCGCCTGCCAATGCCGCCATTGCTTTTTGCAGTTAGGACCACACCACATCAATGAATGGCGAGCTGTCTGTGACAGATTCTCTCCCCCCATTTTGAAGGCTATGGCATACTTCTTTCCTATAAAGTCTATTGCAGTAGCAAACTTTTCTCTCTTCTAAACTATGTATTTCTAACTCTACCCTTATGGAAGGCCACCCATAATGGTATCTTCTGCCCCTTTGACTGACCCTCTTTATTTCCTTTCATTCCCTGCCTATGCCTACATAAAACAAGCATTTGTCAATGCTGAATGTTTGCTTGCTGGCATTGGCAGTGATAATCATGTGATTAGAGCTGCATAATAGGAATGGCAGTGAAGTATTGAACTGAAATAACCACCACCACCCTGCAGAAGTGACAGGCATTGGGGTGTGCCTTTGGGTCGTCAGGCATAGTGCCCATGCCATTTCACCACCCCACCCCTGCAGACACTGACAAGTGTCACGGTGTTCCTTGGGGTCTTTGGCTCTTATGCGCACTCCCCATTCCATTAGGGAAATATGGTGAGATGGGTGCGATATAGAGAATGGGGTGAAACTTTGGGGCAAAGAGTCCAAGGCATACCTCAATGCCTCTCACTGGCTGCAGGGTGCGGAATGGTATGAGCATTATAGGCAAGAATCCAAGTCACGCTCCTGATGCCTGTCATTCTATACAGGGTTGGTAGTTTGAGTTGGAAACCCAAATACTTCGGGCATTCATTGGTATTTTCCTCCAAATTTTCAACATGGTTTTTTGACCCCACCTCATGAACAGTGGCAATATCAGTTTATTAGCAAGCTGCTTATGCACAGTGACTCGGCATTTAGCATCCACAGGTGCAAAAACATTCCGAACAAGATGTAAAAATGACAGCTGTACTGTTCATGGGAGGTGTAAAAATGGCAATGTTGCAAATCTGCAGTAAAAATATTAAAAAACTGGTGAAGTCACGGAGCATACATAAAACTGTGCAACGCACACCCGTAATATCATTAGGTTGGGGATTTTTACAGCAGATTGTCAACTCAGGCATTTTGGTGTCTCCGATCATGAACAGTGTCACTGTGATTTTCTTTATCTGTCCGGAACAATGATTTCCACAGTGAGCATACATCTCTGCGCTGAAAGTGTGAAAACACATTTCGGCCATGTAGAAAATGACAGCTGCACCGCTTCATAAGGAAGTGTGGAAAATGCCACTGGCGAAATCTGGACTGAAAATATTACAAAGTCATGAACTTACGAGGGTGCGTGAAACTCGCGAAATGCTCACTCGTAACACAGTCATTTTATGGACTTTTGTCACCAAATTTTCAACATAGCCATTTTAAGACCTCTGCTCATGAACAGTGTAACGTTGATTTTAGTAATCTGTCCCAAACATTGCTTTACACACCAACAGCACCATTGTGCGCTAGATATCTGAAACACATTTAGGGCGACATATGAAAAATGGCAGCTGTACTGTTCATGAGGAAGTGTAATAAAATGGCAATGTTGAAAATCTGGAGTGAAACTATTAAATTCGAAAACTTACGAGCATGCATAGGAACTGCACAACAACTCCAGAAAACAGTCATTTTAGGAATTTTTCACCAAATTCTCAACATAGCCATTTTAAGACCTCTGCTCATGAACAGCATCACTGGGATTTTCTTAATGTGTCCTGTACATTGATTCCGCTACCGACTGCGCCATTTATGCGCTATATAAGCGAAACACATTTAGGCAAGATCGAAAAATGACAGCTGTACTGCTCATAAGGAGGTGTGGTGAAATAGCAATGTTGAAAATCTAAGTGAAAATATTTGAAAGTCGCAAACTTACGGCGTGCGTAGGAACTGCACTTAACCTGCGCGCTCGTAAAACAGTCATTTTGGAATGTTTACACCAAATTTTCAACATAGCCATTTTAAGACCTCTGTTCATGAACAGTGTCACTGTGACTTTCTTAATTTGTCCGTAGATTGATTCCGCTAACCAACTGCGCCATTGTGCTGCTACATGTGCGGAAACACGTTTAGGTGAAATGTGAAAAATGACAGCTGTACTTCTCACAAGAAGGTGTGGTAAAATGGCAACGTTGAAATCTGGGTGAAAATATTGAAATTTGCGAACTACGAGCGTGCGTAGGAACTCGCAATGCATGCTCGTGAAACAGTCATTTTGATTTTCCACCAAATTTTCAAAATAGGCTTTGAGAGCCCACCTTATGAACACTTGCAGTGTCATTTCATTAATCATTCCAGAAGGTGATTTCACAGAGTGGTTCGAAATCACCCTTCTGGCCTGAAATAGCACCATGGCAGTGCAAGAATTCATGAGGAGGGTCCCAAAACCCTATGTTGAAAATTTGGTGCAAAAATTCAAAAAATGCCTGAAGATATGCAACAAACTTGAAAACCCCTATCTATCCCATTATACAGCTTACCGGCATTTCCTCAGGTGCGGTGGTCGGCTTTGAAGAGTGCAGACGTGTTTCCGGTCCACCGAAGATCGTCGCGCCAAGCTCAGAAGGTAAGTATGTGGTGAGGGTTGTGGGGAGGTGGGATTGCACAGTGGGTGGGTGCAGGTTGTGGGAGGGAGCCAGGAAGAAGTGCCATGGGACCGTTTTAATTTACAGGTTTTTTATTTTTTCAGTGATGGCGTGGGATGTTTTCCACACTGGGGTAGGCTCCCAGCGTGGCACAAGGATGGCTGGGGGCCGTGGAGCCGGCGGGGATTAGGCACCCCGTTGGTCATATGATCAGTTGCCATGCTGGGATGGGCTCCAGTGTAGCACCTATACTCTGGGGGAGGACAGTGGAGCTGATGAGGATTAGGCACCCCATTGGCAGCTATACCAGCGAGTTGCCACGCTGGGGTGGGCACCCAGCGTGGCATGTGGAAAACTTTGGGGGAAGCGTGGCACAAGCCGGCGGGGATTGGGCACCCCGTCGGCTATACATGTGTGCCGGGGCAGCATGCGTATGTGTGCGTGCGTCTGTGTGTGTGTGTGTAGGGGGAGCGCGCTGAGCAGGCAATATCTTATTGCTGCTCACTGAAGCGTAGCTCCCCTTTCAATTGTATGCCACTGCATTTTGGAGCTTATCATAGACAACTCCAGCGTGCATTGGCAACTGGACCGCCTGCCAACACACTGACTGAACTGGAAGAGAGGGTGACACACCTCAAAAACTCGGATGATGGCACTATGTTTCTTGCAACGTGCAAAAAGCAAACATAAAAAGTACAGTGTGTTTGTTTCTGGGCAGATTGTAAAAAGTGTAACCTAAAAACACTTCTCCTAGAGCTGTACACATCAAGCACTGGTGCTCTGGGCAAAGAAGCAGTGCAAGTAGTAAGAAAGACAGTTTAACAGCATAAACAGATAGGCCTGAGAGTTCATGAGGAGAGGTTATCTCAAACACAGAACATTGTAGAAACTGTGACAAGAAGGTTTTCTACTCTGTGGCAGAGCTACCAGGAAGGGTAGTTCTGAGAGCTCAGAGGAGCTGTTTTCTTTTGGTTTATTCCGTTTTATTTTGTTATCTAAGTCTGAAGTTTAAGACTTGTGCTAAATGTGGTATATTTTTATTTTTGTATATAAAATATCCTTTTACAAAAACAAAATACTCCTTCTGGAAAATAAACATCACGCCTAGAAAAGGTGTGTTAACCTGAACTTTTGGTGTTGTGTTTCACTGTTTTACCCTACCCACATAACCGGTCACAGAATTTGGTGTCAGAAGTAGGATCTGGTTGTCCAGCCTATGTGGGAAGCCAGATTTTGGTACCAGTCCTGGTACTAGGGTGAAAAAGGTGAGATGATGTTGGATGAGAAGGAAAAGACAGCGGTGACAGCTGGTGTCCAGACCAGGACACAGGTGGCAAGAATTGAAGAGACCCTGTTTCCTGGATTAGGACCAGTGGTGCGACCAAAGAAACCAAAGGATTTAATTGAGGAGGATGGAGACCAGAAACAGAAGAAAGAATCACGGATGTACACTGATGAATCTCAGAAGAATTACCAGAACTGATGAGATGGTTGGCGATCAAACAGTTGGATATGGAGCAAGAGAGAACTAGAACGGATAAGACAAGATACCAGGTGGGCAGAGACTTAAAGGGCCTTACATGACCTAAGGGCAAATAGAGGTCAGGATGGGGCAGGCCAGACCCAAATCCCAAAGATATAAAATTAACTGAAATAGCCACCACAGGCGACATAGAGGGGTACCGCACTACCTTTGAGAGGGTTGACCAGGCCTGTGCTTGGCCTCCAAACACAATGGGTGGTACAGTTAGCCCCTTATTTAACAGGGAAGGCCAGTTAGCTAATAGTAACATGGACGCTAGGACAGCTACCATAGCAGCCACAGACACTACCAGCTATTTCCTGAAATTTCTATGATATTTCCAGAACTATATCCTGCTTTCTTCATTTCCACAGTAGGGCAGCAGAAAGAAATGCTTCAGAAATTTCACAAAATATCTGGAAATAGCTGGCAATGTCTGTGGCTACCACTGTAACACATATGATCTGGTAAAGAAGGAGATCCTTAAAATATATGATATTAACACTGAGACATACTGGCAAAGATTCAGGGTCTTGAAATTTAAGGAATTATGTAATAAGTGGTTACAACTCGAAGGTAAATCAGTAAACAATATCATAGACATTGTAGTGGGGAACAGTTTCTGAAAATCTTATCCCAAGATGTACAGATCTGGGTAGGAGCATAATCCTGAAACTGTAGAGACTGCCATTACCCTTGCTGATGATTACCTTGCTGCCCATCAGACCCTAAAGAAAGGAGGAATAGACCCCAGGAGACAATTAAACCCAACCCTGTAGTAAGACCCACCTATGAGCAACTGAGATATGGGAGTTATGAGGGCCACCAGGATAACAGGGTGGTATGAATAGAAGGCCTTTTCCACTGACATTATCTGCCGGAATTGTAAAGAACAAGGACATATTGCCCAACTTCTGCCCTACAAAGAGAGGAGATACAGCACACCTGGCATTATTAAATCCTGGGTACTTTTTATGGATGTAATAGTGGAGAACAAGAATGTGACTGCATTGATAGACTCTGGCAGTAAACAGACTTTGATTTGACCAGAGCTAGTAACAAAACAAGAAAGGGTCCACCAATGAAGGTGGTATGTGCATGGGGACACCCATATTTACCCTACTGTACTGGTAGATATGATAGTAAAAAGACAAGCAGACCACACTAATGACAGGATTGGTGCCACACTTACCTGTACAGATGGTTATTGGACATGATTCCCCTGATTTTGCTAACCATATGCCTGATAAAGGAGTTGTTTCAGCAATGACCACCAGGGCCCAGGAGAAGAAACAACAACAACTGGGAGACATATTTCCTTTCCAAGGGATGTGGGTAGAACAACCAGGAAAACTAAATTGCCCACAATAGAAAAAAGAAGATTCAAAGACAGTGGCAAGTAAAGCAAAATGGTTTAACACCTGAGACTGTACAGACTGTTTATGTCAAAGCTAATATTGTGAAGGAACAAAAGGCTGATGATAGTTTAAAACCTTTTTTCAACAGGTTGGGAAGAACCAGACCCCAGGCACCCCTAAAATAGCAACTAAAATGATTTATCGTACTAAATATGTGAAAACCCCATAACTAAGGAAGAGGTTGAACAATTGCTACTACCTTCTTGTTTTAGACGAGACCTGCTATACCTTAGTCATGATTTACCTTGGGCAGGACGTGCAGGAGAGGACAGGACACTAGGCCAGTTGACACAACATTTCTTTTGGCCAAAAATCCACGATGATGTGGCCCTATACTGTAAAGAATGAGGCTTGTCAACTTGTGGACCCAGTTGGGAAGAAGGATGAAGTCCCCTGGTACCTTTACCTCTAGTAACAACGCCTTTTGAATGGATAGGGATGGACATAGTAGGTCCCTTAAATAAATGTTCCAAAGGTAATCAATATATCCTTGATGTGTGTGACTACACAACAAAATACCCGGAGGCCATTCCACGCGATCAGTCACAACACCCAAAATAGCTGAGGAACTGGTAAACTCTTCAGTAGAGTAGGTATACCCAAAGAGATATTAACAGACTGGAGAGCGAACTTTAATGCACAGTTATTAAGAGAACTATACCACATGCTGGGTATAGTGGTGCACGTACATCCCCTATCATCCCCAAAAAGATGGTTTGACTGAACGCTCAACCAAACATTGAAGCATATGCATAAGAAGTTCGGATATGAAGAGGGTAAGGACTGGATAAATATCTACCATTTGCCCTGTTTGCATATATGGAGGTTCCCCAGGCATCCACAGGTCACCCCCATTTGAACTTTTGTTTGTCAGAAACCTGAGAGGACCCTTAGAAGTAATCAAAGAATACTGGGAAGAGGGCAAGATATGAAACACCCAGGGATTGCTACTCCTATCTCAAGCAACTTTGGCAACTACTAGTAAAGTATTCCACAAAATTCCACAAAAGCTCATGAAATGAGTAGCCAGGCTCAAATCGCTCAAAAATATAGACATGATAAGGAAAAACAGGTAAAAACATTTGAGAGTGGAGAAAAGTTTTATTATTGCTTCCTACCACTACTAACAAACTTTTAGTGAAATGGCAGGGACCCCACAGGGTAGTAAGACAGACAGGCCCTGTTACATTTGAAATAGAGACACTTGATAAGAAGCAGAAAACTAAGATCTATCATGCCAATTTATTAAAAAGTGGCACGAGAAAACACAAAAAGGGATAAGTATGTTGGTATTACCTGAAAACCCCAACACAGAATCAGTGGCAGAGCCAGGTTTGGGATCCGGGGCCATTCAGTCAATCAGGGGCTCCACAATGAGTACTAAACAGGCAATAAAGATGGTGGCAGGGCACCACTACTCACACTGGAGCAGTCTGTGAGGCAACGCCCCCAGCCCCTTTAGCTCAACCACTGCACAGAATTGAGAAAGAGGCAGTATAGCGCAGTGGTTTAAGACTGTCAGCTGCAAATCTGGAGACCTGGGTTTGAATCCCATAGCCCACACTTGCATATACTGTGTGACCCTGAGCAAGTCACTTAACTTCCCTGTGCTCCCAGGTTGCACTCTGTAAAAAGCTTTCAGCTTAGTGTGTCTCACCTGGTTAAACAATTGAAAAAAAAAAAGAATTAGAGACAGCTTATGAAATGCTAGAAACTAGGAAAGGGATTAAAGAGGTACAAATGAATCCTGCCCTAGAACTCATGCAGAACCAAGAAATACAGGACATGTTCCTAGAGTACTCTAGTATGTTTAACAGTGTGCCAGACCTTGCCAAGGAGTGGAACACAAGATAAGGACAACCCCCAATTGGAAGAAACCATATAGGCTGCCAGAAAGAGTGAGACAGGAGGTTCAACTAGAGGAGTCAAAATTGTTGAAAATGAATATAATTGAACCCTCAAATAGTGCTTGGGGTTCCCCTATTGTTGTGATACCAAAGAAGGAGGGATGCATTCATCTGTGTTTGGATTTGAGGGTTGAATACTGTATCACAGTTCGATGCCTACCCTATGCCAAGAGTGGATGACGTTATAGACAAAGTGGGTAATGCAAAATATATTTCCACACTAGAACTGACCAAAGGATATTGGCAGATACCCTTGAAGTTACATTGCAGGAGAAACAGCCCTTAGTACGCCTATGGGTTTGTTCCAATTCCAGACCTTGCCCTTTGGACTTCATGGATTTCCTGCTACATTCCAAAGGTTCATGGAGCAAGTGCTGGCACCCTTCAGTAATTTTGTGCGGCCTACTTGAGCGATGTTATAATTTTTAGTCCAGATTGGAATACTCATTTGACACACTTGAGAGCTGTTATCTCCTGCATTGCCAAAGCAGGAGTTACCATTAATCCTGAAAAAGTGTATTGGCTATGTTTGAGACTAGGTATCTGGGTTTTGTACTTGGAAACGGTACCATAAAGCCAGAGTTAATAAAATCAAGGCAGTAGCCAATTGTCCACGACCTGAGACAAAGAAACATATATGTTCTTTCTTAGGATTGGCGGCTACTACCGTCGATTCATCCTGAACTTTGCAGCAATTAACTAACTTGACCAAAAAGAAATTTGTGAATAAAGTTAATTGGACCCAAGAATGTGAAAATGCTTTCGCTACCATTAAAGCTGCTTTGTGTTCATCTCCAGTACTCTGTAGTCAGATTTTAACCATCCATTTGAAGTACATATGGATGCTTCCAGCACAGGTATTGGGGCAGTGTTAAGTCAAACAATTGTTGGGAAGAATACCCAGTAATAAATTTCATGAAAACTCTATGACCGGAACAGAAGTATTATATGGTAGAACAAGAATGCTTAGCGGCCAAAAAGGCCATTGAGGCCTTGATTTTATCTATGGGGAGCACCACTTACTCTCATTACTGACCATAATCCACTTTGTTTTATTAAACAGATGAAGTATCACAACAATTGGATTATGAGGTGGTATTGGCATTACAACCCTATAGGTTCATGTTACAGCATAGAGGTGGTACACAGCACGTCAATGCTGACTTTTTGTCTAGGTATGGTGCCCTGATTCTGGAAAAAAATGAAAATGCATATTCTGTAGAAGCATCTATGTGTAACGAGTGATGTATTGCAAGATAATGATGTTTAGATACCCCAGGGTAATGGTGAAGTATATTTGGTACATATCTTATAAACTATTACCAGAGAGTTAATATTTTGCTAAGAGACCCTGGGGTGGAGCTACCAAGAGAGGGTGGGCGGAAGTTCCATCCTACCCAGACATACTTTGGGTTGTCTTGGAAACCAATAAGGTATCCACTAGTTTCCGCTAACCATGGGGGTATGTGACAGACCCCCCATTTTGAAGGCTATGACATACTTATTTCCCTATAAAGTCTACTGCAGTAGCACACTTTTCTCTTCTAAACTATGTATTTCTAACTCTACCCTTATGGGAAGGCCACCCATAATGGTATCTTCTGCTCCCTTGACTGACCCTCTTTTATTTCCTTTTCATTCCCTGCCTATGTCTACATAAAACAGGCATTTGTCAATGCCGAATGTTTGCTTGCTGGCATTGGCATTGGTAATGTAGAAGTTACAGAGCTGCATAATAGGAATGGCAGTAAAGTATTGAACTGAAGCCAACCCCACCACCACCCTGCAGAGAGTGACAGGCATTGGGGTGTGCCTTTGGGTCATCAGGCGTAACGACCATGCCATTTCACCACCCTACCCTGCAGACACTGACAAGTGTCACGATGTGCCTTGGGGTCTTTGGCCTTATGCGCACCCATTCCATCACGAAATACGGTGAGATGGGTGCGGTATGGGAGAATGGGGTGAACTTTGCGGCCAGAGTCCAAGGCATGCCTCGATGCCTGTCACTGGCTGCAGGGTGTGGAATGGTATGAGCATTACAGGCAAGAATCCCAAGTCACATCCCTGATGCCTGTCATTCTCTACAGGGTTGGGCATTATGGGTGGAAACCCTAATACCTCAGGCATTCATTGGTATTTTCACTCCAAATTTTCAACATGTTTTTGTGACCCCACCTCTGAACAGTGACAATATCAGTTTGTTAACTGAAAGCTGCTTATGCACAGCGACTATGGCATTTAGCACCACAGGTGCAAAACACATTCAAACAGAATGTGAAAATGACAGCTATACTGTTCATGGGGAGGTGTAAAAAATAGCAATGTTGCAAATCTGCAGTAAAAATATTAAAAAACTGGTGAAGCTACGAGCGTGCATGGAAACTGTGCTCATACCATTTCACACCCTGCAGCCAGTGAGAGGCATCGAGGTATGCCTTGGACTCTTCAGCCCCAAAGTTCACCCCATTCTCCTATACCGCATCCATCTCACTGAATTTCCTGATGGAATGGGGTGCGCATAAGGGCCAAAGACCCCAAGGTACACCATGACACTTGTCAGTGTCTGCAGGGTGGTGTGGTGAATGGTGTGGTCATTATGCCTGACGCACCCAAAGGCACACCTCAATGCCTGTCACTCTCTGCAGGGTGGTGGCGGGTTGGCTTCAGTTCAATACTTCACTGCCATTTCTGTTATGCAGCTCTGTAACTTCTACTACCAATGCCAATACCAGCAAGCAAACATTCAGCATTGACAAATGCTTGTTTACATCCTAAATGAAATGTGTTTCAAGTACTTCCAGCGCAGAATAGCACAGTCGCTGTGGGAAATCACTGTGCAGGACAGATTAAGAAAATCACAGTGCCACTGATCATAAGGAGAGGTTCAAAATACCCATGTTGAAAATGTGGTAGAAAAAAATCCAAAAAGGATTGTGTTATAAGCATGTGTTGCACAGTTTCTAAGTACAGTTGTAACTTTGCCAATTTTCATACTTCCACTCCAGATTTTCAACATTGTCATTTTCACACCACCTCATAAACAGTACAGCTTGCCAGAAATGTGTTTCACACCTGTAGTGCTTCAAATGACGCACTCGCTGTAAAACCACCTTTCAGATTGAGTAACAATGATAGTGCCACTGTTCATGACGGGTTCACAAAAATCCCATTTTGTACATTTGGAGTGAAAATACCAACAAATGCCCAGGGCGTTAGGATTTCCAACCATAATACCTTACTTAGTACATACTGACAGGCATTGGGGGTGTGACTTGGGATCATCGCCTGTAATACACACGATATTCCATCTCTACCCTGCAGCCACTGACAGGCATCAAGGTGTGCCTTGGCATCTTGAGGCCCAGCGTTCACCCCATTCTCCTATACTACACCCATTTCAGCATATTTCCTTATGGAATAGGATGAGTGTAAGGGCTGAAGATCCCAAAGCACACCGCAACACCTGGTCTTACCCCAGCATTCAACCCATTCTCCTATACCACACCCATTTCAGCATATTTCTTTATGGAAAGGGATGAGTGTAGGACCCAAAGACCTAAAGCACACTGCACCACCTGTCAGTGTTTGCAAGGTACTGTGAGATGAAATGGTATGAGTGATATGCCCGATGATCCAAAGGCACACCCCCAATGCCTGTCACCTCTCTGCAGGGTGGGGTGGGTTAACATTAGTTCAATACTTCACTGCTATTCCTATTATGCATATCTTTACCTCCTGCACTACCAGTGCCAGTGCCAGCAAGCCAACATTCGGCATTGACAAATGCTTGTTATAAACAGCCAACGACTGGAAATTTATGGATAATCAAAGAAAATTTGAAAAGCATTTAATGGAATGACCAGTCAAATTTACAAACTAAAATAAATTCAACAGTGAAGGATGGTTTCACGTTTAAAGTGGGCAAAGGCATTGCTGCTATGTTTAATAAGAACTTTATGAGTCTGGAACAATATGGGGTCAACTTGGTTAAAGGTAATCCCAGGAAAGTAGACAGAAAAGCAAATAGGCCCAACTGCTACATTAGTGCTCCAGCTTCTAAGAAAAGGTTCTGGCATTGACCAAGATGAGGCAAAATTTCTAAATACAGCTGCCAAAGAGCTATTCTTTCCCTTAAGAAATGTTTTATCTTTTCTTTGGCTTAAGTCAGGCCCAGACTTATGGAAAATAGCATACTGCAGCAGATAGGTTTTGGTGCTCCAACATTAGGTTGGATAGCAATTTATTTGAGGAATAGAAAACAGATTGTTATGGTAAATTGCAAAGATAACATTTTACTCTTTTGAGCTTCATAGCCTGTTACCTTAATGTTGCAATAGTCTTTCTAGCTAAAAATAATGATTTCTGAAAGTGTCCAGCAAGGGAAGGAAGGGATTGTAAATCGGGCCATACTGCTGGCTAGCCAGTCCTTCCTCTTCCTGTTCCATCTGCTCCACACCCATGCTCAGACATTCTATGATGTCTAATAATGCAGAGTGGGACCCTTGAAACCTATGGGGAAGGTTTTACATCATTTTTACAGATATTTAAGCAACCTTTAATAAATTACAGATCGAGGAGTGCTCCTGACCCTCCAGAGCTTCCTTTCCTCTGCACATGAGGCACTCTTATTCTGTGAAGAGTATCTCATGCACTGATGCCCTAGAAGCAGGCATGTTTTCAGACAGTTTAAAAATATATATTTTATTGACTGAGCTCGATCAATAACATAATTACCACCATGGAACCACGCTTATGCTTCTAAGAGTGGTCTCACTTTCTTCGGGTATCAGAACAACTCTCCTTTGGTTCACAGTTTTTATACCCTAAGAATGCATGTGGGACCACTCTTACAAGCTAAAGAGTGGTCTCTGTGGTGGTATTAATGCAAAAATAAAAGCCACCTCTACGAGGGCGCTATTAGATGAGTGGTTGCTTTCACTTTTATCAAAGGCTGCTTAAATATCTGTAAGAAAACATTGTGAAAACTCTCCATAAGTTTCATGGGCCCCCATGCTCTCCATGGTTAGACATCACAAAACATCTGAGCATGGGGTGGGCAGGCAGACCGAAAATGGAAGGATCAGCAGACCAGCAGTATGACTCAATTTATGATCTCTTCCTCCCTTAATTTTGGCTAGAAAGACAATTTCAACATTAAGGTAATGGGCTATGAAGCCCTACAACTAATCTTTGAAATTTTCTTTAAGATTACTTGCATGATGTCCTCTTTATGGCAATATCACATGATGTACCTCGGGGTCTGTATTGGGTAATTTGTTGTTTCTTTAGTCATAAATGGTCTACCCCTAACTTGTGAGAATGCCAATATAGTTTTTAACGCTGATGACAGTTATTTATACTGCAGCAATGGATGTGAAAACATTGAATGAAAAACTGGAGTACGAATTCAGAAAAACTTACCTGGTTTAATGATAATCATCTGGTTTGAAATAGGAAAAATAAAACCATGCTACTTAGTACCACACATAAATACAGCAATACCATAGGATCCTTTAAAATAAATGTGAGGTTAGTACCCTCCCAGACTGCATGGAAGAATTTAAATATTTGGAAGTGTTTCTGGATCACCACTTTGCACATGAGAAACATATTACGTAGGTGACTGTCAATTCACATAGAAGACAAGTCCTTGTACAGAATAAAAAACCTGTTAACTGTGAGACCTGAAAGGTGCTTGCCCCGAGCACTCTAGTCCCATTATAATGTGTAGTTTGTGGGTGCTGCTTTGCTAAAGTGTATTCAAAATAAAGTAAACTTTACCATGCTATTGGCAGATTTTCCCTTTAGGCAAGATTTGAACACTACTGTAGTATGTACACAAACTTCTGTTTCTCCCTTTACAATAGAAAGATTAAACATAGCTTTGGACAGTTAATAATTAAAAGTGTCAGACAGGAAAAGATAGTCCACTTAATGAATTGCTGTCAATACAGAAAAATGTGGCAATGCTCTAAGATCAAATGAAAGCTTGTCATTGGTTCTTCACTTGTACAAATCAAAAATTGGCCAGAAAGCATTTTCAACAAGCACTTTATGTATAGAATCGCCTATCCTTGAACATTAGGAACTCTGATACAATCAGCAGTTTTAAGGAACATCTTGAAAGTAATTTCTTTGATTTAGCAGTCTGCACTTGCTTCTAAATAATTTTAGGCTGTATATTTTTATTGCATTTTCTACATATACTGTAATTATTTTATGTCTGTATTTGCTATGTTGTGTTGTATGTTTCTGGGTTGTGTGCCTGTAAGTAAGAACATAGAAATGGAATTTGAAAGCAGATAAGGACCACTTGGCCCACTTAGTCTGCCCATTTCCCTACCCAATGGATAAGCTGCAGATCCTAGTTAACCAACAGCCTACTTCCTCCTACCCCCACTAGAATTGCCCTATGTCTGTCCCATTCATTCTTGAATTCCCCCACTGTTTTTGACTCCACAACCTCCTCAGGAAGGCTATTCCATGCATCCACAACCTCTCCATGAAAAAATACTTCCTCACATTACCTCTGAGCTATCTCCCCGTCTCCAAATTGTGCCCCTTGTTCTTGCACACATCTCTGTTTTTGAAAGATGCTACCTCTTGAACTTTGTTGATTCCTTGATGTACTTGAAAGTTTCTATCATGTCCCCCTCTCCCTCCTTTCCTCGAGGGTATACATATAAGCTTCTTTTGTCTTTAATTTTTAGTCTTTGGTAACGGGTAGGTCCACTAGGCACAAGTGCCTGTTTTCAGGGTGACCTGGGAGCACTAGGCGGTTAGTGACTTTCTCAGAGTTACACAGTATGCAAGTGGAGGTTGTCTGAATCAAACTCAGGTCTGGTATGCTGGATGTACTAAGCTCATTCACACCTTGTTCCTCTAACCTCTAGGCTATACTGCCAGCCCTAGTCTATCTTTATATGTCTTCTGGTGCAGACCCTGATGCATTTTGGTTGCACTCCTTTGGACAGCCTCCATCCTGTTTATGTCCTTGCGGAGATGGGGTCTCCAGAACTGCATGCAGTACTCCAGATGGGGTCTCACCAACTGTCTGTACAGAGGGATAACAGCTTCCTGTTTTCTAGCGGTGGTGCCTCTCCCTATGCATCCAAGTATCCCCAGCCCTCTTGACTACCTTCTCACATTGCTTGTCCACCTTTAGGTCATCTGATAACTACCCCCCAGGTCCCTTTCTATGTCTGTTGTTGTTAGTATCTCACCCCCATTGTGTACTCTTCCCTGGGTTTTGTTTCCCAGGTGCATTACTTCACTTCTTTGTGTTGACTCTAAGCTGCCATACATTTGACCATTCCTCCAACCTTGCCAAGTACCTTCTTATCCTTTCCACCCCACCTTTGTGTATCAACCCTGTTGCAGATCTTTGTGTCATCTGCAAGAGACATACTTTTCCTTCCAGTCCTCTGCAATGTCACTTACAAAGTCATTAACAGGGCCATGTGACCCATTATACCCACCCAGTGATCAATTAAAACTGTATTTCATTGAACTTGACATGTGACATGGACCTGTATATCTGATGAATTTGGTAAGATTTGAATGCACACTTTTGAAATTAGGACAAAATAACTACAATTCAAATTTTGATAAAATTCAGCAGAACTTTTATGGAAATTCTGCACAATTCAATGAAATCAGAATGGGGATTCTGTCTGAATTCCACTGGTGGAATTTTACATTTTGTACTGTTCTAGTGGCACGTGTATAGGTAGGGGTAAAAGGATTATGTATGCCTACAGTATGAATCTCTGATTGTGAGGTTGGAGTATCTAGGAGAGATGTAATAAATTATGCTGGAAGCCAGCAAAAGCAAAGCAACAAAAGTAAAAACAATGTTTTATTTGATAGATGTAATCTATTTTAGGTTAATGAATAATTCAAGTTAGGTTCAAGTTTATTTAACTATGAAGACTCCTTTGAGCAAGCTCATTTACAAGGAGGTCCCATGTGAACAGAAGACATACAAAATACATTGTAGATATATAATAAAAATAGAAAAAGTATAATAATTAAGGAGCCAAGTACAAATAATTCCAAGGTGAGTTGAAAGGGTTTGTTGATAGCACAAAATGTGAAAGAGTACACCTCAAAGGTAGTTCATCACAATTAAGTATATGACATTAGACATTGTAAAACGAGACTCAATGGGTCAGGGTGGAAGGAGGAAGGAGGGAGGTGGAGTCTGAAAACAGGAGAGATTTAAAGAGTCAAGGGAAGCAATAGAAGGGAGTTACATGATAGGGTCAAAGAAAGTCGAGAAGGACAGCAAAACCAAGGGGTCTAAGCTGAGCAGCAGTGACAAACTTCATGGGAAAATTTGCTGACAAGGCTTTTAAAAGCATTTAGGGGAATAGGTGGCTATTTCGAGGATGACTGCAGCTGGTTTCAGGCAAGGGGATAAGGTGACTGATGGCAGCCATGCCGCAGTTGGTACGGAATTTAGGCCTTCAAGTGTGATGTACAAATTTTTCTAAGAGCATAGGAGCATGAGGGGTGGCAAACAGGCTTGAGATGTATGGCAGTAACTTACAGAGCAAGGCTGACATTTTGGTGCTTCTGATGCTTATCAGGAAGAGTAAATAAGTTGCTCTGGTGTCATGACCAACATTACCCCTTGTAAATAAAACAGGTCCATAGCCCCCCCAATACACACACATACATACACCCGGAATCAAGGTATCACAACTTAAGGAATCTTTCCTTAAAAATACATTATAAACAGCAGTAAGGTGCTGCATCAGTTCTGAGCAGAAACTAGAGATGTCCCCACCAAGGGGTAAAGATGTGAGGGATAGAGTTCAGAGGCACCAAAATGTCAGATGTGGAGTGGAGATAAGAATACCTGAGGTACAGCAGACTCTATCTAGAGATGTACGAGGAGTAACCTGGTCACCCACCCCTATTAAAAAAAAACACACTTTGGACTTAAACATCATGACACATAAATTCTGCATCTTCTTTCCCTAAGCAATAAGGTCTGATCTGAAGTATGCATTCAGTCCTAACTATCTTGCACGCACACAAACCTGAAAAAGCAAGTTTACCTGAAATGAAAGTTATGAACATACAAACATATGAAATTGATAGCAGAAACAGGCCTCACAGTCTACTGAGTCTGCTGAAGTGTGCAGCTAGCACCTCATCTTGCAGCTGCCCCTCCCATCCCCTCTTCCCAGTATCCCTTCCCCTTCCCCTGTCACAACCCCTCTTGAAACTGCCCACCATCTTACAGGACACTATCTCATCTGGTAATGTGTTCCATTTGTCCACCACTCTTTCAGTGAAAAAATATTTGCCATCTCCCCTGAATCTTCCCCTCCAATCTCAGTCCATGCCCTTTCGCTTTCCCCATCTCATCTGGAAAATCCCTTCTGTGTTGGCCTTGTTGTCCCTTCAGATACTTAAAGGTCTTGATCATATCCCCCATCCCTCCTCTCCTCCAGCGAATACATATTCATCTCTCCAGCCTGTCCTCATAGGACTTGTTCTCTAATCCCTGGATCATCTTTGTGGCTCTTCACTTCCCCTCCAAAAATTTGTTGTTCTTCTTCAGGAATGGGCACCAATACTGCATGCAGTACTCCAGGTGAGGCCTGACCAATGACTTATACAGGGTAGGATAACCTCCTTCTTCTGGAGAAGATCTCTCTTATAATACACCTCAGCATTTTGTTGGCTTTTGCTGCTGCCTTCCTGCACTGAGCAGAGTGGTTCATGCTCCCTGTAATGATCACTCCTAGGTCCTTCTCCTCAGTGGAGCTCACCAACTGTACCCCATTCAAGTGATAATCCCTCCACTGGTTCCTGGTTCTGAAGTGCAGAACCTTGCACTTCTTAGCTGGAACCCCAACTACCATGTTTTCTCCCACTCCTGCAGCTTAGCCAGGTCCTCCTGCAACCCCATCCACCCTCTGCATTATTAACCACAGCTCCCATCTTGGTATCATCTGAAAAGAGTCTGACCCTGCTCCAGATCCCATGTGAGATATCTGCAATAAAATCCCAAACAGCACCAGTTCCAGTATTGATCCCTCAGATACCCACTGTCACCAATCTTGGTGATGAGAGCCCCCATCACCACCTTTGCTGCCTTCCCTTTAGCCAGTTTGTGATCCATATCACCATTTTTGGTCATGCCCCCACATACTCCATCCCCCCAACCTCCCACATGGCACTGAATCAAAGGCCTTGCTAAAGTCTAAATACAGGCCATCCACTGCAAGGCCTTGTCCAGTTTCCGCATCACCCAGTCACAGTACTCTCAAGGTTTGTCTGGCAGGATCTGTCCACTACAAACCATTGCTGTTGACCATCCTGGAGACTGTTTTCCTCCCAGAAGTTCACTAGCCTCTCTTTTGTATGGTCTCCTTGAGCTTTCCCATGATCGATGTGAGGCTCACTGGCCTATAGTTTTCTGTTTCATCCTTTGGGCCACTTTTGTGAATGGGCACCACATGGGCCATTCTCCAATCCTGAGGTACACATCCTGTGTTCAAGAAGGTATTGAACAGGTTGGCCAGTGGCCCCACCAGGACCTCTGACAACTCCTTAGTACCCTAGGGTGAATGCCATCAGGTCCAGGTGCTTTGTCCACCCTTAATGCCCTCAACCCATCTAGTACCCAGCTCTCTGCAATCCCAACTTCTATCGTGTCCTTCCCCTACCCAGCCCCCACCTGGGGTATCTGTCCCTCTTCTCCTGCATGACTACAGAGCAGAAGTATTTGTTTATTGCCTCTGCCTGCTCTGTCCCTTTCTCCACCCACCCCTGTCCTTCTTAATCCTCACCATCTGATCCTTGTTCCTTCTTCTCTCTCCGATGTAGTGGAAGAAGTCTTTTCTCCATTTTGATTCCCTGTGCCAGCCTTAGCTCCTTGGATGCCTTGGCACCCTGACCAGTCTGGTATCCTCCCTGGACTTCTCACGCATACATATCTTTATCTTCACCTCCCGATTTCCTGTACTTTCCTCTGGCCTTCACCCCTTCCATAACCTCCTGTGTCAGCCAACTGGGTTTCTTTGCCCTTCCTTCTTGCTTTTCTTCCTAGTGCAAGACTCAGTAGCTCTGCCAGCACTTCCTTTATGAAGTCCTATTTCTGGTCTGCTTCCATGTATGGTTGCATACCTGCCAGGTGCCTGCACAAAATTTCCCATCTTCTTAAAGTCCGCCTCCCTTAACTCAATCACCCTTGTACCTGTGCCCCTGTTTCCCTCCCCATGTTAAGTGTGAACCACATTTAATAGTGATCACTCCCAGCTAGTTGTTCCTCCACTTCCAGATTCCTTACAGCTTCCCTGCTATCCAGCACAAGGTCCAGAGTTCTTTCTAACCGAGTCGCCCTGGACCAGCGGTGTCAGGAAGCTGTCTTGAAATGCTTCTAACAGGACCCACTTCCTTGCACTCTGGAGGATGGGGTGCCCACCACCCCTGGTAGGTGGAAGGCCCCCACCACTGTGCTCCTCTTCCTGCAGACCTTCCTAATTTATTCAGCTACTCTCTATCCAGGCCCCTGCCCTGAGCTGGTGGCCTGTACACCAACCCCATCCTTAATGGCCTGTTCTTTGCATCTTGAAACTGCATCCATAGTGCTTCTGTCCTCCCTCCTCCCTTCCTCCCTTCACACTTTATCCCCCGCCTACATAGATCACCACCCTCCCTCCCCATTCCCCTCAGCCCTATCCTTTCTGAATAACCTGAACCCTGGGATCATCATATCCCAGTCCAGGTACTAGGTTGCAATACATATTTGTATGCTGCTTTTATTGAGTGGACACAGTGCATGGTATTTCTCCAGAGGTGAGAGAATCATCATCTTATTAGAAAATATATTAGAAACTATTCGTTTTGCTTTACGTGACTGGGCCAAATATAATTTTGAATAATCAGGACCCTTCTGTGGATTAGCATTTGGATAAGCCAGAATTTAGTCTCAAATGTTCTTCTTGAGTTTTCAAAGACACACATCATTGCATAACTAGGCTTTGAAGTTAAAAATAATTAAAATGAATAATGTCACTTCACAAGTATTTGTTTCCACACAAAGATTAAATTGCAAAAACAGAACAGTGTTTAACTTCTTTCTTGTCTGCTGAACACAGCCCACAAGGGATGCAATCGTTGGCTAAAGCATGAGCTCTGAACACAGACTGCAAACAATATGCATGATATGGAAGAGTAAGGAGGACACTGGGAGAAGGAGATCTTCTCTTTCACCTTGCATTCAGAGGGTCACGGGCCTCGGCTCATGGTTTTGACTCCTGGGCAGGCTTAGCTGCCATGTCAAGATTTACCAGATTTGTGTTAGAAGGATCTGAGTGAACTCCAGAGCTGGAGGCAAGAAACAGCTGCACTCAACAACTGCAAAACTGACATGAACCTTAACTTTCATGCAGAATGTGCACTGCTGCTATGTGGTATAACAAAAGGGGAACCCTGAAACCTGAAGTGAGATCTAGCATGAAGCAATATTGAAACACTTCACTATAAAATACCACACTTTTATATCTATTCTAGGAAGCTGTTCTTACGAAATGATCTATGCCACATTTTCTACTGTTTCCTGGGAACTAAAGACAATAATCAAGAATCAAAACTGAAACCTGTGTGAAACCTTGCATTGAACTTTCACACAGTTGTTGTTTTTTCCTCTTGTGTTTAGTTTCTTCTCAAAGAACATTTTAAGGGCTTCAACAAATGACTCACTATTAAAAATCTACCTATCCTACATGGGTTCCAAACACTCTAAAGCTGGCTTCCTATTGGAAGTTTTGTAATGCTTGCTATAAAATGGGTAGAGAATGGTCTGCATCCTGATTGGCTGAAGGGATTTTGTATCCATGTGTGTTTAGAATGACAACCAATAGTTTTAGATTTGTTTCAGCAATTAGGATGTAGGACCTCAAGACCTATCCTATTAGGCTGCAAAGTGTTACTAATAATGCAGCAGCTCTGCAACCCCCTTGTGAGTGCATGCTTGCCCATTCGCTCCATTCGGAGATGATTCAGTCAACTCAGATAGCATGGAGAGAGGAAGCTGGGCGAGGCCATGCAGTGAAAGTGAGGCCTGACTGGCTTGTCCAGGATTGATGTACTAGGCCTTCCCATTCCCGGAAGTCAAGGTAGGGATTTAATCCTTGCTGTGCCACAGACTAATATATCAGTTCAGATTTCAGAACATTCTAATTGTGTCAGCAGACCAAGGGTTAAGAGTGGTGGGGTACTACAAGAAAGATACATTGCTTTAAAGAAGGGAACTCAAGCTAGGAAGGCAGTACCATTTAAAGATGATGAAAAGAACAGTTTTAAAGCGTCTTGTTTTCTACATAGATACATAGACACTGTCAGCAGATAAGGGTCTATGGCCCACCCAGACTTCTCATTTGAGCTTGTGTTCTCTTTACATTCTTCTAGAAGTCTGTTGCCCCTTACCTTGACCTCCAGGATTCCTTATGTCTATCTTATACATTCATAAATCCCATGATTGTTTCAGCCCCCACCACTTTCTCTGGCAGGGTGTTCTACTTGCACACCACCCTTTCTGTGAAGAAATTCTTCCTCATGTTTCCTCAGAATCGCCCTCCCTCCAACTTCATCACATGCCCTCTAGCCCTAGAACATATTTTTCATTGGAAAATAGTGTATTCCTGTACTCTGTTCCTCCCTGTAAGGTACTTGTATGTCTCTATCATATCCCTCTCTCCTCCTCTCCTCCACGAGGTACATATTCAGGTCCTTCAGCCTGTCCTCGTAGGACTTGTGATGCAATCCCTGTACCATCTTTGTGGCCCTCCTCTGAACCTTCTCCACCCTGTCTATGTCCTTAAGTAGGTAGTCTCCAGAACTGTACACTGTACTCCAGGTGGGGCCTCACTAGTGTCTTGTACAGTGGAATTATGACCTCCTTTTTCCTGCTGGTGATGCCCTTGCCTATGCATCCCAGCATCCTATTTGCTTTACTTGTTGCCTTGTCGCACTGTTTCTCTATATTCAGGTCATCAGAGATGATAACCCCAAGGTCCTTTATCTGCTTGCTGCATGCTGTGTCCTCACCCCCAACTGATAAGTTGTTCCAGGGTTTTGTGCCCCATATGTATTATCTTGCACTTTTGCATTGAATTTCAACTGCCAAACCCATGACCATTCTTCATGCTTCTGCAGGTCCTCTTCATTCTGTTTACACCATCTGGCATGTCCACTCTGTTACAAAGCTTTGTGTTGTCAGTGACAGGAAAATTCTGCCTTCTAGGCCCTGTGCAATGTCACTGATGAAGACGTTGAATAGGACTGGTCCCAGCACTGATCCCTGTGGTACCCCACTGGTAACCCTTCCTCTGTGGAGTGACAGTCATTTACCACCACCCTCTGTGTCCTGCTGCCCAGCCAATTACCCACTAACTGCACTATTGTCCTGCTCACCCCATGTTTCCTAGTTTATTTAATAGCCTTCTGTGTCCAGACAGGCCACATCCACTGTCCTCCCCTGATCCACTTCCCCTGTCACCCAGTCAAAAATTCAATGAGGTTGGTCTGTCATGACCTCCTCCCAGTGAAACCATGCTGCCTTGGGTCCTGTAGTCTGTTGGCAACAAGATGTTCCATCAATCTTTTTCAGTAGTGCTTCCATGATTTTCCCCATTACCGAGGTCAGGTTAACTAGTCTGTATTTCCCTGCTTCCTCTTTGTTCCCACTTTTGTATAAGGGTACTACATCTACTGTCCTCCAGCCTTTGGGTACCTCCCCTGTTTCCAGTGATTGGCTAAACAGGATTTCAGAAGTTCAGCCACCACCTTATTAGTTCCTTTAGGACACTGGGGTGCACCCATCTGGCCCCATTGCTATATCAACTCTTATTCCCTTCCAGTTCCTTTAGAACCCTTTCACATGTAAATGGACTTGTGTTCATTTCTGTTCTGTTCCCACCCTATCCTCCTTTCAGGCCCATTACTCTCCTCTTCCAAAATAAAGACTGAGCAGAAATATGTTTAGTATGTTAGCTTTACTGTTGTCATCCTCCATGCAGCCCCCATCCTCCCCCTTCAGTCTCACTATCCTTCCCTTTGCCGTTTCTCTTTTCACTTATGTACCTGTAAACTGTTTTGTCCCTTACCACTGATTCTGTGATGTGCTGCACTGTCTGAGTTTTGGCTTCCTTACTGACCTCCCTACCTTCTTTTTGCTTCTCCTGGTACTTGTCCCTATCCCTTTCTGCCTGCATCTTTTTGTATTGCCTGAATGCAATCTTTTTGGCTTTCACTTTCTCTGCTACCTCCTTGGAAAACCATAATAGCCTTCTTCCTTTTCCCTTGCTACCTACTTATGCATAATTCTACTGCTCTTGAAATCTCTTGTTTTAAATATTGCCCACTGTTCCATCACCCGATTCCCTCACCATTTCCATTAGTGTCTTTTTCAAGCATTTCCCATTTTCCCAGTCTGCTCTCCTAAAATCCAGGATACGTGTTTTTGTGCAGTTCGGTACTGCTCCTTCTGTGATTTCAGATTACAGTGACTGGTGGCCACATTCCCAGGTGCTCCCCACTTTTACCCCTATCACACTGTCCCTGTTTACAAGCACGATGTCCAGTATTGCCTTCTACCAAGTTGGTTCCATGACCAGTAGCTTAAGGAAGGCACCTTGAAGGGAGTCCAGGATACATCTGCTCCTGGTTGATTCTACTGCTGGGAAGCTCCAGTCCACATCTGGAATACTGAAGTTTCCAACCAGCACCACCTCCCTTTGTCCACCAGCCTTTGATGGTTAGTATTAACTCCCTATCTGTCTCCTCCTCCTGGGCTGGTGGTCTGTAGACCACCCCTGTGCAGATGGCTGACCCTATTTTCCTTTCCAGCTCAACCCAGTTTTCTGTCTTTGGGTTGGTGTAAAGAAGAGAAGTGGGTGGGAGCAAAGTTTATTTTAACACCGTCAGTCTGACTAATGAATACCTTGAATAATGGGCTATTCATAAATTTCCCCTACATTTGGGAAGCTCATTATTCATGGTATTCTGCAATTAACATTTGATTTATGCATAGTACTAACTACAATGGGGTTAGCCACATCTTGATCATCAGTGACATCAAAAGATTCTAAAATGGTAGCAATTTTGTATCAAAATGTGGCATACATAGTTTTGATAGCATGTGATGGGGACCAGGAAATATCAACATTTACCTCTTTTCAGCCATAGACAAGAGAATCATTTTGAAACATTGATTAGACAAGGATGTCCCCACATATCTCTCACACTCAAACTTCAGCCCATGTTGCTGGAAGAGAGACAGATGCACTTCATTAAGTTAGTGACACTAAAATACCTTTGAAAAGTGCATGGAGAGTAGCAAAATGTCAGGTTAGTGGGACACATTCCTTTTGTCACTCTGCTTATTGTTTTTATACACAATAAATTTGGTATTTTAGCTTCACTAACTGAGCGGAGTGCATTTAACTGCCTTCCAGCACAATGAGCCAAAATCTGAGTGTGAGTGACTTTTCTGTGATGGCTCCAGTGGTCTTTCCTAAGCCACCTTTAAGGTTGGTATGTCCCCACATATCATGAACAACACAATGCTGTATTGGGAGCCCTTAGAATAGAGAAAATGATCTACTCATTACATAGCCTCTCTAGGACCTACCAGCAAAGGTGGGGGTACTGTATGTCCTTATACTAATTTAGTTGAAGATTTTTACATTGTGTTTACTCTGTACTTTTTCATTCTTGTGCTGCTTTGCTTATTTGGTCTTTCTGCTCTTTATTCCCTGTATCATCATAATGCAGCCCTGATCCTCCCTGAATATTGATGGAGAGGCTCAGGTCCTTATACATATTGATTGTTTTGTATTGTTGTTGTTCTTTATGACATTTTCAGTAAAGCATACTATTTTCAAGACATAGTCTTCAATGTTCTCTGGACTGCTGCCAGCTACACTTGAGTCCCAAAGAGCTTTTCATCAGCTTTCAAGCTATGATGGACATGGTTCATAAATGTCCCCTTTAACACAGAGCTATAATTGTTTCTTGAAAACAGGAATTGAAAATGTGATTGTACAGTATATCTTAAACTTAGCACACAGTCACTCAAAACTGTAACCATTTAGATCTGAACTGTGGTAACCGTTTTCCTACATTGTTATCAGTTTTAAGACACCACCAAGTCCTCAAAGACTGACTTTGCTGGATATGGAGGTTGCCACTGAATTTCACGGACTGTTTTGCATGGCACAGAGTGAAGTGAAGTAGTTCCAATGGACAACAGGTAATGCTTGGTAGAAAAATATTGACAATCAGCTTTATTGTCAATACAAATTTGTACACATCTGTTATTAAATATCCTTTTGAAAATGAATGAAATTCACTGAAAAACATGTTATGGCATCAGTTAGGGTTGAAGAACAAAGCATCAAAAGTAAGGAGACACAGCATTAGGTCAAAAGTCACCTGACAGTGTGTGTGAATGAGCTGTGTGGTGTTCCTTGTGGTTTGAAAGATTGCTTGACTAGAAGCTAGAGTTACCCTATCTTTGGCATCTTCTTTCAAAACATTGTTGTGTAAGTACATTTCAGTGCCTTGTGGTATCATGTTGGAGTCAGGGCAATGCCAGTACCAATGCTCAGTCAGTTGTTCAGACTCTGAGAACACCACACCACATACTCAACAACACTCAGGCATTTTTTACCCTTTCGTTGCTTTTCCCAACTTTTGAGGATGCTTTGCGATCAGCCCTAACTAGTAACTAAATGTAATTTTTTTCAGTAAATTATACAATTTGAATAGAAAACCCTTGTAAGTTGGTAGTGTAGCACAATAAACTTGCTAAGATAATGTCTAGAAGGCAACAATATGGCCATTTTTAGAGAGACTGGATGGTATGGATAGTTTGACCTTGCTGAATTTTCCTATATACTGCTGGTTCTAAATGGAGCATATAATTTAACTAGTTATTTCTATTTATTTATTTACAGAAAGGCCCTTGAGCAGCAGGCATCCATTTTCAAAGGGGACCAGGGTCAATTCATATAACGAAGTACAATTTGACTCAACAAAGTTTATGCAAACAGTTGGGTGATGCCCAGAAGTTGTTGTGTAAGGCAGCATGGGCTGCTGGTTAGAACACTGGAAAAGGAATCAAAAGATCACACATGTTCATACCCCACCAAAGCTCAGTTCTTGTTGTGCAATATTGAGTAAAGTCACCTTACCTCTCTGTGTCACACGCGCCTTAGCTGTGAAAGTTAGTAGAAACAATACCACACAGAAATTGAGATGTTGCTTCACATCTGGTCTATTTTGGATAAATAAGTGGTAAAATAGTGTGACCAGGATAACAACTGTCTTCAGTAGTCCAAATGGAGCAGCCATGTGGATAGTTCTTTGTCCTGATGGTAGCTGTTGCTAGAAAGAATGCAGATGAGTTTAAAAAGAAATAGATGCAGATAGTAGTATTAACTGGTAGACAGCCGATGGATTAGAATATCTCTCCCAAAATACTGGTGAAAAATAATGTTCTTTATCAGTTTCTCCTAAAAGAACAAGAATTTGTCAATGCCGAATGTTGTCATGCTGGCATTGGCAGTGGTGGAGGTGGAGAAGCAAGCGCTATGAGTTTGTTAATGTGTCCCAAAAGGTAATTTTGCACAGCTAGTATGCCACTGTGTGGCAGAGCTGCGGAAACACTTGTTGGGCATGCTGTGGAAAATGGCAGCTGGACTGTTGATAATGAGGTGTGCACAAATGCCAGTGGTGAAAATGTGGCATGAAAATATTGCAGATTGATGAAGTTACAAGGGTGAATGGAAACTCGCGAATGCACACTTGCAACACAGTCACTGTCTGGACTTTCACCACCAAATTTTCAACATAGGCATTTTAGGACCTCTGCTGATGAATAGTGTCACTGTCATTTCTTCAAAGTGTCCTGAAAAGTGATTTCGACAGTGACCATGCAATTCTGCACCAGACATGTGAAAACACATTTCAGCCAGCTGTACTGTTCATAAGCAGGTATGGAAAATGCCAGTGATGAACAGCTGGAGTAAAAGTATTACAATTACAAAGTCACGCCAGCGCAGAACTGCATAATGCGTGCTCATAAAACACTCATTTTATTGACTTTGTCCCAATTCTCAACACAGGCATTTTAGGACATCTACAATGAACAGTGTCAGTGTCATTTTCATAATGTGTCTCGAACATGGCTTTCCACAGTGACCATGCTATTGTGCTACCGGAACTGCAAAAACAGATTTTGGTCAGGATTTGAAAATGACAGCTGTACTGTTCATTAGGAGGTGTAGAACAATGGCACTGTTGAAAATGTGTAGTGAAAATATTATAAGTTTGTGAACTTATGAGTGTGCGTGCAAACTGCGCAACGCACGCTTGTAACACATTCATTTTATGGCTTTTGTCACCAAATTTTCAACACAGGCATTTTAGGACCTCTGCTCATGAACAGTGTCACTGTTATTTTGTAATGTGTCCCAAACAGTGATTTTGCACAGCGACTGCACTATTCTGCGCCGGAAGTGCGAAACACATTTCAGCAAGGATGTGAAAATGACAGCTGTACAGTTCACAAGAAGGTGTAGTAATATGCTAATGTTAAGAGTGTGGTGTGAAAATACTACCCAAATGCACTAACTTCGGCGTGCATTGCGCAGTTGCGAAGCACGCGTAAAACAGTCATCTTATGGAGTATTGTCACCAAATTTTCAACACATGCATTTTAGGACCTCTGCTCATGAACAGTGTCACTGTCATTTTTGTAATGTGTCCCAAACACTGATTTTGCACAGAGACTATGCTATTTGGCACCGGAAGTGCTAAAATACATTTTGGCCAGGATGTGAAAAATGACAGCTGTATGGTTCACAGAAGGTGTGGTAAATGCCAGTGTTGAGAATCTGGGATGAAAATAGTGTGAATGCACTAACTTATGAGCGTGTGTTGTGCAGTTGCTATGCACACTGTAAACAGTCATTTTGGATGTTTCCCCAAACTTGCAAAATAGGCTTTTTGAGAGCCCCTCTCATGAAGAGTGGCACTTCATTTCATTACTCAGTCCTGAAAGGTGATTCTGGGCAGTGACTGCGAAATCACCTTTTGGGACCGAATAATGACATGACAGTGCAAGAATTCATGAGAAGGGGTCCCAAAACCCCATGTTGAAAATGTGGGGCCAAAATTCACAAAAATGCCCAAGATATGCATTGAAGTTGAAAACCCCTGTTCATTCCATTATACAGCTTACTGGCATTTCTTCAGTTCGTGGTCGGCTTTGAAGAGTGCAGACATGTTCCCTGTCCACCGAAGATTGTCACGCTGGACTCTGCAGGTAAGTATGGGGTGGGGGTGAGGGGAGGCAGTGCACAGAGGGTGGTGTGGGTGGGGGGAGAGGGCATTGAGACTACGAGGGACTGTTTTCATTTTACAGGAAAAAATAATAAACCATCGCTGGACAGTTTTTTTTTTTGAGATTTGGCATGCTGGGGTGGGCTCCCAGCATGCCACCTAACTGTTTAGGGGTGTCTGTAGCTGACGGGGATTGGGCACCCTCATCAGCACACAACATGGGGGTGAGGAAGTAATGCAGATGGGGACTTGGCACCCAGTCAGCACACAAAGAAAGGGGGCCGAGCCGAGGGTGGTTGGCACCCCTCAGCATGCAAACAATTGGAGCAGGTGTTTATGCTGATGGGTAGTGGCCCCATTGATACCCAAAGAAAGCAGGGGGTTAACCGACAGGGGATTAAATTTCAAGTTGGCAGTAGTTGGGTGGCTGTCTGTTTCGCCGACTATGCTCATAATGTCGGCGAGCACGAGAAGGGTCAGCTGCATATGACGAGCTTGCTTGGATTGCAGCAGACCTTTTCTTACATGTGTCACCACATTATGTATGCATGGTGTAGTGCTGGCATGCAGGGATTGGGAAATGAGGATGCACCTACTGCGCCCTGCATTCGCCCAAGAGTGACCCCACCTCCAAAGTTTCACTGTCCCATGATGTTGGCTGCACAAGCACTCCAACATAAAAGGGACTAATATTTAAAACCAACTTATGCAAGCAGCTGATATCTAAAATGGGTTGCTTCATCATTTAACACCCCTCCTCCCCGACTCCAAAGCCTCTAGACTATTAGAGACAGAAAAGATAATCCAGGAAATTAGGGCTCAATAAAGATCAGGACAATGGCAAGCCAGAGACAGACTTGTATAAAGCCCCCAAATAGGATTTAAAAGTATGCCTTTTGTCTTTGATGGGCTGGTAAAGGGAGTTGAGTTCTGTCCACTGTGCCTTTTAATAAGTTGTTTTTTGTTGTTGTATTGTGTATGGCTGGATGGGACCATTTACCTCTCACCACTCCCCACATTGACAGCATGAAATATATCAGTTGTGACCCTGGTGCATCAGTCATGTAAGCAGTACTGCTCATGCAGTGGCTCACCCACTGAATTAGTTGGGTCTGTATCATTATTAAATCTACTGAGATTCTTCTTGTCACAAAGGTATGTTACTAAATTAAATATTTAACAATGTCTTAAATGCAAATAAGGTTCTGAGCAGCCTAACATATGCAAACTGCAGTCCAAGTTTGACATTGAAGGTTTTCTACAAAATTGATTTGAAGAATGCAATTAAACTAACTTTAAATAGTGATTAAAAGGCAGCATCTTTATAGAGCTATAAAGTACATGTTGCCTACAAAAATATTTTAGCTCAAAACCTTCCTTACGCTAGTATCTGGGCAACCTTGGCAATACAATAGTCAGACTGTAATGCCATTGCCAAATATATGTTTGGATTAAGTCTTGCTCGGTGTACCCTGGTATGAGCATGACACAGGCTAACAAAGTCTGGAACAGGAGTTGCCACTAGCTTTGTGCAGAGATGGATTCTAAGGGTTCTTAAAGATATCTCAATCAGCAGGGATGCTGCAAACCTTTAGAATGTCTGCTCCCTGGCATTCGTGTTTGAATGGTCAGATGTTTGAGTACTCCTTTCATCTCTTCCAGGGACCCTTGAACTGGGATGACAGGATTTGGAACGTGAGTGTGGGGTTGCTTTGTTTGTTGTGGCCTGTCATCAGTCAAATCCAGTGTGTAGGCTAATAAGGCTTAAGCTATAAAGGATGATGAGCATCTGATTGACAAGTTGAGAGCAGAGGTGCGGTGGGAAGTTTTCAGCTTGTAGACTAACTGGTTTTTGTCTTCAAATGGAAATAAATAGTACACTGCCCAGATCTGCAACACAAGTACTGCAAAACTCCTGGTAAAAATCATCAGAAACAAAAAAAAAACACTATAACTGATTAGTGAGTTTCTGACATTTCTTTTCAGTGGGGCCTGTGATTTCATATTTCTACAACTGCCAGTAGAGCTAGAATTGTTCTTTGTATACTCATTTTCACTAGTGAATTATCTTAATTTAATAAAATATTATACAGTAAAGTATTGTAGGCTTAAAGTAATAGTGAAGGAATGCTTGTTGCTACAGTAGCGTTCTTGTCCCTGGAACACTCTTGAAAGGCACATCACTCCGAATAATGGTATTCTGGTATCGAAACAAACACTAGTCTTTATTTAGTCAGTAAAATTAAGATGAATAATTCAAAAGATACATGATAACTCATTACATGCGATTCTGATTAGTTTTCAGAAGCTGCACATTGTTGTTGTACACAGTCATGACATCACAAGTCCAGTTTAAAATGTTTGTCATATTGTGCTATTATATAGCAGCATTTTGTAATGTTAAAAAGTCTGCTGCCATTTTGTTTTCATTTCTCTCTACTCTGCTCTTCTGTCTACAAATTCAATATTAAAGTACCTTTGCAAAATCCTGCTCCCTCCAGTTTTGATTTTCCTCAGAATCTGCACATTTGATATGATAACATTTTCTAAACACTGAAAAATATTATAGTCAAGATATGCCAAGGATCAATGTGTAGCTTTCATTTCTGTACATACTATCAGTGTATGATGATCTTGTAGACCAGTCAAGCTTTGCTCCTGTAATTTGTAAGATTATCACAATCTTTGGATGAGTAACTATATCTCCTTATACATGCTCCCCATACACAATTTTATAATTCAGGTAAATATTGGAAAAAATTGACACTAAACAAGACTGAAAAAAAATGCCATGAAAAACAGACAGTTACAGATAAGGCCAATACAAATCATTGTCTCATAAGTCACAACTCCCTACTACTCCTGAATGGCTCTACGATGCGGTTTGACAAATATTTTGTTGACTGATGTTACAGCGATGGATTTATGTCGATCGCAAATGCGGTCAGCATACCGTCCGAAACACTTTTTGGGGCTTCACCTCTGAACCACCCATGTGGAGGCCCCTGCCCCTGCACCCCTGTAATGAATATAATTAACTCTGAGATGGAATTGATTCAGGGAGGTGCAACACCCCAAGAAAGCAATGCTGGGACCTGGGTGAATTACATTGACCCTCGCTGTGTTGCTGTACTGTCGCTCACAGTAGAGGGTCAGTGTTTGATTAGCATACACCCTGAACAAAATGAAATGGACAATATGCTTGGAGGAAATGGCCACAGCCATGAATTTATTGACAGGCAATTAGAGTTAGTGGAAAATGCAACATATCAATCAATCAGGTGTGGCATGCACAGCAAGGTACAGCAGTCATAGTGCATTGTGACTGGCCCACCCTGCATTTTTGGAGAGATGCTGACAGACACACTCATTGTGACCTTTGTGAGGGACTCTGGTGTCCAAGGCATGAGGGTGGCTCTACAGGGCCAGTCACCAAGGCATCCTCCCACATTAGAGGGTGCTGCTGATGGGCCAGAACCTGACAGTTATTCTCTGACTACAAACTGACCCTTAGTGGAACCAGCCACCAGGGCCTCACTTCTGCCCAGCCTCAGGGCACTCCACCTGCAGAGGTCTGAAGATTCCTGTCTCCTGTGTACTAGCCTGCAAGACTATCATGCCACCATCATTTACATGAATGTGATGACCTACCTACTACAACTAAAATTGCTATGACCTCACTGGAGGAGGTGAAAACTAAAAAACATGTGGGGAAAAATGGTAAAAGTCCCTCCTGACTCCTAAGACAATCCCCAATGAGATAGTGAGTTTCCTGACCTCATGGCTTCTTACCCCATCATTTTTGAGGGCAGGGTTTGGGTATCTGTTGAAAGGAGAAACTCAAAGAGGGCAGAGCCACAGAGAGACAGATTTAAAAACCCTAGGCTCTTTCTACAGGTGATGTCTTCCTGGGCTTCTTAGAGGCAGTTGTCACTGGTACACACCAGCATGGCCATACCTTGGATCTGGTTTCCTCACTGGGTATTGAAACTGGTGATATCAAGACTGATCTGGTCATTTGGTCAGATCATCATATCATCATGCCATGTGGTTCCTTTTGGGTCTCCTCATTTAATCTCCCCAGTGGAGATGGTCAAGTACTGATCTATTGGAAATCTGGAGCCTCAGAGCCTCCTAGTAGTACCAGAACATCTTGGGCATGGAGATGACTTGTGTGATGGGAACTGAGGCAGCCATGGCGGGTTATAATCCGGCTCTTATGACTGTCAACTCCGCCAATATCTCTCCTTGTCCGCTCTTGATTTCCCACTGCAGATCACCATGGTTTGATTGTGATCTGATGAAGCTGTAGACAAAGGAGAGGAGCTTGAAGCTCTGTTGGTGAAGATCCCACTTGGAGGAGGACAATTGGTGCTGAGGGTTTATTATGATGGCATCAGTAGGCAGTCACTCTGCAAAATTCAGTATTTCTGTCACAAGTGATTGCTGCTGGAAGAAACTGACCATATCTCAACTCTTCAACACTGTGGCTAGACTATTAAATCCAGTCTGTCTCAAGTCCTGTAGAGCTTTTTCCTTTGTTAAGTGTTAGGAATTTAACCAGTTCTTTCTGGACAAGGTGCCCGCCATTTAGGTGGGATATCCTCAAGTGACCTGTCATTGGCTGCCAGCACCCAGTTTTGATAGACAGAGGCACTCCATTTTCATGGGCAGAATTTGGGTTGGTGTTGGTAGAAGATGTCTTCCAGGTGGTTTCTGGACTACATCCCACCTTCTGTATGGTGCCCCTGAGCTGACCTGGCTTCTTCTAGAGTGCTGGGTTTGCTCAGTCTGACTATTATAGAGATCAGTGGGTGCTCCTTTTGGGAGCGGATTTTCCCATCTTCCCAGAAAAGGGTGGTGGTTAAGCCCCTTCTAAGAAACATTCTTGGACCCTGATGATCTCTCCAACTACAGGTCACTTAACTTCCCTGTGATCCTAGGTTGCACTCTGTAAACAAGCTTTCAGCTTAGTGTGTCTCACCTGGTTAAAAATTGAAAAACTACAGGACCATCTCAAACCTTCCCTTTTGGACAGATGGAGTGAAACGGTGGTAGTGATGCAGCTGGAACAACACCTGAGCCCCTTCAATATCAACAAGCCTTTCCAGTCCAGTTTCCAGCTTTGTCATACTATGGAGATTGCTCTGGTCAGTGTGCACCATGATCTCCTTCTGGTAAGGGATAGCGGGCATTGATCCATATTTTTCCTGCTTGACCTTTTTCAGCCATTGACATGGTGGATCATGTGGTGCTGTTGGCTTGAATGGGTCATGATGCAGGACTTGCAGGGATGGTGTTCAGTGGTTTGAGTCCTACATGTGCAGCAGTGATCAACAGGTGGCTTTTGGGTCTTTTATACCTAGCAGTGCTGCACTTTGCTGTGTTGTGCTTCAGGGTCAATCCTAGCTCCCATGTTGTTTACCATATACATGTTACCATTGGGGAGATCATTAGATGATATGGCTTGGGTTTTCATTGTTATATCAATGACACTCAGCTGTATGTGTCTTGTGTTCCTGATGATGGTACAGTTGTTTTGGAACTGAGCAAGTGCCTTACTGAAATTCAGGATTGGATGGCAACCAGCTAGTTTAGATTAAACCCATTGAAGATGGAGGTGTAATCAGTGGAGTCGGGTTCATTGGGTTCAGCAGCGACAAGAAGTAGTGTCATCCTACCTTTGATGGATGGCATGACACTTGAGCTGCAGTTAGGTGAGTAGTCTGGGGTTATTGTGGAGTACAAGCTGACCTTAGAATATCAGGTGTCTGCTGTTGTCTGCAGTGGCTCTTATAATCTGTGAAAAATATTCCAGATCAAGCCCTATCTTGAGCCGATGGACCTAGCAATGCTGGTGCATGTCTTAGTCAAGGTTAGACTACTGTAATGCTCTGTGCCTTGGGTTATCCTGGAGGTTGCTGCATCAACTAGTCCAGAATATGGCAGCCAGGCTGGCTGGTGGAACCTCTCGGTTTGAGCATATCACACCACTTCTCCATGCTCTTTACTGGTTTCCAGTGCAGTGGCCCATCAGCTTCAAGGTATTCTTGTTAACATACAAGGCCCTGCATAGTCTAGGTCTGGGCTACCTAAAAGACCTCCTCATACCTTATACTCCCAGCTGCTTCCTCCAGTCGGTGGAAACAGACCTCTTGTCTGCCCCAAGATCCTGCTTGAAATCTGTAAGTGATAGGGCATTAAGAGATGGCCCTAATTCTTTGGAATACTCCTCCCTAGAGGTGAGAGGTGCTAGAGAGGTGCTCCTTCACTGTCAATTTTAAAATGTATATGAAAACTCATCTTTTCACTCGATTTTTGGGCCTGGTGCTGCCATGTAACCTTCTCAAGATTTTACATTTAGTACCATTTATTGATTCAAATACAATTTATTGACTCTGTTGTATACACTGTAAGGCACTCAGAGCCACTGGGCCTGGGGACCATACAAAATGCCTTGCCTTGCCTTTTTAAGTAGCTTCTGCCCCTGGGAACCCTGCCTACCTGCCTGACCCAGCCCCTAGTGGGAAAGTCTACACCTCCACCTGCTCTGGTGTCATCTGGAGGTTTGCTCACAGACAAACCTCACATGCTGCTATCCTTCAGAGGCTCTTCCATTGTAATATGGGTCACCACCCTCTTACCCCTGAACAAACCAGAAAGACAATGTGCTTGGAGGAAATGGCCACAGCTCTATATTTATTCACAGTCAATTTTAATTGGTGGAAAAATGCAACATATCAATCAGTCAGGTGTGACCTGCACTGCAAGGTAGATATAGCAGATTGTTTTTATATCATGTATAAATTCATATGATTGGCTCACTCCTCCATTTTTGGAGAGGGACCGACATACTAGGTATGACCTCACAAGGAATCTAACCTCCAAAGTATGAGGGGTGTCTGTACATGGACCAGGCACCAAGGCACCCCATTGGAGGGTGCCACTGACTGTGGGCCAGATCCAAAGGGTTATTCTGACTACAAACTGACCCCTTATGGGATCCAGCAACTAGGGCCACACCTCTATCCAGCCTCAGGATAATCTACCCACAAAGGTGCATGATTCCCTGTTCCCCCATGTATTAGCCTGTGAGACAACCTTGCTGACACATGATGAGCATTACTCTGTTGCTCGCCACCAGTTGAACAGCATCTGATGCTCATACCCGTGAAGTACTTCTTTCAAAATATATTATTGGTTCTCTAAAACCCTGTCATTTCCAAAGTCTAATAAATGTACTTCATTGATAGAATAAAACTGGGAACCTTTGCTCTTATTTCATCATGCTACAATGCCGGTCCACATACAGAGTCCATAACCCCCATCATGGCCATGTTAATGAGGATGCATACTTTTTGTTTGTGCTGGGATTGTGAGCATGGCACCAATGGGAAAAGAGAGAAAGAGACTAGCCTTTAGGAAATTCAGAAAGACTAAGCGAGAGTGGATAGGAGAATTGCCAAAGGTTGCTATTGTGGCAAGTAGATATGGTGGCTAAGGCACAGAAGGAACTGCAGATAGCTGAGGGAATTAAATGGGAAGAAGACCTTTTTCACTATTTAAGTGAGAAAAGAGACAAGAAGGATGAGATTGTTAAGCTTCAGAATGGGGATGAGTGAGTGGAGGAGAATGGCGAAAAGCAGAGGTACAAAATTAATACTTTTGTCTTCATCAAGGAGAAAGATGGACTGGTGCCTATAGGGTGAGAAGAGGAGTAGAGAGTGGACCATGGCTGTGGTGATAGAGGAGTAGAGAGTGGGGGTCCTAGCATTGAAGGTGGATACATCACCAAGCCTGGATGCACACCCAAGGGTACCGAGGAGCTGACAGAGGAATTTTCAGGCCACTGGTGGGCCTGTTCAATAGTTTAGTGGAGTCAGGCATGGCACCATAAAATTGGAGAATGGTACATGTGGTGCCCTCTACAAGAGCAGTCTCAAGGATGACCCAGGGAATTACAGACAGGTCAGTCTGACCTCAATTGTGTGCAAGTTCATGGAGACCATATTTAAAGAAAGGTTGGTAGAATATCTAGAGAAGTATAGTCTCAAGGATGAGAGGCAGCATGGGTTTATTGCAGGAGAGCATGCAAAAGAATCTGATCGACTAAGGCAGTAGAAAGGGGCTAAGCAGTAGACATCCTTTATCTCAACTTCAGCAAGTCCTTTGACTGTACACCCTACAAGACGTTGATCAGGAAGTTGGTGGATCTTGGGGTTGGGGAGATAAAACCAGATGGGTAGAAAACTGGCTGAGAAATAGGACCCAGATGATGGTGGTAGGCAGGGAGTTATCTGGCACCAGGGAGGTCACAGTGGGGTCCCACAGGAGCTCAGTGCTGGGACCAGTGCTGTTCAATGTCTTCATCAATGACATTTGGGATGGCATTAACGGCAAGTGTGCCTCTTGACAGATGACACCAAGCTCTATGGGAAAGAGGACACAGCCATAGGGATACAGGACCTACAGGCTGATCAGAAGAAAGCTTGAGAGGTGGTCCAGGATCTGCAAGCTTGGCTTCAATGCCAAGAAATACAAAGTCATGCATGTTGGAGCCAATCCCAGGTTGGGGTACTACCTGGGAGGGGTCTGGTTATCTGCAAAGGAAGAGGAGAAGGATTTGGGAGTGATGATCACTAACAACCTGAAGCACTCCATGCAGTTCAAGAAGGCAGCAGCAAGGAAAAATAAGATATGGGGATGCATAGCTAGGGGATCAGCAGTAGGTGAGAGGAGGTTATACTATCCTTGTACAAGTCACTGGTGAAGCCACATCTAGAGAATGAAGTACCGTATTTGTGCTCACACCTCAAGAAGGATATTAGTCTGCTGGAGAAGATCAAGAGGTAGGCAGCAAAGATGATTGTGGGTTAGCAGGGTAAAGCATTGAGGAGAGGTTGAGGGCACTGAACATGAACTCCCTAGAGGAGAGGAGGAAGAGAGGGACATGAGTGAGACCTTCAAGTACTTGAAAAGATAAATAGGTTGGATATGAAGGGTCACTTTAAGCTAAGAGGCAGCCATAACATGAAGGGACACAGTCTTAATTTGAGGTGGGGGTTACAATGGAAATTAGGATACACTTCTTCTTGGAGGGATGGTGGCCAGTTGGAATGCACTACTGGATGAGCTGGTCTTGTTGAAGATGGTGGGCAGCTTAAAGAGAGGCTGGGACAGACACAAGGGAAGGTAAGGGTCATGGATGGGGCAGATAGAAAGGATGGGAGGACTGGGGAGGGCAGGTTCAGTAGCTAAAACTGAGGACTCTGCAATGCAAACAGACTAGATAGACCAAATGGCCTTATTCTGCTGACTTCTTCATATGTTTGTATGTAATGCTGACATTGAATAATGTGTGACCACACAATCTGCATGGTTGGCCATTCTCTGTGCAAGAATACTGTATCAATTTCATCAGCCTCAACAATTCCAGCCATTTAACCACACCCAAATCATTGCCTCTCAGTGGATGACCAGTGTATCTGAAGGGCCATGGCATCGATGCTTCAGACTTGATCCATGGGAACAAATCTACCCACTTCATCCCCACCAGCCGTCCACCAAACTCATGCACACATTGGATCCATGAAGAGATTCTCACCCCTCAGAATTGTCTTGCTCTTGCTGCCATCCTGTGTACAAAGAGTGGCCACACATCCACACTTATTTTTCCAGAGAGTCATGACCGTCAAAACAACACAGCAGGTTAAAGCAACTGTGGTCACACATACTGTAACTCTCAAAAGCTTGGGCCATCCAACGCCTCAGTGACTGGTTCTGTGCATCTTTTCAGGCCTTAGTCCTAGTGTGTGATGTAGCACCTATGCAAAATAAGTGAGGTTTGTACTCTTGTGAGACAAACCCCAAGGCCCCTCAAAGCTTTATCCATATGTGGCAAAACTGGAAAACCAACAGGGAGACCCTTCCTTATGAGAAAAAAAAGGCCTGCCTCTGGTCCCCAATTGCTAGAGGTAGGGATAAAACCCACCCTGGGATGCCCCATTGAACTCCAGGTGGAGACCGTAGGCTGCACAATCAACCTTGTCCCCACTGTCCAGCTTGCTTCTCTGCAAATGAATATCTCTTTTGGAGTCACTGCTACATCATCTTCTGCCAGCATCACTGACACTGTGGAAATTTTGCATAGCTGGACAAGCTCTGACCTCCTAAGAGCCCACAAAAGGCCACTAAGCAGGATGTTTGAAAGAAATATGTCTGTGAAGTGGATGTGCAAATTGTTAGTGTGTAATTCACCATTTTGTTTTCATTCTTTGTTAACCAGGTAGGGCCCACTAGGTACAGGTGCCTGTTTTCAGGGGTAGCCTGGGAGCACTGGCAGGTTAAATGACATACTTAGAATCACACAGTATGCAAGTGGAAGTTGTGGGAATCAAACCCAGGTCTGGCTGCTGGTTGTACCAAGCTCATTCACAGATCATTACTCTAACCTCTAGGCTATACTCCAGCTCCTGACTAACAGGGCTGGGTCAATAGAACACTGTGTGTCCAACTGTCTCAGATCCTGCAGGCCCAATCTTCTAGCATCTTATGCACACAAAAAGCCCGTGTTGTCCCTCACACTTGTACCATTGGTGAACCCCAAATGCTGCCCCACTGCTGCCAGAGTGGACCCTGCCTCATATGCAGGTGGTACAAACACAATAGGGCCTTCGAATCAGCCAAGCATTAGCCCAGCCTAGCTGTTTTCACACTTCTAAGAAGCTCTCCATCACCCTGTGAAATGCTGCCCTTGTGCTGGGTGCTAAAGAAAACCTAAGTAGCTTCCAGACGCCTGGGTGTGCAATTCAAAGAGGTAGGCTGGAATGTCTCTGTTGTGCTTCTCCAGTTCTGTTGCCAGCCCTGGACTATCTCTCACTGCAAATGAGAAAGGGCATCAGCAATACTGTTATCAATGCCAGGTACATGCACTGCTCTAAACTGCATGTTCAGGACCAAACACTGACACACAAAACCCCATAGGGCCTGTGCCCCTTAACTGACCGCTTGATGCAGTATACCACCCTGTGTTTGCCATCCTGAATATTGTGTGCTTGTCCCTTGAGTTGCTCTCCTGAAATAACTAGTGCCAGCGTGATGTGAAAAATTCAAGGAGTGTAACCTGCAGCAGTAAGTCTTCATCTTCCCAGGACTGCAGCCACCACCCTTCACACTAGGCCTTCCTGAAATAAGCCCTGATGCCAAGGCCCCTCAGGCATCAGTGAAGCATGCTATGTGTTGGCTTGTCACCATTGTTGGGCAAATACCTGTTCCATTGAAACGGGACAGGAATGCCAACCAAACCTCAAGGTCCTCCCACATGGACTAGGTAACCAGGATCCTATGGTGTGGCTTGTTGCAACCTGAACCACACTTCACTAATCCATGAAGGAAATTTTAGCTCATAGAGATAACTTGCATACAAAGTTCCAATGCCTCTGAACCTGTAGTAGCTCACTCAGGGTGATTTTTGTGTGTGTAGACCACCCTGTGCAGTAGACCCTATAGTGCACTGACCTTCTTGTGGTAACCTGAACTCAGGCAACCATGTCAATTTCAATGCCCAGAAATGACAGCTGATTGAATGGCCCTTTCTGGTCATTGGCCAAGGGAACACCTAAGTCATCACACACCATGTGAAAAGCCCCATTAACTGGGCACAGTGGGTCTTACGCACCCTATCACAAACAGGAAGTCATCCAGGTAGTGGATGACCTCGGACCTGCCAGTCAACTATGTGGTGGCCATGTGTGAAAAGGTATTGAATTGCTCAAAGACCGTGCACACCTCAGCACAGCCCATGGGCATCCAGTTGTCTCACATAGTACTGCCCTTCAAACTTCATACCTAGCAGATCCTTATTGACAGGGTGCACCAAGAGCAAGCGGAATGTAGATTTGGCATCTGCATTATCCAATAAGACCCCCACCCTTTCACTACCTTGATGGCTGTGTAAAAGAACACATACAATATTGCTGTGTTGACCAGGTAGATGGGTGATTGACTGAGTCCCTATCCAGGTATAATAAGTGATTAATCAACTGAAATTCACCTGGTGCTTTCTTTGGCACCAGCCCAGTTGGAGATACCGTGAGGCTGGGACAGGAGGTGATGCAAAATCTCACGACTCTGGCCTAACATTATCTCCTTAGTTAACTTTGACCTGGCTATATCCAAGCAGTCCCTGGCAGATTTGGGTTCAGCATCTCACATGCTTTCCTGGGACCCTTGTAAGGGATCTGGAAGCCTTGCCTAATGCTGTCTGCCAGCAACAGAAGGACTGACAACATCACAACCAACAGCCACAACTACAGATAATGCAGGAACCACAAACAGTGTAATGATACCCAGCTGAACCCTACACAGCAATAGAGACAGGGGTCGGAGGATGCAACCAAAATGGACTTAGGAACATCAAGCGTTACTAAGGAGGTCTTGGTAATAGGCAACTATTATAAAACACCTGGACCAGGCCATTTGTAATCCTAACAAATCAATCAGGACCCTATTCCACTTCATTAGCGCGGGTTGCCAACATAACAGGAATGTTGAGCAATATTTTGCACAACTCTCTGAAAATCCATTAGTCAACTGGGGCAAATAATATATTTCATGAACCGTGCAAAATAAAACAAGATTACATTTCATTAACTAACAAATTAAATGGCTGTGGCTGAGATTACGATAACCAAAATACTTTCAATTTCTAAAGGCAGCTTGTTTTCAACAACAAAACTCAAGGACATGAATAACTGGTTAAGGAATTGATGTCTACAATAAGACATACAGTGTATTACTCACTGGGAATAATTTTAACAGGCTCGAATTATTCTGCTGGGATGGTTTCCATCTCAGTAGAAGGTGCAGCAGTCTTCTTGGCAAACAATTTGGCAGATTCATTCAAAACATTTAAACTGAATAATAAGGGGGTGCATTATAACATCCTCTCTGGACATAGTATTAACTGAAAGAATAGAAAACAGTACAAATAACCAATACACAACTAAGGACAACTTAGGCAACAGGGTGACTACCAGCAACAACCTTAAAATACTATTACTAAATGCCAGACGCTTACGATCAAAATTAGATAAACGTGCCTGTACACTCAATAGCAATAACATAGCTATCTGTGGGATAACTGAGACCTGGTTCAAGGATGGCACTGGAATGCTAACATACTGGGGTATCATGGGGTATCATTTGATACACAAAGACCAGCAGGAAAGAAGGGGTGGTGGCATTACCCTATATATAGATGCAAAAAAATGTTGTAGGTGCCGATTGGTCCTTTTAAAAGCAGATCCAGAAACAAATGATTGATATTTATTGGACCAACATAGATGTTCTTTTCTGTAACATCCATGTTGGTCCAATAAAAGGTATCAAATCATTTGTTTCTGGGCCTATATATAGATGAAAGATACAAGGCTTGTGAAGTTAAGGACACTTCAACAGTTGACAATGAAATCATTTGGCTAACATTATATTACCACAAAAACACTAAACATTGATTTATTTACTGTTCATTAAAAACTTCCAGCAGAAGACAAACACAACCTATAATTAGAAACAGAAAAAAGTATGCTTGGTGACTATATACTTATGAGTGATTTCAACTTCCCAGCCATCAACTGGAAAAGATATGAAGGATCAAATGCATTAGAAAAGAGATTTATTGACTTAACAATGCTACAGAACTTGGATCAACTTGTAACAGAACCAGCAAGGGAAAGCAATGTACTGACTTAGTTTTCACAAACACTGTGGATGCAATTCACAATATAAATGTACTCACTCCCTTTGGGGATAGCGATCATAGAATGCTAGAGTTTGAATATAGTTTTAACCATCACAATATCAAGGAAAATCAGTAATAAAGGACTGTAATAAAGCAGATTATTACAGTATGAAGGAATAGCTCATGAAATGGAATTGGGAGCAAGATCTACAAACCAAGACCTGGAAATTGTGTGGAGTAAGCTAAATAGTAAAATTATGTACTGTATAAATAACTGAGTTCCCATAAGAAAGAAACATAAAACAATCATAGCATCCCTCCTTGGTGGAACAATAATATTAGGAAACAAATTAACAAGAAAAAAACTGTATCTGAAATACAAGAAGAATCCATCATCGAGCAACTGGCTGAAGTTCAAGCAAAGTGCCAAAACAATAAAAAAAAATAATACAAAAGGTCAAAAGACATCAGAAATAAACTTGGTATCCTTAGTGCAAGATAATAGAAAACAATTTTATAATTATGTGGGATCCATGGAGGTAACCAAAACATAATAGGCCCTTTTAGAAGCTATTGAAGGTATTATAACCAATGAAAAGGAAATTGCCACCAAACTAAACAGAAACTTTTAAATGTTTATGAACCTAAGAAAAGTTTATCCCACATACATCAGGACACCTAGATAATAGCCCAATTTTTATCACTACTGCTGTTAGACCGATTATAAATTTGCTTAAAACTAATAGTTCCACAGGTCCTGCTGGTATCACCCAAGTTTTTGAAAGAACTTACAAATGAATTAGTAGGGACCACTTATCTACTTATGCAACACCTCTGTTAGGAAGGAAAAACAATAGCGGAATGGAGTAGTGACACTGACATCCAAAAGTGGCAATAAGGCTGTCGCACCCAATTACAGACCAATAAGTCTTACCTCTGTAACAGAGAAAATAATGGAAGATTACTACAACAATGTATTATAGACCACATAAACAATGAGGGATTAGCAGACATCACACAGCATGGCTTCATCTCTAGAAGATCATGTCTCGCTAACTAATACAGTTTTTGAACCAGTCAGTGCCACACTAGATAGAAACATTCCTGTGAATATATATTTTTTTATTTTTCTAAAGCCTTTGATAAGGTATTGCATCAAATATTATTAGAACAACTTACCAAAATAAAATTACACTTTAATATCATCAGCTGGGTAGACTTATGGTTAGAACAGCACAGACGCAGAGTTACAGTAAAGGGACACCTCTCAAATTGGGATATGTGACCAATGGAGTGCCCCAGGGTCAGTTCTGGGGCCGACCTTGTTCAATATCATGGTCTCAACTCTACAGGTAGAAGACAATGCATGGATCTGAAAATATGCAGATAACTGCAAGCTTGGGAGAATTGTCTAGACAATATCAGATAGTAATAGATTATGGGATAACTTAGACATTCTATCATTAGGACTGAAATAAATAAAGTGACTTTTTTGCAGTTAATCTTTTACTGAGACAACGAGCAAGACATAGAGACAGAATCAGCATCAATAATCAGTGGATTATAAAAGGAGAATGGAACATTGTGTATTACATATTCCATTATTGTTATTCAAGGAACTTCATGTTATGTATTATTACACTACTAGGATCATTGAGTTTCAAACCACTTCAAGTAATTGTTAAATCCATTCAAAATACAAGAGAAAGTCAAGGGGGTTCAGGAGAGCTTTAGAGTTACTGAGAGATGAGAGTGGGGGCTCAGATGAAATCTATGGCGATAAGGGGCCCAGACTTCTAGGTATGATTTGTTCAGGGATTCTGCCAAGAAAGCTAGTCGAGTTTGGGAAACTAGGGACTCCAGGGCTGTTAACCAGGTTTGGTAAGCTGGGACGGAGGGTGTTCTCTATAATTTTAGAATAAGCCTGAGAATCTGACTGTTGCCTGGGTCAACCAAAGCAATTGAGAGTTAGTTAGAAGGCTTTGTGGCAGGGCCATTCCCAGTAGCCAAAGGCAGGGGACCAAGGCAAATCTTGTGCAAGAGTTTGTGAGTAGAATAGCATGACCTTTTCCACACCTTCTGTAAGGATCACAGTGCCACAAAATATGCAATAAGTTTACATCAGGGGCCTGGCATCTCCAGCATTTATTGTGGAAAAGTAAACCCATCTTGTAGAGTTGTGCGGGGTCTGATACCATAGGTGTAGTACTTTATTTCTAATAAGGAGGCTACGCTGGTCAACACAAGCATTGTGTGCTATTCTCCAGCACTTGCTCCATTCCTGAGCAGATATGTGTATCCCCAGCAACTTTTCCCCATCTGAATTTGGCCATGCTAGAGGGGTCGGTTGCAGAGTCTCTGATCCATCTTTATATTTTTCCTTCTAGGCCCTTTTCTAGGTGGAGCCAGCTTCACAATGGCAGTGTACCTTTAGGATGTCCTTCTTTGAATGACACCTTTGACAAGTGCAGGGAGACCTGACCCATTTAAGATACAAACTTCTAAGTTGTAAATATTGCCAGAAGCATGCCTGAGGTAGATGGTGAAGATATTTTAGATCTTGGAAGGAAACAAAAGTGGAGTTATCCTCCTGCACTAGGTCTTGGAATGAGTTCAGCTGGCCTTGTTGCCAAACTTCCCAGTGGATTGGATTGTGGTCTATGCAAAGATGTGGGTTGTTCCACAGTGTTGTGGAGAGGCCTAGCGGAGACAGGTGTGGGCCAGGTTTCCCATGGAATGCCACGCTAGGTGGTTGGCACTAATTGTAAGTCACTCTTTTGCTGACTTGGGGAGGGTATGGCCCAGGTAACTGAAAGGGGAGATGTTCCCACTAAGGTGGTCTCAATGTGAACCCATGCTGGAAGAGGAGCAAGTGGTTTCTCATCCCTCTGCACTGTTTTGTGATGATAAATGCTAGGGAGTATGTACTGAAATTGACAGGTTCCAACCGCCTCTGGTCCAGGGGGCCTTAGCTTAGCTGTGCTGAAATGTGGCCTAGCCTGCCCCACAAGAACTTGCTCATAAGGACATGAAATTTGTGAGCCCAGGCTTTGGGAAGCAACATTGGCTGGGAAACCAGGTAATATACCTTGGGAGCAAACATCATTTTAAGGCTGCTGTTCTCTGTGGAACTCCCTCCCTGGACATCCAGCTCACGACCTCAACTCAGCCCTCAGTTCCAGCACCAAAGGAGATTTATCCTCCACCTGTGTCTGTGGCTCAGTCTAAACTTATGCTAAGATTCTGATTATGATTATCCATGGTTCTGCCTATGCTAGTGGGCCTAGTCCACTTCCCTCCAACCTCGCTGTCACTGTTGCTGTTTGCTGACTTTTGTCCTGCATTGCTACTTCACCACATTATTGAAACGATTTATCTGTTGATTTTCATATTACTTTGTATTACAACCTATCTTAGTTATATCATGGATTGTTCACTTATACTTGCTGTATATATATTTATGTTGTTTTATCCACTGCTCCCTCCCCAGAACACACCTGGAATTGAGCAGTACTCTGCCCAGCGAACCTTCCTGGTAAAACTTTTAAATAAATAAATTCTCCCTACTAGAGATAAATGCAGGTGATCCCATCTCTGTATGTCATTGGACAATTGGGTCCAGACCGGGCATAATTCTTATTCGCCAGAGAAGGTAGATCCAGGATTATCTTGATACCCAGATATTTAATTTCAGTAGGTGCTAAGGCAAGACCTGACGAGTGTACCACATCAGGTAGGGTGAGGGAGTTCAGGAGGAGTACCTCTGATTTAGTAAGGTTGATTCAAGGCCTGATATTTTCAGAATCATTCAGGGTACTGAGGATGGGAGACAGACTCCTGTTTGTCTCCGGTGAGAATTAGGCAAACATTGGCATATAACTCAGCATAGTAGTCCTGGTTTCCACCTTATGCCCTAGATATTGGATGAGAATGTATTGCAGCAGACATTGGTTCCATAGCCAAGACAAATAGCAGTGGGAAGAGGGCCCTCTGCCTAGTGCCCCTATAAAGCTGAAATGATGGGGACACTGTAGAGTTTGAGATCACCTTGCCTTCCAGCCCTTTGTACAATGTTCAGATCCATGACGAAAAGTATGGCCCTATGTTGAAATGATACAGGACAGCATGCAGATACTCCCACTCCAACGAATCAAAAGCTTTTTAAAATCTATTGTGATAGGTGTGGCTGGGGATGAGAGTCCTGCTGCCACCTGCATTAGGGTAACCAGTGCTCTAACATGGTCCAAACTGTGTCTTCCCTTGATAAAACCTACCTGGGAAGCGTTAACTAAGGAGGGGAGGATAGGATAGTCTCATTCTCATTGCCAATGCTTTTGCTAGTATTTTAGCATCGGCATTGATAAAGGAGATAGGCCTGTAGTTGTCGGGTTATGGCGGGTCCTTACCCTCTTGGGCAGGTCGATAAGTATGCCCTTTCAGTGAGGTGGTCATTTCACCAGATGAATCAGCTTCCTGCAGCATTGCAAGCATGGGGATGATACTTCCTGATGCACCAACTTGTAAAATCATCAGGAATCCATCCCACCTGAGGCTTTATGGGGGCCATGCTGAGTATGGCCTGTCTTAATTCATGGACTGAGAGGGGTTTATCTCGCTCTTGTTTTTGGGAATCAGACTGGGAGGAAGGGTCACTAACCCCATGAAATCTCAAACCGTGACTCATCCCAGGTTGTATGTGATTTGTGTAAGTTGTGGTAAAAGTGAGCAATGGTTTCGTTGATTCACTGTTAGAGTGCACCATTTTGTTACTTTCTGTTCTGAGCCCTTGGATCTGTCTTTTGCCTGTTGGTTTTGAGTCAATAGGCCAGGAGTTTCCTGTTCTTTCCCCTTCTGCTCAGTATTTGTGTTACATTTGACTGATTTGTAACTCGGCCTTCCTTGTGGCTGAAGTATATAACCTGATTCTAATACTCAACAGTTCTGCAATCAGGACCCGACACTGAGCCTATCAAGGTTAGTTTATATTCTGCCCCTTGTCTCTTAGCTGGGCTTCTAGCTGCTTGGCCTTCTGCCTCTCTGTTTCTGTCTATGGGTGGCAAAGCTAATAATTAGGCCCTGGAACATGGCTTTATTGGCCTCCCCATGTTGGCTGCCAAGGAGGAACCCAGTGGGTTCAGCTGAAAGAAGGCAAGGGACTAGGTTTTGATTAACTGTTTAAAGTCTTTGTCATGCAGTAGCAAGGAGTCCAGGATCCTGGTGACTTTTGGCAAGGAGTTCACTGCCAGGCTGAGCAGGACTGGGGCATGGTCAGAAGGTATATAGGAGCTATGTGAACATCACTTACTGCCCTGGTTATTCCTTTTGAGATAAGCCAGTAATCAAGCCTGCTTGCCATAACTTTGGCTGTAGAGAAATATGTATAGTCCCTGGGGAAAGGTGTTGCAGCCTCAGACATCTGCCAGTTGATTGAAGGATAACAGCTCCTGCAAGGCTTTATGGGAATGGTGTGGGGCTCTGGTTTAGAGCTTGACTTGTCCAATAGGTGTTCCAATGCCAAATTGTGGTCCCCCCAAGTATGATACCAGGGTTGTCGTGAAGACTGGTCTAGTATTTTTTGGAAATTGTGTTAAAAGGCAGGCATATCTTCATTAGGGGCATAGATGTTCACCAATAGCACTGGACCTATTGGGGTGGCCAGTTTGACTAGAACTCATCTCTCATCTTTGCCCACTTCCTGATGTAGGACCTCCCATTTAAGAGACTTATGTAGAATAATAGATACTCTTAACACCAGAATCGGTTCATGACCCTCATCTTACATCCCCATTTGGCTCCGGATTGAGAAAGCTCAGATCCGCCTCTCAGGGTCTATCTCCTGCTGCCCTTCTCCATGTAAAGCCAAAGGCTCTTCCTTCCTAGCTGCGTCTTGCTCATAGGCACTTCCATCAGAGTCCACTCCCCAACTGCACTTTCAAACATAATCATGTTCAGGATATTACTCAGCTCTTATGGGCAAACCCCAATTTTAAAATTGGGGCAGACTTTTCCCACCCTCATGGCTACCCCACCTCACTTCTCTTTCTCCTACATGCTTTCTGAATGAGGCAGGTGGATGGCTATTCTCCCATGGAATTATATCTTAATCTGACAGCCCTAGTACTTCTATTTTCAGGTATACCAATTAAGACATATTTTGGTACAATTTTTGGGGCTACACCTCTAGCTTCCCCATGCTCTCAAATTTTCTTGGGTTGGGCCCCATTGCTGGATCCTCTCACATGGTTTCCAAAATGTTTGGACTCCTGTATAATGGGCAATATCCAGAGCATATGGACCCAACAGCATATTCATACATCCATTTCCTGATTTATCAAGCATTAGAAAATAGGCTTTTTATTTCCTGGTCACTGATTGGCTGGTAGTCCTGCCGGGGGTACATTAACTTCGATAGATGACCAGGAATAAAAAGTTCCAGCTCAAGTGCCCCTCATCCATACAATTATCCCTGTGCCTACCTAGCTTGCTAATTGGACAAAATCATCGCCAAACAATTTGAAATTGCTGCCATTTTTTTCTCTCGCTAGCGAATAAGATCCTGCCCCTCCCACACACACATACACCCCTGGCAAGATTTATTCAAATGTTAAAATAAGCACTGTAGTTGGCAAGAAAGGAACTTGTGAGCAAAATTACTAACTGTAGATTGAGACCGAGGAGACCGCTAGCTTCGCTCTTGTCACGCACAGTAGTGGTGCTGAGCTACCGCGGTCTGTGTCTCTGTCAAACAGCAGCCCATCTCCCTCTGTTCCCACTGCCAAGAGCCACTCAAGATTTGAAAATTATCATTGTAGTTGGACAAAAGAACCAACTCAGCTGTCCTGTGATGTCCCAAACGGACAACTGTCACCTCTGTGTGACTCTTTTTCCTCGACCCGATAATCAGTTGAAGTGCCAGTGATTTTTAAAGTCAACACACAGGAGCAGGTACAGTCTTAGACATGGCACCTCACGAAATAGTTAGAAGAAGGTGCAGGAAGCGCAGCACTGGAGCAAAGATGTGATCTCATGAATGATTTTTCTTTATGGCTGTAATCCCGATGCACCACAACCCCACTCGCCTTCATGTCTAGCCATCCTGCCCTCCAGCTGATGCCGCTCCTGAATTCACTGCTCTGCTGCACAAGATGAACACAAGTTACAGAGCACTTGATCCTTCATTTACTAGTACTGACCTTTTAAAGCAGCTCTCTGCTCTCTCTCCCCCAAAAAAAAAAGACTGTTACTTTCGAGTACCATTGGGGACTGTGAGGAAACAAAAATGATTTCTCTATCATAGAGGAAGTTCAATCTGCTGCCGACCTTTGGGTCCTGATACAAAAATGAAACAAACAGAGAAACTCGCAAAACTTGATTGCCATGGGGAAGGGGCAGATCAACAAATGAAAATTTAGCACCAACTAACACACACTGTAGGACTATGGGGGGATAAACATATAGCTAAGGGAGGTTGTAACTACATACAACCATTGTTTTTGTTGTTTTAAACTATGGGTCTCCATCTGGCCATAACTCCCAGCTCATGCAGGTGGAGGAACAATTTTATTGCAAAACTTATCTTATACTAAATATTTATTAGCAATTTTTATTAAGCTTTTTTTTACAGTGCTCATTTTCTAAGCGCAATAATACCCTCAGGGTGGGGTGATATGGAAAAGACACTGGACCTTCCAGGGCTATAAGACCTCCACCTGCAGTGGCATGGGCTTCATTACACCCCTGGTGGTCCAGTATTGCCCAATATCGCCTTCCTGTCGGGTATTATTGCTTGCATTGGGATGCATTATAGAAAGGCTGCCACAAATTCATTACTCCACCTGATGCAATTCCATATCCTTCATAATCTTACCTACTCTCCAGAGAGACTGGCCAAGTTTAACAAAGTGATGCCCCTTCTTGTACAAGATGCCATCAAGCAGATGGAACTCTGACACTTATCTTTGGGATTGCCCCACAGTAGCTCCTTTATGGTCCTGCATCAAGCAAAAGCAGACCCGCTGTTAGGCCTTGATGACTTATTCACAGCAAAAATTTGCCTGTTAGGGGACTTCTAAGAGGTTGGTGTCCGTAACTGGAAATACCATATAGCTCTCATAGCCATGTTTGTTAAAACTCTTCCTAAAGCACTGGAAAGACATGGACACTATCACTGGAAAGACATGGACACTATCACTGGAAAGACATGGACACTATCACTGGAAAGACATAGACACTAAAGCACTGGAAGACATGGACACTATCACCTATACTGAATGGCTGCAGGAACTTTTAGCCAATCTCAGAACAGAAACGATGATTGCCAGTCTTTGCAATCAACTAGCCAGATCCGAGAAAATCTGGGGCCTTGTACTCCTTGTACTCTCTGTAATCTACTGGGGCTTGATGCCTACTGCAGTTGACCACCTGTTCTATAAAACTCTTGCTATGCTGGAATGGGGTGGGAGTAGGCGAGGGGTGTGTGGGGGATAGGAGAGGGATATGGGTTGTTTTGGGTGGGGGAGGGTTTTGGTAGTTGTAGGGCAGATGGGGGTCCTCATTTGTCATGATCATGGCTTGTGAAACATTTATTGGTGTGAACCATTTGTGTTGTAGTGTTTTGTAAAACCTTCAATAAACTGTTAATTAAAAAAAAAAGAAGAAATGATACTCTCCATTTGATTTTGCCCAATGAGCTGTGGAATTTCCTGCCTACCATTCCTCACAAGTTTCCTAGCTTCCTTGTGGATTAACTTAGTTTCCTGCAGAAAGACTATTTGACAACTGAGTTTACGGAGTCTGGCTAAAATGTTTTTCTTTATTGGTGAATTTAGGCCCTTACATTCCACGATGTTAGAAGAACATCTTTGGACTTATCCACTGTTAAAGGTTGGATGGTGACATATTTTATACATGGTTACTACAGATAAGAAAGGCCTCCTCTGCTCTCACCTTATTGACTTTCCTCTTGGTATAGATACAGCTGAAAGCTCCTGCTCTGTATATCTCTTTAGCTGTTTGAGTTTTTGTTCTTGACCACTGTGAGACGGAGTCCTGTACTGTTGCAGCTGGGCTGCTCAGTTCCACCCAGTAGCGCACTCAGCTCCCATCCATCATTTTCTGATTACGGCCATCCAATGGGCAACCCACCTTATGTCCCTCTAAGCTACAGAAACCTGGGTATGTTATATGTGGGACAGAACGTGCACAGTCAGAAAGGAATTGGATACAAGCCATGATTATGGCACAGTCCTGACTTAGTGGAGATACAGTTCTGGTAATTGAGCTGGGCTGTAACAAGCCCTATGCTCCTAAGACTCTTCTCTGGGGAGAAGTAACAGGTACCACCTTGTTGGGTTGAAATCGTACTGAGATGGGGTACTGCGCCTTCATCGGGGTCTTAGGATAGGAGGCATAACATGCCTCCTCTCTACACCCCACTCCCATCTGGAGGAGCAGTGAGGAATGGAAGAGCCTCGCTGAGCCTGGAGTAGGTCTCAATGTAGTGCCAGAGCCTATGTGGGGACTGGTACTATCTCTAATTTGTCAATGAGTGAACCAAACTAGTAACATTCCCACCTCCAACAATACCCCTACATTGCAACTTGATTACAGAGAAACAAAACCCTGAAAAAATTGAAGTTACATATTCATGCTCATGATCAGCAGAAATGGCTATGACCTTTTATGAAACATAGAACCCTGTATGAACATTAAACAGGTTAGCCTAATACTAAAACCTTGACTTAACTTTGTTCGATCGATCAGAATAAACAGAAAGGCAAACCACATGATATATCCATATGAAAGTAGCGCTCATATCTCACCAAGGCAATGGCCAAAATCAAATGTCACAGGGAGCTGTCCTCCAATGTTTAAAGGCCCTCATCTCTTGAAGGAGGCAGTTAGGAGGTCAAGGAGCTTCTCATGACCTTTGGTAGCATGAGTGCATCCAACCAGGCAACAAAAGATGTCCTTGCACCTCCCTATTTCAGAGTAAGCAAGTGGTGGCTACAGTTTACAAATGCATCTCCTGGTGCAGTATCTTTATCAGCCTGAGGATATAATATCATCTGAGGCATTAAGCAACACCTTCAAATGCTCCAAGGAGTCTTTTAGTATCTCTCCATAGACTACTCACAGTCTGCCCAGTCTCCTGGCAGATGGGACCACTTCCTGGGTCAGCTGTTTCTACATGCGTGTCGGTTCAGTAGTAGGGGAGTGCACAGCCAAAATGAAAGACGATGGTAATAGGTCCCTCAGAGGCTCATATCTGTTGTACAATTTAATTGGGGTGTCTTCTGGTGAGCAACTGCTGATGTCTGATGGAGACAATCTTTTTGGGTGGCTTTTGGACATTCACACCTGGCTAATGGTTTCCCCATGGCCACAGATTTCTTCTTGGGGTGACCTCCATGGACATGCTGCCAAGGTGGATCTGGAGTGGAGATCTGAGTGCTGGGTGACAAAAGATGCTGTGAGGCTTTGCAGCTCACCTCCATCCTAGCCGTGGAAGTGCCTCGTGGAGAACAGCTGTTGGTATCAGGCAATTCAGGGCCATTCTGTAAATTCTGCAGGAATCTCTGCAGCAGCTGGACTGTCAAACAATAAATATTCCCCATGATACTGAATCTGCAAGAACACTAGGTATCTCAGGGAAGATCGTATATTTCTTTTATAGAACTGCTGCTCGACCCTGCAAAAGTCGGGCATTTATTTGAAAGTTCATCTGAAAAATCCTGATAGACTTGAATACATTGCCCATACCAGAGGAAAGACCCTTGTTCCTGGCACATTTTAATTAATATTCCTTTTCTGAGTACTTCAGAAATTTGCACACAATGGATCAGGCCATGCACCTTGCTGTGGGTAGGGGCAAGGATCTATGTGCCCTTCAATTTCTGGAACCCCACAATTATTGTCCCAGATTATCTCGGCAGGAAGATTCTTAGGAAGGTATACAAGTCTCTGCCTCGGCCGAGTACCCATGAACAAGGTGACCGCATTGGGTGCCTTCAAAATGGTGACTCAAATACGCTGCCTGTGTTCAGGGCTACCTGGCAGGAGGGCAACCAGATACTGAGGTGGGCAACATACAGCTACGGTATGTACACTCATATATGCGTGCATGCACACATGCGGGGAGAAACATGGCCCCCCACATTAACAAAACAACCCTTAGGTCTCAGGCACCCTATTTCTCCTTGCCATGAGTGTGCATTGCCAAAATTAATTTTCAGCGATGTACACTCACCGTAATGGCAATCGCTATTCTGCAATCGCCATTATGACATGGAACCCCTGCCCCCTCTGGCACCCCCACAATTCAAAGATCTTTCCTCCTGGCCCTATTCTCCATGTCCTCTACTTTGTTTAATAAGTACTGAATTTTGATGATGGCCATGTATAGCCCCTGAGTGTGTCTGCAGCATTACCTCATGGCTACGCACAGACTGCTCTGTGGATGAGACCCGCAATGCCAGAGCAGCCAAGTGTAAGTTGGTTTGTGTGCCACCAATTTTAAGTCTGCTGTATCCAACAGGATTTTGTCCAGTTTTGCCATGATATCAGCTGCCTCTTTGTTTGGTATTTTTTTTTTTATCATAGAATCATTTTTATTGATATTGTTTTCCTTATGAACCATACAGCAGCTCATAGTTAAATAACAAACATATAGCAAGCAGCTCTGGCATAATATTACTCATACAGCTAGGTATCCAAAGCATAATTCCAGCACAACAAGACTCCACAAGCAAAACTGTAGTGTGTCAATACTTTACAGTGGAGCACCGTGGAGTACCAAACACATAGAAAAGACAGATGGAAGCATCAGTATGTAGTAAAGAGCAAGAAAGGCAGAGCCTTCAGGAAAGCTACGGAGAGGTAGGTATCACAGGTGATTTAAGTAGGAGGGTTAGCATGAGGGGTGTGGACCTTACAGAGAGGAGAGTGCAAGTAAGCTTTCCATTTAGCAAGGTATTGATCCAGTCATTCCTGGTGTGAATAAGAGAGGTGCTCAGAAGGGAAAGATGGGTTAGTGGCATGCCAGGCTGCTCAAGTAGGTAGGGTTGCTTAGCATCAGTGCATTAACAAAGTATTTTGGCCTCTAAGAGGGCCGATGCCACCCAGAGGCGATGAGGTCTACTGAGGGGCAGTTAGAGAAGTTGTGTCTCCCCAGGAGAGTCTGGCATCTGCCAGCAAGACCTGTGAGCCAAGTACTTGAGCACATTGGCGGGCCACAAATGACCAGAAGGAGGTGATCTGAGGAGCATGTCCAAAGGACATGTAACAGATTTGCCTCAGGTTGGTGACATAGCCAGCAGTTTGAATGCCCTAATATACCACGAGCATACTGGGCAGCCAGTGTACGGTGCCAAAAAGCAATGTTTTAACTGAAAAAGTGGCTCTTCATATCTCTGTGGGCAGTAGGTACCTCCCTAATGCACTGAGCACAGGAGTCCTCAGACAGTGTAGTGTTGAGGTCAGCGGCCCATTTTAGTTCTACTGGAGGTCAAGGGTCTGGTTGGGCATCACACCAGGTCCGTAGAAGTGTCCCACTATTCCATTGGAGGAAGGGATTTATGGAGATGGGCAGCCATGACCACTTGCTATCCATCCAATCCTAGGGTATTATGGTCTACATTGCAGTGCAGATTTGGAGATGCCACCAGAAGTCTGTGTTAGGAATGTAGAACTTTTGCGTAGTTGCTTGAAGGATAGTAGCAAGTGAGAGCCCATTTTGCAGAGGTCTTGAGCATAATGAATACCTCAGCCTCCCATGTAGGCCATTGGATGGGGCTCCTCCCACTGTGAGGAGTTTATTGTGCCATAGAGGGTGTAACGCCAAGGAGGACCTAGCTATTGAGGTGTCAAAGACAGTGCCATGACAGAACGCCATGTTCTCCTAGTTTCAGTCATTATGGGGGTAAGTCACATAAGCCCTTGATTCCTGGGTCTAGGAGTGAGTGTAGAGTATAACCTTTGCTAGGCTAGTTTCAAGGTGGACCCAAGGTGCCGGGCCAGGGAGAAGGAACAAACTGCCTAATGGCGGTGGCTGTCATGTTTGCTAGATGGTATCCCTGAAACCAAGGGAATCCTAGTCCACCCTTCAACAAGAGTGCTCCCAATTTGTATTTGCTCCACCTGGGGTGCCCTCCCATAAGAAGCGAGACACCAGAGTTTCCAAGGAGGCGAACAATTTAGGGAGAGGCATATTGGCACATCTTAAAAGGTATACAGCCTTTGGGAGTAGAAGCATGCGTACTGCAGCCACCTTCCCAGATAGAGATAATTGAGCTTCTGCCAGCACTCTGTTTTGAAAGACAGCTGTGTCAGGAGGGAGAAAGTTCATCACCTCTAATTGTGACCACTTTGTGGGAATTTATATGCCAAGACATGAGAACCCCTGGCCTGCCCATTTAAGTCTGTTTCTGCCCAGGCAACTTCTAGAGCATGCTGCATTGAAAGGGCAAGTATAGTTTTCTTTTGGTTGGCCTGTAGTCCAGAAAGGTTGCAAAGGACTGTAGGAGGGATAACACTGCGGGCAAAGCCCATTGTGGGTTGGACAGAGTTAGCAGTAGATCGTCCGTGAGGCAGCAACTAGGTAAGATGCCGCCACAGTACGTCGACTAGTAACCTCCTCCAAGGCAATAAATGCTTGGATGAGAGGATCTAGGGCCACTAGGAAAAAGAGGGGGATAGGGGGCAACCCTGCTGGGTTCCTCTGTGCAGAGGGAAGGGTGCTGAGATGGTGGTATTCATTAGGATTCTGGCCATTGGAGAGCTGTAGAGCATCGACGCCCACTGATGAAAAGTGGGGCCAAACCCATATATTGGAGGACCCTATGTAAATAATCCCACTCAATGGAGTCAAAGGCTTTAGTAAAATTCTATGGCTAGGGCAGCCATGGGGAGAGTGGAGTGAGAAGCTAGCCATTTAAGATTAAGCAACAGTCTGATGTTGTCCAACCCAGATTTGCCTCTCATAAAACCAGCTTGAGCCAGGTGAATTATAGAAGGTAGTACCTCCAGCATCCTAGAAGCCAAAATTTTAGCTAGGATCATGGAGTCAACGAAAAGTAAAGAGATGGGCTGGTAGTTGACACAATCTAACGGGTCATTGGATTTCTTTGGTAGGAGAGTTATCAGGATTCCTTCATGGTTAGGAGGAAAGAGCCCACTGTATGGGCCTCTTGGGAGACCGGAGCAATGGCTGAGTTATATCACTGCCGAGTGCTTGGTATAGTGTGACAGACATCCCATTGGGGCCAGGGGCTTTGCCTTTTGCAATGTGAGACAGCGCTTGTGTGATCTCCTCTGCCTAGATCAGAGAGTCCAGCTGAGTCATTTGGTTCGGGTAAGGCCAGGTTTGAAGCATTAGGTGAAATTATCCAGCTCTATCCCCAGCTGTAGTGCAGAGAGAAGAATTTGACTGATAAAGAGTCTGATAAAAGGACTTTGGTATCATTGACCTATTGGGGTCATGAACTATAAAAGGACTTCATGGTATCATTGACCTATTGGGGTCATGAACTATCTTGCCGCACTGTCCCTAAGGGCCTGAATTCTGAAGCAGCTTGCTGTTTCCGCAGCCTATAGGCCAGAAGTCGGCCACTTTTCTGCCCCATCCCAATGAGCATGTCTGGCGTGCAGAAGCAACCATTCAGCCTTCTGGTGAAGAACTGTATTAATCTGATACTTCAGGCCCACTATCTGCTGTTGCAGGGAGCTATCCCGGCTGGAGAAATTGTGGGATTTGAAACGCTCCAACTCTGTCAATTCAACCTGCAGTTTAGTTTGGCTCGCCTAGCTTTGTTTTTGGAAACGACGAAGGTAATGATGTAGCCTCTAATCACTGCCTTGAAGGTTTCCCAGACAGTGCCTGGTCGAGACTCCACAGTGTGCATTGACAGAGAAGTAGTTCTCGTAGCTTGGGAGATGGTCTGACAAAAGTCTGAATCTTTTAGGGGCAGTGGATTGCATCTCCAATGAGTGCCAGAAGGGAGTTGTCCTGCAGAAGAGTACGTGGCTAGGATGGGGCATGATCAGATATCAAGATGTTACCAATTTTAGTATGGAGAGACTTGGGCAGCTTCTGTGTTAGCCAGCCAAAAGTCTATTCGACTGTATGTGAGGTGCCAGAAAGTTCCAAGATAATTCCTGATTGTTCACGGTAATGCAACCTTCGGGTTCAGTCCTTGACAGTGCTGCCTCTCCTGATGTGTTCCAACAAGAAAATTCACAAAAGTAGACAGGTCGTTTCTTATCCAAAATCATTTTCTTTGATTATATTTTCAGGCCTTTGGCCCACCCAGTGTGTATTGGTGGGGATACTGCAGGCTGGGAAGTCTCAGTGGCCACTGCAGCTTATGAGATGAGGCCTAGTCTCACGAGGGTCAGAGCATCCACCACTTCCACTAGCGAGTAGTCAGGAAGGTCAGCCCATTCAGGCGCTATAGCAGTATCCATATCCAGAGGCTCAAGTGGAGGTAGGTTGCAAGAAGAAAATGACTGTCTTCCCTAGAGACTTTTGCAGGGGAGCAGACATCCGTGGATCTTGTGTGTGTTGCGCTGCTTCTGGTCCTTTGTCATTGGCAGTGAGATGACCCTGAGAAACGTGGGGGCAGGAAGAGGTGGCTATCTATTGAGAGGCTGGGGCATTGTTGGTGTGGCTGCAACATAGAGGGCCAGACAGGACAGGGGACTGCATAGCAGCATCGTACTTCCAGCTGCAAAGGTGTCCTCCGAGCACTGCTACCAGCATTTTGGTTCCGCTTAGAGACAGAGTCCTGGTTAGGATCCCAAAACCTTCTGGGTTTGTAGTTGGGATGGGAGATCAGGCCAAAACCTTGCAAGCCACCTTTCGATGTCGGCTGGATGATCTGCCAGGAGTTCCCTGCCCTCTTTAAAAACTAGGAGACTGGTAAGCCGTCTGAATTTAAACTGAAGTTGTGTTGATAAAGGAATTTTTGAGGGGTAAGAAGATATTCTTCTGGAAGCAGTCTCTTGAGCAGAGTCTCTGTAAAAAACACTGTGTCCCTTTGCTAGCTAACTTCCCACAGGTCACGAGCTGCTCTTAAAATTCTTTCTTTGGTTGTATGTCATAGGAAGTAAGCGATAATGGGCCTAGGTGAGGACATCTGCTTGTCCTTATGCCTTGCCACCCTCGAGCTCTTTCCACATCCATGGAACCTCTCCAGCGGTCCTCCAGCATTATGGGGAGGTTATTGTTCAAAAACTGCTCCATGGATTATCCCTCAGCTCCTTTAGGAATCCTTATTATCCACAGATTATTCAATCTGGCACAGTTTTCCTGATCCTCAATTCTGTCCCAGAGGGTGGCTTGTTGTTCCTCATGTAGTTGTAGGTGCTGATACAATTTAAGATGCTGTTGCTCATCGAAGTCTACCCACTGCTCAGCCACATTCATGCGGTCTTGCAATTGTCTCACATCGGCTGCAGTCCCCGACAAAGTTGCATTGATGTCTTCTACCCTGGTGAGGACTGCTTCAGGCATCCTCGTTATGTATTGGAGCGAGTTACCTACTGAGGTGGGTTGAGCAGGTGGCTGCACACCTTGAATCAGTGGATTAGGAGAACCTTGAGCTGATATGGTGGCACCACAGATGGAAGAGGGATGGGGTGCCAGAACAGAGATGACAGGCTGAAGTGTGTCTTTCCCACAGGGTGTGTAGCAAAACTCGCTGTGCCCAGAACTGAAAGCAGGTAGAAGGCCACGGCTGAGAGAGATCCTGTGGCCTAGAATGCAGGATGCCTTGCAGATACCAATGCTGCTAGTGGCAGTAAATCATGGCAGAATCCACTAAAATAAGCATTGTCTGGTAGAGGGCATGTTACCCTACATTTATGTGCATCGGGGTCTGGGTATCCCGGGATCGTGGTGCCAAAGCCTGGATACTGCCCAAGTGGGAGGGAGCTCTTAGATTAGGCATCCATCATGCTGGTGGCCAGACCACACCCCCATCTGGACAGCTATTTGCTGTTAAAGAGTGGTTTTGCCCAGGGCCATCGCCATACTTGGCAGAGAGTGGGTTGGCAGCACTGGAGCTTTTCCCTGGCAACGTAACTTGAGCTCACTGGTCATAATGGGCCAATGCCTCGTGGTGCTCAGAAAACTTCAAAGGCATGTAGAAAGTGAGTGCCATGGCTGATCAGGTCTGTTTTGACACTGTTACGTGGCTTAGGTATTCCTTGTCGAAATATGTACTCCAATTGCACTGACTGCGCGCTTAACTTATTTTGACATTAGAAACTCCCCACAAGGGCTACCAATGTAATTACTGTCCTTCCATCTTGCTGGCAGGCTCCACCCCAAATAAAATGAAATTTAATGAAAGGATGCAAAATGTAATGCACCTAGGTAAGAAAAATCCACTAGCTCAGTATGAACACTGTACTCGAGAGTACTACCGAGAAAAGATCTAGCAGTTTGATCACTAATGACCTGTTCTTTGACAGGAACACCAAAGAACACCAAAGAAATAGTCAAGAAATGCCAGAGAATAACTGGTTGTATATTAAGTAACATCAAAAGTAGAAAGAGTGAAATAGTTGTGCCCTGTATACCAGCTTGGTGCGCCCCCACCTGGAGTATTGTATGCAGTTCAGTGCACCACATGCCATTAAAAATAAGAAACTGATTGAGGGAGTTCAGAGAAAGCTAACCAAAAAATAAATATGATGCAACATTCTAAGCTATGCTCAAAGACTCAAAAACTTAAATTTATATTTGGCGGAATACAGAAGAATCAGAGACAATCTATGCCTACCTTTAAAGCAGTCAAAAATCAATATATGATGGAGACATTAGGACTTACGGGTATAATGTCAGCAAATCAACAAGATCACATGAGCATAAAATTATAGGTGAAAAGAATGTAACTTTAAAAAGGAATAAAATTTACATTCAAAGAATAATAAGAATGTGGAACACTCTCCTCAATACGTAGTAGAGAGAGTAATAACATGGCCATTTTCAAATAAAGGTTAGACTCATATACAGGAGACAAAAACTATGACTTCCACCAATGACAACCAAGGGTGGAGAGTTCAATAAAAGGCTTAACAACCTACTGAATTTGTACTATGCTATGAACCTATGACTGAGCTAAACATGTATTTAAATGAGCGTTGAATCCAAAGGTTTTGCTTTTCAAGAGACTAGATTCTCATACACACTAGGACATTCATAACTTATGTTAATGAAGCTCTCTGCTCCAAGTGTTCTTATCATATTCTGGTAACATTTGACACTGAACTGGTGCTATCCAGTTTCTCTGATGCAACTCCAGTTATGGTTTAAATGAGTATTTTAAACCAATGAGAATTATTCCTGTTTTTTATGCATGATCTGTTTGTTAATAGCATGTGATTTTCTGGGTGACTGCCATAAACATCTCAGGAAGGACTTTGTTGGTCTAATAAAGATTTGATTGATTGAATAAACGTATCAAACCATTTGCTTCTGGATCTGTTCCTCATATTTTCTGGGAATTTTTCTGGACCAGCGAGCAAAATGTTTTTCATTTTCTTCTTCCACAGGCTTAAATTTATTATTTATATTAACTAAAAAATATATATATTTTGTTCAGAAGGAAATATTGGGCTTTAAAGTTCCATATCAGCCTCTTGTGACATGAACATCTGGTAAATAATCATAGAAGACTGAGTCAAACATGTAAACAAAGTAAATCTTTGAAAAACGAAGAGGCACTATCCCATGGATCAACATTTTCGTTGTGATCAGCATTTATTTGCTTTTTTCTCCTTTTGTATTTATTGAATTTTGATTTGATTCATTGAATTCCAACCAGTATACCCAGTTGAAGTTTTACTTTAGAGGTTTCCAGCAACAAGTCGTTTTAAACAAACCCACCAAAATCTGCACTCTATAAACTGTGCCTCATGGATACTCTAAAAACTGAAAAGGCATGCAACTTTGTTTAGTTGCAAACTGTTATTAGCTGTATAAAACGTGCTGCCTTGCAAATTATAAAGGAAAAGGAGCCTATCCAATGTCACCTGATATGTCTCAGGCCAAAGTTAGGTGCTTTGTCAAGTCTTTCAACTAAATATAGTTATGTGTCAGCCTTTTCATTTTAGATGTATCCACGTGACAAAAGTTTAGAGTGCCAACTTAGTTTGGTTCCTGGTTTGTTTTTAGGTCATGGCATTGGTCCCTGGTGGTGTCTACTTTTCTTGTTGGCAACAGCTTGTTTTTTTCCTTTAAATTCAGACACTTCAAATATGTATTTAGTAATTAGTTGTTTTTCACCAGGAGGTGGACTGTGCCAAAATCTGTATTCAGCCATGCCTGGAACATGCTTACAATAATAAAATACATACATGTAACAAAGCTAAGTTATATTGCATATAAAAACAGGTATGCAGGATATTTACCTAAACAGGTACAACTGGCTATGTTCTGCAAGTAAATTAAAAGTTCATTTTTATGGCTGCATGGACGGAGCCATGCTGACGTGTTGCTGTGATGTAAGAGAGAAAGGGACTGTGGCAGCATGTGACCAGATACCTAGAGTGTCTTCTCCCATGTAATACTTCAGCTGGACATTACTCACATCTCTCCATGTTTTCTTTATTTTTGACAGTGGTGTGTTTGTGTCTGGACTCTGGCCCCTCTCCTCTCATCTCTGCCCGCACTACATGGCACTATGTCACTGCTCACTCATCTCTCTCGCTTTCAAACACACACTCCCTCTCCCTCTCCCTCTCTCTTACACACATCACATACACACACACACACACATACCCCTGTTCTGTCTAACAAACACTGCATTTGTTTAAACCAATGCCTTGCCCAGCCAGCTGCATTCTTCCAGTTTAGACTGCATTCTTCAAGCTGTGTAACTCAAGCTGTTTCTCTCTCTTCCAACAGTGTGTGTGTGTGTGTGTGTGTGTGTGTGTGTGTGTGTGTGTGTGTTGGGAGGGTTGCTGTGTTGAAGGTTTTATGTTAACCCTTTCAGGACCAATCTAATTGTATTGTTGAAAACTGAACAGAAACAAACGTGATAAATAAGAGACAGACCTGAGCTGCCATATCAGGGCTATGCAAAGATAGCTGTAAAGACATTGTTTGTGAGATAGGCAGTGCTGCATGCACTGAACCCAGCTGCTTGCATTTTTGTAGAACCTTTTATGGTTGTGTGGGCAAAGTTCTTCAGATGTATTGCTATTATTTTAGGAAAAAGGGACTGTGGAGGATGAACCGATATCCCTCTGGCATGCTTCCACAGTGCTATGGCAAAGTTGGTGGAGTTCTGTTTTAGGCCCTTCCCAGCCACATAACCACTCCCTTTCATGGGTCACTATTTTTCATCTGCAGCTGCGAGAGTTATGGCTGCCGCACATAAGATGGCGCTGTAACTAACAGCCCATGCACGGTATCGCGCATGCGCAGTGATATCTTGGCAGCCATCTTAAATGCAGAAATTCTGCTACCAGGACCAATATGGCCACTGATAGTAACTGCATATGCATGAGTATTGCGTATGCACAGTATTGTCATGGCAGCCATCTTGGATATGGTTGACTCACCTGTGGCGAGAGGTTAGAGGATTCTGACTCGCCACACTGAGCAGCTGTATTGGCTCTGACCAGAGTTTGTAAAATTGAGTTATAGACCAAATAAAAAGATATTATCAGGCGTGTTATGAGTAAACAGGAACACAGTATGATGCTGAGCACTCCTTTATTTGTTTTACAAAACATTTCTTGATGCTTAGTTGATGATGATGCTCTTATGGAACTAGTATCAGTTCTTGTGCAGAATATCTCAGTCAAATCAATTTTTTTTATGTTTGCTTGTGTGTGCAGTGAAAAGTGAGCATCTTCTTATAATAAGGCCATTTCAGTGGTGTGTTACTGTATTACTCAATTCAGCTCAAGCTGCAGTGGGCTCGGCAGTGACAGGCCAATGATCAGCCAAGCTAATAATGGTAGTGCTCTCTGCTTGCTGGGTGGAAACTTCTCATAGTTTAAAAGAGTGAACAGCCCCATTACTGCCCAGCAAGCAGAGAACATCCTCCTTCCAGGCTGGCTTAGCTACTCGCCCATCTGCCATACTGTTCTGCCTCTCCATTTCACTCTCCTTTCCTCATTATTTGGTGATTTGAGCTTTTCTGGGTGTTCCTGAGTAGCGGAAGCATAGAGTTTTAATTATTGGCTTTTGATTTCAGTTTGCTGCCAGCAGCAAACAAATTGAGGGAGTTATATATTGCTGTTGGTACATCAGATAAGTTTTAGCTAAAGATAAATGTTATATTTTGGACTGTTTCCTTCTACTGCACAAGAATAAAAAGAGTCATCTACTGCAACAAAAACGTGATTGTGGAGTAAAGTAATTATGCTTTTGCCTCTTCTTAACCAGTAATAGCATAAGCATAACAACTGTGATGATTTTGCAAAGCTTCAGAGATAGCAGATGGAGTTTTTCATGTGTGTGATATATTTTTCATTAAAGTTGACAAGATAAAGATCGTTAGGCAAATATTTTACAGTGCTTAGCCCGTTATCCCTCTCACAGTACAGTAATGTGGGTATATATGCACACTCTGAGTAACACTGCTGATCTTCTATATTTGTTCAGTTGACATACATCCCAAAAGGTATAAATTACATCACAGGTGTCAACTGGAGCAAATGTGCAAACTTGAAACATTTATTTTAGACTCTGGAAGGTAAATACAATAACAGAAAGCTTAAGCAGCACAAGCAGACAGAAAGTGATGGATTAAGAACAGAATACTCTTGGAAAGTGGCTAAGGTCTTTTTGAATTACATAGATCACACACAGATGCTATGTTAGAAGAAAAGCAAGTACTGTACTTCAACTTAAGTAGGATGCAAGAGGTGTTTTGTGTTCAGTGAGTTACATGTATACTGGACAATTAGACATGATTACAGTTGTCTGTCCAAAATACTGGGATTGTAGATTGTATTTAGTGGAATAATCATGTGGCCAAGATATCTATCACCTCTGATATCTTGGCCATGTGCAGAGCTCTGACCTTGCTTTGAGCCGTTTTAAAATCCTCGAGTAACCAGACCTCCCTCAAGCCTTTACGTGCCCTCAGTAACAGTTGTACTACCAGTATCAGCCATGCCAAATCTGATCTTTAAGTTATGTTTGCACCTTCAAATAGTACTCCTTCCTCCTTTTGCCATGACCTACTCTTACTTCTGCACACACCTTGCCAAATCTCCTCCTCCTCTATCCATTGGGCAGGTTCACTTATCTCTGATCCCTTTCCTTGTTGCCAAGGCCTCAATAAGTTTTTCACTTCCTGTGCCATTCACCATGAGTCCCATTCTCCCATCCTGCTCCCTCCAGTCCCCTCACAGTTTTCCAGTTTCCAACTATTGCCTATTTCACCGTTAGAAGTTCTGAGATCTTACTTCACTTAACCCTCTAAGTCAAGCCCCAATGGCCTGCACTCTCGGCTTCTCAAAATCTCAGCCCCTTGATCGTTACCCTTTAACCTTCATCTAAAACCTCTTGATCTCCACAGCTACTGTCTCACAGCCTGGAAGTCTGTCACAGTTTTCCCTGTTCAAAGGAGGTGACTCCACCTCCTGGAAATTGGCATCCCATCTCCCTTCTCCCTTCTCTTGCCAAAGTCCAAGAGACCCTAATTCTCTCCTGGCTCAATAAATTCCTTCTTGCTTCCAACACCCTCACCCCATTTCAATCAGGTTTTAGGAAATTCCACTCTACCACCCCCTTTACACTTTACAGATGCCACCCACTCTGCCATGGACCTTGGCCAGATCACCTTTGCTATCTTCATTGACCTGGTGAAGGCCTTTGACTCTGTTTCCCACCCTCTCCTACTACATAAACTGTGCCTCACTGGCCTATCCCCTGCTTTAGTTTCCTGGTTCAGCTCCTATCTAACTGGTCACTCCCAGGCAGTCTCTATTAACAATGTCTTATCCTCATCCCCCCCATGCACGGCATTCCTCAGGGATCTATACTTGGTCTGTTCTTTTTCCTCTTTATTAATGATCTCTCCTTAGTATGCACCCATGCCAATATTCACATGTACGTGGATGACACTGTGCTTTTCCTGTCTGGCCCATCCATCCAAGCTGTCCAATCCCCTTTAAAGTGACCTCACAGCAGTCACAGCATGGTTCCATGATAACTGTCTAACACTGAATATAAAAAAAAAATTGCCATGACCTTCAGATCAAAACAAAAACTCACAAGGCTTCCCACCCTATCAGTTTTCTTCTCCATGAGCCAACACCCCTCTAGACAATGTCCCCACCTACAAATACCTAAGAGTCTGGCTCAATCTCTCCTCGACTTCTCCTCCCACTTTAGTGCTCTACACTCCAAGCTGCGCCCCAAATTAGGGTTGCTCTACCGCCACAGGCCAGTCTCTCCCTCCCGTAAGATGTGATGTCACGGTTAAATGGATCCTCCCAGCCTTTGTCTACGCAGCCATAGTTTACATTGCTGCCCCAGCCACCTCCCTTGCCAAACTTGATGTTCTGTTTCATGCTTTCTGTAGATTTGCCTCTAACTTCCCTCTCTAACTCACCACTGTGACCTATACTCTCTCTTTTCCTCCAATCCCTTGCTCAGAGACGCTCTCATACTGCTCCACCTTCACTGCTAAATATTGGTTTGGCACCTTCTGCCCTACCTTGCCTCTCTTGTCAATCCAGCTAATCCCTCAACCTACAACTCTGCAGTCGAACTGTACTTGCACTTTCTCTCCCACGTATGTACATCAGCTGGCAAACTTTTCTCCTGTAGACTCTCTCTCTGGAATAGCATTCCCCACCACATCCATCTTTCTCCTTCCTTCCCTGCCCTCAAGCGCCACTCAAGCCAACCCCTACTACCTCTTGTATCTGGTCTCCTCCTAGTACACACTTACCTCAGTGGCATTTTCCCTCCTCCTTCTGCAACTCTTTGTATATAACTATGTATATACTGTTGTATTTATTGGCCTCTATTGTAAATAGCATTCTTTTTTATTATTATGTATAATTTCTGTATTTTGTTACACTTCTTTTGTCAGTGTTGTATATTTGCTTTTGAACACCCTCCCTGGGTCTCACCTGGAAATGAGCTTCTGCTCATGGTGCCTTCAAGGTTACCAACTTTTAAATAAATAAAAAATCCCTAACTTTTTTTTTAAATAAAATGTGTGTGACACTTTGGGTCTGATATTCAAATAGCACCAGCAGTACCATGGTTTGCCCTGATACTACCTGGGTTTGCTACATGCACCTCAGGTTGGGGCATTGATCAGAGGCCCAGTTAGTGTGCCCTAAACCCTTCTGTACCCAGGCATTAAAATAACACTGCACCCATGCAAATGAGGCGTCCCTTCTTTCACACAGCCACGGCAGGACATTCAAATTTGTGACAGTGGTAAATGGCTCCTAAAACAGTGCTATTTACTGCCACCAAAGAACACAACTTAACTGGATGCTAAGTTTACTCCCCCACTCCAATTATGGAAGGGTGGCTGTTCTACAGCCCCCACCCTCCAGCACCCATCATACCTGCAAACATGCAGTCCCTGGTGGCTTGAAGACCCCCCAATTACTCATTCCTTCTGATGTAGTGGCATCCCTGGTGTCCAGTGCCCCAACTCCTGATCACCTGTTCCTTCTGCTATAGCATTATCCCCGATGTTCAGTGCAATTCCCACCCCAATCACCCCTTCCTTCTGATGTAGCATCTTCCTGGTGTGCAGTGGCATCTGTCATGCATCCCTAATCATCTGTCTGTGTAATGTCTGATATACCTGATGCCCAGTGGCACCCCTCATACCCAATTACCCATTCCTTCCTATTTAGGGTTTCTCTGGTATTCAGTGGCACCCCCACCATCCTGTTTACCCTCTGTGTAATGTCCGATATCCATGGTGTCCAGTGGCATCATCAACCCCAAATCATCCATGTGCGATTATATAGAACACTGCAGGCCAATGGTTTCCCCATTCCCTGAATGCATGTTGATATATGTAAGGTCATCACTGGCAGTCAGCATCCCCCCACCTGCTCTGCCTGCTCATAGAACACCAACTATCACACCTACTTATCAGGTGTCTGTGGATGTCCAGGGAATCCCAATACAGCAACTGGCACAGTCCTGCTTTCACCTCCTCTGCCAGTCACCATATCAGCTGTCATTGAGCACAAATACACCACTGGCAGCTAACATGGTGGCCAGTCAAGGAAGTGAGAGGAGAGCTGTGCTGTTCACCATATCAGGATTCATTGGACATCCACGGACACCCTGGTAATGGGTGGTGTTCTGTGAGCAAGTGGGCAGGTGGGGAGACACAGGACCACCAGTGATGAGCTTTATGTATGTCAGTAAGCATTCATATGGGTGGGGTGAACCACTGGCCACCAGTGTTCTATATTGTTGTATATGAACGACTGGGTGAGAGGTGCCACTGAAGCACCAGGTATATCAGACATTACATGGACAGGTGATTGAGGGGTGAGAGGTGTCACTGGACACCAGGTATATCAGACATTACATGGACAGGTGATTGAGGGGTGGGGGATGTCACTGGACACCAGGGACAATGCTACAGCAGAAGAAATGGGTGACTGGGAAGGTGGGGAGGCAACTGGACACCAGAGATATCAAATATTACACGGACGGCTTATTAGGGGGACTGCCACTGGACACCAGGGATAATGCAACAGCAGAAGGAGGAGGAGTGGGGTGGGGTTGCCATTAGACACCAGGGACATCAGACATTACACTGACAGATGATCAGGTGGGGAAGGGGTGCCACTGGATTCCAGGGATAATGCTACAGCAGATGGAATTGGTGATTGGGGTGCCACTGGACTTCAGAGATATCAGACATCACACAGACAGATGACTGGGTGAGGAGGGGTGCCACTGAACACCAGAGATAATGCTACAACAGATGGAATGGGTGAAAGGGTGCCACTGGACTTCAAGGATATTGGACATTACACAGACAGATAATTGGCGGAATGGTGCTATGGACACCAGGGATAATGCTGCAACAGATGGAATGGGCGACTAGGGGCTTAGAGGTGACACTGGACACCAGGGATATCATACCTTACACAGACATGTGATCGGGGGTGGTAGGGTGCCACAGCATGTCAGTGAAAATTCTACATTGGAAGGAATGGGTGATCAGGGGTGACGGTTGCCACTTGACACCAAGAATAATGCTACAGCAGAAAGAATGTGTGTTTGGCAGGTGGGGCATGCCACTTAACACAAGGGAATATGTTAATACCTTTAAGGATGGGCACTACCAGGCTCCTGTGCATCATGCAAGGGGCTTGTTTGTATATTGTGGCTGGATATAGTCCACAGAGGTCCCAGTGCTATCTGCTTCTGGGAGCAGTAGTCCCTGTGGGCCTATAGCAAGGTTAACAGGATGCTGGGATGTATTGGGAGGGGTATTGATAGCAGAAGAAAAGGTAATACTTCCCTATACATATCACTGGTGAGGCCTCACTTGGAGTACTGCATTCAGTTCTGGAGCCCTCACCTCCAGAAAGGACAGGGACTGGTTTGATACAGTGCAGTGCAGAATAACAAAGACGATTCAGGCCAGCAGGCAGATCCTATGAGGAGCTCCTCAAGGCACTAAGTATGTATTCACTGGAAACCAGAAGGAGACAGGAGATATGATAAAGACCATCAAGTTCCTTAAAGGAATTAATGAAGGCAATATGTGGGGAATTATTTACCACGAATACCAACTCGAGGTCACGTGGCCAGGGGTGGAAATTAGCAGGAGGGATTTTCAGGAGGACAGTGATGAAATACTTCTTACGGAAGGCTAGTGGAACCTTGGAACCGTCTGCTGGCTGAGTTGGTGGGTGCAAACGCAGTCAGGTGATTCAGGCAGGCATGGGATAGAATTAGGAATAGTGGTCACCTGGGGTGACGAGACCAGGGAGGAGAAGGGTTAGAACAGGAGGGTAAATACCTTGGAGGAACAATAGGTTCTAGGGAAGGTTACAGGAATTATAGGAATATGGGCAGACTGGATGGATCTCTGGTCTTTTTGCTGTCATGGTCTAGATTTCTATGTTTCTATATACACTCTAGTTCCATGTTGGGGTAGTACAGCTTCACTTGTGCTGCTCCAACACAGATCAATATTCAGTCAGCTAGCGCCAGTCTGCTATATGGCTGAAATATAGCAGCCACCAGTCAGACGCAAGTGCAGGCATTTGTGTTGCGCTTGTTCATCCCATTGAATATCAAGCCCCTTGTCTTTTGCCTAAGTGGGCTGTGCCCATTTTGCAGACTGAAATGCAAGCATTGCCAAAGCGGTCAGAAAGAGTCTGTAAAGCAGAATACTTGTAATCTGTTTTACTTATGGACTGCAGCCAAGATGATTTCAGCCCAAGCTCCTCACATTCCAACTAAATGCAGCATCAGAGACCACAGCTGACATTTGCCATTAGTGTCAGACTGAAGCCATATGTTTGGTTGTGTGAGGTACTGTTGTCTAGTATTTAGAAATTATTCTTACAGTGCTCATGAAAAATTAAAGTAATACTTCCTTGACTCTGAAAAAGATTCTTTCATTTTCCAAAAACACTTTAAGAATAATGTTTGTATTGTGATGTGACAAGTAGTATCTCAAAAAAAAAAAACAGCCAGCAGTAAGACTTCATTATACAATAGCATGAATAGTTCTGGGGCTCTGATTGGTTAGACTGCCCTAGAGACAGTGATATTATCTGACAGTAACATCGCTGTATCTAGGGCGAGGCATCAGATGACTACAAAGCAGTAAGAAATCCTTCCTCCTGCTAAAGCCTCCCTGAAGCCAATGCCTTCACCTTCCTCCCCACTCAATTCATCCTGAAGAAGGCTCACTTCCCACTCCCAGCCACAATCACACACAGACACAACAATCCTCCTATCCCCAATGGATTCCCAAAACACAAAAATATTTTAAGTAAAACAAATCTGTCATTTGAAGCAGCATTTCGACCCCCAGGCTGTAGCATGAGTGCTTTCAAAGAACCATGCTCACTCCACATCACTTGTCTCCTGAAACAAACAGCAGCACTACTTACAGCCAGGTAAAGAAAAAATAACATTAATACAGTCACAGGCATAAACAAACTGATACAGTACGTAGAACTATTTCTTTTAAGTGCTTCTTATGATCACTTCTGAACTACTGGAAGTAGAATCCTGCTCCTGAACTAGTCTGTGGTTCCTGGTCCTGTTTCAAACCAGACAGAAATAGATGGATGCAAAAATTTCACCCAGTCCCATGGCAGACAGCGGGACTGGGTGAATAAAACACTCTTCCACAGTCACTAAAGTGGCACCCAGAGCTGGGGGGGAGGGGAAGATTCAAAAGACAGCAAGGAAGTGGCTTGTTTTATATAAATAAAATGTAATTAATGGTGATCATTTTTACACATGGATAATGACACTTTTATATCCAGTTACAATCTCGTGTTGATATTTTTGGTTATAACTGGGAGGTTGTAATCAGCACCTGTCAATCACGCTCCCCACATAAAGCTCATTGGTGTTTGCTCTGTCTGTGGGCAGATAAACATCACACACAACATGGTGTGTGTGTGTGTGTGTGTGTGTGTGTGTGTGTGTGTGTGCGTGTGTGCGTTTGTGTCTCTCTGTCTATCTCTGATAGAAGTGCTGCATTGATTCAACAGTGCTGAAACAAAACAAGCATTTGTCAATGCCGAATGTTTGCTTTACTGGCATTGGCATTGGTAGTGTAGGAGTTAAAGAGATGCATAATAGGAATGGCAGTGAAGTATTTAACTGAAGCCAACCCCGACCACCCTGCAGAGACTGACAGGCATTGGGGGTGTGCCTTTAGGTCACCAGGCATAACGGCCACGCCATTTCACCACACCCTACCCTGCAGACACCGACAAGTGTAATGGTGTGCCTTGGGGTCTTTGGGCCTTATGCTCACCCATTCCATCAGGAAATACAGTGAGATGGGTGCAGTATAGGAGAATGGAGTGAACTTTGGGGCCACAGAGTCCAAGGCACACCTCGGCGCCTGCCACTGGCTGCAGGGTGTGGGTGGGGTGGAATGGTATGAGCACTACAGGCGATAATCCCAAGTCACACCCCTGATTCCTGTCAGTCTTACAGGGTGGGTGTTATGGTTGGAAACCCTAACACCTCAGGCATTTGTTGGTATTTTCACTCCAAATTTTCAACATGGGTTTTTGTGACCCCACCTTATGAACAGTGGCAATATCAGTTTGTTAGCAAGCTTATTTTGCATAGCGATTATACCATTTGGCACCACAGATGTAACACATTCGAACAGGATGTGAAAATGACAGCTGTACTGTTCATGGGGAGGTGTGAAAAATGGTAATGTTGAAAATCTGGAGTGAAAATATAAAAAACTGGTGAAGTCACGAGAGTGCATTGAAACTGCATAGCAGCACAACCATAATGTAATTAGTTTGAGGATTTTTTACAGCAGAATGTCAACACAGGCATTTTGGGACCTCCACTTATGAACATTGTCACTGTGATTTTCTTAATCTGTCCTGATCACTGATTTCCCACGGTGACCTAAGCATTTCTGCCGGAAGTGCGAAACACATTTCGCCAGGGTGTGAAAATGACAGCTATACTGTTCATAGAGGTGTGGAAAATGCCAATATTGAAAATCTGGACTGAAAATATTACAAATTTGTGAACCTACGAGGGTGCGTGGAAACTGCGCATGCATGCTCGTAACACAGTCATTTTATGGACTTTTGTCACCAAATTTTTAACATAGCTATTTTAAGACCTCTGCTCATGAACAGTGTCACTGTGATTTTCTTAATCTGTCTCAACATTGATTTCACACACCAACTGAGCTATTAGTGCGCCATATGCATGAAAACACATTTTGAGTGAGATGGAAAAATGACAGCTGTACTGCTCATAAGGAGGTGTGGTAAAATGGCAATGTTGAAAATCTGGAGTGAAAATATTAAAAATTCTCCAAGTTACGAGCATGCGTAGCAACTGCTCAATGCACGCTTAGTAACACAGTCATTTCTGGGAATTTGTTCACCAAATTTTCAATATAGGGTTTTGGGGCTCACCTCATGAACTGTGCCACTGTCATTTCATTACTCAGTCCCGAAAGGTGGTTCCATGCAGTGACCAAGAAAATCACCTTTGGGACCGAATAACAAAATGACAGTGACTGAGTTCATGAGGTGGGGCCCCAAGAACCCTATGTTGAAACTTTGGTGAAAGAATTCTACAAAATGGCTAGATATGCACCAAAGTTGAAAAAACATTTATGCCATTTTACAGCATACCGCATTTCTTCAGTTCGCATCTAGCTTTGAAGAGTGCAGATGTGTTCCCAGTCCACGAAGACTGTCGCTGGGCTCTGAAGGTAAATATGGGGTCTGGGGTGGAGGTGGGTGCGCAGAGGGCGGGGCGCAGGTTGGGGAGGGGCAAGACAGTCAATGAGGGACCATTTTTTTTACAGTTTTTTTTCTTTCTTCAGGAAGACGATGCAGGACTTTTGCCATGCTGGTGTGGGTTCCCAACATGGCAGCAGCAGAAGTTATTTTTGGGGCGGCAGCAGTTGAGCCGATGGGAGATTGGGACCCCATTGGCCATACCGACTTTTGCCAAGCTTGGATTGGGCTCCCAGCATGGCAGCTGGAAGGTTATTTGTTGGGGAGGGCAGTGGAGCCCATGGGGATTGGGCACCCCATCGGCCATACTGACTTTTGCTACACTGGGGTGGGATCCCATCATGGCACCTAGAAGTCTGTTTGAGGGGCATCCCACATCAGTCATACAGTGTACGTGGGTGGAGGGAGTTGCATGAGCAACGCTGGGGTGGGCTCCCAGCTGCTACGTAAGTGTTCGGGGGACCATGAAATGTCTATGACAATTTAGATGCAGTGAAGACGCATGTAGTAATTTGCATATCGCCAACGGCAGTATGCAAATTTCCCACATGTTACCACTGCTGATTGTGGCAGTGTTTTCCTCAGAACTGTACGCCATCAGATCTGAAAGGCTGTCATAGACAGCTCGACATTCATTAGCGCAGTGCAGCGGCGTATCCTGCAAAACGGAGCAGGGCATTGGAAATGGGGAGGCACACCTACAAAAATTGTATGGTGGCACTATGTTTCTTGCACCTGTGTGCAAGCAAACATAAAAAAATGATCACTAATAATTAAATAAATATATAGGGGGTGGGTGTAAAACCAGAATTTTACACCCACCCACCCATACATTATTCTATATATATCTGACTGCTTTTATCGAGAAGTAAATGGGGCTCAGGCGATAACCCTTGATTAATAGAGAATGTTTTCTTGTGATATATGAGGGTTTGAGAACTGCAAAGTTGTTCAGTTATGGAACCCTAAGACATTACAGTGAAGTGCTCTTATTAGCCAAGAGACATCTGTGGAGCCCCATTTACTTTTTTCTGTGCATTTCTTTTTCCTACTCGATTCAATTTCAATGGGAAATCTGACCACTTGGTGTAAACAGTGAAACAAGGAATGTGAAGTTAGATAACTGATACACCTGAAGAGCAGGATCAGGTTCGAGATCACCTCAGTGCTTGGGTTTCATTTGGTGTCAACGTAGAGCCAGTTTCAAGAACACTGTATTTTGTAAAAAGAAAAAAAAACACACTAGATTTTAAGTTTTCAGTCATGGTAGGCTAAACACTCACATCTCACAATGATCATGCACTAGAGGTTGAGTATTCCATATTCAGAGACAGCAGTCTGCACTATGTAAAATATAGTGCCACATGTGGAACAGCATGTGGCCTTCAGGGAGGCATAGTCATACAGGCAGAACACCATGTCTGGCGAACTGCATTTGAATGAATATCAGGCTGTGGGGAATGGGGTGTGAGGGGGTGCATCTGGACTAGCAGGGTACTTTCATTTTCAGTGGGGACTGGGGCAGGAGGAGGGTACCAAAGAGCACATGCACAGTGTACCACAGCCCTCAGCTGGCAACATAAACCCAAGCGCAATATTCAGGTTAGTTCAGTTAAATTTTATTGATTTAAGCATGCATACAACATCTTTTATATCATGTCATGATAAAAATAATTACAGATAAAATAATTGGCTAACTAGACATTTTTATCCTGTCTAATTTTAAAATAGTCTTTGTTTAAAATATGTAGTTCCAAATAAGACCTTCTTATTTTGGCTGTACAGTCTAGCTTGGATTTCTCAGGGTCATTCATAAAAGTTAATTGACATGAGAATATTAATTTCTGTGTCTTTAGGAAACAATAGATCGGTAAACCACAGATGTGCAACTGTGCAACTGTCAATCACAAATTTATATCACATAGAAACAGAATTTGTCAGCAGATAAGGAGTTCTTGGCTCATCCAATCTGACTAGTTTGTCCCTGCCTATACAGTCACCCCTGACCCAGCCTGATCTCCAACTTCCACCCCCCAACACACATTCCCAGCAAGATTTCTCTGTGCCTATCCCATGCATGCTTGAAGCCCTCCACTGTTTTCTCCCACCTCTGCTGGAAGACTCTTCCTGGTGTCCACCACTCTTTCAGTGAAGAGGTACTTTCTTGCAGTCCTCCTAAATTCCCTCTCTTCCAGCATCATGCATGCCTTTTGTCCTTGTGCAACTTCCTTCTGGAAAATATTTCCTTTGCACCTTGTTCACCCCTGTGAGGTACTTACAGGTCTCTGTCATACCCTCCCATCTCCCTACTCTCACTCTTGTCTTCTAGGGTGTACATACTGAGATCCCTCAGTCTCTCCTCATAGGGCTTATGATTCAATCCCTGCACCATTTTTGTTGCCATCCTGGACAGCCTCTACCCTATATCCTTACTGAGATGTGATCTTCAGAGCTAGACATAGTACTCCAGATGGGGTCTCACTAATGGTCAGTAGAGTGGTAACACCACCTTCCTCCTTCCTTCTGCTGGTGATTCCTCCCTATGCACCCCAGCATCCTGCTGGCCCTGCCAATGCTTTGTCATGCTGCCTGCCACCTCAGGGTCATCAGATTAAGATTACCTCAAGGTCTCTTTCCTGCTTTGTGGCAGTCAGTACCTCTACCTCTTTTATACACCCCATGGGTTTCCTGTGCCTAGCTACATGATTTTTCACTTGTTTTGTACAGAAACTCAGCTGCCATACCCTTTGACCTCTTCCTGAGTTTTTCTGCTCCTATGCATTCTCCACCCCTCTAGAGTATCTACCCTAGCGCAGATCACCTTATGATATCTGTTCCAGTCCTGCACTGTTCCACTTATGTGCTGGGACATGAGCATTATGGAAGATGCAGGGCAAGGGAGTCTTTACAGTGCTTTTGTTAGAAGGCATTAAGCCTCTGGCAGCTCCACCACCCACAGTAACATGAGTTGATTACAGAAGACATGCTTCAGAAACTCCAGTTTTGATATGTAAGCAATAATACTTGACAGAGTGGGCGGTGTGCTATACTGAACTGCCCCAGGGGTGTAATGAGGGCCTGATACCGCAGGGCAGAGGACCTTATAGCCTGTGGAACATCAGTAGCACAATACTTCCCACTCTGGAGGGTATTATTGCGCTTAGAAAAGGGTATTTGTTACTATTTTATACAAATATAGGCAATTAAAAGGTTCAAATGTGAAAAAAGACAAAGCAATTACTAGAAGTAGTCCCTCTACTGGTACAGTTCCCAGTAGAGGGCATTTGATTTTTTAAAATAGTTTTTCCCTGTTTTGCTTCTTTTGTACTCCCTCCCTACCAACAGTAAAATTATCTGAGAAGCACACTGTTTCTACAATTGTGTTTGTGTGTCCTTGGCTTGGGCCTTCGCCCCTTTGAGCTGTTGTAGTCTCTTCTGAATTTGTCCTCCCCACCACCACCACCACCACTCATGTAGGTGCCTTGCCTGCTGGTAAATGGTGAGTGCTGTATTGCTGTTTCTCTCTCCTCAACTATATCTATTCTTGGTTGTCAGGGAGCTGTTTCTTCTGTATTGATCAGAGGACAGAAAGCGAGCTGCCAGCTGCTTTGAAATGTACTCAGAGTGTTCAGCTGCAAGGTGAGCGCATGAGCTTAGCATGTTGTGGACAGTGTTTTTTCATAGATACATAGACAGTGTCGGCAGATAAGGCCTATGGCCCACCTAGTCTGCCCATTTGAGCTTGTAAGTTCAGTTTATGTTTTCCTAGAAGTCTGTTGCCCATTTCCCTGACCTCCAGAATTCCTTTATGTCTATCCCATGCATTCTTAAATCCGTGATTGTTTCAGCCCCACCACTTCCTCTGGCAGGGTGTTCCACTTGTCCACCACCCGTTCTGTGAAGAAATTCTTCCTCAAGTTTCCTCTGAATCATCCCCTCCAACTTCATCCCATGTCCACTAGTCCTGGAACATCTTTTTGCTCAAAAGTAGTGTATTCCTGCACCCTGTTCCTCCCTGTAAGATACTTGTATGTCTCTATCATATCCCCTCTCCCTCCTCTCATCCAGGGAGTACATGTTCAGTTCCTTCAACCTGTCTTCATAGGACTTGTGATGCAATCCATGCACCATCTTTGTTGCCCTCCTCTGAACCTTCTCTACCCTGTCTATGTGTTTACGTGGTATGGTCTCCAGAACTGTACACTGTACTCCAGGTGGGGCCTCACTAGTGTCTTGTATAGTGGAATTATGACCTCCTTTCCTGCTGGTGATGCCCCTGCCTATACATCCCAGCATCCTATTTGCTTTACGCTGCCTTGTCACACTGTGTTACTCCTACCTTGAGGTAATCAGAGATGATAACCCCAAGATCCCTTTCCTGCTTGGTGCATGCTATATCCTCACCCTCCAACTGATATATTGTGCCAGGGTTTTGTGCCCCATATGCATTGTCTTGCACTTTTGCATTGAATTTCAACTGCCAAACCCCTGACCATTCTTCAAGTTTCTGCAGGTCCTTCTCATTCTGTCTACACCCTTTGGTGTGTCTACTCTGTTACAGAGCTTTGTGTCATCAGCAAACAGTGAAATTCTGCCTTCTAGGTCCCAGCAATGTCACTGGTGAAGATGTTGAATAGGACCAGTCCCAGCACTGATCCCTGTGGTACCCCACTGTTCACTCTTCCTCTGTGGAGTGACAGCCATTTACCACCACCCTCTGTGTCCTGCCACCCAGCCAGTTACCTACCCACCACACTACTATCCTGCCCACACCCATATTCCCCAGTTTGTGTAATAGTCTTCTATGTGGCACAGTGTCAAAGGCCTTGCTGAAGTCCAGATAGGCCATGTCCACTGCCTCCCCTGATCCACCTCCCTAGTCACCCAGTCAAAAATTCAATGAGGTTGGTCTGACATGACCTCCCCTGGTGAAACCATGCTGCCTTGGGTCCTGTAGTCCATTGACAACCAGATGTTCCACCAATCTCTCCTTCAGTAGTGCTTCCATGATCTTCCCCACTACTGAGGTGAGGCTGACTGGTCTGTAGTTCCCTGCTTCTCTTGTTCCCACTTTTGTATAAGGGGACTACATCTGCTCAGATTTCAGATTTCTTTTACAGTCCAATATGAGCAGGAAGAAGTATTAGAAAATGGGCTTGAAAAATAAAGCATGCTGATTGGCTGAAAGTGGTCAGGCATGCATTTATTTTCAATAAAGCCTGTAAAAAAAGTGCCAGTTTGGGGTGCCCCATTACTTAGCGTATCATTGGACACTTGAATTTTCAAACTCAGCAGCTGTCATGTTTTTCTGTCACTAACAGGCGATTGAGCGACCCCCATATAAATTTTCCTTTAGAACAAAGTGAAGCACAGTAAACACTATACAAATATGAAACTGGACTGCTACATTAAAAAACAGCCTATAAGAAAAGTTTAAACTAACCCTAGTGAAAGATAGAGCATTGGCTGAACATTGTATACGGCTGAATTGGCTGGGTTGTACATTTCTTTGTTAAATCGTGGCCATGGCTGAGGGAGGAGGGAGTGGTGGGTGGTGGGTATGTGTAATTTTGTATATTGTATTGTAATGTAGTGTACTGTCATGCATCTTGGTATTTCATTTTCATTCTTCTTTTGTTATAGTTATGTCATAAAAAGCAAATAAAGTATTTAAATATCAAAAAGATAGAGCATTGGCTCCACTACCCATACTGTGCATGGCAGGACTGGCACTTTCCTAGTTTTCTGTATCACAAACAGACACTCATCTGTGGTATGGAAAATGAAGACACTACCACTCCTTTCATGCACAGTGTTGGTACCAGAGATACTGCACTCTTCTGGGACATAAGAATGATTAAAAGCAACATACAAAGCAAATTTTAAAAATACAAATGCCATTGACAAGTCCTTACTGTACTGCCCTATAGCCACCAGCCCTTTCAGCCTGGTCCCATAGAGTCCTCCAACCATACTCCCATGGTTTCTGCACACACTCAAGTCCTGCTTCTGTAATGCCATTTGCAGAGAGAGAGACAGTTTACTCGGCAGTTTGTAATGAAAGGTAACGATCCACAAGACCTCCTCACTACACCATAACTGCACCAACTGCATACAGCCACCTTTCTTTAGCTATGGAATCTCACTAGGACAAAAGTCCATAGCTCAAACAAAATCATTCCTATATAGGTGGAGGAACTATTTTACTTACTTATTTTACTTTTATGTACTATTTTTTCATATTTATATTATTTTTTTTACTGTGTCCATTTCTAAGTGCAATAATAAGCTCCAGAGTGAGTGATATTGGGCTATACCAGATCTTCCAGGGGTTATAAGGCACTCTGCTTTGGTGTCAGGCCTCATTTCATCCCCTGGGGTTCAGTATAGCCCAATACCACCCACCATGTCGCGGTATTATTGCTTACTCATGAGACATGTGACTTGGTCAATGGTAATGTTAAATTATTCAGTCTCTTCAAATGTCTTTATCCTGTGTCGATGATCCTTCTCTACCCATCGCCTGGCCCTCACAAATGGAGCAGTGTGTGTATGTGTATGTGCATGTGCACGCTGAGGTGAATGCCAACTGTTGTACCTGAATTTTGAGTGTGGTTCATTGCTCTACTAAGATGTAGTGTAAGAGCGGGTGAACTGGAAATGTTTTTTTGTTATTTTTAAAGATGCCTGTCCCTGCTATATTTGTATAATGGTTACAATTGAATGAAGCCACTGCAAGTAGCAGAGAGCGAGATATCAGACGCGATGGAGATCAGCTGGAAGAGTTCTACACTGCAGTACTTACAGCTTGTGTTTTAGGTTCAACTTTTTAATGGAAAGGTGTTATTATTTAAAACTGCACAGAGTGGTTGGGTGAGGGAAAGGTGGTGAGCCGCCTGCAGTGTAAAGTGGCTGAATTAAAAACTAGCATTGTGCCAAGTGCTGTATGTCTCACTGAGTGAGAAAAAAAATGATGGCATGTTTAGAATGAAAATTCTATTGGCTCAGTGAAATTACAACTGCAATCAAGCAGCCAGAGATGGGAACTCATTATTTCCCAGTCACTGTTGCCAGCTACTTAGAAATTAGCTAATTAGAAAGCAGGAGTCTTTCTTCCCATTTTCTGAGCAAGCAACATACCCGACAGGGTGAGTGGTACTGGTAATACTGGACCACCCAGGGCATAATGAGGCCTGATGCCACAGGCAGAGGGCCTTATAGTCCCTGGAAGGTCTGGTATTGTCCATACTGCCTACCCTGGAGGGTATTATTGTACTTAGAAAATGGGCTATCTGTAAAGTTGTTGTTTTTGTAATATTCAAAAGTTAAAAATATTTAAAAAAGACTAAAAATTATCCTATAGTTGCTTGGTTAGTAAAAAGTCCCTCTATTGGCATACTTGACAATACTTACTAGTAGAGGGCAGGGCAGCATTTGACTGCTGTTTACAGTATCTCCCATCTTTGGCACCTGAACACCCTCCCCCAGCTCACTTGTGTTCCTTTTTTTGTTGTTAATTACCCTTACTAAGAGAGAAGCACACAGGTTGTCCTCTGTTTTATAAATGTTTGTAATGGATCGGAAGGGCAATGGAACACAGGGAGGTACTGTGCTTGGGAAGGGGCATGGAGTGCAGGAGGTACCATTTATTTTTAATCCTGAAGCTGCTTTGTGTAGGGAGAAGAGGTACCGGAATGGTACCATTTTTTCTATTATGGTCAAGCTGGTTTGTTTTTTCTCCCTTCTTTTTGTTGGCGATGAACATAAACTGTGATGATATGGCAGGAACAGCACTATTAGGAACATCTGAGAGTAGTTCTGAAACAGACCATCACATGCACTCTAGCTTTATGTCTCTGTTTAAAAGAGAAAAAATCAGTGTTTTGCTTCTCTTCAGTGTGTCTTTTGTGTTTGTATAATGGATGTTTATGGTCTGAGAATTTTTAGTTCATGCCTGTCTGAGGTGAACATGGGGTGGGAGCAGGAGGGATTTACTTGTAGAAGAAGTCTGAGGTGAGCAAGCGTGGCAGCAGCAAGGGTTTACTCAGAAGAAGAAAAAGAAATCTGAGAACAAAGAAATGAAAGAATGCTTTATGACAGGGAAAATAGGTAAATAGATTTGTTTTGGGTAGTTACTGGGTGGTGATGTCTGGGCTAAGGAGTAAGTATGTACGTTGGGAGGGGTCTCATGCGCTCTTTCATTAAGGGTAAATAAAAATTGTGGCAGTTTCAAATTGTGTGCCCAGTGCTTCAGCCAATGATGAAGCAGACTGGGCAAAAGGATACTTGGCTAGGCATGAGGCAAGTTTGGGCTGGGACTTTTATTTGGTGGGCATCTCCTGAAAGTTAATGTACCCTGTGGAATAAGTACCAGCCAATCAGATGCCTCCAAATAAAAGCCCATTTACTAAGGATTGTTAATGAATCCCAATCTTAACCTATTTAATACTATTCCATGCAATGTTTTTAACAATAAATTAAGTCCAGTTCAGCCTTTACATTTTGCTTTACATTGCTATAAAGTTTTAAACTTGGTCAGTAATTCTATTTATGTCCCTCTAAAATAAATTATCATACAGATATTAGCTTTTTCATTCAATTTTGCAAGCCAACTTTCTTTGAATGCCTTATTTAGAAGGATATCCAACAGAGTTTAGGAATTCTATTGTCCTCCATTTTATATTTTTTCCAATTTGAGACTGCATGAATGATTGCTAATAATTCTACTGAATGTGTCCCTGATTCCAAATGTAATAGAGCTGTTGGGTGTCACTTGGGAGGCAAAGCACCAGTCTAATAAGATAAAATGGTATCATCTTGGGAGGTCACATGATGCGGGTGATGCAGTAGGCGCTCTTTCTTAGCTCCCATCTCAGCCCATTTAATCACCAAAAACCTGCCTTTTATTACTGCCTTTCAACCTAAGCTCTTGCTTACTTGCTCAGTGAGTCTTCAGGCAAGCCACTGAACTAAGATTGCCAAAAGGTGTGGCAACATCATGCAGTTGCAACCTGCAAACTTGTCGGGGAGGAGGAACGTCCGTAGCCAAGGAGGCCAAATGCCTCAACAGAGTGCATCACCACTACAGCCCACCACAGAGGCCCAGGAAGGCTGCCAACAAGGCCAAATAACTGCTGACCCCACCAAGATAAAATCTGTTGTTCTACAACTACTGGAGAAATGACCGAAATCAAGCCTACTTTAAAAGCTCTGGGCACTGGGTTTCCAATGCAGAGGTCTGCATTTCCTCACTGGAGGACCGCAATTCAAAATGGAGCCCAAAATAATCCATTTGCACAGATCCGTACAGTCTCTGGAAGCAAACGTTGATGATTTGGAGGAGAGTAACCAACAGAACAATTTAGTCATCCTAGGTTTGCCCGAAAATAAGGAGGTAGTCAATGCAGTAGAATTTGTCCAAAAGTTATGCACCAAAATAGCAGGACTTTTACCTAATGGTCCTGTTTATGCTGTAGAGAGGGCACACAGGTCATTACGGGCAAAGCCCTTGCCAGAAGAACCTCCAAGGCCACTGATCTTTAAATTATTAAATTATCTGGACTGGGGTCATATTCTTAGAAGTCTTGCAGTCTGCACAGCATCCAATGGGCCGGAAGAAGATCAGAATTGTACCAGACTTAACCTTTAAGGTTCATCAAGCCAGATCTGCCTATCATTCTATTTTGAGCAAATTATGGGCTGCACAGATTAAACATAGGCTCTTGCACCCTGCCAGGCTGGAAGTAGTATTGGATTCTGGTAAAGGCACTTGAGTCTGCAGATCAAGCACTTGGGGAATTATCTAAACTCCTTCCTAATTTGTTCTCGCCTAAAACTTGACTGATACCTGACTAGAGAACTGCAACCTGGATTGATATGGATTATGAATAAGCAAGTTGTGGAAGTCTCAGTTAACTCTGATTTAGGCTTATTTTGTAGCTAATCTGTCGGCTGTGTCATTGTGCAGTTTTTTAGTCTAAATTAGTGCTCTCTGCAAGAATATATTTTAAAAGCTCTTAATATTTTAGTAGCAATCTTTTGTTTGCATATTTGCTTAATAGGAGAGCCCCACCTGCTGGCTAACTAACACAAGCATTTGTACTATACAAAAGGACATAATCTGATTGTTTTGTTCGTGAAGGCACTGAAGTTTACAATATTTTTAAGGTAGCTTCACAATGTGATTCCTTCTTTTTTTGGAGAGCTGATACCCCTGCTAGCCCAGAAGTCATTCACTCCTCTTATTTCTTTTCTTCTTTTTTTTATCTTGGAACTAGCAGGGTACGATTATATTGTAGAGTTACTTATGATCTATGCTGGGGCAGTATTCTGTTATTCTGTATTCTGTTGTCTCATCACAGGAAGGTAGGCCTTTAAAATATGCTCCACTGTTATTTTCGCCAGTGGCACTATCCTGTACCAGGGCTGGATATGGGGCTACTCACACTGTACCGTACCAATTAGAGTTGGGAAGTTGGCTTCAGGCCTGGTTGAGACATTAATATTGTGAATAGTTAGTGTAATTTGGATGTATATTGGTTTCATGTATTATACATTTGGTGTTTGTTGTTGGGGAAGAATTGGAGGAGGGGTACCAGTGGCTCATACCTTCATTTACTAACTGTCATCCAACTTGTTTATTTAAATTATATGGCTAGTTACTTGTTGCATATATTGTGGAATGTGAAGGCTGTAAGGATAACAAGAATGAAATATACATTACTCAGGCATTTAAATCACCTATCTCCATAGATTGTCTTTTACAAGAGACTCATCTGCTCGAATCTCAAATGGCATTTTTAGCAAAACCTGGGTGGGTAAAACCTTTGGGGTGGGAAAGAGTACTAGGCAGTGAGGAGTGGTGACTTTATTTCAAAGGCTATTACCTTTACCTTAATAACTGAGAAGAAAGACCCTGAAGGAGATTTATTTTCCTACATGGCTTTTTAGGCAATTGGGAAATATTGTTAGGATTAATATATGGCCCCAGTTTAGATACTCCAAGTTTTTTCCCGCATTGGCTTTGGAAATAGCCTGTATAGCCATTTACCAATAATATTGGGAGGTGACTGGAATTTAGTCCAGTTTAATGATTTAGATCATATCTACCATCCCAAAGCAGGCTTATCACCTGGACAAAGGGCACTTAAAGATTTATGGACCAAATGGGCCTAATTGACCCATGGAGGCTTTTATACCCTCCACTAAAGATTACACTTTTTCTCAGTTCTCCACCAAGTTTTTCCCATATCGATTTTTTAATCTCAAAGGAGCTGGTACCTTGTTACGACAATGTTCAATTTCTGCAGGAGTCCTCTGACCATTCCCTATTACTTTGCAGCTGAAATACCATCTCTTTCCTTGCGCCTCATACATGGTCTCTAAACAAACAACTTTTAAAGGATTCAGAGTTGGCATCCCAACTGCAACAGTACATGGAGATGGTAATCCATCAAAATATTACAGCCCCTATACCTTATGATTTTATTTGGGGTAGTTTAAAATTGGCTTGGAGGGTGAATTTATTAAGTTAGCCATCATTTGAAAGAGAAAAATGGAAACTTTATCTCTGACTTACTTTCCCAAATTTGCTTAGTAGAACATTCTTTGTCACCCTCATCTAAGGAAACGATAGGGAGAAACTGGGTCAGTTTAGAGCTCAATATTCAAATTATTTAGTATCTAAGTAGATAAAGTAGCTGAATAAAGTCAAAGCTACCTATATTGGTCAAGGGAAAAGCAGGCAAGCTTTTGGCTATGAAAATTAAACAGCAAACTAGTTCTAGATGGATATCTTCTTGAGAGACCCTGAATCAGGCCTACTGACTACCAGCTCTAAGACATGGGAGACATCTTTTCTAAATTTTATTCCTCTTTATATACAGCTTCATCCCTTCCTAATGTGGAAACTGAATCAAAATGCAGCAATTTCTACTGAATGTACAACTCCCAATCCTCTCTGAAATACAGAGACTATCGTTAGTTGGCTCGATTACCCAAGAGGAAGTGGCCCGTGCTATAGATTCCCTCCTTTGAACAAGGCACCAGGCCCCAATGTTTTTTCGGCTCTTCTATAAAACTTATAAACAGATTATAACCCCACTACTCACTGACCTATATAATTATTGGGCACTTCACCCACCTGTGGACAAATCCCTTTGAAGAGAGAATTGTGCTACTACCAAGCCAGGTAAAGATACTACCATACCAGAAAACTACCAACTTATCTCTCAATCAATAATGATATTAAGATATATGCCAAGATTATAGCCTTGAGACTTGCTTCAGTCTGGGAAGCTTTGTTAGAGCTGACCAGGTGGGCTTGTAGCAGCAGGAGCCCTAACTCACATTTTTGAATGCACTTTCACCTTATCTCCACGCCTCGGGGACTGACAAATCTGCAGTGTTAATCTCCTGGAAGTGGAGAAGGCATTTGACCGGGTCTCATGGACATATCTTTTAAGGTCCTGGAGGTCTATTCTCTGCCAAAGGAATTTATCAACAGAATTAAAGTATTGTACCAGATCCCATCAACTCATATTCTTTGTAATAATGACATCTCAAACCCTTCCAAATTATGCGAGGTACTAGGCAGGGATGCTCCTTGTCTCCCTTCCTTTTAACCTTCATTTGGAACCACTTCTTAGGATGATCAATCAGTCAGCAGTAGTTATAGGGATTACCCTAAATGGACCTTCCTTTAAATTATCAGCCTTTGTGGATGATATCCTATTACACCTAGAGGACTGGGAAAACTCACTCCCAGCAACTCTAGTCGTTATCTCTTACTTTAGTTCCTTTTCAGGCTATAAATTAAATCTTTCAAAGACCACAATTTATCCTTCTCTCTCTACCCCAAGTCAATTGCTCCATCTTTATGACTTACATGGGATACCTCGCCTTACTGTATCTAGCTTTAAAGATCTCCAGGAACCTTGGCAAACTAAAACAACTTAATCTAGACCCCTTCTGCAACTGAAGGGGATCTCAACAGGTGGAAACACCTCCTCCTTGACCCTGTGGGGAATAGTAAATATTACATAAGCATTTGTCAATGCCGAATGTTTGCTTGCTGGCATTGGCAGTGGTAGTGTAGAAGTTACAGAGCTGTGTAATAGGAATGGCAGTGAAGTATTGAACTGAAAAGCCGCACCACCACCCTGCAGAGAGTGACAGGCATTGGGGTGTGCCTTTGGGTTTATCAGGCATAACTGGCTACGCCATTTCACCCCACCCTGCAGACACTGACAAGTGTCACGGTGTGCTTGGGGTCTTTGGCTCTCATGCACACCCCATTCCATCAGGAAATATGGTGAGATGGGTGCAGTATAGGAGAATGGGGTGAACTTTGGGGCCAAAGAGTCCAAGGCATACCTTGATGCCTCTCACTGGCTGCAGGGTGTGGAATGGTATGAGCATTGCAGGCAAGAATCCCAAGTCACATCCCTGATGCCTGTCATTCTCTCTGGGGTTGGGCGTTATGGTTGGAAACCATAATACCTCAGGCATTCATTGGTATTATCACTCCAAATTTTCAACATGTTTTTGTGACCCCACCTCATGAACAGTGGCAATATCAGTTTGTTTGCTGAAAGCTGCTTATGCACAGCACTCACGGCATTTAGCACCACAGATGCAAACACATTCCGAACAGGATGTAAAAATGACAGCTGTACTGTTCATGGGGAGGTGTAAAAATGGCAATATTGCAAATCTGTAGTAAAATATTAAAAACTGGTGAAGTCATGAGCGTGCATAGAAACTGTGCAACAGCACCGTAATATAATTAGGTTGGGGATTTTTACAGCAGATTGTCAACAGAGGCATTTTGGGACCTCTGATCATGAACAGTGTCACTGTGATTTTCTTTATCTGTCCGAACAATGATTTCCCACAGTGACCACGCATCTCCGCTGAAAGTGTAAACACACTTCAGCCATGTTGTGAAAAATGACAGCTGTACTGCTCATAAGGAGGTGTGGTAAAATGGAAATGTTGAAAATCTGAGTGAAAATATTGAAAATTCGCGAACTTACGAGCCTGCGTAGGAACTGCGCAACGCACACTCATAAAACAGTCATTTTGTGGAATATTTCCACCAAATTTTCAAAATAGGCTTCTTGAGCCCACCTTATGAGCAGCTGGCAGTGTCGTTTCATTAATCGGTTCAAAGGTGATTTCCGCGGTATTTCATGAAATAACCCTTCTGGCCCGAATAATGCCATGACAGTGATATCATTCATGAGAAGGGTCCCAAAACCCCATGTTGAAAATTTGGTGCAAAAATTCAAAAATGCCTGAGATATGCAACAAAGTTGAAAAACCCTATCTATCCCATTATACAGCTTACGGCATTTCCTCAGTTCGGTCGGCTTTGAAGAGTGCAGGCGTGTTCCAGTCCACTGATGATCATCGCGCTGAGCTCCGGAGTAAGTATGGGGTGGGGGGTGTGGGGAGGCAGGGTGTGCAGTGGTGGGTGCAGTTTGTGGGAGGGCAGGAGGAGGCGCCAGGGACAGTTTTTATTTCAGGGTTTTTTTAAATGATGACATGGGACATTTGCCATGCTGGGGTGGGCTCCCAGCGTGGCTCAAGGACAGCTGGTTGGGGGCATGGAGCCAACAGGGATTGGGCACCCCGTCGCCATAGCATCAGTTGCCACACTGGGGTGGGCTCACAGCGTGGCACCCTTTACTCTGGAGGGGAGGACAGTGGAGCCGATGGGGATTGGGCACTACCATCAGCTGTAGTGACTTGCCACGCTGGGGTGAGCACCCAGCGTGGCATGTGGAAAACTTTGGGGGAGTGAAGCACGCCGATGAGTTGGCACCCCGGCCGGCTATACATGTGCAAGGGGGCAGCACACAGTATGCATGCGTGTGTGTGTGTGTGTGTGTAGGGAGCTGCGCATTAGCAGGCGATATCTGATCGCTGCTCACTGAAGCATAGCTCCCCTTTCAATTGTACTACACTGCATTTTGGAGCTGTCATAGACAGCTCCAGCATGCATTGGAGGACTGGGGCCGCTCCTGCCAACACACTGACTGAATTGGAAGAGGGGTGACACACCTCAGAAAACTCGGATGATGGCACTATGTTTCTTGCACATGCATGTAAGCAAACATAAAAATGTGTGTCCTTCAAAAATATTGTATCCCTTGGGTATGCTCAATGTCTTCCTACCTAAAACATGGTTTAAACCCCTTACTACCCTGTGTTCCTCTTTTATTTGGGCAGAACCTTTTAATATATGCTAAATTGTCCCGACCCTATCACCATGGTGGTTTACAGGTACCTGATTTTTTAAGTATTATCTGGCCTTACATGGGCCTCATATTTTAACTGGGAGTACCCAGATTCTCTCAAGACACCCCAGTTGGCTTGTAATAGAGCAAAATTTAGTTCAGAAACACAAGATTTCCTAGTCTCACTACTACATCTCCCATATGACAGAGTATCAGCAAACCTCCGAAATACCCTATTGGATGGAGCATTAAAGCTCACCATCAGTTATGCCATCTTTTAAAATAAAGCCCACCCTAATGACTGAACAACCCTTATTTCAAAACTTTAATTTTTGTTTGCAAGAAACCAATTCAGCCCCCTTCACTATACTATCACATCTGGTGGTGCAGGACTTTTAGTGGAGAAGGAGTTGAAACCATTTAAAGATATTTGTAAGCAATTCAATCTTCCTCTTAACCTTTATTTTACATTTTTACAACTCAGTAATTGTATTCAGCAATCTCTGAAAAGTCCCTTTGTGTGCTGGGACTATAATAACAGTTTTTCTAATTTCATATGATAAATGGGAAAGAGGAAGATGGTATCTAGCCTCTACAAACTTCTTTTGAGTTATGACCTATCTGCAATCTCTAGCCCACCATTATATTGGCAGAATCTGTTGAAATTAGATTGGTCTGTGAATCACTGGCAATCCATCTGGTCTTCAATTTATATTTATTTGAAGCAAGACCACCTAAGGCTTATACAATTTAAAGTCTTGAGTAGTTTATATCTAACACCAAGTATACCTTATCATATGCAAAAGTTACCCACCGGCTTGATCAACTTGCCAGGCAGAAGTGGCCACCTTATATCATAAACTTTGGGAGTACACCACTGCAAAATGACTGTGGTCTCTGATTTTAAGAGTTAACCCCTTATTTGGTGATGATGGCTACTTTAATTTGGAAACCTGCCTGTTAGGAAACTATTCTAAAATAAGAGATCCTAATCATAAATATTATATGACATTGTCCACAGCGGTGGCTAAACTAATCTTAGCTAGACATTGGATGGATAACTTGACCCCATCGATTATCCAAATGGGTTCAAGAATGTCTGATGGCTATTGCTGCTGAGCGCATAATAACAGGTTATAACTCTACTCACCCTGTGCATACCAACGTTGGTCACAGCTTTATGGCCATTGCTCAAGTAGGCATGGAGAGGTTCTACTTAATCGTATTAATGGTTGTAAATACAGACTCTGTAGATGTAAGTACACTGGTCGAGGGCGGGAGGATTGGGGAGGTAGAATAGCTTTGATTGTATTATTTGTTGTATGTTCTTTTATTAATTTTTTTGTATTTTTGATGTGTTACTAATCTTTGTTATACTTACAAGATGACTCCATGGCTTAATGGTAATTCATTTAAAAATTTAATAAAGTTTATTATGTTCAAAAAATAATGGTATCATCTTTTCTAATTCTACCATGTTTACATTTGTTGCCCAGATTTGCTCCATATAAGATTTGAGCATTAACTTTGGTTTCAAATGTCCTCTACATAGCAATTAAGGAATCTGTCAGGGCTTGTAGAAAATGTGTTAATTCCTTTTGCTGCTGCTATAGCTGATTATTTTGTTTTATTCAAGTGCTCTTTCAAATTGCTATTTTACTAAAGGTTAACCAATGTCTGTGTATTCATGAACCCTACCGGTCAGTATCTCTGTATGCTTAATAGTGATGAATAGCACAATAGGGTAGAGCTAGAGGTGCAAAACCACGAAGGGTGTATATGCAATAATGCACCTCTCACTCTTCCCAAATAGGGATGAGACCTGTGATGGGAGGAGGGTCTGACAAACAGCTGCCGTGGTTCGACGGGATGAGCCACAAGCAGCAAGGGAAGGAAGGCGGTGTGTTTGGGACAGGGTTTCGATTCTGTCTCAGACAGAGGGAATTTATTTTATTTTTCTCACTTCATGCAAAGTTAAGTGTTAACCCCTGTAGTTGGTTATTTTAGTTGGGGTGGTTCTGGGGTGCAGCTCTTTAACGGCGTGTGCAGGGCAGAGCTCCCACAAAACAAAGACTTATGCTGTTGGCAATATATTGTGCTGTATTGGCAGCGCAGTATATTGTTATGCATAATGTCTTGCGACATTATGACCCAGTGCTTTCATGAACTTCCTTGATTTGATATTTTCTATTTCCTATGTTTTTTCTCCAATTTCAGGTTGCTTAAAAACATGATTTTCATTTTCTGAACATTACTTATTAGCTTTAGTTTAGCTTGATGTTCCACAATGACTTTAAAGGCTCTCTTTAATCCAATTTTGGTTCTTGGCAAAAGTGCTGTATTGTTGGCCTGCATTAATATATTTGTATCTTGTCCATTAATCACTTGGTGATGAGTATATATTAGGCTAGTGCTTCAACAAACATTTTGACATATATAGAAGAGTAAAGGACAAGAAGACAGACATGCTTTACTCCTTGTTGAATGGAAATGGGATCTGCCGTTTCCCCGTCTAGATACTCTAATCCTTGCAGATGTGCCTGTGTGTACCAGTTCTAGGATACTGAGCTTTCTTAAATCAATTCCTTGTCCTAAATATTTCCCAGAGGATTCCCTTACTAGTTTGTCAAATGCTGCTTTAGTGTCCATGTACTCAGCATTATAACTTTTCTTTTTGCGTTACATATTTTTCAGCTATATGATAAATAGCAAACGTGATCAACAGTGCTAAATCTCTGATGGAAAACTGTATGGTACCCCAAAAGCAATTTATTATTAATCACAGTTTTCAAGTCTCAATCTTGTAAAGATTTTAATGCTGTGCAAAGAAGGGTTATATTCGGTAACATGCAAGATCTGACCTATCCCTTCTTTAAAATTGGAACTATTAGATTCACTTTCCATTTCATTGGTAGTAATAGATAGTTATATATGTAGTTATTAATGATATGAATATGTTTTCCAGTCTTGCAAAGCTGCAGGAGACTGTTGTCTGTTCTCAGTATGCTGATCTCTTTAACTCCTCAAACTTCTTCTTCCCTTCCAAATTGGCTTTAGGAAGCACCACTCCACCATTTCATCCCTGCTGTATGTAATTGACTTTGTCCTCACAAGATGGAACAGGACCATATCACTGTAGCAATATTCACTGACCTGGGCCATAGCTCTTTGACTTGGTGTCCCACCCTCGCCTCTCAACCAAGTGAGCCTGGACAGTCTTTTAGCACCTCGCTGTAGACTGGTTCCTCTCTTATCTCATGATCCATCAACAGTTGATACATATGAGTGGTGCCCTGGCCACCTGCTCCCCATCCTAGCTGGGGTCCCACAGGACTCTGTCTTGGGCCTTATCCATTTTCAGTCTTCCTAAATGACCTCCCTCTGTATGTATCTCCTCACACATCCACATGTATGCAGATGACACAGTCATTTGCTCTGGACCATTGACCGCAGATGTGAAGGATCTGCTCCTGCACAACTTTCACAGTTCATGTATGCTGGTGTGACAAACATGTTGCTGATACCGATTACAGCACAGGCAACATGCTGCCCAGCATTACAGCACCAGGCATAATGTCTTCTGGAAGTTACAGTGTCAAAGCTTACTCCCAGGAAACAATCCCTCTCCCCACGAAACTAAATATAACCTCCTGCAGGAAGGCATGCCCTGGAGGAGGCAGAACTTGTGTGGGTGCACAGGGCAGAATTAGTGAGGGTGATCTAAAATCAAGATCACCCCTGTCACTGTGACCCTTGTTGCAGTGCTGTAATTGTGGTGGTGCCAAATTTCATTCACACCACTAATGATATATGGACTTCCACAATGTACTGTGGTGACTCCATGCCAACCAACTCCAGGTTAACAAAAGAAGACTATTTTCATAACCTTGGCACCAGCCAGAACAGCCAGGCTTTGCCCCCCTTTCATTTTCTCCACGTTAGATGGCACCCTTTGGAGGTTAGCTGTAGACCTGCCTGACCTGAATCCCTCATGGAAACTGTCTTCAGTTCACAGTATAAGGGAAAACAGTATTATGATGTAGTGTTATATATGTGGTCTTAGCATGCCACCTTCTGACATTAGCTAATATGCAAAGCTTAGCATAACCTACTGAAAAGCCTAGTTATTACCCAAAAGTAGTACTGGTCAGCAATATTACATAACTATTGTGAAAGGTTATCATTATGGGTGTCAAACACCCACTAATCCATCAATGAGAGCCTTGTCCAGCTTGGCAGATGAGCCATTACCCAGGTAGCGGACTTTCTTATCAGCAACTACTGTATATAATATTATGCAAGTTCTTTGTTTACTGAATTTTCTGCATGATCACTCGAGTATTCAGAGAGGTACCGAACTCCTAGCTGTTTAGGTAAGCTGTTTTATGTGTGTACTGGAGGATAAACCTTATAGTCTGCAACAATTGTCACTGTGTCATGTTTTGCCACCAAGTCAGAGTATTCTGCCAGAACCAGCTAACAAAGTGGTGACCACAGTAGGGCCTGATTGGGAAGAACTGAACCAGAAAAACAAAAGGTGCTCAGAAGAAGGGCATGTGATAACGCTGCAGATAACCTGTGCCCTCTCATTCAAACATTATGCAGAACAACTTTCAAGCACTTCCATGCCTGGATAGGAATGGAATCACAGAAGGTGTTAGAATCTGTGCCCCTCATTCTACAGTGGAAAGGGGTCTGAGGGACTCTGTATACTAGTTGCATGACTTCTTAATTGTGGGACACAGAGTGGATTGATATGGTTTGTGTTCTCTGTTAGTGCAGGCAAAAGCAAACCTCTCCCCAAAATGGCAATCAGCACAGAGCTGAAATTAGATATCTTGAACTTCCTAGTCTCCCATAGGGCTGGGGTGATTTTGTGCTGCATGCAAAATCGCATGGGCATCTGATACACTATGTGTGCACTCTATATTTGAAAACATAATCTATGGCGAAATAGCATGATCAGAAGGGTCTAATGGTAGCTGTCCTTTATGCTGCCTTACAAGCCGTGGAGACAGAGGTCTTATCTTTAATAATGGAGCTGGAAACTAAAACCCATGAAATGGACAAGCTGGGGACCAGCTGGGAACAAGAAATTCAGAAGGTCCACCGTGAGGCTCACAGTGAATTGCATTGTACTGTACAGGATAATGAAAAGATTTTGCAGGATATAAAGCATGCATTACAAATGGATAATTTGCTGACTAGTATGGATGATATGTTATGGAGTGAGAATGAGGAGTTTTATGATGAGTTGGGAAAGTGTCAGGAAAACTGGACATTGAGATCAGGGAAAATCATGATGTGAGAGCCATGTACAGAGTTCTGCAACAGCATGTGGCTAAGGGACCGTACAAAGGTAGGGTAAATCACCTGCAATGTTGAGCCAAGATGTAGAAGTTATGCCAGCAATTGGGGATCCTGAAAGGTCATGTGCTAACTATATCATACCCTCCGCCCATTGCCTGATGTCATCAGAGGATAATGACAGTGAAGATGGAGAAATCCAAGATGGTGGTCCATGGGATGCCAGTGGATGGAGGCCTCAACCTCCACTGGTTGCTGCTTCAAATAAGCAGGACAAGAAAGAGGTAGAAAGCGATGATCGATCAAGCGATCAAGAAGGCTGGGATCTCTGAGGCACAGTCTGTGGGGTCCGACAGGCCATGACTGACAAGCTAAAAGGAGGTGGAGAAACAAACCCTCATTCAGGGGTGGCCATGGCAGAAGCTGTCATCAAAACCATGACAACTGAGTGGAGCGGCATTCCCAAAATGTTCTGCAGTCCACAGAGCCATCAAACAATAGCAAACAAAGTGGGCTGCATGGGACCTAATGAAAATTTGAGCTGTCAGTTGGAAAAAATGAAAAGTCACTGTGAAATGCTTAACCTTTCACCCAGAGCACACAGTTCAGGTCCTTAGGCAAACAGTCGACCTGATGCTTTAGGCCAAATTGTCCGAAATGATCTGGTCAAACAATGAAGCTAAATTTGAAACTCTTGCTGACACCCTCCTGGTAGCAAATAATCCCCATCTCATTGGTGTAATAGTGGCCAATCCAATCAAGCAGTACTCCAAAGAGACACCAGCCAAATATGACAATTGACTGTGGCTGGCCTACCAAACTAGCAAGATGATGGCCAGGAAGGTCTTTGATCAAGACTCAATCAAGTACAAAAGTTTATTTTTGAAAAATCTGCAGCAGAGCCTCAGTGAAAAGGTGGAAGCAATGGTGTTTCCATGGAGGACCACTTCGAAACACTTTGGAAAGGGTAGAACAGGCCTCCCCAATTTACATCCGGGATCTGACTTCCAAGGCCAAAATGGAAACCATCCACCCACTATGTGGTGGAAGGAAAGTCCAAGGAGTTCTAAGAGGACAAGGCTGCCAACCAAAAGAGGGTCAGGCAAAAAGAACAACAAAAGTATAGCCCCAAGTCAAATCAGCTGGGCCAGAAGAGATACAAAGGTCAGTGGCCTGGTCGTTCTTACGAAGAACTAGCCGAAGAGAACAATCAGTTCCAGGAATTTAGCAGATTCAGTCGGTAGCAATGAACCTACCAATGTTACCAGCTATAGCTGCAATTCCATCCACCCTCCAGGAGAAAAAATCAGAAGAAATGCCTGAAGAGAATGAGAAGCCCCAGAGGCAGAAATCTTTCTATGTGGAGGTAGGATAAATGCTCAATGAGATGAGCCCCACTGGTGATCCAGGCCAAGATGGATCAGACTGACAGTGTCAGGCCCTGGTCCAAATTGTCACTACTATAGTCTGCATGTCCTTGTGTGGATGCACTGTTTGGGGCCGCCAGCCTGAATTACTTCTAGACATGAGTGCAGCAGTTTCTGTATTACATCAAAATGATCCATAACTGTCTCCTGGTCAAAGGAACATCCACATCTGCCCAAACCTTTGAGGGACTGTAATAACAACTTATAGATCCAGGCCTATACTAATGGTCATAAGCACCTTGAAGTGAAGCATCATTTTGCTCTCATGGTGTTGCATCATCACCAGAGCATTTTGGGAGTGGACTGCCTTGCACAATATGGATGGTGGTGGATCTAGACAACCGCCATTGCTCCAAATGCCAGGTCAGTGTTCAGTGCTATTTATCTCTGACTCACATGTTGTGGCTGCAGTGAAACCCAATGATGCAGAATATGATGTTATAGTCATGCTGCAGAACCATGAGCTGTTTCCTAAGCTCAAAGCAATTGTGGAGAAGCATTAGGCAGCCTTTGCTAAACACAGACATGATTGTGGGAGAATGAATACTCTCATCCAAGTGGCAGATGATGAATCACCCAAACAAAAAAATATCCATTTCCTGCAGAGGCAATACTCTCCCTGAGGGCAACGTTGACATCTCTCCTACAACAAGAGGTCCTTAGATCCTGTGTGTCCACAGTCAACTCTCCCATCTGGCCAGTGAAGAAGACTAACAACAGCCAAAGGCTCACCATTGACTACAGAAAATGTAATCAAGTCACCTCTAGTTGTGTACCCACTCTGGCATCTTCCCAGATGTTCTCAGACTTCTGAAACCCTAAACACAAGTGGTTCAACACTTTGGACATCTCCAGTGGTTTTGGTCTCTCCCACTGGCCCCTGAGAGCCAATACAAGTTTGCATTCACCTTTGAGGGAAGACAGTACACGTGGAATTGCCTCCTACAAGATTCAAAACTCAACCTCCCTCTTCCACATCCACATAAGGCAGGCCTTTGGAACTTCTCAACACCACAATGCCTCAAACAGTATGTGGATGGCCTCTTCCTGGCCACCAAGACTTTGGAGAGCCACCTGAAGCTCCTGGATGAGCTCTTAGACCTCTGCAGAAAGCAAGCCACAAATGCAATCCTGCAGAGGTACAGTTATGCCAACCAGAAGTTTCTTCTGGGGACTGCACATAACTACAGAGGGGAAGTCCTGCCCTGACAAAGTAGGGCATCCAAGATGTACCACTTCCAACAATTGTGGCTACTTTAAGATGTTTCCTGGGTATGGTCAACTACTCAAGGGACCTTATTTGCAGTTTTGCACAGAAGGCCGCACCTCTGTATGAGTTACTGAAAAGAATGTCCCTGGATGTCCCCTGGCATTGGAGACCTGAGCAGACAGATGCTGTCACTTCTCTTAGAAAGGCATTGGTCTCTGCCCCAGCTCTCCAAATCCAGACTTGCATTCCATTTGGAAGCTACCACTTCTGAGGCAGGCATGTCAGCAGTTTTGGCACAAAGGCAAATAGGACCCTTAGGCCCATCACCTATGCCTTCCAAATGCTTTCCCATGTGGAACAGAAGTACTCTTTGTGTGAGAGAAACCTATGGGCAACCTTCAGGGATGTCAAGCACTTCACCTACACTGTAGAGTTTTCTCCTATTGTGTTACACACTAACCACACCCCAACCAACTTTCTGCTAAATGACAAAATCAAAGATGGAAATGTGTCTAACACCAGACTCACTCATTGATCACTCCTGCTACAAGATCATGACACTACTGTCCTTCCCGCCAAAATGCCATCCATTTTATCATATGGTCTCTTATTTCCAGGAGAACCACATGAGTGTGGCCTAGAGCCACCCATTCTCCCAGACTCAGGTCCATTCCTGCCAGCCACAGAGGGATCCTAACAGATCCCACATTTTGCCACTTCTTCACAGATGGGTCCTCCTCATATTTTGAGGGAGAACAAATTGCAGGATTTTGGGTCCTGGCTAGTGGTGGACAAAGTGCCTAAAATTTGCAATGCGTATTATTTCGCGTAGTATCTGAATTTGGCCTACACAAAAAGCGTAAGTGCATAACTACGCATCTCAAAGTGATGCAAAGTTCTCATTGTTCTCTATAGACTTCACATTACTTCACCTTGTTTTCTGTTGACTTCATGTTACTTTGCCTTTTGTTGTGCTCTTTAAGGTGAATTTTGCAGTGAATCATGGGATGTAAGGTCATATGGGCTCTATAATGTCTTATGAGCCTCAGTTCATCATAGGTGTGTGTAGTGGAAAGCTGGAGACAGCTTGCTCTCAAACTCTGAGATTCAAACCTAAAACCTTAAAAATGCCTTTTGCCACAGAATTTTGTGACAAGATTTAGTAGATTGATTGTAGTAAACCCTGATGTGGTTATATCATCAAGCATTTATTGATGTTTTGTGAATATTGAATGTTAATTTAGTTGATTCAATCTCTGTAATGAGAGACACTGTGAAGTGTGCTTCGGGAGGGGCTGATCTGTGTGTAGAAGGGAAAGTAGTGAGAAAGGCATTTTTTCCAACCGTTGTTGGCTATTGTTTTATTATTTTTATGTTCAGGTAGACACAGTACAGCTTCACTGAATTGTGTATAAATATTGTCTGTTTGCTGGGCAGTTTTCAGTCTTTTACAGGACTGTCTGTGTTGTACTGTAATGGATAAAGTTTATGTGCCTGACCTTTAATCTGTGTGCATGCTGTCAATTGATATGCATTTAATTGTGGCACCGCAATAGCAGTACCCTGAATTTCTCAGCCTGTCTGCAATTTATTTCCTGCTTCTGTGTAGCTAGGTACCGCTCTTCCCCCATCAAAACAAAATATTATTTTATGACTGTCGACTTTTGAAGATTGGTTAAGGATTCAAGGACAGGTATTGTGTTGTCACTGTGCAACTGAATTTAGTGTTTTGCTTCCCAGCCACCCAAAAGTGCCAACATATCAAGTTGTTGTAAATTGTCTGTGTCATCTGAAAAAATGCCAGCAAAGGGGCGGTCAGGCAAAGCAGTTTCCTGGCTGTGGTGCTGCTGCCAAAGGACTATCAGCAGTGGAAGTTGTTGTGAAGACAAGTCAGGTTCATCAGGGGCTACCAATGGTAGCATTGTTAGCAGTGGTTGTGGCCAGAGTAGTATACAGCAGAAGGGAAAGGTGGTGTTGTCCCTGCTGTTAGTAATTTTAGTGAGGGTGTGGTTGCTAACAACATGAGTATTGCTACAAGTTCAACCCTGTTAAACTTATCATGTGAGAAAAATGTTGTTGAATCCGCAGACATGAGTGCAGTTGATGTACCACTACCTATAGTACTTGAACATGATTCTGATCATGATGACTCACAGTCTCATGTTTCCACTGATGTTGAGGTAGGGAAACAGAAAGGAACATTGTTTAACCAGGAGTAGCACACTAAGTTGAAACTTGTTTCCAGATGCAACCTGGGAGCACAAAGAAGTTAAGTGACTTTGCTCAGGATCACACAGTATGCACCTAGGCAGATGCGGATTAAAACCCAGGTCTCCAGATTGCAGTTCAGAACCTTAACCCACTGCACTATGCTGATAGACCATCCAAACATTCAGACATTGATGAAAAAAGTGTGACTGATAATATTGAGGCTGCTGTTGAACTTGGAATATCTCCACAGGAGGACAGCCACCAAAGTGAATTAGTGGATGATGATGATTATGATGATGATGCTAGTGACCTCATTTGGGAACTGGAAAACAGAAAGTGAAGGTGGCTGTTTGTAGACAGTCTGTTAGTCAATCGCCCCTCCTCAAAGTTCTGCTGTAGCTGTATCTGTTGATGATGATCCTGAATTAATAGTCATAGATTGTGATGTTCAGTCAAAGTCCAATTGTGTACAACAGCAGAAATCATGCATTACAACCTCATTTCACCGCCACCAAAAGTTAAGTTACATATGCAGCAAGAGCACCAGCAGCAACATGTGAAGAGTAGGGCATCCAAATCCTAGCTTGGGATTTTTTGTACAAGATGGCAAAATGAAACAGTGGCAATCTGCCAGCTTTGCCAAGTGCATTTGAAGTGTGGTAAAAGAGTAGCCATTTGGGCACTGGGGCCAGCATACTCATCTGAAGAGCAGGCACAAGGCACTGTGGACACAGCACCAGAGGGAGCTAATGCCATAGTTGGATGTGCACCCTCAGACACCTTACTAAGCATGGTATCCCCTTCCATCAGTATAAGTAGCCACGTCAGTAAAAGTGATGAAATAACACCAAAGGACTACTACAGACTTGAGGATGATGATGATTTGGAATGTTCAAGCAGTGGTCAGTAGCAATGATTCTACTACATCAACCCTTGTGCTTAAAACAAGGAAAATAGCCACATCTACTGGCTTGTCACCATCACACATCCAAGGTACCCCATCCATGTCAATTAGTAGAGTAGAGTCATTTGGCACGCCACATGTAAAGCAACAAACAATGCAGCCCACATTGCACAGCCTTTTTGCGTGCAACGCTAAATACCCACCCAATCATGCAGATGCATGTGAACTCAATGCTGTCATAGCAGAAATGCTGGCAATTGACCTTTGCCATTTTCCTTTGTGGAGAATGTGGGCTTCTGCCACTTTGGCATGCGCATGTCCTAAATGGAAGGTCCTGTTCCGGACATACTTTTCCACCCATGCTGTCCCTGACTTATATTGACATTGACAGAGTCTATAAGACATGACCTTCAACATTCTGCATTACCTCACATTCACTAAGCATAGATGTGTGGACAAGTGGCAAAATGGCAGGTAGTTCCTATCTGTGTATTACTGCACACTGGGGGCAGATACCAGGGTTATCTGTGATGGTGGGATAGGAAAGCAGTGTAATAAGTCAGACTGTGGTGGTGGTAGCAACCTTTCATGGCATAAGACAGCATGCCATGCTTGCATTGCGTAGTGTAGCAGGGTTGCATACAGGTGAACACATGCTAGATTTGCTACTGACAGAAACTGATGAGTAGCTGCATCCCTGTCCCTAAAAGCTGGCTTCATAGCTAGTGATAATGGATCAAATGTTGTGAAATGTATCAGCAATGGTGGCTTTGTACAGTTCCCTGAATGGCACACTGTTTAAATCTGGTGGTACAGGAGTTTCTGCAGTACCCTGAAATAAAGTAAATGCTGACTTTTGCACACTGCTTCTGTGCCCATTTTGCACTTTGAACACTGACTTCTGCCTATTTAACTGCCTCCCTGAATCATGTGCCTGCATACCTGCAGAGACAGTATAGGTATGTGATCAGTGGCCTGATTTTAATGACTCTCCCTTATCAAACTGTAATTCAAAGTGAACTCAAGTGGACAATGCGAAGTAAGACGAATTTCAAGTTTTTAATGGACAATCGCATAGTGCTACATGAATTTGAAGTGGATCACTTCGTTCACTTCACCTATGAATTAAAACTTAGCTGCATCTCTAGTCCTGGTTCTGATCACAGCAAGAAACACCCTTGAAGTATTCAGTCCTCACAGTATGCAGAACTTGCTGCTGTAGCCTGTGCCCTGGAAGTAGTTCAACAGGGAGAGGATATCATCATCATCTTTTCTGACTTCTCATGGGTGTGTAATTCCTTAACTGAGTTTCTTCCATTCTGGAGGAGAAAGGATTTTGCCTGATCAGAGGATACTCCTGTAAAATACAGGGATCTGTCCATCTACATTGTCAGCCTTGCTGAGTAATTTCTTTTCAGGCTGTACATTCACAAGGTAAAGGCTCACTCTGAACCCTTTCATGACCAGAATGATTGAGTAGACGACTTAGCTAAGGATGGAGCTCAAGTGGGGGAGGTGTGGATAATGACCCTCCCACTGAGTTGCACATAGTAGCTGCCAACAAAAAACCAAACAGTCCCTCAGGACCTCAGTGCAGTACAGAGGGCAGATCCAGAAATCAAAGAGGCATTTGATTACTCTCCAAAGACATGACGAAGGAAAGACTAAGAACAATCCATTCAAGAGACATGCAGACAACCTTCACCTCTCTGCAGACCAACAGCTGGTATTTTACCAAAGTAACTAGTTTCACAGGTGAGTTGATGCAAGAATGTTTAAACTTACTAGGTGTCAGTCAGAAGTTTCACACTGCATACCATCCCAATCATCAGGACAGGTAGAGAGAGCAAATAGACAGATCAAACTCATGTTGTGTAAATTTACAAATGAAAATCCCAAAAGTTGGGACATCATGTTGCCCTTACTCTAATGGCAATCAGAGGACCCAGCCACAGCTACACAGTATACCTCTTCAAGGTAATGACAGGGAGACAAGTGAGACCACCTGAGCATCTCTGGATTGATCTCAAAACCCTGCCTCAGACAGAGTGTCAATGGACACTCATGTGACACAACTGAGAGACAACCTGGTAAAGATTCACCTGTTTGCAGTCCAGATCCTGGGCCATTTCCCAGCAGCAGTCCAACATGTACTTTGACAAAATGTTAAAGAAGTTGACTGACAAGTAGTTGACCGAGTCATGATACTGAATTTCTCCACCCCAGCCCATCCATTTCAGAAAAATAGGAGGCCCTTATGATATCACCAACAAATTGAGCCCATCAGTGTTCCAAATATGCTTACAGACCACAAAAGTCAACTGAAAAGTGGTTCCCTCTAACCAGCTGAAGCTCTTCAAAGGGATTAAACTGTTTCTAATTTATGCTCCGTTCTCCTATTGAGGAAGGGATGCAAGTTAACCCATTTTCTGTTTTCTTCTCTTTTTAGCAACCATGATGTATCTCCTTTGCCTTCTGATGATGCTGGCAAGCACAAGAGAATTGATCTACATTGAGAGGACACAAGCAAGCCTGCTCCTTCATTTCCTGACCCATGAAACCCACATGGGCCCCTGTGACCTGACTCTGCCACAGGAGTGGCTATCAACATTCCCCCAAAGGTTGTCACTGTTTGAGAAGGCAAGGGTGCCTATCTCAATGCTATGGTGGCATCAGCTGACCAATCTACCCCACAGATAGAGTGAAAACTGACACCCAAATGGACAACAATTGCTGTGGCCCACCTTTCCAAAGGAACTTTCCAAGGCTGGCCAAACACCTGCATTGCACCTAATGGAACTTTGTCTATTCTCCAAACCCAACAGCAGCACGCAGGTCTTTGCAACCTCACAGCTATGATGAACCTAGATTTTTGTACAAAGTTCCCTAATGGCACTTCCCACCAGTTTTGTTCTAGTCATTCAATGGCAAGTGCTGCATTTTTCTTACAGTACTCCCATCATCTGATGATGATCCTATCCAATGCCCAGTCCAAGAACCAGGTCCACCCAGTGGCCTGGTAGTAACTTTATTGCCTGGGACTCTAATCAACAATGTGCAATTCATGCACGCTGCCAATGGTATTAAATCTTACTCATTGGAACATTTGGTTACTGTTCCTCTACAAATGTTTCTAAATTTCATGCTGTAATGCTGTTAGATCTAATGGCAGCATATCAAGCATGTACACAAGACCCTGTAGCCAGGCCCATACCTCGGAACATTTAGGTATATTCTGGCATCCCTAAGGGCTGCCTTTGCAAATGTAGTAGGCACAACAGATGCTGTTACAGATTTATTTGGCACTGGAAGGTCAACTTGAATCGAGCTGATAAGAGCAAATAAGAGTCAAACACAAAATTTTAATGATGGTTTGGTCAAAATGTCATGCAGCTTGTGCTACATGATATACAGTAGATGGTATTTCACAAGAGGAAAGATTTACGGTGTATAACATACAATATTGTACTTTTGTTTAATGAGTCTAAAAACAAAATCAATGAATTAATCTTCTAAAATAATAAGAGCCTCTGAGCATCCCATAGGCAGGAAATAGTTTGCTCAGCCTATGGTAATTTTGCTATTAACATGATTACAAATCTCTTCAAGGATCTGGAGTCAGGTAAAATTGCAGATTTAATGCATGATAGATGTATGGCTAAATGGTATTACCCTGGATGCTGCACACTTACATGCACCGGCAGATGCATTGATAAAACATTTTCTTTTCCCTTGCTACAGCAAGAAACTTGGGCTATGTTACTCGTCACCCCAATCAGGGACCCTGTTATGACACATGTCAATGTACTTTAAAAGAGACAATGTATGTGACTTTACCATGCGCTTACCACACTTTGATTGAGATTCTTCTGTATTTGACAAGCTGGCTACAATCCACTTGGTGGTCCACCTTGAGGGCAGTATCTACAGTGAGCATATGGATCTATCTCCTTTGCTGGTGTTTCATCTTCAACTTGATGCCTGGTTGCCCCACACTGACTGTTGTGCAAACTGGGGCTACCACTACTTGTGCAGATGTGATATTTTCAATGTAATCAAGTCTGTTTGTGGTTACATGCCAAGATTTATGGACTGGTCCTATATTCTTGATATGGACCTCTTTGCAAATGAGACTGCTAATGCTACATACACATCTGATGAAGACAAGTGACCACAACAAAGCCAGATGACTCAAGCCCGCCTCTGTTACCTCACCTGAAGACATTTAATGCCTCACCAGCAAGATCACCAACTCTTCCTTTACTTGCCCTATTCTGCTAACCAGGTGGAGGCTTCCTGACGCTTTGTGTCCTACAACTCTGATGGACTCTAACATGTCGTGACCAACCATAAGACTCTTTCCTATGGACCTTTAATTTGTAACATCACCATGCCAACTTTTGCTTTGCTCTCCAGCAGAGCACTGTCATTGGCTATACAGTATCACCCCTGTTCCCACCCCAGAACCAGATTACATTGATAGTGACCCTAACTGTCTCAATGCTATTTCTCAGTATTTACTAGTTTTTAATGTGCATATCAACTCACTTACCCTAAATCTTAGAGCTGTTTTAGACAGAAAGGATTCACATCTTATCCATATTAGTAACAATATTACTAAAGCTGGCAATTCCTTAAATTTCTTGTTTCATGATGATGGAGATCTCTACACTGTCTTATCAATACTTGGTTAGAACGTACTTTTAATGGTTTTGTTATTCTTCAAGTGTTTTGATATTTTTCCTGATTATTACCTTATGCTATTTAAGATGCACCCTCTACATTATCATGAACAACTTAAGTTTCTTTATAAGCTCATGCAGATGGACTGTAACTGAGTGTATTGCAACTTACTACTAAAGAAAACAGTCACAGCACACCTATTTGCTTTAATGCACCAAAAATGAAGTCAGGCAAATGAGTACTTGTCCATTAGTGTTCTTTTTAATTTTTCAGTCACTACAACAGTGCATAATGCCTATTCAGGCCATCACCCAGAGGAAAGCAGCAAAATGACCTCTAACATTTCAATCAAAATGATTTTGTCAAAGATAACAAGCATTTGTCAATGCCAAACATTCACTTGCAGGTATTTGCATTGGCGTTTGACATTTATGCAGGCCCCCAGTTGTATCCATGTCCCCTTAGCATCCATATCCCAACAGAGTACCTCTGCAACTCCTCTTGTATCTCATCAAAATCTCACCTTCATATTTCTTAAGTGTCTGTCTTAGGAACCCTAACACCCTGAGCATGCTCAAGGAATAAGCCTGTGTGGAAACTGCGCAACCCACGCTTGTAACACAGTCATTCAGTGGAACTATTTCACCAAATTTTCAACATAGGCATTTTGTCACCTCTTGTTATGAACACTGCCACTATGGTTTTCTTACTGTGCACCGAACAGTGATTTCCCCACAGCGATTGTGTAATTATGCATCGGTAGTGTGAAAATACATTTCAGCCAGGACATGAAAAATGACAGCTGAACTATTCATAAGGAGGTGTGGAAAATGCAAATGTTGGAAATCTGGAGTGAAAATATGACAAATTCAGAAGTTAATAGTGTATGTGAAAATCAAGTAATGCACGCCAGAAATAGTCATTGTTTGGAATTTCTGTACCAAATTTTCAATATAAGCATTTTAGGATGTCTGCTTATGAACAGTGTCACTGTGATTTTTTACTCTGTACTAGCATGATTTCCCATGGTGGCCAATCTATTGTATGCCGGAAGTGTGAAAACACATTTCTGCCAAGATGTGAAAATGACAGCTGTACTGGTCATAAGGAGATGTGGGAAAATGGCAATGTTGAAAATCTGGAGTGAAATATTACAATTCACAAACTTATGAGGTGCGAGAAACTTGCAATGCATGCTCGAATAGCCATTTTATGGACTTTTGCCACCAAATTTTCAACATAGGCATTTTAGGACCTCTGTTCATGAACAGTGTCACTGTGATTGTTTTACTTCTGTGGTGAACACTAATTTCCAACAGCGACCGTGATAATTTGCACTGAAGCATGAAACACATTTTGGCCAGGATATGAAAATGACAGCTGTACTGTTCATAAGGAGGGTGGAAATATGCTTTTGTTGAAAATCTGGAGTGAAAATATTACAAATTCGAGAATTTATGAGTGTGTGTGGAAACTGTGCAATGCACACTGTAAAACAGTCATTCTTTGGAATTTTTTCACCAAATTTGCAACATAGGCTTTTTGAGAGCCCACCTCATTATACCGACACTGTCATTTCATTAATTAGTCCCAAACGGTGATTCCACACAGTGACCACGAAATCACCTTTGGGACTGAATAACGCTATGACAGTGACTGAATTCATGAGAAGGTGTCAAGAACCTCATGTTGAAAAGTTGGTTGCCAAAAGTCAAAAAAAATGGCCGAGATATCCACCTAAGCTGGAAAACCCTATTTATGCCATTATGCAGCTTACCGCATTTCTTCAGTTCGTGGTCGGCTTTGAAGAGTGCAAACATGTTCCCAGTCCACTGAAGATTGTCACGCTGGCCTCCGGAGGTAAGTATGGGGTGAGGGGTGTGTGGGAGGTGGGTGACAGAGGGTGGGCATGGGTTGACGGGGCCCAAGGACTCACCGAGGGACTGTTTTCTTGTTTTACAGGAATTAAAAATAAAAGCAAAAACAGATGCTTTTGTCATGCTGGGGTAGGCACCCAGCATGCCACCTACCTGTTTTTGGGGAGTGGAGCCGGGGGACTAGGCACTGATTGCCGCCATACAGTGTGTGTGTGTGTTGGGGAGCATAAGCGCACTTGGGTGGGCTCCCAGCATGCCAATTGGTTGTTTTTGGGGGCTGCAGCTTACAGGGGATTGTGCACTCCCACTCGGCCACATAGTGTGCTGGGGGTTTCATGAGCCAGTGGGATTGGGCACCCCTCAGCACACAAGGTGGGGCCAGGGACAGAAGGAGGGAGGGAGAACATTAGCAGAGGAAGGAAGCAGGAGGGATTGCTGAGCTGCGATGACAGCAGTTCGCCATGTATGCTAATTGCATACACACTACCACCACTGGATTGCAGCAGACCTTTCTTTGATGTGAAGACCAACACAGCTGAACTGCTGTTATACACAGCTCAGCATGTATTGGTCCCCTAGGATCGTGCCTGCTACACTGATCATTGCATTGGGAGGAGTGTCACACACCTCCAAAACTCATACTGTTGCAAGACATTCCTTGCGCATGTGCGCAAGTGAACATAAAAGGACACTAATGGATAAATACTTGTTTGCTCTGGCTTCATTTTTTTGGTGCATTAAAGCAAATAGGTGTCGTGATTGTTTTCTTTTAGCTGTTTGCTTTGTCACTGAGCACCCATTTCTTTGTGCGGCTCTATTGTTATCAATGTATTGCCAACTTACTTTACCTATTATTGTTGCCTGCTTATTCAGGCAACAAGGGGGTTAGTGTAGATCTACCTGACCTAGACTCCCTACATGGAAACTGTCTTCAGTTCACAGTATAAGAAGTAACAGTATTATGATGTAGTGTTATATCTGTGATCTTAGCACACCACCTACTGATATTAGCTAATATGCAAAGCTTAGCATAAGGTACTGAAATGCTCTATTAGTACTAAAAGTAGTACTAGTCAGTAATATTACTTATCTATGTGTATGTGCAAAAATTATAGTTTTGGGTGCCAGATGTCTAACTAATCCATCAATGAGAGCCTTGTCCAGCTCAGCAGATGAGCCGTTTTCAGGTAACGTACTTTCTCGCCATAACTACTGTATATAAAATTATGCAAGTTCTTTGTTTACTGATTTTTCTGCATGATCACCAGGGTATTCAAGAGGTAATGAACTGCCAGCAGTTTAGGTAAGCTGTTTTATATGTGCACCAGAGAATAAGCCTTATAGTCTGCAACACCTCTCTGTGTCGTGTTTTACCATCAGGTCAGAGTATTCTGCCAGAACTGGTGTGATTTGGATAGCAAGCTTGACTTCTCTGGCCACATTGACACTATCCTTACCAAGCTTTGTCCTAGACTCAGTGCCCTTTACTGTCACAAGGACTGTCTCTCCTTCCAGGTCCACTGGGAGCTGGTTACAAAATTGATTCCCCAGGTGTTTAACTACATGGATATGGTCTATGGTACCGCCCTTCTTCATGCCTTGCCAGACTAGATTCCTCTGCAATACCTTCTGACCTTTTGCTACCAACTCTGCCCCAAACTCATCATTGCTGTCTCTATTCCTCCCTCTCCATTATCCCACTACTGGGTCATTGTCAGTCCCACTGTGCTTCCTTTATAGCCAAATGCTTGTTTATGTCCCTTTCTTTCTACCATTCCTCACTAATCTCTCCCTGCCCCATCATCTTCTTACCCTCTTTGCTCCAGGAACTCCCATACCTCTCATCTCCCACCCTCACTTCTCTGAAGGCCAAGCAGCTTTCTTCTACCACTTCCCCTCCCTCTGGAACCAGCTCCCATCTCCTCTATGCCTGTCCCTTCACTTACTGCTTTTAAATGCCAGTTAAGGCATATTTCTTTTCCTCCCTGTTCCTGCAGACATGCCATGACTCTTCCCACTCTTTCACCATCCCTCTTGCTTGGTGTCACCCCATGCTATTGCCTTTGTGATGTCTCCTGTTGTCTGTCTTCATGAACTACCTGCACTGTCACCTACCCCATCAGAATTGAGCATTTTCTTGACACTCTCAAGAGTGTCCATTTTTATTGTGATATGCATTGCTGCTGCTTTGCACATGGCATCCACATGCTTCATCATCTGTAAAGATGCCTGTTGTAACCTCCATTTGTTTGATTGCATTCTCAGTTATTTTTATGTTATCTGGATACTTTTCTCATATTTTGTATGTTATCCTTTCTGTAGTCACCTCCCCAGGATTGCACTTGGAAATACGATTTGGATCAGTGTGTCTTTGCCAGTTACCAAATTGTAAATAAATAAATCATTTAGAAGCCTACAATATCATGTTAGTTCTGTAGATTTCTGTTTTTCTTTGGTCTACACCTGGGGATTTATTTATTTATTTATTTTGTTTTTGAGCATTAATTGCAGAAATAGTTCTTGTTTTAAAACAGGGGACAAATGGCACTGTCATTATACACTGTCCCAAAATAACCTTATGTCTCTTAGTACTATGAATACTTTTCCTGAATATTTGGCCAAATATTATATTCAGAGTTTTCAAATATTTGTGTATTTGATATTCAGCTTAGTGATCTTTAAAAGAAGCTCCTCTTATCCTCCAAGGTGGCCAGTGCTAGTCTCCTGGCCATCTCCTGTCTCCTTTAACAGTAAATTCAACCCACCTTGATGCTGTGTTTGCTTATTATAAAAAGAGAAATACCACCAGTTTCACCAGGAACCGTAATGACCTTTTCCTCAGACAAGCCCCAAACTCCCTAAAACAGTATATTACTTGTGGTCCCCTGACCAGATTGATGAATTGGGGGGCTGGTACTGCACCTTCAATTCTCTTCTAGCCCAGTTGGACATTCTCAGCATTATATACTCCAGCTGCCTGCCCTGTACCACAGCCAGCCACTGTCATAAGGGAGGCGAGTGTAGTGGTGGTGCATGATACTGAGGAAGGAGGCAGATCACTAGGAGTATCAGGGACATTAGGCAGCCTCAGCCAATGAGGCTGCCTGTCCTTGTCTGAAGAAGTACATTTGGCATTTTTAAATAATTTGTTACTTCCTTTTAATAGTTTCAAGATGAGTTATTAAGTTGAATTATCATCCCTCGTGGTCCATGAATTTTACTTTTCTTTTCCTTATTTTATTGCCTGGCCCTGTATTTTTCTTTCTTCTTTAAGAACTGATGTTGAAACTTTATTTCCCTACAGTTTTAAATGTGTGTTGTTTTATTACTTTTACTTAGTACTTTGTTGCTGTTCTATGTGCAGTACTTACAGACTGTGCTCCCTCATTCAGCTTTCACTGCATTTTATTTCTCAGCTTTCTGGCTACTACATTTGTTTTTAATCATATTTCCAATATCTTGTAATTCTTTTCAGCTATTGCTTCATTAATCACTTTCATCTGTGCCTTTCTTTCCATAGCTTTTTGATTTTTTATACTTTGTTTAGATTTTCATTAGGTAAATCTCCTTCTTGTTTCTGGTTATCCAAGTTCAGGTTTTATCTGCCATATGCAAAACATCATTTTCACATGCAAAATGTATCACAATAACATACAATATACAAAACAGTGGATTAAAAACAAGAAGATAATTTCTGGTACAATGAGTATACAGCATTGCCTATAAATCTTATCACCTAAAAATACATCATTTAAATTGCAGGTTCTGACTCACATTTGCAACTGTTTGCAAACTATAACTGCAAAAGCTCCTAATGCAAATATTAAAGCGTTATGTTTTACAGAAAGTATCTTTCAAACCATTTCCATTTGTCCCTGTCATTGCTTCCTAAATAAAATGAGTGCAACCATTCATCTCTATAATTTTTCAGTAGAGGACACTCTAATAGAACATGAGCAACATATAGATTCTGGTTAAATTTTCATGAAAATAATAAAATTACTTTTTGGTCAAATACAAATGTATTTACACTTACATCACCAAAGGTCACCAGTCTCCATCTAGTTATAGCTTTTCTGTGATGTGCCAGTTCCCAGAATTAGGCAATAAATCATGACCAGGGGTTAGAGTAACCTGAGGTGCAGCCAAGTGTCATATTTCTCCTAGGGGGTGATTGACTGTTAATCAACTTCTGGGAGTGCCTTATTGCTATTATAAAAAAATATTCCAAAAGAAAAGTGTTAAAAGTGTACTTTTGAATGTTTTCCCCATTTAGAGGGAGATTTTTAATAAAAGAGTTCTTCCACCAACAGTTTAAATATGCTGATTCAAAATCAGAATGCAGCATTTCAGCTATTCAGCAGTGCTAGAGGATGGAATGCTAACGGAAGAATCCATGCGCCTATGGTGATCAGGCTGTACATGACAGAGCAACAGGGATTAATGTAAAGCTGTTGGAATCCTAACAACCGATCATATTGCAGCATTTCTGATACCTTTTATAATTGTAAATAAAGATCAGCACCAACATTTTCTTTACCTGAAATGTGTATGGCATGTAGAACCAGGCATTGAACTTTACCAGTGCCAATTTGCATAGCACTGTCTACTATTCTCTGGACTGCCGAATGAAGATGGGTATCCTGGTCATATTTGTTATTTAGCTGTCTTACAAAGTTTCTTTCTAGCCCTATGTTTGAGAAGCAATTGCTCAGTTTTGCAAACCAATGATTTGGATTATCTAGTTTTATAGAATCCCTCCAACATTTTTTAAATGTAAAGTTGGGCACTGAGACTATTTTCTGCCACCATCCTACTTTTTTTTAAGATCCTGGATCCAATGTCAAGTGAACTAATCTCAGTCCTCATAACTGCTGGAAATAATTTTTGACATCCTATGATGATCTTATAACAAACATTTGTCAATGCCAAATGTTGCTGCACTGGCATTGGCTTTGGTAGTGCAGCACGGAAAACATTTTGGGCAGGATGTGAAAATGACAGCTGTACAGTTCATAAGGAGGTGTAGAAAATGCCAGTGTTGAAAATGTGGTATGTAAATATTGCAAATTTGCAAAGTTACAAGGGTGCATGGCAAATGCGCAACTCATGGTTGTAACACAGTCATTTTTAATGGACGTTCAGCACCAAATTTTCAACATAGGCATTTTAGCACCTCTGCTCATGTACAGTGTCACTGTTATTTCCTCAAACTGTCCTAAAAGTGATTTAGCCACCAAGCAAGAATTTTGCGTCGGACGGCGAAACACATTTTGGGCAGGATATGTGAAATGACAGCTGTACTGTTCATCAAGAGGTGTGGAAAATGGTAATGGTGAAAATCCAGAGTGAAAATATTACAATGCATGATGCTATAGCGTGTGTGTGCAATCCCAACGTACACTGCAGAATACAGTCATTTTATGGAGTATCGTCACCAAATTTTCAACATAGGCATTTTAGGATCTCTGCTCATGAACAGTGTCACTGTCATTTTCATAATCTGGCTTGAACACTGATTTCCCACAGTGACCGTGTATGCGAAAGTGTGGAAACACATTTCAGCCAGGATGTAAAAATGACAGCTGTACTGTTCACAAGGAGGTATACAAAATGACAGTGTTGAAAATCTGACATGAAAATATTGGAATTCATGAAGTTATGAGCCTGTGTAGCAGTTGCACAATGCACGTTCATAAAACAGCCATTTTGGGGATTTTTCAGCCAAATTTGCAACATAGGCTTTCAGGGCCTACCATGAACAGTGACACTGTCATCTCATTAATGGGTCCCAAAAGGTGATTCTGCACAGTGACTGCAAAATCACCTTTTGGGACCAATTAATGATATGTCAGTGACAGAATTCATGAGGAGGGGTCCCAAAAATGCTATGTTGAAAATTTGGTGTAAAAATCCCAAAATGCCTGAGATATGCATTAAAGTTGAAAACCCCTATTTATTCCATTATACAGCTTACCGGCATTTCCTCAGTTCGCAGTTGGCTTTGAAGAGTGAAGATGTGTTCCTAGTCCACTGAAGATCATTGCACCAGACTCCAGAGGTAAGTATGGGGTGAGAGAGGAGTGTGGGGAGGCAGGGTGCGAGTGGGTGGGTGCAGGTTGTGGTAGGGGTTGGAGACTACAAGGGACTGTTTTTGCTTTATAGGTAAAAAATAAAAATAAAAGACATCGGGGACCGTTTCACTTTAATAGATGCTTTGGCATGCTGGGTGGGCTCCAGCATGCCACCTATCATGTGTGGGTGGGTGGGTGCTTTAGCCGGCGATTGGGCACCCCATCGGCAAACAAGTAAGGGGAGCACATTATGCCAACAGGGGTGGGCTCCCCCATTGGCAAAATTCAAGGGAGGGAGGGATACATGCCGATGGGGATTGGGCCCCCGCCGGCAAAGAAAACTGTTGTGGGGGTCGATGATGCCAAGGGGATTGGGCATCCCTCAGCAATCAAAGAAAGGGTTACATGATGCTGACGGGATTGGGCACCCCATCGGCATAATAATAAAGGAAGTTGAGTTGACAGGCAACAGCGGCAGTCACTGACGCCATGTTGTCTGTAATAGAGAGAGGCTTGTGCCAGGTCATGAAGGCATGAGAGCTTCACTGTCATTGCAGCTGACCTTTCTGTGATATCTTCACCTGATTAGCTAGGCAGGGTGTCGGCCCCTGCTGCTGGCTGATTGGAATGCGGACGCACCTACTGGTGCATGCCCTGCATTCGCTTAACAGTGACTGCGCCTCCCAAATCTGCACTACTTCAGAAGATGTTGGCTGTGCAAGCACGCCAACATAAAAGTGTTTTCTATAACACCTAGTTCTTTTAACAAGCTGTTACTACATAGCCCTCAAGACTCACTACATATCATATTTGGGTGCTGACTTTAGCTTCAGAACATCACTTTAGTGTGGGGAAAGAATTGCTAGCATACTGTAAGTATTTGCAAAGCAGTTTATAGTTTACGATGATTTCAGAGTGAATTTTTAGTTTTTTATGTGTGTTCCCCAAGACAGGTTTTTCAAACCATGCAGTAAGGTAACAGAATGATAAAACCTCTTTAAAAGTAAACTTATATTGTCTGCTCTGCTGTTTTCATATTTCCCCTAAACACCAAGATTTTTGTTTTCAGTGTTCAGGTAGCGTTCTAAGTGATCCAGTGTTAACATTCTCATGGACATGGTACACCTAAGGTCTACCATGGTTTCAGATAGGATTACCATCATCCATGTATAGTAAGATTTGAACTGGGAAGTTATCAATCTGTGACACAAAAGTGTCTGTCTTTTGTCTGTAACAATATTATCAATATGTGTTAAATAAAATGGGAGACAATAAGCATTCTTGTGTGACTCAAAATTAACATCAAAGCCTCGGATACTCGCTCTCTTTGCTCACCCTGATGCAGGCATGTATATTTTATTTATTTATTGAAATGTTTTACCAGGAAGGCACACTGAACAACAAGTTGCTTGACTCCTGGTGGGACCTGGGGGAGGGGGACAGGAGTACAAATAATAATACAGACACAATTAAGTGGAACATTAGTGCAATAGTGAATACAAGACAGTAGCTATACAGTAGCACTACATGGAGCAACTATACAGTAGCAGGATAAAATAAAATATTCCAACAATATACAAGACATATCTGTGAAAAATGATGCAACAAAAGGAGGTAAGTGCTATAAAATGAGTAGTGCCTACTATAAGTGAGAGCAGTCCTAGCTAGAGGAGGAGAGGAGAGAGAGAGGAGGGAGGGGTTGTTGGGATTGGGGAAGCAGGTACAACTAGATGAAAGAAAATTGTGGCGGGCAGATGAGAGGAAGTGAAAGGAGGCAGATGTCGGATTTGTGAGGGAGGAGTTCCAGATTTTGGGGAAGCGTGGGGAGGTGGATTGTCCTGCAGATGTAGAACAATGAGGGATCACAAAGATGCATGAGTTGGAGGATCGGAGGGAGAGAGCAGGAGTTGGGGAGCAGAGAGAGAGAAGAGGGCAAATAGGATGGAAGAAAGCCAAGTCAGTATTTTGAAATAAGTTTAGCACAGTGGAGAGATGGCGGATAGTAGAGAAAGCTAGAGAGTGATAGAGAACACAGTGGTGAGGTACTTATGGGGAGTCTAGGTGAAGCAACAGAAGGAGTTGAAAAGGGTGACCAATCTGGGTAGGGTGGATTTGGGAGCAGCACTGTAGACTACATCGAGTAGTCAAAGATAGGGAGAATCATTTTCTGGACAATCACACACTGGCCGTAAGAGGGATGCTATTATGGTTTCTGTAGGGTGCCTAGCTTGAGGGTGCAGTTCTTTCAGAATGGTATCAATGTGCCCAGAGAGATTTAGGTGGAATCAGTCATACACCAAGGTATCTGAAGGAGGAGGCATCCTTGAGCTTAGTCTCATCCAGGGGTGTGGAGTGGGGAGAACAAGGAGCCTAGGAAGTCTCTGCCTATTGCCAAGGTCATGGAGACTGTTTTCTTGGCATTTAGAAAGAGATGATGGAAAGTGAGCCAGTGCTGGAGCTTAGTGAAGTCGAGCTGAAGTCTGATTTCCACATCATGGGGAGAGTGGCCAGAGGTGAACAGGACAATATCATCAGCATACATGTGGATGGAGGTGGAAAAACATACTGATGGTAGAGTCATTTAGGAAAAGGAGAAGAGTAGGGAACCTGGGTAGCAGGACTCAGCAATTTAACAGATTGTGTCCTCCCTGTAAGGTAGGCTCAGAACCAGTAGTTGTTACTGGAGAGAGCCTAGCTGAAGCAAGGGATTGGAGAAGGAGGGAATGGAAACCATGCTGAAAGCCTTGACTAGGTCAACAAAGATGGTAGAGGTGATCAAGCCGCAGTCCATTCCAATGAGGACTGAATCAGTGAGCCTGAGCAGGAAGGTTGTAGTGTAATGTTTTTCTTGAATCCAGATTGGAATGGGGTAAAGAAATTGGAATCAGAGAGAAAGGAGGAGATTTGAGAGAGAACATGCTGTTCCTGAAGTTTAGCAAGGATAGGAACCAAGGAAATTGGGCAGTAGTCACCAGGGAAGTAGAGTTGCCCCCTTTAGGGAGGGAATGATGACAGCATGCTTCAGGGTGAGGGACAGTTGCAGTAGAAAAGAGAGGTTCAGATTACTGAAAGAGGAAAGCGATAGCAGAGGCAGAGAGGTGGAGAAGCTTGGGGTCGAGTTCATCAGGACAGCTGTCTTTAGACGAGTTGAGGGCCAGCAAGGCAGAGAGGGTATTGTTAGGCAAAACTTCTGAGAAGGTGAAGGGGTTATGGTCAGGAGCAAGGCTGGTAATGCAATTGTGCTTTTGGAGACGGAAGCCAGAAGCTCGTTGGAGGGAGGCTAGCAAGGCAGACGCCACATGAAGTGAAGTAGGAGTTGAATTCTCAGCCACTGCAGCATAGTCTGCAGTAAAGGCATTGCTTATTTTAAGGACGGGTGGTGAGTGGGTGGGGGAGAAGAGGGCATGGACAACTTTCCAGAATTTGGAAGGAGTTTAGATTAGAGTGGAAGGTTGAAAGACATATTCAGCCTTAGCGAGTCTGGTTTTATGTACAGGCGTTGTGGTGTATGCAATAAGTAGTGAGGTCACTAGGTTGTTTGTTTGTCTTGTGTTTTCTTCAGACTTGGTCACATGCGCTAAGGCAGGCCAGAAGCTCAAGAGTGACCCAGGGAACGTGGTTGCCATGAACTCTGCTATGCTTGTAGTGGCATAGTGATTCCTGATGGAGAGGAATTTGTCTTTAAAGTAGGCTGTCTCACTGTCTCACACGGGAAGCAGCAACTAACAGGCTCCAGTTTGTTGTTGTTGGATCATGGAGGAGAGAAGCAATGTCAAAGGATTTATAGGAGCACGTTAATAGTATCTTATATGGTGGACTAGGCCTGTGGACCTTCTGAGTCAGATATATCAGATGGTGGTCACTTAAGGCATCTGGAACTATGCTCGATCTGATAACCCTATGGTGAAAGGCCCAGTCTATTAATGTGTGATTTGGGGTTTTGAGTTTGTTTTGGATTGGTTCCTGAATGAGCTGGGTTAACTTATGTGAGGCGATGATGTTTCGAACTTTACTGTTGGAGAGTGACAGCCAGTTTAGGTTAAAGTCCCCCATGAGGAAAGTTCACCTGATTGGGAGTGTGAGACAATGGTAGCAATGAGGTCATTAGCAACCGAAGAGGGAAGGTTGGGACAACAGTAGATGCCTGCCATAAAGATTGGGATGGTAAGGGGGGGAAGCCCAGATGATGAGGGCCTTGTAGTTAGCTGGTAGTGTGTTTGAGAGGGTGATAGCATATTGTAGGAGGCAGATTCCCCACCTCTGCCTGATCTATCTTGCCTGGCTAGTGAATAGCCAGGGATAGATATGGCTTGATAAGGTATTTTATTGTTTAACCAGGTCTTGGATAGGATTAGGATGTCAGGAGTCAGAGAGACAGTCATGGCTTGCAGGAGGTCCAACCTTGGTAGGAGATTGCATATGTTTAGTGTAATAACCTGAGGCCTCTAGGTACTGTTGAGGAATTTGTGGGTTTGCCCAAGGTTAATATGAGGGTACCAGAAGGAGTGTTAGCCAGAGCACCTGGGATAGGATGGATATTACCCAATGAAAGGAGTAATAGGGCTATAATTAGGTAATGTAATATGGGGTTTTGGGAAGTTTCCAAGGTTTATGTGGTTCAAGGCTGGAGGGTTTGAGAGTTGGTGCAATTGAGACATTTAGTAGGAGTTTTATGAGCGAGGGAGATTGGAGTAGAAAAAGTGGGGCTGCAGGAGGCAGCTGAAAGTGACACCAGAGGTGAAGGAAAGGAGTTGAAGTAATGGAGTGGCAAATGGGAGAGAGACTAGTGAAGGAAAAATGCCAGATTGGAGACATATGGGAGATGGCAGGAGAAGGGGAAGGTAGGGTAGGTAGAAAAGTTTGGAGAAGCAGAGGAGTTAGAGGGACACTAGCATGACAGGATGGGAGAACTTGGCAAGAAGCAGTGGAATCAGGCTATTTGAGTTAGAGGCTGAGACAGAACACAGTGGTAGAGAGGGAGAGGGAGAGAGAGTGAAGCAGACTATTTGAGACAGTAGCAGTGGCAGCAACCTATTTGAGATAGATGCTGAAACAGAACACAGTAAGAGAGAGAGATGAGAGAGGGGAGAGAGAGAGAGAGAGAGAAGCACTTTTGTTATAAATTACACTGTGAGTAGCTACACAGCAGGCAGGAGGTGGGGTTCATGTGGAACATATGAATTTACCATCAGATAAAGGCCTTATGATCTATCAAGTCTGCTCGGGTGTGCAGCTAGCAACCCTTATACAGCAGCTGCCCCTCCTCCCTCTCCTCCCTGACCTCCTCTTGCCCTAGCCTATCCCTTTGAAGCAGTCCACTTTTCTACAGGATACCATTTCCACAGGCAATGTGTTCCACCCAGACACCACTCTCCATAAAAAGAATCTTCTCATTTCCCTCCTGAACCTTCCCCTCCAAGCTGAGATCATGACCATGAGTGTCTCTACCCCCTTAACTTGAATAGTCCCTCCGTTGCCTGTCTTGTTTATTCCTTCATGTACTTGAAGGTCTGAATCATATCCCCATCTCTCTGTCTCTCCTCCAGTGAGTACATGTTCAACTCCCTCAGCCTGCTCATGTAGGGTATGTCCCTAGTCCCTGGATCATCTTTGTTGCCCTGTGCTGCACCCCTCCAGTAACGTAGGTTCCCTCTTCAGTTATGGATGCCAGTACTGCACACTGTACTCCAGGTGTGGCCTAACCAGAGACCTATACAACAGCAGGATCACCTCCTCTCTCTTGAAGATATACCCCAGGCAATACATCCCAGCATTTTGTTGTCCTTTGCAGCTGTCTTCCTGCATTGTGCTGAGTTGTTCACTCTGCCTGTTATACTCACCCCAGATCCTTCTCTTTCTATATCATGGCTAGCTGACCTCCTCCAGCTGGTAGCTCCTTCTTGTTTTTTTGCCCCAAATGTAGCACCTTGCAGTTTTGGCATTGAACCCCTACTGCCAGGTGTCCAACCAAGTCTCCAATTTTGAGAGATCACCCTGCAACCCACACCACCCTCCAGGTCATCCACTACTGCTCCCATCTTGGTGTCATCTGCAAACAAACTGATCTTGCGCTTGATGCCCATTGAGATGTCTGAGATGAACAATGCAAACACTGATCCCAGCATTGAGCCCCTGCGGTACTCTGCTTGTCACTGCCCTTGGAGATGAGAGCTCTCCTCCACCACCACCTTCTGCTGCCTTCCCTATAACCAGTTTACTATCCATCCCACCATTTTCACCCCTGCATCTGTACCTGCAGCTTACTACCCAGCCTCCCATGCGGCACCAGTCGAATGCCTTACTGAAGCCCAGAAACAGGACATCCACTGCATGGCCCTTGTCCAGTTGTCTAGTTACCCAGTCATAGTAATCCACCAGGTTAGTCTGACAGGATCTGCCTGTGACAAACTCATGCAGCTTAACGTTCTGCAGCCCATTGGTCTTCAGAAGGGACACCAGCCTCTCCATCAGTTTTCCCAAGATGGATGTGAGGCTTACTGGCCTGTAGTTCAGTCAGGCTGCAAGAATATTTAAAGAGTGCCAGGGGTGGGGTGGGCAGGCAGAAGAAAATTCAAGTTACTAGTGAGCAGAAAACACACTGAGCAGCTCAGAAGTGCAACTTGAGGGCTGGAAAGCTGAGGACAGCAGGCTTGGAAAACAACCAATGGTGCACAGCTCCAGTGAGTCATCCAATGGCAGCCAGTTCAGATAACAGAAGTGTCCAGTAGTGAAGGCAGGTTACCGTTTGACAATGACTGGGAAGATTTGGGTCCATACCTGAGAACTGGTGATTGTGTGGCAGGTGGCTCAAAGAGCAAGCCGTAGCCACTGATGGAGCGGGAACCCGATCAAGGGCCAATATCTGACAATTGCTGGCAGCAGGGTAGATTCAGTGTGGCAGGTGGCTCCCAGGGCAAGCTGCAGCCACTGACAGAGGAGAGCTCAATCAGGGGCAATATCTAAATTGCTGTCAGTGGGGCAGATTCGATTGCAGCAGGCGGCTCCCAGGGCAAGCCGTGGTCGCAGCTGCTGATGGAGCGGGGAGCCCAATCAGGACAAATATCTGAGAACTGCTGGTAGTGGGGCAGATTCACTGTAGCAGGCAGCTCCCGCAGCAAGCCCCAGCCACTGTGTGGGCGGGCTGCAGTCGGGGGAAAATATCTGAAAATTGCTGGCAGCGGAGCAGATCCGATCGCAGGTGGTGTATTATAGCAAACAATCAGGCTGGGCTGCACTCTAATGGTCACTGGTACCAAAGTAGAAAACACATCTGTAGATAGGTTGTTACATGCAGGGTACTTCATTTGATGAAGCTCCAGTGAGCAAAGCACCAGGTCACCTGACTTGGCGGTCAGATTTTGTTTTGTTCACTAGCAATCTTGGTTGATAATCACTTTGTTATTTTGACAAATAAATTACCCTGCATGTAACAATCTGTCTACAGACATCTGGTTTCCTTATTTCCACCTTGGGATACAAAGATTGCTGCAGTGCAGCCCCATCATCATTGGTTTGTGTCAAGTTCTGGGCGCATCTCCCTGGGACTGGACTTGTCTCACACCAGTGAGTGGAGACCCATCCTTGTCTGTTGCATATTATATAGTGATTAATGGATAGGTAAGTGTGTGTTATGGATGTGGTCATCACACTGAGGTGTGTGAAAAAATCCATAACATCAAACTTACCTATCCTTTATTTTTATAATTGCTGGTGTGGAGATTTAGACTGTATTTCTAGCAGCTTGAAAGAAAAGATGTTTTTTAGCTAGAGTGCAGTTTTATTTTTGAAGAAAGTGAACTGTACATAGAATGAAACACAGTTGAAAATACTGCAGAGTTGAAATATTTTGTGAAACAATGGAATGCAACAGTTTTAAAGTCTTTCTTTGGGACTCACATATCAGCTGAATTTCGAGTTATTATGAAGTATCATATCAACGGTTCGGGTTATTATTGCTTTGGAGCATAATAACCCAAAATCCGAGTTATCTTCATTTTAATGATACAGTAATCTGGTTGATATTTATGGTCACCAGTAATTATAGTGCAGTAATGCAGTATGTGAAGCAATATTGTACTGATTTTTAATTGTTTCAAGATTTCCGTAAATATTTCTCTTAACAGAGATTAATACTGCCTTTATACCTATAGCAACACATACAGTAGTTGTCTTTTTATTTTAACATATCTTTCTATCAAGGAATTAAATATTAAACATAGTGTACAATGTTCTTTCTGTAGCCCCTCCCGATTTATAGACAAAACACTTAACTCATCCACCGAATTTCTGAAGATGGTCCAGGATGAGATGACACAAAAATGTTTGAAGCGTTGGTAGTAATGTAATTGGTTTATAGTTTTTGATGCTCATTTTCAAAACTTTTTGTGGACAGGGACTATGAATCCAATTTTCCAAAGTTAGGCATCAATTAAGTTTTGACAATTAAGCTAAACAAGGGGTTAACAACTCGGTCCACCATTCCACATCAGCATGAAAGATTCCTGCTGACAACCCATCCACCCAGGGCCTTATTATGTTTGCTTGCACACATGCACATAGTGCATGTGCAAGAAGCATCTTGCAACAGTACCACATTTCAGAGGTGTGTCAGTGTTGTGGCCAATGCAGTGAACACTTTACTGGGCATGTCCCTCTGCCACCAATCAAGGGGAAGCTGCCAATGACAGCAACTTCAAGAGAGACAAGGAGCTGAAACGAATCTGCTCACTGCAATCATGAACAGTATTGTCAATGCAGCACTTCCGCTCCCTGCAACCTTTGGCTCCCGCCACCGCACTCTGTCCCTGGCCCTTGCTCCCTCAACAACATGTTTGTTCTGTGTGCCTTTCCTGGTAAAACAAGTAATAATGAGCCATGGCTCCTGTCACCCATCACACACTCCAAGGAAAGCCTGCATCAGGTGCCCAATCCCTGTGTCTGCATGTATCCCTGCCTCCATTAATGTGGCACAGGGAGCACACCCCAGTGTGCCAAAATGTTTCGATATGGGATGTCTACTCCTGGTGTCGGATGCACTCCTCCCAAAAGACATCTGCAATCTGCCAACATCAGGAGCCCAATCTCCATGTCAGCATACCCACCACCACTATTGTGGCACACTGGGAGCCCACCCCAGTGTGACAAATAATTTTTAAACCTGTAAAAGAAAAACTGTCCCCTGGCATGTTTTTTGTTTTTTTCCCTGTAAAAAGAAAATGGTCCACCATCGCTCTCCCAGTTCCCACCAACCACCACTCTCACTGAGTCCCACTCGACTCCTCCTTTCACACATACTTACCCTCCAGAGGTCAGGAGCAGCGATCTTCTCTGGACCAGGACACATCTATGATCTTCAAAGCCAAACTGCAAACTGAGGAATTGGGTAGCGCTGTGTAATAGAGTCAATGGGTGGTTTCAACTTGGGTTGATAGCTCAGCCATTTTTAGGATTGTGGCCAAATTTTCAACATGGGGTTCTTGGTATGCCACCTCGTGAACATGTCTCTGTCATTTTGTTACTCTGTCCTGAAGGTGATTTCACGGTCACTGCACAGAATCACCTTTTGGAACTGATTAAAAATGACAGTGCCACTGTTCATGGTGGGAGTCTCAAAAACCCATGTTGCAAATTGAAAAAAATTCAGAAATGACTGCAATCTGGCGTCATTTCGCAGTTTCTAAGCAAGCTAAATAACTTTGCCACTTTTATAATTTTAACTCCAGATTTTCAACATTGCCGGTTTTCACACCTCCTTATGAACAGTACAGCTGTCATTTTTACATCCTGCCCAAAACATTTTGTCATGCCTGTGGCACAGAATGGCATGGTTGCTGTGGGTAATTGACTTTTGGGACAGATTGACAAAAGCACAGTGCCACTGTTCATGAGGGAGGTCCCAAAATGCCCATGTTGAAAATCTGGTGAAAAAATTCAAAAAATGATTGCATTATGGGCATGTGCTCCATAATAGTTCGCTTGTACGTCACCAGTTTTTCATATTTTCACTCCAGATTTTCAACATTGCCATTTTTCACACCTCCTCATGAACAGTACAACTGTCATTTTCACATCCAGCCTGAAATGTGTTTTCCCCACTGTGGAGCAGAATAGCGTAGTCACTTTGTGAAATCACCTTTCGAGATTGAGTAACAAATGATAGTGCCACTGTTCATGAGGTGAGTCTCAAAAAGCCCATGTTGAAATTTGAAGTGAACATACCAACAAATGCCTGGGGTGTTAGGGTTTCCAACTGTAATGCTCCACCCTGTAGAGACTGACAGGCATCGGGGGTGATTTGGGTCACTGTCTGTAATGCTCAAGCCTTACCACCCCACTCCCACCCCATCCTGCAGCTAGTGACAGGCAGGAGAGGTGTCTTGGGGGCTTCAGCCCTAACGTTTACCCTAGCCGCCTATACTGCACCCATCTCAGCTTATTTCTCATGGACTGGGGTGAGCATAAGGGCTGAAGACCCAAGGCACACGCGACACCTGTCGGTGTCTGCAGGTGGAGTGATGTGGAATTGCATGAGGGATTATGGCTGATGATGCAAGGTCACCCCAAGCCTGTCAGTCTCTGCAGGGTGGGGTAGGGGTCAGCGCTAGTTCAATACTTCACTGCCATTCCTATTATGCATCTCTAACTCCTGCACTCCTGCACTACCATTGCCAATGCCAGCAAGCAAACATTTGGCATTGACAAATGCTGATTTTTCTTTAGGATTTTTTCATTAGCTACTTCTGCTGCTGTAAAATCAAGCCATCTTTCTTTATCATTAGCCTTCCCACTTAAACCTTCTGACTGACTTTGCCTCATATGAGATATTTTTGATTCTATACAGTCTTTACTAAAAACATTCCTTTAAAATATAGAACCGACTCCATTTGACTGATGATGACATCTATATTACTTCTATTATTTCCATCCCTAATGCTACCTCATCAGATTAGAGAGTGGGACCGTGGAGAGTTTCAAGACCAGTTTAAAAACGTATTTGTTCAAACAAGCCTTTAGTATTTGAAGTATTAGGAATTCAAAGAATTTAAAATTAAATGCTGTTGTTTTATGTTTTATGTGATTTTACTGAGTGGTTCTAAGATGTTGTATGTAAAGCACTTTGATGTATGAATTGCACTATACAATAAAAATATTTTTATTATATTATTATTATTAAATTCAGAGGTTATTTTGTTTCTTTCTTGTATAGAATCCTATCGCATAGACCATAAAGACTAATTGTAAGCTTGTTTTCCTCTTAAGAGAGCTTTATATTCTTTCCTTAGATGATGCAATGCCAATCTATCCTCATCAGGAGGTTTTAACCTCCTACCATGCTTGTCCAATATCTCTTTTGAGGCCTTACACTCTTTATTGAACCAGATGGACTTTTACACATGTGGCGGTGATTGTGCGCCTACCTCATGACCCCGGTGTGCAGGCCACCAGTGGTGGTGACCGGGGGCTTCAGCCTAGGGGCCGTGAAGGCAATAGAGCCTTCCCCCAAGCAAGTCAGCAAGCCAGTGAACTTAAACTTTTTTAGTCTTGTGTCTCCCCATGCTTCAGTTAATCAGGCTGTGGGAAGATGCACTGCCACTCTTCCTTGCCTGTTAAGGTTTGTGTACTCAAATGGCCCCTCACGAGTGGGCCAGTGCTGAGTGGCATGAGCCATGTGGGAGTGCAGAGTCAGCACAGGCAGATGGGGCTAGAACAGGATTCCTTTGCTGGTTGGACCTGCAGCACCAGGTAGAGTAGGGACTCCTGCCAGTTTGAACTGCAGTGCTGAGTAAACACATAGTCAATCAACAGTTTTATTCTTTACTTACTGTACATTGCTCCATCTCTCTCCATAATCTACTGTCTGTTCATTGCTCAGAGCCTATACTCATGTTAATTTCATTGCAACATTATTTATTGTTTTAATACTTTATCCCATACTGTCTCAGGTCAGGATCTGAGCTATGTGACAAGACTGTGCTGCACTGTTTAATATTAAGTTGCTGATTATCTCATTAAAATAACTGGTGCCCATTTTTCCCATAGGGAAACCAGGTTGTAACATCTGGTTATAGTGACAAACACGAGCCAGTTTCCTACCTGCACATGCATCAGTCGTGACCTTCCTTGTCAGTGCCATCTTCCATGGTCCCTGCTTCTCAGCACTCAGGTCATTTCCCGACAGAAGGGTTGGCCCTAACTTATTTTTTAACAAAAGTATCACTGGGCAGAGCAGATATAAAAAATAAATGCAGCTTCACCTCAGCAGCCGCCAGGAATGTATTTAATCCCCAATGGTCCGGTGGCTCAACTCAGCCATTTATTTTGTGTAACTACTGTGGTGAAAAATGATCCCCAGCAATTATATAAAATAAAGGATGAGTGGGGTAAAACTCAGATTTTACACACACACTTAGGGTGGGATGCCTTAATAAATCGGTTTATGTGGCATCCCACCCTTGTGGGGGTAAAATCCTGGTTATAACCCCTACCATCCATCCATTATTCTCTATATCAATACTTGATAGAATATTATTAACCTGATAATTTTCCATTATCTTGGTGCTGCAGCATCCTACTCCTCCTTTTGCATTTACAACAAGAGACTCCTACAACTCTTATTGACTGCATTTCTTTTTGCAATTCAAACTTTATTGATACACTTTCCACAATAAAAGGCAGTTACCATGAGAATGAAACAAGAGTACAGGAACTTGTTAAGATAAAACTGCCGACCCTCCCTCCCTCCCATACAGCAGTAACAAATCCATATGTCCCATACGTATAAAATCATTACACAGAAACCTACAGGGCAATTTGTCCTAAAACATAACTAAGTCTGAGCAACTAGTATTAGAGAATGAAGGGATCCCATATTTGTGTATAAACTGCCAATCTGTTGTGGGAGGCTGGCAATCGCTTTTTCTGTAAAGTAGATTGGCAAGAATTTAGTTCACCCATTCTTGAAAAGTCGGGGTGGACTTGTCTTTTCAGTGACATTAGGATAGGCTTCTTGATGGATAAGGCTATCATAAAATATGAAACCTTCTGACTTTAACTCTAACTGAAGACAAGTCCCTAGGAGACAAATATCTGGCATAAAACACTCCTGTAGGCCCAATAAAGGATCCAGGAAGCCTTAATAGAGTCCCATAGAAAAGAAATTTTGGGGCAGGACCAAAACAAGTGAAGAAGTGTTCCTCCTCCTGAGAACACTTAGCACATAAGTTGGAGTCCAAGAGACCCCATTTCTTTAACTTAACTGGAGTGTAATACATATAATGTAAAATGTGATATTGCATGAGACGCAACCTGTCTTGAGAAACATATTTATGACAGGATCTCCACAGGGTTTGCCAATCAGGATGATACTGAGGAAGAATGGAGTTCCAAAACTCATAGGTCCAAAGGATCCCCATATCTTTGTGAAACAACACCTGATATAGTTTAGATATGATACCGAAGATCAAAGTAGTGAAGAGAGTTCAGGTATCAGGCCATAACTGTCTGGTAAGGAGGGTATTGCCAAGGACTATTGTAAGTAAATGCCTTAACTGCATGACTTTAAAGTGTGGAAGGCAGGATATTAAATTTCGAATGATATCACCTACTGACAGCCATTGCCCCTCCTCATCCACAAGGAGAGTACTTTCCCATCCCAGTTGGGACAACCATTTACAGAATCTACTTCTTCTTAATGGTGAAAGAGGGAATTCCAATAGGCTGGGCCAAGTTCAGTTGAGGGGTATATCAAAAAGGAACATAATTGTGCATATACCTTTAATGAAGTAGCTACTATGGGACACTTCTCAGCTGCACGCACTTGAGACATTTTAACATAGAACAAAGTTAGGGATCCAGGTTCAAAGACCTTATTAAATCCAATTCAATCCTAAGCCATACCGTTGCTCTTTTCAGGGCTGGGACTTACCACTTCAAACATTTTGCTAAATGGCTAGCCCAATAATACATAGCTAAATAGGAATCTGCAAGCCCCTCAGATTTTGGAGCTGCCAATTTATAATAGGCCAATCGAGGATACTTATCAGACCAGATAAACCTAGTAAAATGCCATGCAACTTCTTAAACCAGAGTAATGGGATAAAAGTATTAAGAAGAGATAAAGGGTAAAAATTCTAGGAAAATATTCATCTTAAATATGTTGATCCGTCCCCATAATGAGATGGTGAGTTAGGACCACCTATCAAGATCCTGAGTTATGAGCTGAGAAAGGATTTGAGATTTTCCTTAAACCATGTTAAGGGTTACGAGTTAGTTTGATGCCCAAATTCTTGAATGACCTGGGGACCCAACATAAACTTAAGGGGCTAATATCAGTCTTAAATATCTTGTGGTTTAAAGGAAAAAAAGAGGATTTATTAGCATTCTGTTTGTAGTTAGATAGGGCACTAAATTTTTTATTTCACCCAGCAAAGCGGAACAGAGGATATCGGATGGGAAAGGTGTACCAGCAGATCATCCGCATATGCAGTGACCTTGATTTCATGATGCCAAACCCAAACACCTTGTAGTAATGCATTATTAAGAATATTTTAGATGAGAGGTTCAGGTACAAATTAAATAAAAGAGGAGATGGGGCAAACCTGCCTGGTACCTGAATGGAGTGAGGAACATTTAGAAAAGGCCCCATTCCCAGAGATCTTCTGTGGGGATTTTATATAATGCAGCAATCCAGGAAATAAATACAGGAGAGAATTGGAAGGCTTCCAAAACTCAAAACAAGAAATTCCAGTTCACATGATCAAATGCCTTCTCGGCATCCAGGAAATCAATCCTGTGAAACTCGGCATCCCTGGTAGCCGAGAAGACATGAAAAGTGTGCAAGTGGTCTGATGACGGCGTCCTTCATGAATCCAACCTGGGTCATACCTATTAACTCAGGGAGGACTACAGTTAACCTATTGACTAATATCCTATGAAAGGATTTTAATATCTTGGTTTAAAAGGGATATAGGTCTGTAACTTTGAACTAGCTCGATCCTTATCTGGTTTAGGAGAAGAACAATTAGGGCCTCAAAGAGGTGGGGTCTGCCTCTGCTCCTGTTAAAATATGTTGAAATAGGTGATAAAGTACTGGTAGTAAAAGATCCCAAAAAACTTTGTAAAATAGAGGAAAACCCATCTGGGCCAGGACTTTGTCTGTGGGTAACCCACTAATAACCTCAGCAATCTCCTCCTGGGATATAGAGGTAAGCAAAAACCCTTATGTTGCTCTGATAGGAAGGGTAGATGAGAGTCCCTCAAATAATTCTCAGTACTCCCAGTACAAGGAGGTGACTCCATGTCACTGTACAATCTTTAAGTAATATAGAGCAAACTCTTGTACTATCTCGGTAGGAGATACTTTCAGGAACCCATCTGCCACTGCCCAGATTGGTGGGATGAATCTTGCAGACTCTTGCTGCTTTATACACAATGCCAGTAGGCGCCTGCTTTCTCCTGATCCGTATAATTAGCTCTGGTTGAATGATAGCTAATTCTGCTTTTTCCCTTAACAACTCTAGATATCTGTCCTTGATCACTAGAGCCTCCTCTTGTCCTCATCTGAAACACTAACAGAAGTGTTCACTCGAGTGACCGAATTTGGGACAATAATGATAATAATTCTTCCTCCTGTGCCCTTTTCCTACTAACCGCCATACTGATAAGGATCCCTCTCATATACGCTTTAAGACCCCATAAAATATCTGTTTTTGTACTATCTAAAGGGTTAGATAAAAAAGAGCTCAATTTGCTCCCTTATGAGCTTGCAGTACTTGACATCTATAAGAAGCTGTTCATTGAGCTTCCATCTGGTTTCCTTTTAGGTAAATTAAAGAATGCCAATCTGCATAACACAAGTGAATGATCAGAGACAGGGCCAGGTTGAATCAAGGAAGTCTTGACCCCGGGCAAGAGAGCTTGAGAAATAAATATGTAGTCAATGCGGACTCCAAGCTGTGTGCCAATGACCTGAAGATAAACTCCCTGAGTCAGGATATAACATGTGCCAGACATCGCAGAGCCCACACTGGTCTACTAAATCCTTAAAAGCCCTCTGTCCAAGAGACATCCCTCCTGGTCCATTACCTGACCTGTACAGACTAGAATCTATGACTTGATTAAAGTCGCCTCAAAATAATCCTGATAGATAGCATTGGAAGAATAATGGTTATGAGTCTCATAAAAACCCTGGATCATCCCTATTAGGACCATAATACTACCAGTTAAGTGGAACTGACCAGAGAGTGCCTTTAACTAAAATAAATCTACCCTCCGGATCTTTGATAACCTGCGTAAAAATAAAGGGGATGCCTCTATTGATAATAAGCATGACCCCGCAACTATTAGTGGAGCTCTGAGCATCATAAACCAGCCCCACCTGTTGCCTCCTTAACTGTAAGGCTTCAGATTCAAGTAAGTGAGATTCCTGTAAGAAAGTTATCTGAGAACGTAATAAACTTAAATGTTTGAGTACCTGATATTGTTTGGATTTTTCCTGACCCCTTAACATTCCAAGTAGCAAAAGTCACCTCATTGGCCATCTAACAAGATTAAATGAATTTAGTATGTTCAGCCCTGTAGACAAATTACACAATACATTCAGCCATAATCCAGAGGTTACTGCGTAAAACCTCCCTCCTCCCATCCTCCCACATGTGACCCATTCCCTCCTCCCAAATTCACCCATTCCTCCTAGCAAAACCAACATATACCACCCCACCCAACCACCCATACTGCCATAAGCAACGTTAGCATAGTACTGGGTCCTTCCTCCTTCTCCCACCCCCGACAATACACCTCTGCTCACAGCAAATTCAACAACATCCTCAAGTAAATATTAAACAGTGCAACTATTTTAACAACCCCAATAACTAGAAAGCGGTCCTGGGCTTCCAAGGTAACGCACATGGTGCAATAAGAAAGTAATGAAAGGGGAACAAACTAGCCTGCTAAATGCATAAATGCGCCAAATATCTTCGGAAACTGAATAAAAGTTAGGAGTTGTGCTGCCCCATGAGAAACCTCTATGCAAACCTGAACCAGATCGGGAAGCTAATGGAGGGAATTACCCCTTCCCACCAGGATGAGACCAGAAAACCAGAAAAGACATTGACAACTTGGGCCCCAGACAAAGAAAAGTGAGAAATTACATCTCTGCCTATATTTACCAGCCCTTGGTACAAGAACCCCAGTTGGGTAATTTGCTGCCCTGAATTCGAGATAAGAGAGGCAACTGAGGAGATCCTCCCGAATTAAGAGCAGTGCTGAATTACACTTCATAGCATGGTGCCTCTTGTGACCACAACCTGATCCTGACCAGATAATTATATGAGATTATTGAGAAAGCCCAACACCGCCCCATTTCCAACAATCTGCTGAAGTGAGACATTAATCCTGAATTAGGTAACATGGACTTCCTCTCTAATACTAATTTGTATAACTAAATGCACTGAAACACAAAACTCCTTCCCCAAATAAACTGTCCTGATCATCCTAGAAGTCCTTGCCCTGAACAGCAATTAGCTTTGTGGAGTTAGGGCCTGAGAAAACTGTAACAGGTAGTCCATATTCTTAATTAACAAAGTCCAGATGAGAAACAAGACTTCAAATGCAGCTCAATGACATTATCTACATAGGCAAAAGAGAGATAACAGTTCCAGTGAGGCAACACCAGGCAACCCCTCAACAAGTAGGCAGAACTTCTCAGGGCTCTCGGAACAAGTCCGTAAGACGGTTTTAAGACTTGAAAGAGCAAATTCAGGATCTTCAAAATTTAACCAGGATCTGTTTACAAGAACTTGTAGCCTGGCTGGATATTCCATCCTAAATTTCAGGCCCTTGGCAATGATCTTGGATACGATGGGAGTGAAACGCTTTACGTTTCAGATGAACCGATCCTGGCAGGTCTTGTGCAATTCTCAATTTAGCATTCTCCCAGCGAACCTCCTGTAAAGCTCTCACTTTCTGCAAAAGTGCTGCCTTTCAAAAAATTTAAGAAAGCGGCAAATAATAGGCCGAGGGCAGCATCCGGTAAGGGCTTCGGTCGCAATGACCTGTGAGCTCACTCGATATATACTGGGTCAAGGGAGAGGCCAGCAACCTGTTCCACCAGCTTCTGTATGAATGCTATAACATTCTGCCCTCTTCTCCCTCTGGTAGCCCTAGTATCACAACATTGTTTCTGTGGCTACGGCCCTCCAGATCTTTGAGTTTTGCCTCACATGAGATAGCTTCCACGTGTAGCCCCTAACTCAGGATCGATTTTCTAATCATTTCTCCAATGAGACTATTCGGCAGTATTATCAGAGGCAGTTAACGAAACTTCATCCAGCTTTTAGATAAAGTCTTCAGGTCGTTGCCATATTTCTTTCATTTCCTCACGGAAGGGTTTAAACTCTTCTAAGAACCTTTTAAGCTAAAGGCTCTTGCTCCCCGACTTGACTCAATGGATCAGGCCTATCAGACCCACCGAGGCCTGAGATTTCTTTAGGGCCTTTTCGGGTAGTAGGTGGGGTATGTTTCTGTGGGGCTTCTTCATGTAAGCCTCCATCAGCAGATCGAACTCTCAAAACAGGCGCCTAGGTGTTTAGCTAGCAGGAAAATTTAAGAGCAGAGGATTTTGTAAGATTTAAACATCTACAAAAGAGATTATGTGACCAGGAGGCAGAAGCTTAGTGGAGGTGCTTCTACTCAGCACTCTGAATCACGTGATCTCCCTTATTGACTGCATTTCTACTTATCCACTATCATTTGTTAGCTGGGTTTACTAGTACATGTGGTATTTCAAAGAATACATTATTTTTCAATTAGTCATGCTGCTAATTTCATGTTTATAGAGTATTATACAGCTATTCATAGCACCCTTGTTAGCACATGATAGCATTGCTGAAGAGCATTATCACTTGGTATACTACCCTGCTATTTTCAAGTAGTAGTTCTGTCTGCATTGGCAGCTGTTTTCTTTGTTATTATTACCCTGTTAGTGCATAATGGTACACCTGAATTGCACCTTCATTTTGTAACCTTGTGTAAGCAGTGTTTATGAAGTATTGCATGTCGTGGTAACAACACTGCAGGGCCTGCTACTCCCAACTGGAGTATACTGTTATACTGTATCCTAGTATTATTCAGGAGCTGATCATATAATTAGTATAATCCCTGGTTATTCAAGACCTGCTGACAAATTGTACCATGGTTGCTAAAGTTTTAATATGTAATCACTCTTACTGTGTGTTGTTCTTATCCTAGATCAATTATCCATTGGATAGTGCCCACCCAGACCTTAGTCAATAGACCTGCAGTGCTAAAACCCACTTCAAAATTGTACCAACTCATTCCTATTGCCCTTACACTGGGCTGTTAATAAAAACCACCTGCACCTGATGGGGCATAACTCTCACTGCCTCTTTGCCTTGCAGCAATGTCATTAATACCTTCAAGACCATCCTTCTTCATGTAGCCATATCTGGTAATATTGAAAGCAACTCCGGCCCTGCAGGACGACTTACCTCTGGCCAGCAATGCCAGCTGGCTTAGCTCAAGAGATCTTCAGCTAATGCACCTTAATGTGCAAAGTTTAGTCTCTAAGGTGGTTGAACTCAGGGCCATTATAGCAGCTCATTAACCGCATGTGTTAGCCATGTCTGAGATCTGGCTAAGGCTGAACATCAAAACCTGAGTTTATATTCCCAGTTACTCCACCTATTGCAAAGACAGACTAGACAAAAGGTTGGGGAGTCCTGTTCTATGTAAAATCTGTCCTGAGTGCTAGGATCCTTTCTACCAGTCATGCACTTACCACAGACTGTGAATGGCTAGTGCTACAATGTAACCTAGGCATAAAGAAATTAAGTGTATGATGTATGTAACCCACCCAATATGGGAAGTAAAGTCCTCAAAGATATGACATTAATGGCATCTACTTTTAGACATTTATTTATTTAAAGATTGGTAGCCAGGAAACGCACACTGAGCCAAGGAACATTTCCAGGTGCGACCAGGGGAAAGGGGAAGTGGAGTTACAATACAAATATACAGTTTCATACTAGATACAAAGTACATTATATCAGCAGTGCAATAATACATACAAGGTAGTGCAGAACAGTTACCTTGGAATTAAAATCAAAATACAGATTATAAAAGTGAAAATGATAAATTGATTGACATAAATTAATAGATAAGAAATAGCATTGTGAGGTGTGATATGGTAAAGTTGAGAAAAGATCATGTATTGAATAATAACATGAAATATTAATAGTTAAAAACTGGTTCATAGGGCCACAGGGACAGCAGCAGGAGGTTACTGAGGTGGCCTAAGCAGATGCTTTAGAGCTGGGAAAGTGGGGGCAGTAATAGTAGAAGGAACTTTAGTCCAATAGGATGGGAGGCTAAAAGAAAGCTCTTTGGCCTGTTGAGGTATGTAGGGAATACAAAAAATGGGAGTGACAGGAGTTCAGGGGTTGGAGGGAGTGGTGGCAGGAGAGGAGTTAGGAGAGGTAGGATGGGAGGGTGTTGAACCAGAATTTAGAGATAAGGGTGAGACTGTGAGCCAGTCGTCTCTGCTGAAAGGAAGAGAGAGATAGAAGGGAGTAGAGGTTGCAATAGTGAGTGAGTGGAGTTAATTTGCAGGCAAAACAACAGAAGGCATAGAAAAGAACATCAAGCTTTGTGAGGGCAGAGGCAGGAGCTGAACTGTACTGTAGATGAAGTCATCATAGTCGAAAACTGGGAGAATCCATTTGGTTATCAGTTCACAGTGGATTGGTAGGGAGAGACTGTCCTTGTCTCTGTATAGTAGACCTAGTTCTGGACAAAGTTTGAGTGCATAGCAGAGAAATGGGTTGAGAAATCTAAGGAGGTCAATCCAGATGCTTGAGTATTTGTAAGTAGGAACAACTTAGAGGGTGTGCCTGAGACTGAGGTGAACAGTGCTGGACATGCTGAATTAATAGTGATGGGTGACTTCAACCTAAATTGGTTAGCTAATGCCATGGAATCTAGGGATGTATTAGTGGACTACAGTCTAAACCAGATCCTCACTGTCCCCACTAGATTAAACACCAAAATGGGGAATAACTCCCTCATTGACTGTGTTCCTGTCAATAACCCAACCAGGGTTAAAATTCTCTAGCTAACTGTCAGATTCTTATCAGTGACCATTCTGCCATTTAGTGCCCCTTGCACAACAGTGTGACATACAACCCAACCCCAAGAGAAGTCTGTTAAATTGAAAGGGTTTTGACACCCAAACATTCTAGCCTGATCTTGTACAAGTGGACTGGTCTTCTGTATGCAGTCACTGATGCAAACTGTGCACTAGATTTCTTCCTCACTGAATTCTCTAAATTGCTTGACAAACATGGCCCCAGACTGGTACAGCAGTACAATATCTAAATTGTAGTTGGCTAAGCTGTGATCTCTTTAAATTGATGAAAGCCAAAGACTCAGCCTGGGCTATCCTGAAAACAAAATAAATCACACACCTCATCTAACTGTGAGGCCTACAGGCAGGTAAGAAACAAATGCAAATGTGAACTGAATCTAGCTAAGAGTTTGAATTTTAAATCACAGCAAGAATCTAGCCTAAATAACTTCCTGACTTTCTGGAAATGTATTAACAGTATTCTACTAGAACTCTTGGGCCTCCCATGACCATTGTTGTCGAGGCCACTAAACACACCAACTCGAAGACTATGGCAGACTCGATTAATAAATATTTCTACAGTCTGGAAACATTCAATATCACCAACCTCAATAAAGGGTTCCAAAACATGTCAAGTGAGGCACATCTGAAATGCCTGTTCTGCATTTCTACCTTAAAAAAGATCACAGTCAAGGAAGTGCAAAAGCTACTGGTCCAGTTAAACTCAATAAATCTGCAAGCAGTGATAGGCTATTTCTAAAGTTCCTCAGGTTAGCCATGCTACTTTTCACCAAATCAGTCACCAAGATTTGTAATCTCTCACTTGAGACAAAAGTAGTCCCTGATATATGATAGCCGTGGTAGTACCTCATCTAAAAAATGGTGCAGCTACTGCTTTGGACAACTGCAGACCCATATCCTTACTCTCACCCCTAGCCAAGGTGCATGAGAGGATAATACACAACCAGCTAACCTCTTATCTGGACCAGCACAAGCTCCTCTTTGAAGAGCAGCATGGCTTCAGAAAGGGCCATGTAACATGTAATGCCTTGATTGGTTTCACGGACACTGTGCACCAAACTATGGACAAATGACTCATAACAGGAGCAGTGTTTATGGTCCTAACTAAAGCTTTTGACTTTGTAGACCACTGCCTGCTTCTCCAAAGACTCAGCACCCTTGTTGTGAGTCAACCAGCTATACAGTGGTTCTTGAGCTCTCTGAAAAATAGGTCGCAAATAATTAAACTGGGTAAGGCAATTTTGGATGCCAACACAATCACCTGCAGTGTGCCACACAGCTTCTATTTTAGGACACCTTCCCAGTGTCCACTAACAATCTCCCCAGGGCCTGTTCACAGACTAAATCACTTCTTTATGCAGATGATGCTGGCATTTATACTCATTGAAGAAATATATTGATATCAACATAACCCTTGAGCAAAACTTCCATGCTCACCAATGCTGGTTCCTAGATGAACAAGAAAAAGAAGAGTCAACATTTACAGTATATAGAGATTTTCATACACATTGTATCCCAATGCACTTTATAAGCAATGCTAGACTGGTAGTGAAGTGACTAAACATGTAATGGAATCCATTTCACAAATCAGCACCCAAACACAGCCTTGGGAATTGCATGAACTGGGTTTCATGGGAATGGAATGTTGGCCAGGATGCTGGAAAAAATCCCTGCTCTTGCAAAAGTGCCTTTGATTCGTTTACTTCCACAGGACACCCAACAAGACAGCACCAGAGATGGGTAGAAGGGACCTCAGTTTAATACCTCATCAGAAGGACGGCACACCCCAACAAAACAGCACCCTCAGTACTGCACTCAGGTACCAATTTTTAAGGTATGAGCCCAATCCCAGTGTGGGACTAGAACCCATGACCTTCTGGCCCAGAAGCAGATGTACTACCAACTGAGCTGCACTGACAAAATTAATTCTGAACATACCCGAAACTGAAGCCATGCTCCTTGGCTTTGCCCACTAAATTAAGGAACACTCTGAAGACCTCAACATCACTACAATAGATGGTACTAAACTTGAAAAGGTGGGGATTTCAAATACTTGGACATAATCCTTGATCATTGCCTTAAATTTGACATCCAACTAAGCAACACTGTCAAGGTAATTTTCCAAAGATTGGGCGACTCTACCATAACTAAAGGCTACTCATGGTGGACACCAAAGTAAGGAGCTCACAAAGCAACCTTCTTCCATTGCTAGACTGCAGAACCATTGTAACAGACACTGCCCTAAAATCTGAAAAGCCTTATATCATAAAATGGTCTTGTAAGATGGCAATAAATAGTGTACTAGAATAAACTATTTAGATTGACTAAACTGTCACCCATGATTGAAGCTCAACCATGCATTAATTCCTTATTATACAGTGACAAAAAACCCCCTGAGCTCTGATTGATCATGTGTGCCTGGGACAGTAATATTATCTCAGTATAATATCACTTGTGAAATCCAACCACATACATAACCACACCTACAAGAGAGTTTGCTGTCCTGTAGTTAAAGCAGCACAAGCTTAATTTCATATAAAAACATTATTTACTAATAATTATTGGTGACCGCCTTTATTAACTCATTTTACTAGAGCAAAAAATGCTGTAATAACCTAAAATTGGGTTATTGTGGCATTCTGATAATTTAATACACCATGAAGAGCTGTGCAATGCTGCACACATCCCTGCAAAGTCACGCAAACCTGTGCAAACAAACAGTAATTATAAAACATAAAGGATAGGCAAGTGTGTTGTTATGGATTTTTTCTTACATACCTCGTGTGTATTGATTATATAAACCTTGAGAGCATTTCCAAGCTTTGCTCTCAAGGTTTATGATCCACAAAGGTAAACAGGAGCAACCAGGCATTACTTAAGCAATAATGCCCAACAGGCACAGGCAGGCAGGCAACACTAAGGGCCAAGAGACCATCGGCCAATGCATCAACCTCTACCCTATGGTCTTGCTATGGATACCTAGTGGTCCAGGTAGAATTGCCCAGAACATAACCCTAATAGATCAGTACTGTGGCCCCTACTGCAGGTCAGGACAACAGCCTGTCTATCCCCCTAGCCCTTTAGGGAAAACCTGAATGACCAAAAATATATTAACAAATTACCCAAAAATACACAGGGGAACCTCCCCCAACCCTGGACACCTGCAACCAGACATACAAGAAGCTAATACTACATCCCAGGTATTACTCCCATATTCCCCACAACCATACCTGTGGAAGGAAAAGTTAAACACAGCAAACAACAACACTGCACTTTAGACACTACTACTTTTATAAACACAATTAAGGACTCCACTGAGTCCTCTTCTCTTCTTGCCTTCTCTTCTTGTCTTCTTCAGGAACACCTGCAAGAAAAAAAGACAAACAACCCCTACTCTGCAAACACAGTACTATTTAACCTCTACCTTCTAAACACTGAAGAATCCCAAAAATACTTTTGTTAGAAAAGTAGAAAAACAGTAGAAACAGTAACAAACAATTACATAATTTACAATACAAATTAGTGGGGTGGAGTGCCCTAAAAGTCCCATCTAGTGACAACAGTGTCCGAAGGCAAGTCAAAGAAAGAGTCTGTCCTGGGCAGAAGCCCAGTAAAGCACAGTTCTGGTAGGACTATAATCCCAAAGGGGAAGTCTTTGAGGACAGTTCAAACAGTCTGAAGTCTGCTAGGTGTAGGGTGTGTACTGCAGTGTCATTAAAATAGAAAAGTCTGAACTTACCAGTCCCTTGAATAACAAAATCAATATGAAACCTGGAGTTCCAGCCGAAGACTCTCCTGGCAGCATTCTTCTGATACAGCTAGGCAGACATTTTCAGAAAACGACAGGATGGCACATCTGAAAACTGCTGGCCTGATGTCATCTAGGAGATGGAACCTTGGAAACTGGACAGGAAACAGCTGGTCTGAAGTCATCCGAAATCCCAGGCGATGAATCAGGATACAGTTGGGCTGGTGTCCTCTCCTGGATATGAAGTCCTCTGGAAGGCCAGTCGATGGAATCTGAAAAGCCAGGTACACTGCGAGGCTGATGAATCTGGGGCACCTAGTTCCTGGAATGCCAGACTGGCAGAACAACATAGGTACAGCAACGGCTGGATGGCAGCACTGGCTACCACTGCTCTGCTTTCCACTTGGTAGGCATGGGCACATTCACAGGACGTTGTCTGCACTGTGGGAAATAGCACAGTGAGTCAGGTGCAAGAATTATTACCCCATCTGGGTGCTCATAATTCACATTGAAGAAGGTTTCATTTATCCCTGCATCCACAATCTGAACAGTGTCTATAAACAGTGTTCTCCCCATCTTCCATTGTCTGAATTTTTCTTGGAACACTCTGTCTCGGACATACCGACTTGCACCAGGGTGGACAAATCTTGTGGCCTCCTCCACTATCCAGGATTTCTGGTTTCTTTCAATCTCCTTCCAGACTCTCCAAGAAAAGGTAGGAAAGGATATCCCATAGATCTCATTAGCTTTCCTACGAACCAGTCTTTCCTTTTCTACACTTGGCCAGCTTGAGACCTCTGGTCTGGCTTGGGGTGGCCAGTCCTGGTTCTGCCAGCTATGCCTACTTGATGCAACGTAAATGGATCTTTGACTCCTCCTTGTGGGGACAGGGCTGTGGAGTAACCATTCTCTCCTTCCATTTGCTCCCCGAGGCAAGAGCCCAAGGCTGTGGATCCACATCTTCTCCATAAGGCCACATCAGTTCCCCTCATCCTCTTCTTCAATAAGGATCTGGGCCCAGGAGTGAGCAGTCGTCCTCCTCCTGAGACTATCCACTCCTCGCTGGGTGTGGAGATCGACTCCTCCCATTCAAGGGTCTCCCTTATCTTATCTTCTGCTATGAGACTTGGGCTAGGCCCCTCTCTCCAAGGATCTGCTGATGCTCCCTCGACTATGTCTGTCTGTGACCCCGACTGGTACATCAGTATTTTGTTCTGCCTGTAGCTCTACACCCTCCTGCTTCATGCCACGCTCTACTGAGCCTCCTCCAACAGGCTGTACCTGGTGCTGTGTGCTGCCAACTGCAGGTTCTTGAATCTTTGTCCATGTGGTAGCCATACAGATCTTGGGTGCTTTGGTTAGGCCAAGTCTCTCTAGGCACCCAGAACAGTGAGGAACCATAAAGACGTCCCTTTGAGCCTTTAAACACATTATGCACACTCTTACTGGATATCCAGGAATCACCACATGAGGAGGCAACCGCCCCTGTAGTAACATCTGTCAATATCTTTCAATCTGTTTACTCTTCTACTGTCATAGCTCGGGCATGATCTGGTAGTGGGCTGATCCCAAGCCATGACTGCAGAGAAATACAAAAGCTCACTGTTATCTTAAGTCCCACTGTTTTGGAAAAATCTTTACAAAATGGATCCCCTGCTGCTGTGTTTACTTTACTACCCCACCCTGTAATGGAGGTGGCAGCACTCCCATGCATCAATGTTCTTTCTCTGACTCAAGCCACTGTGCATCCGATTTACACACTCCACTGATTAAGTTCACTCAAACTGGTTAACTGCACTGTCTGTTCTCTTAGCACATTTATATGATTTCTACTAGACTTTCTACTTGCTGAAACTCACAGTTCTTTGCATAAAAAGTCCCTAAAGCCACAGTATTTCATCGCACAGGCTTGCCTGTATTTCTTGTTGCATCTTTCATACAACCCACAGTCTCCACATCGCTTTGAAAATTATACTGTTGCTGAACCCACAATTATGACACAGTCCTTCTTGCAAAATGATCACACTGCTGCACATAGATTCAGCTGGCTTTAGTTGAAATCACACACAGTTTAAGTTGCTTTTAGGTTGGTACTCACTTAATCAGTAGCTGGTTGTTGCGATGGAAAATTCAGCCTACAGCCGGTCTTGGAGGCCCTCTGGAATGAAGCTGGCTGGCAGTCCTGCTGATTGTCCCTCTGAACACCTCGCCTCTTCTCAGATGAATCGGAATGCGGGTTGAGCCCGATTTAAGCGGAAAAGTCAGATTTTTACTACTTTTTATAACGTTTCAGTCACGCGACACTCCTCCTGGCAAGCCAGTTCGCACTCTCTCTCTCTCTCTCTCTCTCTCTCTCGAACACTGTCGGTCACTCTAGAGCTGGCTTGGGGTGGGACTGACTGCAGTCTCACCAATCACTCGATGCCATGCAAATAAGCCTCTTTCTTCTCGTGTTTTCTCCTCAATGACGATCACGAGCAGGCAAAATTTAAACTGCAGACCACACTTTTTTTTCAACTGTATCTCCTCGGCAAGAGCACCATTCCAACCATTTTTCATGGCATTTTACTCAGCAACTCTCTGTCCATACAACAAGCACTTCCAATGTCTAGGGCACAAATCTCTGTTTGTTTCCCACAGTTTTCCACACTTTTCTTGTCACACATTATTCTAAAAGCTGGAAAACGTTATAACTTTGATGCAGGATGAGGGGCATACACTCGGCTTTACTGCTCCTCGGTAAACTAGTGGCACAATTACAGCAGCACATGAACAGCAGCACAGCAGGACATTTAGGTGGCAATGCTTCTACTTTTGGGCTACCTACTGCCAGATAGCCAAAACGCTAGCCCTAATCCGAGCAAATATTTCTTGTTCTCTCCTAAGATTCCAAACCCAAATCCTCAGCGGTGCCTCCAATTTGTAACAAGGTCCTGGGTCTAAAGGTTTTTTTGATGTTATTTAGTGCCTGGTGCCTCCATTTATGTAGCCCAAAACCTGGTGAGCCTGGGTCTGGGAGAAAACATTCACTTGGCATCAGGGCTAGATTTGTACTTCTGGATAGGGGCACCCAAGTAACCCAGACACAGGAAGCAGGAACTGTGAATGTCCAAACCAGGAGTGGGATTCTAAAGTGGGGCTTTATTCACTTACACACAGGAATACAAAGCAGGATGGACCCCATGGGGCTTCACTCACTGGCGGTACAGAACTATAGAGGTCAGAACACATCGTCTTCATCATCACAACAACTTTCCTCAGGATCTGAACACACTGGGCTCTCAGTCTGAGCTGGTACTCTGTCTATCCAGGATTCCCTGACTTGGCCCTCAGCCAGCACATGTACACACTTTCCGTATGGCATGGACATTTCTGCTGGTGGCTCCTCTACCACTCATGAGCACTTCCAAGCTCTAAGGGAAAACATATATCCTAATCCCACATCTGGGTACTTTCTGCAAACACTGCCAAGTGCCTGGGAGAAAGCTATAGGTGCCCAAAGTGAATCCATGGAGGTAAATCTGGATTCTCCAGATGGGCGCTCTCCCACCTTTTGTCCCCAAATTCATACCAGGCCATTCATTTGGAGTCAACACCTTTCCTTTGAAACTTCTGTTTGTAGATTGCTATCTCGAAATGTATATCACATTTAACAATCTACTGTCTCTGGTAAATGGTGTCCTGACTTGTAACATTCTTTAAGTGACTATGTCCATCCCTGTAGACCCCACTGATTAGATGCATTTCAAGCCATACACAAACTTAAGTACTGTACTTGGCTGTCCTTTCCTGACCCACAGTAGCAGATACTTAACTCAACAGTCTCGGTGAAACTGAGGCTCTCTGTCAGAGCAGACTCACCCTGATTCGCAGGTGCCTGCAGTCTTCTCTCGAAAAACAAATGTACTTCTCGTGCCTCAGCACAAATCTTCTTCACAGGCAGCTTCTCTTCTTCCAGCAGGGCCAGGGAATTGTCCCTGAAGAGCTGGTTTGTCTCCCCATCCTCTCAGGATGGGGCACTGGAACAACTGGGGACGGTCTCAACCACTTCAAAAGCACTCTTCTGTGTCCTTCTAGGGTGAGAACACACACCCAATATGGAGGTAGCTCTGAACAGAGCTGAGGACTCTGAGGGACTGCCAAACTGCAGTGCACCTCCTCCCTCCATCACAGACTGCACAAGACTCCCTTTGAAAACCCCAATGTTCTACCCTAACTCCCAGCTGCAACATTCCACTGTGGCTTATGCTGCGAGAATTCTATATGATGTCATCCCTCCAGCTCAGCTGAGACTGAGGACAGAGTGAGACAGTGTGAAACCCATTTAACTGGTATTTCACAAGCTGCCCTCCCTGCCTGCCACTAGATCTAAGTAGGATTCTAGTAAACCCGGTGACGGGGTTACATATGCATAAGCGAACACACTTTTATGGTCTATAGGTCAGCCAAATATAATGACCTATAGGTAGTATACATGGAGGTTATATAATAGTCATATGGCTAACAAGTGAAAAGTCAGGAAACAGGAGTTAGTAGTTTATGCAGCATTAACAAACTCATCTACACAATACTACTGCTTGAGTCATTTTAGGGGTATCTAGATACTACTAACAGTAAAACTATCTATAACAGACTTAAGAGTGCTATATGTTGTAAAGGAGGATACAAGGAGGAGCAGTCAAGGAAGTGACTTCTATATGTAATGGGACCATAAGGTCAGACTAGTGGAAGTATATCACCCAATTCCCTGTCTGGGGAGAGACCACTGGGAAGGAGGCATAGCAGGGATCCATGTAAAAGAGAGGAGGTTGCAAAGAGGTTCCCAGGTGGATGAGTGTAGCTGCAAGGTCTGATTGGCAAAATGTGACATGCATTCAAATCATATGTGGCAAGCTGAGAGAGTTTGATCAAAAAGTCTGAGGAGAAGGTACATTATTAAAATGCCATCTGCTTAAATGGAGGCATTTAGCCAACACACTAGCATGGATCATGAGGTTTCTATGTGTTTTATTGAAGTGTGAAACACCACTAATGAGGCCTATAAGGAAAAGTCTGAGTGGTAGGGACACTTGGTATGTGATATCTGAGACAAAACTGTCTGGACATTGGACCAGAATTTTGCAAGAGTGCGACAGCTCCAGAGAATGTGGAAAAGATCCCCTCATATTTATAACGCCTCCTGGGATGAGATGGACCTTATACAGCACAGCTTGGGTAAGTACCAGCAGTAAAGAATTTTATTTTGGATGAGTTTGCTCCTAGGGTCTTTAAGTGGATTGCAGCTGTTTTCCAGTATTTTAGCCAGTCTTCTTTAGTAATACTGTAGCTCAGAGCTTCAGACCAGTAAGACCTAGCAGGGTAGATTGGTCAGGAGCCTGTCTCTGATGTAGGAGTAGACTAGCCCAGCTTTACTGGATTTAGTTGTAAGCCATTTAGTCAATCTATGGGTGAGGTAAGGAGGGAAAGGTGCAAAACTTGCAAAGGAAGGGTATTAGGGCACTACACAGCTTTAAGAACTTCAGAAGTCAGTCCTGGAAAGATTGCAGAACAATTGGATTCCTTGAAAGGAGTCTAAAGTGTTTGATTAGGGATGAGTAAGTTTGAAAGGGCTTGAGGCCTTGGCACTTCCATTTGACCCAATTTAGGTGTTCTCACCAACCCGGATGTCAGGGTTCTCTCATAAGGGGGTGAGGCTGGATGAGCCATAGTATTTCCCATCCATTTGCTCACATGCTTCCAGGTATGAAAAGAGGCCTTAATAGTGAAGGAAAGTGGGTGGGAGATTTGGTCCCAGGGAAGAGATATACTGTTGGGGCAATAGCATTTAACAGGTTCGTACTGGTTATGTTGTTGCATAGACAATGTTGCAGTGCAAAACTGTGCAACAGTAACAGTGTGAGTCTCAAGTTGCCCCCTTTGGAGGAGGTTATAATAATAGGTTGGGAGTTCGGCGGCATTGCCCCCCATAATGGGGAGGCAGGTGAAACAAGTATTTCACTGTTTTTATTTTTTGGGTGCTGTTTTAACAGCGCGGTATAGTTTGCGCTGTTGTTGTATACAACAACATGACCCCATGCCTAACGGCTCTAATTCAAGGAGAGCCACATAGGTGAATTCGGCACTTGCCTTCTAGCCATTTTGTGACCTGAGCTATTTTAAATACCCAGTTATATCCTTGAAACCAGGGTAGGTTCCAACTCCCTTGCACCAGTGAATATGGAGTTAAGAACAACTATATTGAGGTTGACATCTGTCCCATAAGAACTGACCAATTAGATTATCCATTTGATTATACCATTTCTGTTGGATTGGTGTGGGAAGATGAGACAATAGAGGAATATTCAGGGACTGTTATCATCTTGATTGCCTCAATCTTGCCTGCTATAGATAGTGTAGTGACTTCCATTGGTCAAGTTCAGTTTTAAGTTCGGGAGTAAAGTGGAGAAATCCAGGTCATATGATTTTTGCATGTGGGGAATTATCTTAATGCCCAGGTAAGTCAAATAGTCTGAATCCATCTAAGTTTCAATGCTATAAATGTGTTGATGCATAGGTCTTATTTAAAGGAAGACCTTCTACTTTGGTATGGTTAATTTTTAGACTGGAAAGAGAGGCAATAGTGTGAAGGACATTCATCAGGGACAGACAGAGGAATGGGCATTTACCCAAAGCATAAGCAGGTTTTGTATACCTGATCCCATAGGTAATACCAACAATATCAGTGTGTTGGTGTGTGACCACAGCTAGTGGCTTGATGGCTAAAACAAAAAAAAAAGTAAGGTGGAGAGGGCAGTATTACTGTGTTCCATGGGCCAAGGGAAGGGGGCGTGGGTTAGTAAGAACTTCTGTGGGTGGAAGAGTATAGCTTTAATTATGGAAATTAAGGTGTCTCCAAGCCCCATGTGAGCCAGTACAGAGTATACAGTAAGTAGTTCCACTCAACAGAGTCAAAACATTTTCAAAATCGATGGCCACCACTGCTGTTGGGAAAGGGAGGAGCGAGCTACATACATCAGATTGGTTAATGTTCGTATATGATCTGAGCTAAGCCATCCATGAATAAACCCTACTTGCAGAGGTGAATGAGGTGTGGTAGCAGAGGTTCCAAATGGGCAGCCAGGATTATGGCATATATTTTGCTATCTGCTGTGATAAGAGAGATTCAGTGGTAACTGAAGGGAAGCGTAGATCTTTACTCAGTTTAGGAAGCACAGTAATTGTGGACAGGACATTGATGCTGGGAACATTCCTGTGGAAGCAATTTTCACATAAAGGCAGTGAAATATGGGACATAGTTGAGGAGAGAGGAGCTGATGCATGTCTATTGGTAGGCTATCTCCCTGGAGCCTTTCTTGGTTTAAGAGTTTAATCGCTGTCTCAATTTGTTGAATAGATATAGGATGAGTCAAGGATGCCACTGAGTAGGATCCAGTATGGAGAGACGCAATTTGTGAAGGAAGGAGGATAGCTGAGACGAGGGAGGCATGGGGACTGAGGAGTAAAGCTGGTGATAGAAGGTTGTCATGGCATTGTTTAATATCTATGGGTTTTGTACAAAGATGGAGAGCCTGATTATGCAGTGAGGATATGCCATTCAAACTTTTGCTTCTTCAGGTGATAAGGTGATAAGCTAAAAGTTTAAGACTTTTTCATCACTTTCCCAGTACTTATATTTTAAATGTACAAGAGCAAGCTCTGCTTTACATATTGTAAGGGCATTGATCTCTTGACAAAGTGTAAGAACTTCATTCTATAGTAGAGAGTGCTTGGGGAGGGAGGACTAGATTAAAGGATGGCCTGCTTGGCTAAAAGTTTGAAATTCTAGAGTGGCCAGCTGACTCACATGCTGTTTCTGCAGTGGGTGACAATGCCTAATGCGGCCTCTAAGGGTGGCCTTAAAGGCCTCCACTAAGGTAGTAACAGAAGTAGCCCCATTATCATTGTTCTCAAAGAATTCAGTCACAGCATGTTGGAATCAGGCTTTAAACTTCGGATCTTATAGAAGAAGTGGATCTTACCACCATCAAGGAGAGCATTGTGGATTGCTGCCAAGAAGCAAGTCTTGTTGAATGGGAGCAAGATCAGATATAACTAGTGGGCTGATAGCTACTGCTGTAATCAAAGGGGTAAGGCTGGGGAGGTGAGCCACAGATCTAAGTGGCGGTGATGTGGGTCATACATTAATATGTATAATCCCTGATACGTGGGTTGCGCTTGTCTCAAAATGTTAGCAAGGCCCTGGTCCTGAAGCCATTGTAGGACAGCTTGCACCACTTGGGCATGAGGTTCGGGCTTCCTATGGCTGTGGTCTATGGTGTAATCCAGGTAAATTAATGTGACCTCTAATTAGCACTGGAGCTTGGGATCAGCAAAGGTGGAAACTTCTGAGGCTAAATTATGAAAGAATTGGGTAGAACTTGATTTGGAGCATAGAGTTCAAAATAATTAAGGGACCTTGGGTGTCAAACTAGGCCGGAGTCCATCAACCATCATTATCAGTATGAGCTTTAAGCAAAGACCAATGTAGGTCTTTGTGGATGAGGATGGAGACACCTCTATTTTGAACGGCCATGCAATGGACTTCTACACCTACCCAACTGCTCTGGAGCTTTTGTGCTTCCAAATCTGTGAGTTAAGATTCTTGCAGAAGGAACCCTTGTGATTTAAGTTTCATAAGGGTGAGTAATACAATGCTTCTGCTTAATTGGGGAGTTCAACCTCCCAACATTCCAATTGTGACAGTAGAGGTCAGCCATTATCATGGTATGTGAATAGAAAGGCATGAGGAGGCAGAGCTGAAAGTAGGAAGCAGCTGCTGAGATCTTAGCAAACCAAATGGAGAGGGTGCTTGAGGACATCTAGATTCCTGTCAGGTCCAATGCTTCCTTGCACCACCTGTACAATACATGTAACACTGTGTAGAGTTGGACATATATAACATTCTGAAGTAAAACAAACAATCCAGAACGATAACAGTAAAATGTTAACCATTAACATGAAACTGAATGTAAGCATATCAACAATATCATTTGAAAAGCCTAAGTAGTGGGTGTGAGGATGAGAACTGGGCAGATACCTTATCCAAGGTTCACCTCAGACCCAGTGGGGAAAGCAGACCAGATCAGGTAAACTGTCTGACTGATGATGCAGGTAGCAGGTGTCTAGACCTATAGGCTGCTGATAGAGGAGATTAAGGTTTCAGAAAGAAAAGAGAGTCAGACAGACCAGTCCTCTCCTCCTGAAACATCATCTACAAGGTAACAGTAGATCATTATTACTTGTAAAATAGAGAGCAGAACCAGGAGTGAAGTCACCACCTGGAGTAACATCTTGTAACAGATAGCCAAGTGTCACATGAGTCAGGAGAGGGGCACATTAAGGAATTAGTTTCTGTTGTACCAGAAGCCATATAGCATTGAAGAACATGATACCTGGGATAATAATCCGAGGGAGGGGAGGTAGATATAGGAGGAGAAAGTTAAAATGTACAAACAAGTGTAATATTAGAAGATAGATAACTGAATATCTGGGTTTGCGAAGGATGGCCAAATGGGTGGGGAGGGGAGCAAGTATTTAACCAACTACATGTAAGCACACTGGGAGCAGTAAAATAGGTTACAAGATCGAACAGGATATCCCTTATTTTCCTGTACTCAATGGGGAGACATATCTAGTCAGGCTGGCTATGACTAGTAGGGCTCCATGAAATGCAGTAAAAGTTGTCATTTAGTCATAACAGAGTACTCTTATGGGGGTCTGGGTGTGAATGAAAATAAAACAGGAAGTGAGTGGGAGATAGGGAAAAGGAAAAGGACAAACTAAGATGAGGTATATATTTGGAGGGTAAATCAAGGTTTTAAAACTGACAGGCATCTGGAACAGGAGTGAGGGAAAATCTGTATGGGGACAAGTCATATCTTCAGTAACCCATCTCCCTAGGGCAGTCAACAGTCTAGAGTGCAAGGACCAGAGGTACATTGGAAAAAAATTAAAGACCAAAGTCTTAGGAATTTATAAATGTTTAATGCAGGACGGCTTAGGTGGGCTACATACTCAAGGAGTATTGAGATTTAGGACAGCATAGTGTTCTTTATCTAGAGCTACCAGTCTTGGCTAAAAATATTGGTGCCCTTGCACTTTTCAAATAACTCACAATTTCTCTAAACATAAGTTGAAATTAACAGTACAGTATTTGGTCTCCACAATTTTTATTTCTCTGTTAATATTACAGAACCTTTGTTTTGATTCAGAATTTAATATATCCTTTTCAATCAGAAAATGAAAAGAAATGGCATTGACAAAATTATTGACACCTTAGACTTAATATTTGTAGCACAGCCTTTGGTCAAAATAACTGCAGTCACCGCTTCCTATAGCCATGGATGAGCTTCCTGCACCTCTGTACTGGCAGTTTGGCCCACTCTTCTTGTGCAAACTGCTCCAGTTCTCCCAGATTTGAAGGGTGCCTTCTACCAACTGCTGTTTTCAGATCTCTCAACAGATTTTCAATGGGATTTAGATCTGACTCATTGCTGGCCACTTCAGAACAGTCCAGCATCTTGTCTTGAACCATTCCTGGGTGCATTTTGAAGTGTGTTTGGGGTCATTATCCTGCCGGAAGACCCGTGACCTTCGACGGAGACCCAGCTTTCTGACACTGGGTTCAACATTGTGCTCCAAATGACCTGGTAATCTCCAGATTTCATGATGCCATGCACATTCAAGGCACCCAGTGCCATAGGCAGCACAGCAACCCTAAACATCACTGAACCCCTCCATGTTTGACTGTAGGAAGGTGTTCTTTTCTTTGAAGGCTTCATTTTGTTTTCTGTAAACATAGAGATGAAGTGCTTTACCAAAAGCTCTAATTTGGTCTCATCTGTCCACAGGACATTCTCCCAGAAGGATTTTGGCTTGTTCAGGTGTGTTTTTGCAAACCCCAGTTGGGCTTTCTTATGTCTGTCTCTCAGCAGTGGGGTCCTCCTGGGTCTCCTACCATATAACCCCTTTCATTGAGTTGGCGGATGGTGCGAGTTGAAACTGTCGCATTCTGTGTCTGAAGGTCAGCTTGAATCTGTTTGGCTGTTGATCGAGGTGCTTTCTCCAACATTCAACAATCCTGCGCTGCAATCTTCGAACAAGTTTTCCTTGCGCCACGCCCAGGGAGGTTGGCTACAGTGCCATGGGCCTTAAACATCCTGATAACATTACGCATAGCGGAAACAGGAACATCAAGGTCTCTGGAGATTGATTTGTAGCCTTGAGATTGTCCATGCTTGGCTACAATCTTCTGTCTGACCTCCTCAGACAATTCTCTGGCTGTCTTTCTTTTCTCCATGCTCATTGCGGTACACACAGTGACACAAAACAGGAGAATGAGTCCTTTTCTATTCAAACTGGTTGAATGAGTGATTTTATATTGCAGGCACCTGCAACTCACTACAGGTAAGTTCAGTTCCAAAGTGAAGGAGAATCACCTGTTTGAAATCTAATTATTTCTAACTACTTCTAAAAGGTGACAATAATTTTGTCCGGCCATTTAAGGATTGCTGTGTGGAATAAGCTAAGACTTAGTACATTTTTCTGCTTTTTGTGTTTTATTCCACTGCAAACCAAAGAAATACTTATGTGGATACCAAAATATTTTTAATTTCTACAATTTTCTGGAAGGAATGGTGCATTATTAGAAAAACTGCTAGGGCACCAATATCTTTGGCCAAGACTTGTACTTGATGTGTAGGAGGTTGGATTCACAACATATGTGCCAGGAACCAACAAAAAGCATAAGATGCCTAGGGAAGCACAGAGAGGGAAGGGGGCAGTTAAGGTATTCTACAGCAATTCAGAGCAAGCCCCAACATATACCATGCTTTTAAAGTAAATTCCCACTGCTCTTATTAGGGACCCAGGACACAAGCAGATATAAAGAAATAAATCACCCCCCCGCTCTTCTGTACCTGTCTGCACTAAAGCACACAAACTATTTCACATCTTATAGAAATTATTTAGTAATATCTTACCAACAATACAGCTGAATACTGGCTTTCAGGTGGTAGTGCATTGTGAAGCTGAGCTGTAGCCGAGTATTCCTGGTGCTTTCCTGACTTTGCAGCATAGTCAGAGCCACTGAAGCAAGTTCGGCACAGCTGGCTCTGAGGTTGGAGTGAAAGCCTGCTGCTGTCAAGCTCATGGTGTCTCAGAGGGATCAGGAGGAGTTTGGGCCTGTGAGGAGGCCCAGACAATGGGATGACTCACATAATAAAGGAGCATACCGCTTGTTCTGTAAAAGGGTGGATGATTCCCTGTCAGTGTCCTTGGAGTGTTCACTATGGCTGTGGCTATGGGATCTTCCTGCAGTTGACTGGCAGGGATCTTGGAGTCATCACCATTCCTGTTGTGTCATATCTGTCTGGGAGGCATCATCCAGAGGTCCTTCAGCTTTGTCTGTGTAGTTCTGACAGGTGGGTGGTTAGTCGGTGAAGTCGAGGTGTTGTCCAGGTTGGCAGGTGAGTGAGCATCTTCAGGCAAGACTGGGGATTCGACAGCATTAAGGCTACAGGCCAATGAATTTGAATATAGTTATTAGTGGCTACAGTGGCATGAAACACCATCAATACTCCATTGTGTAGAAACTAGAACAAAGCATGGTAATGGAGGGAGAAGGTGACCACAACCCCATGGTAAGACCTGCTCTATAGGCACAGTGTTGGTTAGTCAGTCCTTTGAGTAATCTTGGAAGACCATCACCCGATGGTCTAGCCAATCCAAGGTGCCCAGTTTGCATGATTGCTGCAGAATGCTTTTTAACTTGAAAGTGAAGTAGCCTTGCAATTATAGACCTCAGATTATCCCTTCATTTGAGTATCGGGGCCAGTGATCAGTGGGCCTGCTCAATCACAAACTGGTTATCCCCAGGTAGTTTTAGAATGCCAAGGAGAGCAAGCTGTAAGAAAGAAATAGTGTCTCCCATTTCAGCTCATTCAGGAAACCAATAAAGTGTAGATTGTTTATATGACCTCGGTTCTCAAGGTCATCTAGTTTAGTTTGCAGATCTTGGATCTTTTTCTGATCCCGTAGAATTTTCAGAATTTCATGAATTGAGCCTCCTGTGTGTTAGCTGCTGTTCCGTATCATCGTTCTTGTACTAAGGTGTTCGATTTGCTCTGCTTGCACAGATGAGTTTTATTTAATGTCCTGGAGCTCAACTAAAGTTGAGAGAACATCCCTCTATTTTATCCATATTTGTTGTTGGTGCTGCTGCCATGCTGTGTTCAAGCCAGATAGTAGGTGAGTTTGGCTGATGTGTAGTATAGCTTTCACGAATCGTGTAATGGATATCAGCTCAGCAACAGAAATGAGTAGCTCCAGTTCATAGCTAGTATCAAGCCCTGATGATCACTCCACTTATCGATAGAGAAAATAGCGATGAAGATGGAGGATGCTTGTTGCCAGCGTAAAGGATCAGAGAGATAAAATCAGGCTGTCATCATTATTGCACGCTAACCACTCCCCTTCCGTAAGGAACTTTCAAAATTAAATGAGAACTTAATCCCTACTAGATTATAAAGTAGAACAAAATTTAAAATGTCTTTGGCAGCGTATTATGAAGGAAGCCCTAGGACATTAAGGTTATTAGCATGTTGGTATCAGGCTAGAAAGGCCAGAGCAACTACTACCAGTATTTTATTTATTTGTTCTTATTTATTTAAAATGTTGGTAACTGGAAAGGCACGTTGAGCCAAGACTCATTTCCAGGTGCAATCCAGGGTAGGGGATAGGGACAACAATATGTCGCATATACAGAAGGGATATACATACAAAGGAAATACAATAGATACAATATTTACATTGATGGAAAACATTACACATTGAAGCTAATACAGCAATCAAGTATAAGCACAGCATGAAATTCGGAGGTTGAAAGCAAGAAAAGCAAGGAGGGGATTTATATAGGTCTGTCTAATAGGCAACCAGGATATTCGAGCTGCAGAGTTGTAGTTTATCAAGAGTGCCAAAAGAGGGGAACAAGCGAGGAAGGCTGTAAATGGGTGTAAGAGGGTGATAGGGTAAATGGGCGTAAGTGTGGGCGTGTTTGGGTGAATGGGGAAGGTGGGGCATGTTGACTCAGTGTGTGGAGGGAGAACCTAAACTGGGGAGAGGGAGTAGTTTGAAGTGCTTTGAGGGATGCTGCGGTTGGCAGAAGGCAGGAGAGAGAGAGCTGTTGCAGAGGACTGGGAGCCTGTTAGTTGATAATTACCCAAGAGTTATGTGGTTTGGGAAAGAAAAGGAGCAGTGGTCTTGGGCACGCAGTAAGTATTTGGAGTTGGGGACAGGGGCTGACAGCAAAGAAAGAAAGGAGGGAAGAGTGACAAACCAGTACTTAGTGATGAAGGTGGTGCAATGAGCACAGCAACAGTTGACAAGACAGGGGAGAGAAATTGCTTGATAGAGGAGCAGTGGTGAGTGTGGTAAGGGATGTTTGTGGCTGAAATGGCAGAAGGCATGGAACAGTGGGTCCAACTTGGCTAGAGATGATTTGGGTACTGAGCTATAAACTACATTGGTGTAGTCAAAAGAATGGAGGGAGAGCTTGAGAGGAGTTTCTTCCTGATGGGAGCGAGAGATTGTTCTGTGTCTATAAAGCATGCCTAATTTTGGACTCAGTTTGCTATGGATACCATCAAGGTGGCAGGAGAAGTCCAGTTTGGGGTCCAGTCATACACCCAGATACTTGCAGGAATCAATATCCTAGATTTTGGAGCCATCTGGGGCAAGGAAGGAGGGAGAAGAAAGGAGTTTGGCCATCTTCTGTGCAGAACCAAATGCCATGGCGACTACTGACCTCAAACCATTGAAGTATTTTTACAATGCTGGCCTGGAAGATAGGTTCAATATGTGGAAGGGAAGGACCAGATGCAAAAATAACTGTATCGTTGGTGCAATGTGGAAGCGAGGCAGAGCAGATGGAGGGAGGTAATTTTTACATCTAGGTACAGAACAACAGGTACAGAAAATAGCAGATATTACGGAAGCTTCCACATATTTTTATGAAAACCTTGTATTGGGGTGGAAAGATGTAGAGCAGGATATTTTGACATGCTTCTTAGGGAGATTAAACCTTCCCAAGTATCTCAAAGACAAAACAATATATTATGTATGAAGACAGTGGAGATATCTCAAGTACAGTAATTACTAACAGTAAATCTGACAAGTGTTCTGGCTCATACAGCTTCCTGATGAGTTTTATAAGAAATTTAAAGCACAACTCTTCTTTACTGGAAAGAGTGTATCGTCTGCCTGGCCAAGGGTCGTCAGCTACCTCCTTCCTGGAACCAAGCCATTATTTCTGTCTTGCCCAAGCCTGATAAGGATGCAAATTTTTATCTGTCATATTGTCCCATATCCATACTGAATGGAGACTATACATTTTTGACAGACATTCTATCCAAGAGGCTAGATCAAAATCTCTCCCAGATTATTAATCAGGATCACACTGGATTTATAGAGGGACGCCAGGCAATGGATAATGTCTGATGAATGTTACATATTATAGATTGATTGAATCAGTAAGGGACCTCAGCATTCATTTTAAGTATGGATGGTGAAAATGCATTTAACCAGATAAATTGGCACCATTTATTTGAGGTTCTTTCTAGTTTTGGGTTCTCCATACAATTTATTCAACATATCCAAACATTATATTGGAAACCTGAAGCCTATGTAAGAGTAAACAGCAACTAGTCTCTGAGATTCACATTGGGCCATGGGAACAGGCAAGGCTGCCCACTGTCCCTGCTTTTGTTCACGCTAGATAGGGCCTTTAGATCAGTGGCTCATGATAGATCAGTGGCTTCATGCTGTGGAGGTTGCTGAGAAATAACATAGAGTGGCTCTGTATGCTGACAATCTATTATTATACCGCATGGCCCTTGTGGCCTCCTTACCAAGAGTCATGGAGATGGTCACTGAATTCTAAAACAAGCTGGGTATAATCTAAATTCAACTAAAACAGAAGTGCTTAGTTTTAATTATAACTCCAGTTCCTTACGGACCCACTTTCCTTTGAAGAGGACACTTTCAAGCTCAAATATTTAGGCATAACAACAAAAATACCACCTAACATTTATTTCAGGATAATTACAATACATGCCTCTAATCAAATAGCTTGGAGTAGATTTTAAACGTTGTTCACTTCTCCCACTGCCAATGTATGACCATATACAAGCAGTTAAGATGAATATCTTACCAAGATATCTGTATACATTCCAATGCACCCCACTAAAATTAAGCAACAATCTTTTAAATGGTATACAGAGACAGATCTTTAGATTTATTTGGGCAAACAAAAACCTAGAGTGAAGACTAATTTCTTTGTGCCAACAAGGCCAGTGGCAGATGGGCAGTACCTGTATTAGTGGATTACTGGATAGCAGTACAAACTAGGTGGGCCTTTTTATGGGTGAAGCACAATGCCAAACTTATTGAAAAGAAATATAGGAGGACACTATGGAATGATGCCCTCTAACTCAATTTTATTTGACCCAGCTTAATATATGACAAGAGCTGCAACTCATTACACTGCACTTGGACTACTTTTAAGTCATGGACCTGATTCTTAAAAATCCTAGTGTGTGACATCATAGGTGGAGATTCGCTTGGTTTGCATGGGATAACAATTTCTTTACAGGCAAGATGGATCTGTGGTATCTTAAACAGGCACAATGTGCTCTTCAATACTCCCAACCAGATGTTAAGGGTAGAATAAATAAAGACATTTGAAGAATGTCATAAAGATTTCGGATGGTCAATTAGAGATACAGTTCCTTATTTTCAATTACGAACATATGTAAGCTGTATTACAGTGACAAACTTTTGTCCCAGACATAGATTCAGCTGAACATACTTGAGGGATCTTATTGGCAGATAGTTCTAAAAAGGGTGCTGTCACATATTTATCAATACCTAGCTTCCCATAGAAACACAGTAGTTACATCCCTGATTCACAAATAGGGAGGTAGAAGCTGGATTTAAGTTAATGCAACAGGAGTGGATGAGGATATGGTCGGGTTCTTTCTGGACATCTTCATCCCGTAAGTGGCAGGAGTATACCTGGAGGGTAAAGACAAGATATTTTATTACCTCTATGAATACGGCAAAATGAGACTCTGCAGTCACAGCAGAATGCTGGAGGCATTGCGGTGGTACCAAGCTTCTCAAGAACATATTTTTATTTGTGTCCTGCACTGGGAGGTTATAAGACAACAGCTACACAAAGTTTGCAAAATAGCTTTAATTTGATGCAAGTCCTCCACTGTTAAAATTTAGTATTGGGACTTCCGCCAGACTCCATTCAGGGGGCTAATAAACTCTATTAATGGTATATATGTATGGCAATGTATAGCAAAGACGTTATGTGAAAATGGTTGAGACCCCCTGCCCCGGAGCTGTTGGACTGGGTAAAGATTGTGAGGAAATTGCAGACATGGAATTAATTACCTGTCAAGTACAAGATAGGTTTGAGAATATATATATTAAGAGGTGGACCAGAAGGAAATTATCTTTTGGTGAGATGAATGATACATAAAGGCTGAGCTCTCATAAGGAGAAGATTTAAACTAGATAGGCTGACACCATTCAGGTGAAAGGCGTTATAATAATTTTTCATAATATTACTTTTCTGGTGCTGTGCCTCACCTCACTCCAGACCACCCGAGACCCAAAATATTTTTATAGCTTGATAATATTTTTATAGCTAGATATAATTTCTATATCTGTAGCTTCACATATGTTGGTAGTATTAGTATTATTAAGGTTTCCTTTGTTTTAGGAAAAGTCACAAGATTTCATTGAGTAACAGAATAACTATTGTGAATTTTTGATGGATGTGGTTTTAACTGTAATTTATATTTTATATGCACTGTGCACTTGGGTGTTACAATTGTAATTCAGATGTAATCCTGAATAAAGTGAAGTATAGACAAAAAGATAATCGTTTTCATGATGAATTGTTTATAATTAACTATTTTGATGTCAAGCAAACTCTCCACAATCTTTAATTTATTCTCATAATGTTAATGAGATATTACTATTTAATTTCTTGTCTTCATTATAGCTGACTCTATATTCAAACTGCTCCACAAATGTGGAATGTCTGGAGAGGCTTTGGAATGGTGGATCCAATGCTACTTTAGTTACATAGGGAGTGAGGAAGGCCTCAAAATATGCCAAAAGATAGGTTTGCCTTGTTCTCAGCTTTCCTCTGTACATTCACCTTACTTCATCTGCTTCTCTAGACTGTCTCCCTTTTGTCCTCAGAAAACATTTTTGTTTGTTAAGTGAGGAGCTATTATATTGTGTTTAAGTGTCTTCTGGAAGGTGATTAACCTGAGCCTCAGTAACCATCCCTGCATTTTTTTTTTTTGGGTAGAGGGGTAACTGTTGAGTCAATTCTGTAAAACAAGAGTGGTCTAATTTGTTGATTTTATCATCTTTTTAATGAGCTCAAATTTACCATCATATAGCAACTTTATTTCTTTAGGTAATGTATTATTGAGGTTTCAGTACTTTGAAACAGGTTATTTACTTGATTGGAAAGGAAGCTAAAGGCTGAAGAATGGCACCTGAATTCTCAGTATTTGCCTTCTCCTACTAAGTCTATGTTATTTCCTAGGCCTAAGATATAGTTCATTATTTTCTTACAAGTCTATTTCTTTTTCTTCTCTTTCTTAGTAACTCTTGTGTTTTTTGTAGGTAGGTGACTGACTCATTTTTTGTCTGGTCTCCAAAACAAAGCTTTTTATAAGCAATAATAAAAACAACAAATTTCAAGAATTGCATTCTGGCAAAAGGTCAGGAGAACAAATCTAACTAATTCACCAGACAATAGCTGTTTTATAGGCTTCAGGTTTTGTTTGTTGTTGGAGTATTTGTTTATATTTGGCTCCCTCCTCCCAGCCCCAGGACTGCCAGACAGCACCGCCTGCCGTTTCAGGCATCTGGGGCCAGTCAGCAATTCCTGGAGCTCTCCTCTCCCCACGACTAGCCTGCTCCTCCACTGTAAACAGCAAATATGGTAACTGCTCCTACCTCCACCATAGTGCAGGGTGCCGGTGCCATCTTGCCAGTGGATTTCTGTGACCAAGCCTACAATGACATGACCTTGACTTTTTCGTCAGCAGAGGCTACTGATACAAAATATTCAATGGGACTTAAGTGCACTCTAAGGAGTTCTAGCCAGCATGTACTGTATGTCTGTTTTAGTGATTTTGTGTTCTTGCTAGAACACAGCTTTTATAGTCAACTTCATTGATGTTTAGTCCTGACTGTGCTAGTGTGGTTTCTGGAGCCGGATAGCAGTCAGGATACTGTGATTAGCTATGCTTGGCAGTTAGAGCTCTGTTCTTGTTCTGCATGCATTACACTGCCCTTGGCTAGTGTTTACCAGTTCCTCTGCTCTGTACTACTGCATTTTATTGTTTGATTGTCCCTTTCTCCCTTCAGCTTTGAGGGACCATTTGGTGGATTATCTGTCTTGGTATGTGGGCTGGATCCCTCTGTCACCCTCCCTCCCCTCTGGCTCAGGTTTCTTCACTACCCCTACCTGCTGTATAGTAACCTTCCTCCTGAGCTTCACCTGGCTCACTCCACCCAGCCCCACGACAGCTGGACATCATCATCACCAGCCATTCCAGGCATCTGGGAGCAGTCAGCAAGTCTTGGAGCCCCTCCACAATCAGCCTGCTCCAGTGCTCCTTCGGTCGGAATGTCGTGTGGCACCATTAGGCTCTTCCCACCCTGGGGTGGTCATTCTTTATATCTGCTAGCACCTATCAGCCCACTTTTGCACCCCTATCCTTTTCCTCCACTTAGACTCATCCGCCCATCCCTGGAAGTAACATTGAAGTCGCTCCCCATCCCTCCCCTTTTGAGCCTCCCCTTAAACAACTGCCACAACCTTCCTCTCTGCACCACTTCTCTGCCTCTGCACTCTATCCCTCCCATATTATCTTCCCCACATCCCACCTGAGGTACCCTCCTTATAGTGCATGTGTATTCCACCAAAGTGGGTCTTTGGGATTCAAACTTGGTTTTTGCCATATCCACTGCAGCAGTCAAGAACCATAGCCCCATGGCCAATACTGTTAATAGGTGCTACAGGTGTACTTCTGATATAACATGCACAAGTGGAGCCTTTCCTTCCCTCTACTGGCCAGCTGTCTAACAGGCCTGCAGATTGAACTGATTTCATTGCTACTGTGCTTGCTCTGGAACAACAACATATATCCCTCCTTCACCCACCTCCACAGGCCTGTTGTGCTTCCTCCTGCAGAGGATAGATGTGAACTAACTCTTGGGCCCTTTACTCTTTGCTCTTCTCTCCAACCACAAACGTCGCCTACTTGGCTTTTCTCGCATTCCCCGCCCCCTATTGCCTCTCATTTGCACCCCTCATACTGCCCTCTCTTTCCTACTACTACTTGCAGGTGATGTCGAAGTAATCCTGGCCCCACTAATATCCCCATAGACCATTCCAACATTGCCTGAACTAGCTCCCTGGGCAAAAAAGCTTAGTTAAACATTTGTAGCCTCCCATCCAGATTCCTCGATCTAGAAACCTGGGTGTCCCTATATAGTCTCACATTCTAGGTCTCACAGAAACCTGGCTGAAACCACATATCCTGATGCCACATGTGAGGGCTATACCATGCTACACCTAGATCAATCAGGTAAAAGGAAGGGTCTTGGAGTGGCACTGTATGTTAGGGAACCCTCTCAGCCACTACTTGTCATCTACTCTGACCACAAGTCCCTGTGAGTGACTCTTTGCTAAATTAACCCTGGGTTCTTAAAAATCTTCCACCTGGGTGCTGCTACAACCCTCCTGCCGGGGGTGTCCTTTGCTATTGAACCTCCTGGCTGGACTGGGACACCCTCTCTTTCCAGGGACACTACACTCCTCAGGGAGTTCAGCCTTAATTGGCTAATGCCCAGGAACCTGACTACTCCAATCTTCTAAAGATGCACAACCTAGTGCAAACCATTTCCATTCCCACAAGACACAATACCTGTATGCAGAACTCACCTTGCTTGACTGGGTGGCTACTAATAGAGAGGAAAAGTTCTTCAGGTAAGAAACTTGTCAGACTCAATCAGCGATCACCACCCAACTTACATTATCTGTTCCACCAAGACCAACCCCCAAATACCTGTCTTTCAGGAACTTAGGTGTCCTGACACCATCAGTCTCCTGGGAGATGTCTGAGCTGAGAAGTGACCTGCTCTCTATTCTCACTCAGATGTGACATCTGCTGTAGGTTTACTCATGGATGCCCGCCTCCTGATCCAGGACGGCACTTTCCGCTCACTACCCACAGAGTGAGAGGGGCTGAACTCACTGGATCTCCAAATAACTACTGACTCTGATGAAAGAGAGGATAGAAAGTGGGTTACTTATAAAACATCTCCCTCCCCATCCTCTGGAATGACTACAGGCACATGCGTAACATCAGCAAGCAAACTGCCAAGTCTCTGAAATGTAAATACTACCATGACCTGCAAAGTGACAATCTTAGCAACCACTGCCGCTTCTGGACCTCCATTGGTTCCTTGCTCAATCTGTGGACCCAGAACTCTGTCATTCAACTAAACTCCCTTCAGGCCTTTTGACTGGTCCTTTCATGTTGCCCAGGCCTTTAATAAAGAGTTTTGAGACCCTCTGCCTACCTCTAGTAAACTTTCTTCCCACCTGCCACTTAGTCCTGGTGGCCTGTCCTTCTCTCCTGCAGGGAACCCCCTTTCTACTTTAGGGCCATCTACATCAGGGAGACTATCAAACTTCTGAAGATCCTCCCAGCAGGGCAGCCCTGGTAGCAATGGTCTTTTCCCTAATTTCTTAGGCTCATCTCTGAACCCCTTACTTTCATCTTTACCTGGCACTAACCACATTAACCATGCTTGACTCCTGGAAACTTGACAAGGTTGTGCTGATATTCAAGGCTGGGACCCCTTTCCTGACAATTATAGGCCCATATCCATTCTCTCCCACCTGAGCAAATTCCTGGAAAAGTTGTCCATCATCAGCTCTCAGAGCATATTGGGAAATGAAACCTGCTGTGCCCTCAACAACATGGGTTCTGAAAACACTACAGCACCACATCAGCGTGGCCCACTTCACCAACCATGTCCTTAGAAACATGGACTTGGGGAAGGCCACAGGTGCAGTATTTGTGGATTTGACCAAGGCCTTGACCTTGTCAACCACTCTCCCTCCATGTTAATCTCCTCCACCTTGGCTGCTCATCTGAGACCTCCTCATGGTTCGGAGCTATCTTATGGGTATATCCCAATCAGTGAGCATTGGTTCAGCCTCCCTGGCCCTGCCTCTGTCCACAGGGTCACTAAGGCTCCATTCTGGACCCCCAGCTGTTTTTCATCTTTATAAACTCCTCCAGCTGATTGCTTCTCCTGTGAGGCACTATTGTGTGCAGATGATCTCGTCTTCTCCATAGTGACAAGTCCCTTCTGAACATATCCTTCATGCTAATCCTAAATTATGGTGCAGCCTACAATTGGTTTCTGTCCAACAGACTTTTGGTAATGAAAAGAAAACTAAATCAATGCTCCTTGTGTCCAAACCATACATTTCAAACATCACCAAATCAAATTCATCCTCTTAGTGCTGACTCTAGAAGCCCCAAAAAAAAAGGAACCATGGATGTTGTGGGGCACCTTGGAACTCAGAGGGGATTTTGCGACCTTGGAGCTTGTGGTGTCTGTGATATATCACTGGGACTGTGGACTTCGGTCTGTGAGTGGAATCCTTCTTTACCTGCTTTTGTATTGCGGTAGGGAGCACATGAAGTATCAACGTAGAAGTGGGTTTTGCTGCTTGCCTGGAATTATTGTCGGGCGGAGAGCACCCAGAGTCCGGAGGCAGCAAATGGAGGATTTTGACTCCCATTTGGATGTGGTGAGATCACTTGTTTGGTGTACGAGGACGGAAAGAAGCATCTTCTTCCCTGAATTTTTAGGTAGATGTTCCTTTCCTCTTGGTGTGGACAATTTGCAGGGTTTTGGGCTGTTCGTGAGGAACTGCAGGGATTTGAACCAGAGGTTCTTTCTCCTGTGGTTGCTGGTGAGGGACCTCAGCAGCTGGTGGACGGCTGGGGTTGCAGATTCCTCCTAGAGCAGCCTGCTACTCCTGTAGGTTTTACACTCCTGTAGAGGAGGAATTGCATTCTGCCTTTAGGGCCATGGCTTCTAAGTGGGGGATTGTGGCTGAATTTTTGGGTTGTGTTTTAGAGGGAACTCTGGGACTATATGGTGGTGGGGTCCCTTTTGAGGGTTCCTAAGGTTTCTTCATGGCGGGAGCAATTGCTTCCTCTCAGGGCCCTATTTCTGACCATAGCTGCTCAGCTTGATCCTGACTCTGGTGTCTTGGCCTGAGTACTGGAGTGTTTTCTGGAAAGGATCGAGAATAACTGGTCTTTGGGAAGAATCTTTGGTGACTAGACTAAGAGGGAGTGAGAGACCCTCTTGCTGCTTTTAAAAGGATTTCTTATTTGATCTTGAAAGTCTTCATTTGTTCTTAGATGCTGATTTATTGAGACTATTAGAGACTTGCATTTTGATTTTGGTTTAGAACTGAGGAGGGTGAGAGCCTCTTGCTTTTAAATACTCAGTAATTTCTGGACATTTGATCATCTGGACATTATTTATTTGGACATTTTTATTTTTGTTTGTCTGATTTAATTTGTTCAGTGTTTTTATATTTTATTTGGTTTAATTTGGGTTGTTTTATATTTTTGTTTTTGGGTTTAGTTGTGGGTGTGGGTATTTAATATGTGTAGAGAACCTGCCACCACGGTCGGACATTATTCATCCTCTGCTCTTCTCGTCCTCTGCCCTTTCTCCCCTTGCGTTTACAGTTGTCAACTTACCAGCGCTGTAGAGTTCTGGGGATTGTGCGGGGGAGGGGTTTTGGGTGTGTGAACAGTGGAGGCTGAATGAGCGGAACATCGATTGGGGTGGTGGAAACCAGAAGACGCCTGAGGCAAAATGGACTCTGGAGCGAGGTCATTCTTGTCTGGTTTCCATATCCAAGGGCACCACTACTATTAATGGTACCGGGCAAGTGGTCTGTACTGCTCCAGAGACCCGCTCAACCCAGGCGTGTTGTGCAATGCAAGATCCATAAGAAACAAGACTGCAGTTATTTTGCTAACCACAGACCAATCTATAATCTTCCCTTTGCTGGGAATGTTATTGAGAAAGTAGTGACTGCACAATTGGAAAACCATTTAACCATCCATGACATCTACGAACCGCTCCAGTCTGGTTTTGAAAGAGGCATAGTATCGAGACAGCACTGATTCGGTGCTCAATGATCTCCTGATGGCTAGAGATCAGAAGAACCGCTCCATTCTTGTTCTTCTTGATCTTTCATCGCCTTTGACACTGTGGACCATGGGGTGCTTCTCACACACCTGGAGTTCATCTGTGGCCTGTCGGGTACAGTCCTCAGTTGGTTTAGATCTTTCCTCACTGACAGAACTCAGAGAGTGGTGTTGGGGATAAATTCTTCCTGCCCGGTCTCTCTGTCATGTGGGGTTCCCCAGGGCTTGGTGTTGTCCCCATGTTGTTCGCCGTGTTTATGCTGCCCTCGGACACATTATAAGAGGGTATGGGCTGAGGTTTCACTGCTACACAGATGATACCCAGTTCTACCTATCTTTTGCACCCAACCAGGATAGAGCTCTCTCAGTCTTTAATAGCTGCCTCACTGAAATCTAGTGCTGGATGAATTCAAGCTGGCTGAAGTTGAACATGGAGAAGATGGAGGTAATGGCTGTGGACCGGGTCATAAGGTGAGAGGATGGAGCTGGTCTTCCCTCAGGTTTATGTCGGAAGGTGTCCAGTTCCCTACCTCTGAACAAGTGCAGAACTTGGGGTGATTTTGACAATGAGCTGGCACTGCATTCGCAGGGTGTCATCAGTTGTCAAACTTTCCTTTACCATCTTAGGAACATTGCCAGATTAAGCACCTTGTTCCCCTGCTGATGTGCCAATGTTGGTCCACGCCTTTGTGACTTCATGCCTTGATTATTGCAACTCCTTTATCTAGGGCTTCCTGGGGTTGATATCCGCCACTTGCAGCTGGTGCAGAATGCTGCGGCCTGGTTATTGATGGGTGTTCATCGTACCTGTCATATTTCACTGGTGCTACGTAATCTGCACTGGCTGCCAATTCAGTGGAAGATCACCTTTAAAGTTGGTCTTTTGACTTACAAAGCCCTACATGGACAAGTTCCAGACTACTTGAAAGAGCTTTTGGTTCCCTACTGCCCTATGAGATCTCTCCACTTGGTGGATGAGGGTTGCTAGAGATTCCAAGGTTTCTTTAAAATCTTCAGGCGCTCAGTGCTTTTATGTATGATGCTCTGACCTCTGGAATTCTCTACCCGTCCCGCTTCATCAGTGCATTCATGGAGAAATTTAAAAGGCCTTGAAGACCTATTTGTGGTCGAAGATTTATTTTAATTATTGTGATTTTAGGAGCTCAGATTATTATGTATTTGTCTTATTTATTATATTGTCAAGTATTGTAAAGTGCCTTGAATTTAAGAAAGGCGAGTAAAAATAAAGTTTTATTATTATCATTATTATTATTATTTAAAAACAATTTCTCAGCTTCAGATGCTTGGGTGTAATCCTAGACTCTCCTCTCATTTGTGGAACACACAAACAATATAGTGTGTGGGGTCAACCAGAAACTTGGGTTTGCTTTCTCCCGACATAAACACTACCTGACCACTGAGGTGCCCATAGCCATTGCCCAGGCAACCCCCTTATTGATTACTGCTCCCCATTTATTCCCATGTGTCCTCTGTACTGTGCTCCAGACTTAACTCTGTCTATAACAACATCTGTCAGTTTGTGCTCAGGTCACCATACTCTATGCACCACTATGCTTTGTATCAGTCACTAGGGTAGCTCGCACTCTAAGGATGGTACGATTATGCCCTTGGCTACATTGTCGACAACACCCTGAGAGGTGGCCAGATGTCCCCGTATTCATCCCTCCTCAAGGGCAGAGTAACACACAAGTGTCTGCTTGACTCATTGATCCCCCTGCTGGAAGTCCCTAGAATCTCCACTGTCATGGGCAGTAAAGCTGCTTCCAACGCAGTCCCCACTATGTGGAACAAGCTCCCTGTATCTCTCCACTCGACCGACTCTCACCTCACCTTTAAAACCCATCTGAAATCCTGGTTGCTGAATGAAGCCAAATGCTCATGCTTACCCAGGTCATGCAGTTCCTCCTCCATATCAGAATCCTCATCTGTCCCTCCCTGTTAATGGTTCCACCACTTCTGGGTGCACCTTCTCCTACTTTTCACAGAACTCTCTTTCTTTCTATTCATGGTATAGCACTTACAGTGGTGTCCCCAGGATGAAACCAATTCTGCAGCACTTTGAAGCACTCTGCAGAATGCTGCAGCTGACCTACTGAATAAAGCAATGTAATTTGAATGGCAATTGGTCCTTTTTGTCATTCGAAACTATGATACTGCCAGGATGAAGTGAATGCCACAGTTACCTGCATGACAAACAGGACTAATTGCCATTGAAATTACATTGCTTTATTCAGTAGGTCTGCCAAAGCATACTGCAGAGTTCTTTAAAAGTGGGTTTCATACTGGGGATGCCACTGTATATTATTTGAGTGTACATGTCAATTTTCCTGATTTTATCTAAGATGTGTACTGACCTACTCAACGCACTGTACCTTTCTGCAACCATTTGTGCACATTAACTCCAAGTGTTGCTGTTACCCTTGTTGTTGATGCCTGTGCTACATGTCATGTAACTTGTTTCATTTGTATTCATTGTGCCATCTTCATGGCCTGGGTTGTGCCTGACTTTATGCACTGTGTGCCTTATGCAACCATTTTGTGTACAATCGCATCCTAAGTGTTGATTTTACCATATTGTTGATGCCTGTAATCCTTGTCATATAATTTGTATCGATGTACCTCATTGTCCCATCTTCATGGCACAGGTCGTGCCTGAAAATGGTCCATTGGATCAGCGCACCCACCCACAACCAGAGACATAAATAAATAAACATAGAGGATTTATTATCTCTTCTCATAGACAATTTTGTTTGTTGTGGATACCCAGCCAGCTAATACACTTCCAGGATGGAAAATTAGATAACCTTGGTAATAAAAATATAAAATCTGTGGGGAAAACAATTTAGACTGAGAGGCCTGGAAATAAGTAACTATTACAATCAAAACTAAACTACTTTTTAAATTGGCCCCATTTTTAACACAGTAATTAGCTATCTATATAGTTTGAGACCTTTTAACAAAAACAGAAAAGGATGATTTTGATCTGCTGCAATTTCAACATTGCTAATAATAACAATCTGTCTATTTAACTTTAAAAGGGCTTACTTCATTTTCCTGTAGCACAACAGCCTGTAATACAAGTTTCAAAGAAAGGTCACACTCTGGTATACCAGAATTGAGATGCCTTAGGCTGAAACAAACACAGAGAAACACATTTTCTAGGTTGTATAATATAAAACAAGCACACTTTACATAAAGAATTTAGTAAATAAATAAAAAGATTAACCACACCTTAATATAAGATGTTATCTGAATAAAATACTTACAATCAATGGCTTTAGTTGAAAAATTTTCACCCATGCAGACTGTTGATGAACAACTGAACAGCAGCAGTGTCTAGCTCTGACTGCTGAGTAAAAGGGTTAGGCTCAAATATTCAAAACATTGTCACAGGCAAAATTAGCACTTCCGTAGGCAAACATAGCCAGGAGGAAAAAGCAAGCTATATTCAAAAGAATAGCCCAGTGTAAAACCTATTGAATATAGCATGCAAAGGAAGCTGGGGAAATGAGGCCTGGAGGCAGGGCAAAAATAACCAGGAATAAAACAGCACCGAATATCGCAAAGAAGACAGCACTAAATATCGCAACTAGTCAGGCAGTGTAAACACCCAGAGGAATACGGTGCAGAGGTGAGCCTGCCATGCCCTGGAGCACATGCAAGGAAGAACAGCCTGAAAGTGACTCCAAGAGCCGACAGCAGTGCAAAACCCAGAATATGTCACACACCCAGGCATGGAAAGGCGAACAACACCCAGGAGCCCTGAATGGAAACCAAAGCAAAGGAGAAACCCATGTAAACCCCATGCACCCAAAAACAACACTGGACACAGGAATGTCATGAAAGTGTAATGTATTAATGAAAATGACAAAAGAAAGGCAATAACAAACAGAACAGCAACAACAAGAACAACAATATATACAACAAATAGTGCCGAGCAACGTTAATACAAAAGAATAACCACTACAAATCCTACTAAAACAACTACTGCTACTACTACTAATACTACTACTGCTACCACTATTACTACAACTACTACTACTACACCTAATACTACTACTACTACTACACCTAATACTACTACTACTACTACACCTAATACTACTACTAATACCATGACTACTAATGCTACAACTACTAAAACTACCAGTGCTACAACTAATACTATGACAATTACAGCTACAATTACAAAAATTATTGCTGCTACACCTACATGTACTACCTGAATGAAACAAGCAAAAGTCAGGATGGAGAAGTGAAATGAAAAGGAGGGAACGGGAAGGGACACAGATAGAAAACAGGAACACAATGCGGCAGCAAACCAAGCAGTCCATTAGCGGGGCGGGGTCTAAGCGAACAGAAAGGGGAACAGTGCCACTGCTACATGCCCAATGGTTCTGACAGTCTCGCCTCCAGCACAGCAGCCACCCTCCTTGTCTTAGACATGAGCACCATCTGCTGCTCAATAATGGTCCTCTGGTGCCGGACAAGCCTGCATAGGAGGTTTTCAGTCCCTCTGATGCCTCAGGCTCATCGCCCACAAGGAGGACCTCTGTGGACCCACAGGAGGAAGGGGAGCATGTGAGAATGGGAACCCAGCATGGAGGCACAATGCAGCCACAGGACAGCATGTCCCAGCAGCCATGCCCACGTGGTGATGAGGAACACAATGGAATGCACACTCCAACAGGTGCCCGCATGGCAGGGCTGGATGACACAGGCAACAACTGACAACCCAATGGACACGGATATGAGTGGTAGACCACTGACAAAACCGTGGCATAGTGGACACCTCTAACCCAGCACTGCACACAGTGAGACAGTGCTGCCACACAGGCAGGCCCTGAGACAGCAGCAACAGTGGGCCATGCAACGATATGCACACGGACTGACACACATTGGGACATGCTGCCCACAGTAACTGAACAATGTAACACAATGCAGAGCACAACCACAACAGCATTGGACACAGCAACAACATGGTATGATGGCAGGCAGCCAGAATGAAAGTTCTGCAAGGCATGCGGCACTGACAACACCCACTGCAGCAGCACGCACATTGGAGGCATGCATGGCAATACCATGGCACACATGACCACAGGCCATGGTCCACTAGTGGCGGGACAAACAGTGGGCGGAACACATGACCAGTACAGTGCCGCACAAGCAGCCATGCTATGGCAGATGCCATATACCCCAGTGGTGGCCACAACAACATTCACAGGAGGGAACCAATGCACACCGCCATCCCATGCACCGCACAAGCATGACTGGCATACAAACACCAGGCATGGCAGGGACAGTGGATCAGCAACTGGGTGGGAGCAGTGAATCCTCACCACTGCTGGATGCAAGAGGCAGACATGATGGGTGGAGACACACTGACTGGGAGAACACTAGGGCACTACCTCACCCCAATGCAGGTACAGTGTCCGAGCACCAGCCAGCCTCTGCCATGGCCCACCATGCCATACAAGCGGCCACAGTACAATGCACACACACTGGCAGGGTGATGCAGGCACAATGCCACCCCACAGCACCCTGGGATGTACATGTGGACACAACCAGTATGCACTACAACATGCCTAGCAGCACCCCTGCACCCTAAACATGGTTGTGTGAACAGCACATGTCATGTGAGCTGCAGAACAGTCAGGCAGGGCAACCAATGGCAATGGCAACACATGCCAGAACAGCATGTAGGCCCCACACAGCCCCCCGACAGGCACAGCACATGGCTGCTGCATACCCAGATACATACCACACCCTGCCAGACTGGTGTCCCACAGTACCATGCTGCCAATACTATGGTATACAGCAGACAGCCAGACACACAATGGGAATAGTACTGGCAGTCCATGGAAATACCCACCCATTTCACAAGTTATTGAGTGTGGAGAAAATCGGTGTACTCATGCAATAGGCTCCGATTTTCAGGGCTGCTCTCTTCCACCTGCTGAGGCATTGGCGACACCCTCCACTGGTTCCTGGTGCTGTCCTGGTGCCCTGCTGGTCCATGCTCCCTGACCCTGTCTGATTGCTGCACTCTGCAGTGGAAGAGGGAACAGCACTGTTACTACCATGTGAGCCCAGAAAGCACGCCATAGCAGTGTCCATGCTACACTCAGCATCCCTAAACAACCCCACCCCATGCCACAGGTCACATGGCACAACGCATGCACATGGCTCCCCTGGATAGGCACACCATGTTACTCATGCCATGGCCAGTCCCAGACAGGCACAGACACTATGGACCATTTCAGGGCACTGTGCACACAACGTGGCACGCCAAGGCAATCATGTTGTGGACCTTGGCCACATGCAGGTGATCAGTGGCATGGCACACACCCTGTGGTGGAGGTGTGGTGGATGCTGGGTCCCCAACAAAAGAATTGTCCACCCATGTGTACAGCTTGCAGAGCTGCATGCAGACCCTTGCCAGCATACCCATGCACGGGCCAACATGGCTGGGGCCAGGCCTGTGGTGTATGCAGCAATCGGAGGTGATATGGTCCATGGCTGCAACATACAGCATCACAGATCATCCAACATGCCAGATCCCTGGGTGACCAGTAGCCCACACACCACCGCACCCATACACCCACAAACCCCAGAAGAAATATCACACATCCCCACATGTAGCCAATGGCACCTGCAACACCCATGAGCACTCTTGAAGGTCTGTGTATGGGATGGACCACAGCCACACACACACACACACACACACACACACACACACACACACACACTCACACACTTACACACCTGTGCACGGTGCCGGGTTATCACTTACTTGGCATGGGCACAGTCTCATCATGTACCATCTGGTGGTACCTGTCCAGCTGTAGCCACTGCCATCTCAGCAGGTCCGCATACCTGTTCCTGCATTTCTCCATTGCACAGGATTCCCATCCTGGCAGACAGGCAGTGGGCGATGGATGCCCACATCTGCTGCCGGCACATCCCTCCCTTACCTCTCCAAACAGGCGTCAGTGCCACTCCTACTAGTTGAACAAGGTTTGCGGTCTCAATGTCACCCCAATGCCTGTCCCTATGCAAAACCTTCTGCTGCCTATGCTGCCCAGACATGGGCCTGACAGTGTATTGCACTCCAAAAGTGACACTGGAGCACACCTGCACCTGGAAACACTGCCATTGCATAGCACCGCTGTCTGCTTTAGCACGGCACAACCTGGAAGTATGCGTGAATGCACATGCGCAGCCCACCATGACCCCATGCTGCTGGCAGCACATGCAAATACCATTGTGCAAATGCACATGAGCGCGATTACACCATGCTGCACGGACATGTTAGCATGACCAACAGCATAACTGCCAAGATGTGCAGCAGCGCAGTGAAGTGTAGTGCAGCACTATCACCACAGTGCCAAGCACTACACTGACAGACAGCCCGCACTAGCCCTTTGCCTGGTGCTATCTACTTGCCCGGTGCTAACAGATGTGATATTCAGAGGCTGCATGCAGATCAGGCCACTTGTGTGTATGCAAAGGGCAAACAGGGTGATTAGCATATCATTACTGCCTCATTTGCCTGCCTAACAGGCAGGATCTCCCAGCTGTGCTATATAAGTGCAAGCAGTACTCCTCCTGTTTTGTCAGTAGGGGACTGCATTGTTCAGCAGGTGTTAGAGACACATCGAAGCACACTGAGAAGGATGTCCAAGGAGACAGCAGCAACTTGCAGGTCTGTAGACCACGTGAGGCCAGGACGCAGTACTGTACAGGGGTGTAGGCTGTGCTCTGCAATGTCCACACATGCGTACAGCCAATGAACTCGCATGGGACATTACCCACGCCTGAATGCTACCATGACGGCACAACAGTGCTCTGTCTATAGTGCTCAAGGGCAGTGTGCATGGCCACCATCCAGGCGGCATGTCCCAGGTGTTACATCTGTGTAGACATGATCACAGAGAGTCATTGCTGATGCTATGTGTTGCTGGTCCAAACAGTGTGTGTGCACTGTACCCCGGGAGGGACCATGGACACACATTGGCCTGTATATGCCCTTGGACGTATGTGGTAGTGCATGTGCTGTGACTGTGTATGAGGCCATGCACACCATATGGCTGTGTTGTCCATCATGGCAATCATGCAGGGCACAGGGGCTCATAGCCACAAGGCAGCAACACAGCCACTGCTGGCACTGTCTGCACCTTGCACAATGCAAACACCTTGTGGCATTTGTACCCTATCAATATGTGGTGTGTGTGGCATGCACAGGGCCTGCACTGCGCTGCGACAGGCATTGCATGGTAGGTGTGTAGGTGACATGCACAATGTGACCAGGTTCTGTTGTGCACTGCTTGTACACCACAGTGTGTGACTTGTGCCTCACTCATGTCCCTCACAGGTGATGCTACCAGCCAGGGGGCGGATCGGGCACTTCATGTTTTCAAATGACAAGCTCAGGGCCCTGGTACATGGGGTCAAGGAGAGGAAGCAGGTGCTAGGAGGCACATGGTCACAGATGCAGTGGTGTGCAAGCTGTGGGATGAGGTGACAGTGGAGGTCAATGCTGTGGGTGCAGAGCACGGACGCCATTCATAAAAGATCGAATGACCTGCTGCGATGGGTGAAAGAGGAGGAGGCACAATGGCTCCAAGAATGCCTGAGGACCGGTGGAGGCCTACAGACCCTAGCACAGTGCAAAGGGGCCCACTTATGACCCTGGTTGCCTCAACTCTGCGTCCCATGGTGGTTGGTGGGTAGTCAGAGGTGGGTATGAGGCGCCTCACACCAACTAGGACATATATGGTACAGCATGCATCCACCCGCACAGCATGACAGCTCTGGGACCAGTGATGCACCATCCTACCATTGTGTTGCCTGCATTTCACACCCATGGTCAGGTCACATTGTGCTCATTGTATGCCTGACACACTGTGGTGTGCCCGTGTTGCCAGTGCAGGGCAAGCACCACTGCACTGGTCCTGGTTCTGTGCACCATGGTAGTTTGTAGTGCATGGGGACATGATCTGCATAATCAGGGACTGCACTGTGGGGTGCAAGGACATGCTGTGGGTCAGATACCTTAGGGTGCATGTCACAGTGGTGGGACTGGCCTTCCGTGCACTGTACTGGTCACTGACACTGTCTTTCCCATTTCACAGTGGTGGGTGCACAGCAAGCAGTGGTCCAGCGATAGCCAGCACAGTTGCCCTGGTGCAGGAGGTGGAGGACGAGCCGACATGCCATCAACATCGCCATGGGGGCCCTGCATGGATAAACTGTAACAGTGCACAGGGGGAAGGCCTCTGGACATGGTTCCCAGTGGGCACATACGAGTCCTCAGATGAGGATGCTGGACACTGGAGGCTAGTGTAGGCTCGAGGATGCACTGGTGGAGGACCTCAGTGGTGGCCAAGTTGTCATCCTAATGATCACAAGCAACCATGGCTCTGAGGGTTCAGAGCAGGAGTACTACCTGCCTGTGGAAGGGACTGTGTATGGCAGCATAGGGGTGGGTCCTGCTGGGGACACACACGTGGGCACCATGGGGTACGCACATGCTGACATTGGCATCCTTCAGCAATAGGACATTGGTGGGGGGTGTACAGTATGCGCCTGCTGGAGATGCACCATTGGACATGCGCTGCCATCCACAGGATGCGGTTCTGGCCCCACAACCTGTACAACACACCATCATGCCACTGCAGCTGCAGGCCCAACACCAACAGCCACCTGCCCAGCTTCCCGACATGCCCAATAGCAGACACTGCCAGCCATGGCCCAGTGCGGTGCTGCACCTTCAAGGCCAGATGGGGCAGGGGTCCAGGCCTCTGCTCCAGGCTGTCATATCATCCCAGCAGGAGGCACAGAAGGACCTGCATGGCTTTTGATGGGAGGTGTGGCATGAACTGTCACAGTTCAGGGAGACTGTGGGCTCGGTCCTTGCCTGTGCTGAGCAATGGGCAGAGGAGAGGATGATGATCGCCCTGGCCACAATTGACTGTGGCTTTATGGGTCCCATCGCCGCTGTGAGTGATCTTGCCATTGTGCTGCAGGAGGTGCACAGTGGGCAGTGGGTTAGTATGCAACACGGGCGTGGCTGCAGCACACTTGTTCACGGGAAGGCCTCTAGTGGTCACAGGATGGGCATGGGCTCCAGCACGACTGCATCTCCATCCTCCATAGGCACCTTGTGGCATCATGGCCACCCACCCACCCAGGATGGGTCTGCAGGTCATCAAGGATGGGACGCAGGTGTTCCACCCTCCTGACATCACCACAGTCCTCAACCAACATCTCATCCACACAGGCATCCCTAGCTCTGTGTCCCATGCACAAGGGGTGTCATGTACAAGGTGGAGTCACCATAGAGAGGCACTGCTGCTGTGCACAGTCTCTCTCACACACACACACACACACACACACACACACACACACACACACATATGCACACCCATGGTCCATTGCCCACACTCACACCTCATCACAGACACCTCCACCACACACACCGCTTACACCCACTATGACTGCCCACTTTGCTCACATGCGTGTCCTGCACTGCATACTACACACATATCCAGGTCTCACAGTAGCACTTACACCGTGGATTGCACATGATTAGTACATTGTCACCACTGTAGTGGGTTTATGCACATATTAAAGTATCTGTTCATGTACTGTCTATTGCCTTTGTTGTATTTACTCACCGTCCTGTCTGGGCCAGTGTCCTGATGATGCCATGCCTGTGCTCCAGGTCCCTGCGTGCCATTCAAGGATCTCTCCTCTTGAGTTTCTCTTGAGTTGATCTACTATCCCCTGACCTCTGGCTCTGGGTCACTGTTGGCTTGTTCTTCAGGGTCAGGTGCCCATATCCCATGGTTCATTGCCATGTTGTATAGCATAAAACAGGCTAAGATAATACAGCATACCTTCTGAGGCCTGTACTGTAGGGCAGCACCTGGTTTAAGCAGCGGAAGCACATCTTTAACATGCTAAAGACCCTCTCTATGATGTTCCTAGTTGCAGCGCAGCCTCATTGTGCCTCTCTTCAGCCACTGAGGCTGGCCAGGATACAGGTGTCAGCAACCAGGGTCACAGGGATAGGCACTGTCCCTGTGGAGAAATGTGCACCTGTTAGTGTTGCTGTTCTGCTGTCTGCCCATTTCCGCTGTGGATCCCCTGTGTTGATGTCCCCCCCCCATCCTTGCATACCCTGCTTGTCCCACCCCACTGTGGGTGTGTGCATGTCGTGCCTGCCCAAACTCACCGACAAGGTGCCCACTGGGTATCCTGCCTCTTCAAAGGCCTGGTACAGCCATGATTGGTGCCAGATGAAGGCGCCATGGGCACTGCTGAGGTACTGCACAAAGACATTGCTGATGCACCCTGTCACATCGCGCACCACCTGGCAATTGATGGGGTGGTACCTTCCTGTTCACATATATTTCACTGCCATCATCAGGTGGTGCATGGATGGTGACATGGGTGCACCTAATGGCACCAAGCACCGCTGGTAGGTGCCAACTCAGTAGAACTGCTGCATGGTTTCTCAGCGCTTAGCTGCTGTGCTGGGGAATACAATGAATTCACCAGCATGTGGCAGGAAAGCATCTAGGAACTGGGTCAGGATGCGACAGTTGGCAGATCATGCATGCCCCTGTGGTGTCCCCATTGGTTGTTGAAATGTCCCTGTGCCTAGGAAGCACATTGTTGCTGTCACCTTCTCCTCCACTGTCACGGCATGGCTGCATCTGGTGTTGAGGCTGCAGCTGCTCATGCAAGAGTTCACATAACTGCCTCAACATTCCCAGTTCATCCTGTACTGGCCAGTGATGTGGTCATCAGGCAGGGTCTTGAAGGAGACTCTGGGCCAGTACTAGCTGTGTGCAGCATATCTTATCCTTGGCCTGCATTGTGGAAATGTTGGGCCTGCTCCTTCTTCCTCCTCCACTATTTCTGCCATTAGGTGCAGCAGCACTGCATCTGGGCCTAGTGCCATGTTGATTTCCTGCTCTGGTCACTCCCCTCTGAGGTTTGCCATGGGATAAGATCTGCTTTTTATAGGCTGTAGCCAGCGCTGTGCAATGTGTCACAAAATGCAGCCTTGCTTAGCGCTATCACCCTGAATATCACATTGCGATGTATGCTCATTCCTGTCTCTTCACTTTGCCCCTTGCATACATTATGGGTTTGCCCTGCACTATTGCGGTTAGCGTGCGCTATCTGCTCCTTTGAATATAGTAGACCTGTGCAAACTCGCGCTATTCCTGTGCAAGCGGTTTTGGCTACAGAATGCTTTGAATATCTGGGTCTTAGGCTTTTAACTACAGCCTGGGAAGTGTCCCAGATATACCACGTGACCTTATGGTGTGAAACTGAAAACTGAAAATAAAAGTTTATAAAATGTACCAAAATCATCCTATTTGCTTAAAAAGAGACAGTTTTAAATAGCAGAGCAGCACAGACAAACCTTACCTTATATATGAAACCTGCTTATATTCTTACAAGCAGGGGTCCAACAATTTTAGTTTTCAGACCCTTTGGTTTCAATATGAACCACAAACTAAAGAGTAATAATTGTTTTAACTCTCTCACAAAATCTTGAAAAGGTTTAATTCAGGAAATGTCATAATCTCATATAAATGTAACTGTATTGTTAAACAAAGCTACAGTATGGGCTCCTGGGAAGTATTTTAGTTAACTCTGAAGGTTGCCCAGCTTAGACTTTAACAAATAGAACTCCTGCACATAAAACCACAGTCTCTAGTCAAGGACACAGATTGTGCCTCTTGGCTGTAACAGTGCACCTGGAGCTATAACAATTCCACTGTAGCTATCACAGTTTCATAGCAGCTAGATCACCATTGATCTCCAACCGTGTACCAAATTCCCACCTTCACTTCTACTGGAGCAGCATTTTTAAACATTTTTAAATACATTTTGTTATTGTTTTTCTGTGTGTGAATATAGTGCACAAGAAAGGGCTGGAACCTGAAGTTCTCTATTCATGACAAGTACAACAGGGTGATCACAGTGCAAGCTTCCCCACAATGCCCGCCAGTGTGCCTCAACTCTACCATGAAGGGACCACCATAGGTGAGAGGATAGTTCAGACTCCATGTCCATTCAGTCCTTGGCCTCTCGATGTGAGACTGCCAACAAGGGTGCCAGTGGTTTTGCTCTAAACCAGATGAGTTTGAACCAAATCAGGGCACTGATCTTTTGGCACCCCTAGAGAGACTGTTATCTGTTTGCTGTTAGCTGAATAACTCCAGTCCCAATTTTCTCAGTCTTTCTGATTACCTTGTCAATTTGCCGACTCGGCATCTTGGAGGCTGTCTTCCTTTCCTCCCTTTTGTCTCTTATATCTCCTTCACCCATCTTCACCATTGAGATGCCGGACTGCCAGCTTTCTAAGATATATTGGGGCTATGAATAAAATATAAGAAGCAGTGGGGAACAGTATAAAATCCAATAAAACAAACAATTCCATCCCTCAGGCAAAGGGCATAACCTTTAAAAAGTACAGTCAAGCATAATCATGTAGCACTGCAACTACTGCTCAGCACACAGTGATCTTCATGGCAGCCATCTTCTGTTCCCTGCTGACCTGTATAAGTAGAGGGTTTTCCATTTTCTTTGATCCACTAGAGGTATGTCCACACAGCCCCGCAATGAAAAGGAAATGGCACAATCTTTGTAGCAGGAAAGATACTATAATTACTGATGACCCCTTTGATACACGGAGTTGACCAGTGTTTCAAATGCTATGATAAATAGTAGAACCAGATATTACAGAGTTTTATGTCACTCGCCTCTAGTGCAAAACCTCAATGGCTCGTAGACTCTGTGTGAGTGGTTAGAACACCTAAAGAAACATGGCAGCTCCATTTTCTGTTTTGTAGGAACCACAGTAATCATTGCCTCTACTCTCCTTTCAGGTAACTTTTCAATTTTTTCGAGTATTTATCTGACTGATCCTGCCTTTACAATACAAAAATATATCTGGTTGATACTGCTGTTGGTAGGCTTTGGTTGCAGTTTTGGCAGACAGCAGGACAGATCAGGACTGGAGCATGGTTAACTGTCTACTGATTGTGATTCCCAAGTCAATTCCACAGTGCAACTAAACAAACAAGCATTTGTCAGTGCTGAATGTTTGCTTGCTGGCATTGGCATTGGTAGTGTAGGAGTTACAGAGTTGCATAATGGGAATGGCAGTGAAGTATTGAACTGAAGCCAACCCCACCACCACCCTGCAGATACGACAGGCATTGAGGTGTGCCTTTAGTCGCCAGGGCATAACGCCATGCCATTTCACCACACCCTACCCTGCAGACACCTACGCGTCACGGTGTGCCTTGGGGTCTCTGGCCCTTATGTTCACCACATTCCATCAGAAAACACGTGAGATGGATGCTGTATAGGAGAATGGGGTAAACTTTGGGGCCAAAGAGTCCAAATCACACCTCTCACTGGCTGCAGGGTGTGGGGTGAATGGTATAAGCATTACAGGCGACAATCCCAAATCACACCCCTGATGCCTGACAGTCTCTACAGGGTGGGGCATTATGGTCAGAAACCCTAATGCCTCAGGCATTTGTTGGTATTTTCACTCCAAATTTTCAACATGTTTTTTTTTGTGACCCCACCTCATGAACAGTGGCAATATCAGTTCTGGCAAAAGCTGATTTTGCACAGTGACTATGCCATTTGGCACCACAGGTGCGAAACACATTTCTAAAAGGATGTGAAAAATGACAGATGTACTGTTCACGGGAGGTGTAAAATGGCAATGATGAGAATCTGCAGTGAAAATATTAAAAAAACTGGTGAAGTCACAACGCAGATAAAAACTGTGCAAAGCACACCTGTAATGTAATTAGTTTAGGGATTTTTACAGCAGATTGTCAACACAGCCATTTTGGGACCTCCGCTCATAAACAGTGTCACTGTGATTTTCTTAATCTGTCCCGAACAGTGATTTCCACAGCGACCATGCATTTCTGAGCTGGAAGCAAAACACATTTCGTCCATGGTGTGAAAAATGACAGCTGTACTGTTCATAAGTGAAGGCGGAAAATGACAAGTGGTGAAAATCTGGACTGAAAATATTACAAATTCTTGAACTTATGAGGGTATGAGAAACCGGCGCAATGCTCGCCTCGTAACACAGTCATTTTAAGGACTTTTGTCACCAAATTTTAACATAGCCATTTTAAGACCTCTGCTCATGAACAGTGTCACTGTGATTTTCTTAATCTGTCCCAAACATTGATTTCACACCGGGCTGCACCATTGTGGGCTACATGGGCTGAAACACATTTTGGACAAGATGTGAAAATGACAGCTATAGGAGATGTGGTAAAATGGCAATGTTGAAAATCTGGAGTAAAATATTAAACATTTGCGAACTTACAGCGTGCGTGGGAACATACCGCAATGCACGTTCATAAATTAGTATTTGGGAATTTTTCTGCAAATTTCAACATAGGGTTTTTGGGGCCTACCTCATGAATTGTGACACTGTCATTTTGTAAATCGGTCCTGAAAGGTGGTTCCATGCAGTGACTGCAAAATCACCTTTTGGGGTCAATTAACACCATGACAGTACCAGAATTCATTAGGAGGGACCCAAAACCCCATGTTGAAAATTTGGTGCCAAAATTCCAAAAATGCCTGAGATATGCATCAAAGTTGAAAACCCTATTTATTCCATTATACAGTTTACCAGCAATTCTTCAGTTTACGGTTGGCTTTGAAGAGTGCAGACATGTTCCTGGTCCAAAGAAGATTGTCTCACCAGCTCCAAAGGTAAGTATGGGGTGAGGTGGGGGTGTGGGGGTGAATGCGAGAGGGTGGGCATGGGTTGGGGGCAAGACAATCAACGAGGGACCGCTTTTTTTTTTTTTCAGGTGTCTGTTTTCTTTTAAGGAAGATGACGCGGACTTGTGCCACACTGGGGTGGGCTCCCAGCATGGCAGCTGGAAGATTTTTGGAGGGTCAGTGGAGCCAAGGGGATTGGGCACCCGTCAGCCATACAGATGTGTGCCACGCTGGGTTGGGCTCCAGCATGGCAACTGGAAGTCTGTTTTTTGGGGAGTTTAATTGAGCTGATCGGGGGATTGGGTGTCTCGCCGCCATTCTCACTTATGTCACGCTGGGTGGCCCCAGCGTGCCACCTAGAACTCTGGGGAGGGCAGGATGGAGCCGACGGGATTGGCTACCCCTGTCAGCCATACTGAGTGCGGGGAGTGCACCAGAGACGCCAATGGGTTGGGGAATATTATTACACTACTGATCAGGTGTACCAACAGACAACAACTGCGACTACTTTTCAGTCTCTTTGGGGTTCCGTTTTTCCTGCTTTTTGTCAATGCCGCTCCTACCCTGAATTCTGACTCAACATTACAAGGATGGCAATTAGATCTTTTTCGAAACATTCCAGAGATGTCATTTAGTCACTTGCCTCCTCCTGGAAAGATCATCCTAGGAAAGTTCACTTCAAGTTGAATTTATGTTCAAGGAAGAGAAAGCAGAGACGATACAAGCAGGATTGCCGCAACACGCTAATCAACACTATCTTGTCACTGCTCTCTCGAAGCTGTCTGTTCCTTTCAACTTACACCACTGCATTTTCAACTGCTATCATAGACAGCTGCAGTGTTCATTGGTGTACTGTGGCTGTGCCTGCAAACACACTGACTGAACTGGAAGACAAGATGCCACACCTACAATAACTCGAATGATGGCAGTATGTTTTGCACATGCGCAAGCAAACATAAAATTAAAACAAAAAAGAAAAAAGACTGAAACAGATAGAAAGTGTGTGTGTGTGTGTGTGTGTATGTGTATATGTGTGGTCTGTTTGTGTGTGTGTGTATGTACCACTCCAGTACCTTTGGCATTCCTCCCTTGCACAAGTAATTATAAAATAATGCCTGTGCAAGGTGTGTTTTAGGAGGATTTTTCACACACTTCGTGTGTGATAATCTCACAACCCCTTAAACTTCACTCTGGGTTTATGGATTATCACAAACCTTGGGGGCATGATTCAGAAGAAGATGCACCAGTGCATCTCGCGTGCCCCAGTGCAGGGAGATGCACCAAGTGCAAAATGGGCGATTCACAGGGAGGCACAGGAGATGCCCCCATCACATCCCCACTGTGAATAGCACAGGGTGTCCCACCCAGGATGTGCCAGGGCATCCCAGGCTACGCCGCGCATCCCCATGTTAGGCTGTGAACCTTCGGGCAGGGCATCTCAGGATGCCGCGACCAAAAACATGATTCAGCCAGGGCATGCAATGAGGCCATTAGGCATGCATGGTACAATGGGGCCATTAGATGCCATTATGGCCCCATTAGCATTGCGCCTGCAGGATGCCCTGGTGGAATGTGCAGAACTGTGAGCCCCATCACACAAGCATGCCCCTTCCTGCTACAATGCCTTGGTAAATGCCACTCCTGTCAGTGGTAAAGAAATGCAGAACCCCACCCAAAGCCCCTGGTAAGTCACCCTCCACGGTGGTGGTAAAGAAATGATGTATCCCCCTTCCAGCCCCAAGCCCCGTTGAAGCCACACTCGGTGGCGTCCGCATTACTCGAACAAACCCCTCCCCGGCACCCCAACCCACCCTGTTCGACACGAGCTACCATACAACCTGATGCCCATCGGCTTCGGGTTGTATGGTAGCTGTTATTGCAAGACAACCTGTCAGCGGTGGCCATGGCAGTGTGCGGGTGGGCTGAGCTGCCTGCTGACAGTGGACCCTGCTGGAGTGGGGGAGAGGGTGAGTTGGGGTGCCTGGGGGTTGTTCCATAACAGATGTCTGCCATGGAGAACAGCTTCAATGCGGGCTTGGGTCATGGGGAGAATCTACAGTTTGCCTACTACCACTGCAGAGGGTGGCTTCAACAAGGGCTTGGGTCGGGGTACATCATTTCTTTTACCACTGCCACAGAGGGCGGCTTTACCAGGTGCTTGGGAGAGGGTTCTGCAATTCATTTACCACCGCTGGGAGTGGCATTTTATAGGGGCTTGAGGTGGTGGGGCACTGACTGCCAGGGTGGGCGAGCTGTCATGCAGCTGCCTGCAGTACAGCAGCCTGCCTGTGGGTGGCCACCCACTTAAGTCTGATATTCTAGACTTATCTTTCTGTGGCACATCCCGGACTTGCCCGGGATGCGCCCTGAGAATAGGGCTGTGAATGGGGTTACAGCCGGAATGCATGGGCACGCCCCTTCCACTGCTCCTCCCGATGTGCTGCATAGCATTACTGGTGGTATATGGAACATCTGCGATGCGCTAGTGCATCAGGGTTGCTCCGGCACACCTCGCCCCCGCCAGAATCACCTTTGGGGACATGTCGGGATGTTCCGTGCATCTCGGATGCACTGGGCTCATTCCTTTTGTGAATTCTGCCCTGGGAGTGTGAAAATCCTCATAACACACCTTCACAGGCATTATTGTGTCTATGTATGCCATAGTAAACATGTGCACATGGTGACACAAACTATGGGAAAGGCAATGCAGTAAGACTATGGACACTATTCTAATCACTATGCAGCTTGTCTTTTTGCAGGGCAGGCAGGGCGCAGTCTCCCTTAGTTATTTCTTTTATTTTAAATCTGTGAGAGGTATGAGGGTGAGGTGGGAATTGTTTCTGTTTTTTTTAACTTTCATCTTAATTGGGGGATGAACTGGATGAGGGAGAGAGAGAGAGAGAGAGAGGGAAAGAATATCTGATTAAGGGACATTACATAGGGCATAATCACTGCAGAATAAAACAAATATGGGCAGGACATCTATCAATTAATAGGACCAACCAGTGGACCTTCAGAAGGTCTCCAAGTGCTTCTGATCAATGCTGGTTAATGCACAATACCAAGAGAAACTAGCAGAAAATGTAGACTGGTACCAAGATCTAAAAAGGACCACACAGCCAAATACCACTCTTCACAATGGGACCAAGTTCCTGTCATCTGTGGGAGGTTCTGCTAGAGGAGGGACACTAAGGTTGATGGGAATATGGCAGGCCAAAAGGTTCCCTAATAATCTTAGGACAGGCCAAACGAATCTGGAAAGAGAGGCAAGAAGTTTACTCAGTGACCAAGATGCAAGAGGTTTATTTACCAGGGACAATAAAACAAGATACTGTAACTGTTTTCTACAAAGCTGCAGGATAATAAAAATAAACAACAAAACAATATGATCAAGATCAATAATTGGTTGAACTTAGAACAGGGAACTAACCTCTTTTAGCCAAGTCCTATGTGCACTTGGCAGAGATGATGAAACAACTGACTAACCAAGCTTGGGCTTTCCTATGAGTCAGCTGATCAGCAGGTGGGCATTGACCCCACAAAGCACTTTTATACACAGGCCATAGTGGGTGTCGCCTGGATGAACAGAACAGCAGGAGGAACACTGCTAGCTGGAAAATGCAGAACTTGGCGATCCTCTGCAGCTCCGGGCAGGCGGTATAAGACCTCTGGTTAGCAGATGATTTTCTGGACGATCCACAACAATGTCCAGTGGCAGGTTCCCATGCCCCAGATGACCTTTCAACAAGATGACTACTGACAGAACAATCTTCAGGCTACCTCTGTGGAGTGACATGGGCACATGCACACTTACAGATGGCTAGTAAAATAATAAAAGGGCATGCATGATGTTAACTGTGGTCCCTCAAGCTTGAGTTGGGTGGCTCCTAAGCTGATTCTCTACTGGATACCTTACTAGCAGTTCTCTATCACTTACCATTGCAGGGCTGATGTTGGAATACTTGTGGTAGGACTTTGGCACAGGCTGACGTCACTGGAGATGGTCCTGCTGCAGACAGTGGGTTGGCTGGGACCTCCTGGGTCAGCGCCAGGCTCTGGTGAAGCTGTTCAGGCAACAAAGGTGAAGCTGGATGTCCAGTACACCAAAGTGCAATTAGATAACACAGTTCAGTAACAAGCAAGCAATTCAGTTTCTGGCAGACAGTTCAGTTCTTGTAGAAAGTACAGTCTTTAGTGGCGCTAGGCAGGCAACAGTGCAGTTCGGTTTGGGTGCTGGGCCACTTAGGCCATAGGACCATTCCCCTCCTCAAGTTGGCACTGCACCTTAAGGATGTTCTTGCACTGGCTGTTTCTGCAACCACCCCTGCACCTTTAATATTGTTAACCACACCTATGCCTGGGTCTCTGGAACTCCTGGGGCTGATTGCTGCACCCTCACAGCTAGCCCCTCCCTCCTGGCAGCTGGACAAAGGCCTCTGTCTCTGTTCCTGCCCTTGGTGCAGAATGGAATCCAGGCAGTGCCCAAGGGCCTTAACCCTACTGTGCCCCTGGTCTGCTCTTCTCCACTACCTCTCAGGGCTTTTAAGTCAAGGTGCCCTGTCCTGTCTTCTGTGGGGTGAGCTGCTATTCAGCTCAGATAGTCTTTTCTGGAGCCACCACAACCAAAACAGGAAAGAAAAAAATAGTAATAAAAATAATTTGGTGGGCAATGGCCCATCCTCGGTCCTCTTTCTTTTTGCTCTGGGCCTTGGGCCGGGCCCACTGATCAGGTCCCCTGTTCTCCTTAGGGCTATCCACCCTCCCTGGGAGCCCACTATGCCTCTGTTATCACTTTTCTGGGCTCTGGCCCTTTCCCTTTTCCTTAGCTTGCTCCTCCCCACCTTTTAACCAGCACCTGTGGCAAATAAAACACAAATTGGGCTTATGGCCACTCACCCCATGGACCAGTTCTTTTACCTTGCTGGTGGGGGTCTGAACAAGCTGCCAGGAGCCACGCTTCCACCGGTTTCTCCTTCAGCTCTGCACGGCTGCTGGGGCAGAACTACAGGTCAGGGGAACATTTTCCGCCTGGACCTATTTTATGCAACACCACTTTGCTCTGTCTGCCTGAGGCTTCTCCCCACCCCTCGAGGCTCAGGAAAAAGAACAAATTGTGTAGGGAAGCTGGGCTCCCACCCAACAGACCATGCCGTTGTTGCTACAATCACCAGACAACTCTGGACTAAAGACAGAGAGGAGCGCCGTGAAGGAGCCATGGACACACTTTAGGTACTCTTCTTTGTTAGTGCTCCTTGTGTTCTCCACCCTTCATGTATCATGGCTGACTCTCTCTACAGCCACTCCTGGCCCTTTTTAGGGCAGGGAGGTCCAGGTGTCTGGCCAGGAGATTGGGCCACACAAGCCCCACATGGAGGGTCTCTTGTCACACCCCACTTTACAGCGCCAAACTCAGCAAAAGGAAACAAAGGGGAATGGGAGGGGTCAGTAAGACTGTAGGGTGGGGATGAGAGACAATATATATCCCCTAACCTTAGGGTACTACAATCTGCCCCTTAAACATACATGTCTCCATGTATGGGTCAAATATAATTTCGAGTTTTAAAATACAAACGACATTTTAGTACTACAAACTATTTAGCTTGTTTACTTGACACATTAATTTTTACCTGGCATACTGTAACATTTTTAACCTCTCAAACCAAAATGAACACTGAAGAGGGATGGGCTGCCTTGAGGTACCTTCCAGGTGTGGTTCCTTCCTCTCCTTGTCGATCCATCCATCCATCTCGGCAGGAACTGGACATGACTTTAGCTGAATGCGGTGTATTAACTTTGGGTTCCATCCAAAGCTTGACCTGGTAGGCATGCCATCCTGGCCATGGGCTGTTGCCTATGATGACATATGGGTCAGGTTCCCATGCTCCACTATGCCACTCTGACTTTAGCAGCACTCGTCTCCTATGAGCAAGGGTGTTCCCTTATCGTAGGCATCATGGACACTTCCATGTTGTGTTTGTTGGTACCCCTTTTGGCAGGCCTGTGACTTAGTTTCTTCAGGAGGAGGAGTCCTTTTTTCCTCTTGGTGGTGCCAGTTAACTGCCAGGTCTGGCATCTGGATGGGGTGTGGTCACTGTAGCTCCAACTGGATCTGGTTTGACCTTGGGTGCTAGGCAAAACCAGTGGCCTGCATTTGGGTGTCCCAACCTGGAGCATCTTGGCTTACATCATGGCGACGGCACTCACCATATGGGCAGGCTCCTCCACGTGAGCATCTGGAACTTTGTATGGACTTTCTGGAAGTGACACAACAGCCTGTTTGCTCTGCTCAATCCTCTCTTGCTCCCTCCTGTGTCTGCATACAACTGGTGTCGAGCTCCATGGATTTCACCGTTTCTGGCACTTCTTCTCTCACACCGCTGCTGTATGGACCCCACGATTTTTTCATCTGGGAGTATGGCCCTGCCCTGCTCCACCCTCTGATCTGGGTGCTTTTCACCTCGGTTCTGTTTTCTTTATGCCGATATGGACACTGCACAACTGAGCACAGGACCTCTGCTTCCTGTCTGCCACCAGTGCTGCTATTTTTGTACCTGACATGTTAAAATATATCAGTTCCTCTCTCTCTTACAGCAAGTGTCTCCTCCTGCTGGGTATGACCAGTACCCTGACTGCACCTGGGACTTCCATGTGAGGACTGGGCTGCTCCTTGTCCCTTACCAGCATGCCCAGCTGCCATGCTGGACTGCTTCTCCCAAGTCGCTGAGCCTCAAGTATCCTGATGGCCTTCTTTGAAATCCAGGAATGCTACCTCAGGATGTTGCTCTTGTAGCATGCGGAGTCTGATTTGGAGGGTTTCACTTTTAGCCCTTCGATGAATTTGTTTATCAGGATTCCATCCAGATTGGGGAACACTTCAGAGTCAATCCGTTGGATGGCACGGAGGTCTTCCTGCAGGCTGGGGCATAGTCACATAGGGTCATGGCCTCTCCTGTACCCAGGAAAAGAATCAAACCATTGGCATCAACAGGCTCTTGGGACCGAAGATGTGGTGTAACCTTTTCAAAATTTGCTCTGCAGTAGCCTTTTCTTCAGTTGGCCAGGATTATGCCTCCAGGTGGGCTGTACCTTGGAGTTGTGTGAGCAGGATCTCAACTCTTTGAGCTTCAGGAAGGTCATACAATTGGAAGAAGGCTTTTAGCTTGTCAGTGAACTCATGCAGCCTCTCTGTGTTTGGATCCACTTCTTCTCCGGCAAAGCATGGAGCCATGGCATTCCGTAATAGTTGGGAATCATTACGGCATGTTCCAGATTTCTGTTGTGGGTCCTACTTATTAGGACAGTTCTCTCCTTGCACAGGCATCTTGGTATGGTAGCTTCAAGCTTTGGACCCTTGATGTTATTATTCTGCTTTGCAGCGCCAAGTTGTGGGAGGCCAAAAGGTTCCTTAAAATCTTAGGACGGGCCAGATGAATCTGGAAGGAGAGGCAGGAAGCTTACTCAGTGACCAATATGCAAGAGGTTTATTTACCAGGGACAATAAAAACAAGAGAACTGTTTTCTACAATACTACAGGATAATAAAATAAACAACAAAACAATATGATCAGGACCAAAAATTATTCCAACCCAGAACAGGGAGCTAACTCCTTTAGTCCAAGACCTATGTACTTGGCGAGATTATGATGAAACAACTGATGAACCAAGCTTGGGCTTTCCTATGAGTCGGCTGATCAGCAGGAGGGCATTGACCCCAAAGCGCCTTTATACCCAGGCCATAGGGGTGTCCCTGGATGAACAGAACACCAGGAGGAACACTGCTATCTGCAAAATGCAGAACTTGGCTATCCTCTGTGGCTCTGGCAGGATGATGAAGACCTCTGGTTGATAGATGGTTCTCTAGATGATCCACAGCAATGATCACACTGGCAGGTCTCCAGCCCCAGATGACCTTTCAACAAGATGACTGCTGATGGAACGATCTTCAGGCTGCTTCTGCAGAGCAACATGGGCACATGCACACTGACAGATGGCCAGCAAAATAATAAAGGGCATGCACGATGTTAACTGTGGTCCCTCAAGCTTGAGTCGGGTGGCTCCTAAACTGACTCACTACTGGATACCTCACTAGCGGCTCTCTACCACTTACTGTCACAGGGCTGATGCTGGAACACTTGTGGCGGGACTTTGGCACAGTCTGACATCACTGGAGGTGGTCCTGCCACAGATGGTTGGTGGGCTAGGGACCTCCTTGTGTCATCGCCAGGTTCTGGTGAAGCTGCTACAGACAACCAAGGCAAAGCTGGACATCCAGTACACCAAGGTGCAGTTTGATAACACAGTTCAGTAACAAGCAAAAATTCAGTTTCTGGCAGATAGTTTAGTTCTTGTAGGAAGTGCAGTCTCTATGGGGTGCTAGGCAGGAAACAGTGCAGTTCAGTTTGGGTGCTGGGCCACTAAGGCCTTAGGAGCATTCCCCAAACTCAAGCTGGCACTTCACCTTTAAGGACTAAGTTCTTGCTCTGGCTGTTTCTGCAGCCACCCTGTATACCATTAATATTGCTAACCACCCCTATGCCTGGGTCTCTGGAACTCCTGGACCTGGTTGCTGCACCCTCACAGCTAGCCCCTCCCTCCTGGCAGCTGGCCAAAGGCATCTGTCTCTGTTCCTGTCCCTTGGGCAGAATGGAACCCACACAGATCCCAAGGGCCTTAACCCCACTATGCCCCTGTTCTGCTCCTCTCCCTACCTCTTGGGGCTTTAAGTCATAGCACCCCTGTCCTCTCTTCTAGGGTGAGCTGCTATTCAGCTCAGATGGTCTTTTCTGGAGCCACCACAACCAAAACAGGAAAGGAAAAACAAATAGTAATAAAAATACTTTGGTGGTAATGGCCATCCTGGGGCCTCTTTCTTTTTTTCTCTGGGCCTTGGGTCCGCTGCTCAGGTCCCCTGTTCTCCTTAGGGCTGTCCATCTCTCTGGGAGGCCACTATGCCTCCCTTACAATATTCTGGGCTCTGGCCTTTCACTTTTTTCCTTAGCTTCTGTTCTCATCCCCACCTTGGCCCAGTGCCCGTGGCATGTAAAATACAAAATTGAGCTCACGGCCCACTCATCACCTCAGCCTGGTTCTTTACCTCTGGTGGGGGATCTAGAAAAGCCGCTGGGGAGCTACACTTCCACCCAGTTTCTCCTTCAGCACTGCACCACTGCTTTAGAGAAACTAGAGGTCCGGGTGCATTTTCTGCCGGACCTATTTTTGTGCAGCACCACTTTGATCCGACCACCTGAGGCTTTCCCCACGCCACTTAGGGCTTGGAAAAAACAAAGTGTGTCAGGAAGCTGGGCTCCCACCCGACAGATCCTGCTGCTGCTGCTACTACAACCACTAGGCAACCCTGGACTAAAGATGGAGGGAGTGATGCTGGAGGAGCCATGGACACACTTCAGGTACTCTTCTTTAGTCCATGCTCCTCATGTCCTCCACCTCCATGTCTCATGGTTGACTCTCTACAACCACTCCTGGCCCTTTGTAGGGCAGGGAGGTCCAGGTGTCTGGCCAGGAGATTGGGCCCACAGGTCCTGCAGGGAGGTTTCTTGCCCATGATCCTCCTTTCCTGCACTGAATGGCATGAAAGGAAACAAAGGACTTCTGTTCCGCCTCCTCCGGTGATGGCTGTGTACTGCACTCTCTCACTCACACCAAGCAAAGAATGTCTTCATCTGGTTTGATAAAAAATTGGGGAGGGGCTGAAATCGCGTGTCAAAAGGTAGCAAGGAGGTATTTACTGTATAGAAATGCAGCATTTTGCAGTTGGTGAAACGGATGACTGAGATGAGGGGTTGGCTGTGACTCAAGGCCTCAGATTGCAGTGTCAGCAAAGGCCTAACAGCTAAAAACACCACACTGAACTTTAACCAAATCCTTATTGAAGGGCAGTAAGGCAAAGGCTAAAAATTTAACTAGATACCATATATCAAGAACTGATCTCCTTTGGGCCAAAATTAAGGACTTATACGGCGAACTACATAAGGATGTGATCCAACTTGAACAGCGAGCCAATGACCTAGAAAGGCAGGGTAAGCTACAGAAAATCAGGTTGATGACCTAGAGATGGAGGTACAAATGTTGAGACAACAATGCAAGCAAATGGAAGCACGGCAGGAGGATTCAGAACCATGCAGGAGAAAAATATATGGATTTACAGCATTTTGGAAGGATCAGAGGAGGCAATATTAAGGAATTCATAGAAGCTTTGCTGCATACTGCATTGAGCTACATAAGGACTTAGACCTACAGCTCGAAAGGGTTCATAGAGCGTTAGTGCCTAAATTAGCTTATCGAAATGTGCCCCTGAGGTCTATCATTGCAAGATTCAATAACTATGCCACTAAATAAAATGTTCTCCTTACAGCATGGCGTAAGCAAAAATATTCTATGGACAGACACGCTTTTACATCGATCACAATTACGCCCCCAAAACAATGCGCCTCAGAAAAGCATACTTTCCATTACTGCCTGTGTTAAAAGCAGCTGGTCATAAATTCTGTACCTCGACACTGCCCGACTAGTGGTACATTTGCCTGAAGGAAGGAGGAGTTTACCACAGCATTGGAAGCCAAAGTGGAACTTTCTAAATTGGGACTGAAATTTCCAGACAAAGCGCTGGAGTGGCGGATCCCTTCACAAGGTCTTCACGTTGGCAATCTAACTAAATCAAACAGAAGAGGCAACAGAACAACATTGGAGAAGTGCAGAAAGCCCTGGCTGTGTACCACAGAAACAATCTTGTTGCAGCGACCTGAAGGAAAGAGACGTTGCAATCTTATGGACATTTCATGTCATAAACCAGGTGGGTGCTTAGGGGTGGGGTACTCTCAATAGAGAGTTTTCCTCTTTTCCCACTGGATCCCTCCTCAGTGGTGTCACTCTAGGCTAAGAATGGTCCCTCTAATTTTGGGCCTGCATTAAGCCACTTGTTGGTCAGTACAAGGAGGAGACCAAGTCCACCTCCCCTTCCACCTAGCCATTAAATAAGGCCTATTAAGCCTACTGCATTATTATTTAAGAGAGAAAAACTATGCCTGACCTCAGAGGGAATAACGGATATTTCATTTGTCCTTGCTCTTTAAAGGAATTAATAATTCCAGAGACTCACTAAAGATTCTGGTTGCATTTTATGTTTTATAATCTGGGACTATTCTGGCAACTGAGCAAGACTATTTCTCTAGGCCCCCTGCCATCTGTTCTCCCCTCTAACTTGGCTTTTCTTTTGTAGCCCAAATGGCAATTATGAAGTAATGGTATTGGGGCTGAGAAATGAGATAGGATGTGGAGCTTACCCCAGCCAGTTACGATCTGGGACTACTTCCATCTTCAGGAAGAGCTCAACAAATACATGGGGTTCTTCATGAGGGTTTAGGAAGGAACTTATATACCTCCCACTTATGGAAGTCACTAATTTAAGTAATGTCAAGGTTCTTCCAATCGATGTTATTTATAGTGCAAATAGTTTTGTTGTACTGAAAGTCAGGCTGTTTACTGACTTACGGTTATATGTAAGATATATGGGATATCTGAGAAATGCATGGTTATGTCACCAATGCAAACGGACAAGTAATAACTATGATATACAGGACTCTGTTAGAAATACAGCTTTGGCTGGGCAGGGCAACCTGACCTCACCGCAGAAGATGTCCATTAAAGCCCAGATTTCAGTTAGAGACCTTTCAATTGAAACCAGTTCAGGAGATGGTTATCATGTGCAGCCAGGGCAGGGGATGTCGGATGGTGTCCTGTCCACCAGAGGGAGCCATTTCCTTCTTTTAATCAGTTATGATTGATGGATCCTTCGATAGAGCTTTTATCATTGAACATTAATGGTATTAATAGCCCTATTAAGCGCTTAGATTGCAGCAGTACCTATGCCAGCAGACAGTGGATCTTAGTTTCTTACAAGAGACGATTTGTCTCTCTCCCAACACCAGAAACTTTCTGCTGGTCACAGGTACTCGAATTGTTTCTTCCAGTAAGACTGGCAAGCATAGGGCACTGCCACACTGATCCCTGCTGGAACGCCTTCTTCTGAAAGAAGCTGAGAGGATAGACTCTAATGGTTATTTCACTATTGCTCAATGACGTATCTATGACTCAGCTGTTATGTTGGTGAGTGTATATTTTCCTCCAGGGCCCCCAGTCCATATGAAAAGGTTCTTCAACCAGCTTTTAGATATACAGCAGGGTATAATTATAATAGGGGAGATTTTATATTACTCTATCCCCCATTTGGATGCCTCTCATCCCCATAAGCATAGAACTAGCCCTTCTCAGAAATATCTGAAAGCCCAGCTGCCTATACTAGGTCTGACAGATGTATGGCAGCAATTTTTCCTACAAAAGGAGGTTTTACTTATTTTCTCCCAGACATCATACCTCCTCTTGCCTAGACTACTTTTTCTCTCTACAGAGCATGCTGAAAAAATTAGAGACATTAGGATAGGAGCCTGTCTCATATCTGATCACATCCCAATTATATTAACATTAGAAATTGCAGCACCTAGGAAGACCACCCTTTGGAGGCTGAACACCCCTATCTTGAAAGATCCAGAGCTTAAGACAATGATGGAGGACCGGGTCCCCAGATAATTAGAGAAAATAAATTCCCAGAGATTTCCCCAGCAGTGTTGTGGGGTATGGTTAAGGCTGTCCTTAGTGGTGAGATAATTGTGTATACAACTCGACAGATGAAAATTAGAGAAGCCAGATACAGACAGCTGCAAGATAGGCAGCAGAGCTTCAAAAAGCTAAAGAGGAAGGCACATAATTACAGGAATTAGTGGAAGTACAGGCTGAGCTCCAAAATGCTGGACCTGAGGGTACAGGCTGCACTTTATGTACTAAAACACTTTTTATGAGGGAGGACCCAGGGAAGCAGGCACTTAGCCAGATGAACCAGGATGTTCAAGCAGAAAGCCACAATCACTGCAATTAAGGATCCTAGATCTGTATCCTTCTTCATTGAGGTATGAGATAGAACAAGCTTTTCAAAAATTTTATACAGAATTATATTCTGAAAAGCATCCCCTGGAGATTAGAACCTTTCTGAGTAAGTGACATATTCCCAAGCTGTCTGCAATACAACAAGCCTTGTTACTGAGTCCGATCACTAGACAGGAAATCCAACTGACTATTAAAAAACCAAAACCATGAAATCTCCAGGACCTGATTACTACTCTGCTGAGTGGTACAAGGCTTTTTCCTCTTATTAAGCCTCTTGCTGCTACAGGTTTTCCAAGATGTTCAGAATGGCGAACCACCTCCAGACTCCTGGCACTGTGCTGTTCTTTCAGCCATACCAAAACCGGTAGATATCCCTAATCCTCAGAATCATACAGACCTATATCTGTACTCAAGTGTGATTACAAGATATACATGTCTATATTGCCCAGAGTCTTGACCATATATTACCAGAAGTAATCCATATGGACCAGGCAGGCTTCTTACGACAGAAGCAAACTGCAGATAATACCCTCAGAACATTCTACCTGATGGACCATATGACCCGTAGTTCTCTTCCTTCACTATTAATGAGTTTAGATGCCTTTAAGGCTTTTGATAGGGTCTCTTGAGACTTTCTCTGGAGAGTCTTGGAGGTTTTGGGTTCCCAGAGCAATTTGTTACATGGCTTAGTCATATATTCTGCCCCCAAAGCCTTTTTAAAAATAAATGGAGCAATTTCCACCCGATTCCCTTGGAGCAGGGCACCCGTCAGGGATGCCCTCTCCCCACTACTATTTGCAGTTTATATTGAGCCTTTAGCTCTGGTGATCTGTCAATCAGATGATGTAAAGGAGTAAAACTGGGAAAGGATACCTTCACAATAGCCTTATGTGCAGATGATGTCCTACTGTCTCTATCAGACCCAGAACACTCTCTTCAAGCCCTCTGGAATATTATTACTTAGTTTTCATTAATTTCAGGGTATAAGATAAATTCTACAAAAACAGAGGTTTTGACTTTCTGGTTTTTCCTTCTCCACCTATTCAAGCTTATTTATCTTTTAAGTGGTGAGGGACAAAGCTGAAATATCTGGGCATAGAGTTACCTCATAATATTGATCATACTGTTCTGATAAATAATGAACCTCTCACTCAGACAATAGAGAATGACCTTCATACTTGGTCTCAACTGTGTCTCTATTTCTATTCAAGGACTGACCTGATTCAAATGAATATATTGATCAGACTATTGTATTTGTTTCAAACCATTCCTGTCTTGCCCCCTTCTATATTTTATATCCTGGAATAGGGCCTTAGCTCGATTTGTCTAGGCTGGCATGAAACCTCAGATCCGATGGTCCATCCTACAGCTTCCAAGAGACAAAGGAGGTTGGGATTACCTGATCTGGGTAACACACACAAGCAGTTACCCTGGCAGGATACTGGTTGATTGATCCAAATTATAGAATACCTTGGAAAAGCTATAGATTACACTAAATCATATTCAAGATATAAAAATGTTCTATTTGAACTAGGGAGCCTTCCAGGCGGGAATGATTATCACAGCGGAATGCAGAGCAGTTTAACAGTCTGGGACAAACTTAGAGCCTCTTAGGAGCTTGCCCCAGTCTTCTATTTTCTACAACAACTTATATCAGAGGAGAAGAATTTTCAGGTCCCCATAATTGAGACTCTAAATGGCTGGTATAATAGATGCCTAACATTCTATTTTCAGATACTAGATAACCAGGGTACACTACCTTTTTCCATATTAAGAGACACCTATGGGCTACCGCTAAAACTGTTGTAGCTTATTAACAGATACAAGCTTTATCTGGTGAATAAGGCTCCTCAATGGAACCACCTCCCATCCCCATCTCCACAATTATTGATATTGATTATATCTTCCATAAAGGGAATAACCCCCCCACCTGATTGGAACACTGTATAAGGATTGCAGGAAGTTACTAGGACTCAACTTTGGGGTCCTGGCTGCCTGGAATCAGGAATTATTGGTACTGGACTCAGAAAATCTCTGGTTTAAACATGTCAAGGTATCTCATGGAATATCTCTAGCACCATACTGGCGGAAATTTGTCTGGAAAGTCAGGCTTAGATTTTTAATACACTAGCTAAAATGGCAACATTTGCAACTGGACCAGTAGGAAGCTGCTGGAGATCTTGTGGGAAAAGATGGCTGGATATGTACACATTTTCAGGTCATGCTCAGTGCTCAGGTCATTTTGGGAGAGGTGGTGGAAACCCTGGGAAGTTGGTGGGAATGGAATCTGTCCTTACTTCTGAAATGGTCTTCCTTTCAATACCTCCTGCAGACCTCTGTATTCTGTGGGGCTCTCTTGATTACTTATATACTGATAGCTAGGCAAGGCAAGGCAAGGCAAATTGTATTTAAAAAGATGCCCATCCCAGAGGCTCTGGGCACTACATTAATCAAATAAATACAACACAACACCATACAATCAATAAAATATACGACTCCAAACAATTAAAACCTTATTTTACTACACAATTTGTTTCCTTATTAAAAATTAAACAATATAAGCTTATAAAAATAGTCAGGAATGCCTGATCAAATAAAAATGTCTTAAGATGGGCCTTAAAAGCCTCAACAAATGGGGCCTTCTAACAACTATAGGAAGCGAATTCCACAGGATGGGGCGACAACACTAAATGCTCTGTCGCCTGCAGTTCTTAACCTCGTCCTGGGAATTGCAAGGAGGCCCCGAGAGGAGGAACAGGGAATGGACCTGAGACAGCAGGTGTAAGAAGGTCATTCAGGTAGCCTGGGCCCAGGTCATGTAGGGCCTTAAAGGTGAGCAAACTCACCTTAAAGAGGACCCTCCACCTAACCGCAGCCAGTGCAGATGACGAGCACTGAGGTTATATGACAGTATTTAGATTGTCCTGTCAACAACCTCGCTGCCACATTCTGCACCAACTGCAGTCGGGGAGGGTACTCCAGAGACCCTGAGATAGAGTGCATTACAGTAGTCAAGCCAGGACGTCACAAAGGCATGTACCAAAGTGGGAGGTCCAGAGGCGGAACTAAGGGCTTGATCCTGGCGATATTCCTCAGATGATAAAAATAGTATGTACAACGAAGACACCTGAAAATCAAGTGTCAACCGCTGTCAAGAATAACACCCAGATCACACACCCTAGAGGAGGCCTTCAATGGTACAGAGCCAAGGCAGAGTCCTGTCTCTGCACCAGAGGCCACCCTATCACGTCCTCTGTTCGACTCCACCACCAATACCTCCGTCTTACTGGGGTTGAGTCCCAACCATCTGGAGGCCATCCAGTCATTGATTTCAGCAAGGCAGCTGTTAAACACTTCTACTGCACAAGATGTTCCAGGGGCAAAGGAAAGTACAGCTGGGTATCATCAGCATAGCAATGAAACCCAAGCTGCCTTCCTAATAGCTCTCCAGGTAGCATGTACATGGCAAATAACATCAGTGACAAGACCGAACCCTGGGAACTCCGCAGACAATAGGTGGTCAGGAGGAGGAGAGAATTTCCATCACTACCCTCTGCCTCCTGTTGGATAAAAAGACTCAAACCAGCAGATGACAGAGCCAGTAAGTCCACATAATTCCCTCAGGTGGTCAAGTAACACTCGATGATCCACCGTGTCAATGTTGAGGAGAGATCGAGGAGAACAAGAATTGTCCCCTCCCCTCGATCTCTAGCCCTAAGGAGGTCATTATGTACCCAAACTAGTGCAGTTTCCATGCTATGCCATGCACGAAACCCCGACTGGAACAGTTCATAAAGATTATGGGTCACGAGATGCTCCTCAAGCTAAAGCGCCACCACCTTCTCAAAATCTTACCTAAAATGGAAGATTGAGATAGGACGTAATCACTTTGATGTCAGGGTCCAATGATGTTTTTTCAGAAGGGGCCTCACCAATGCCTCCTTCAAGACATCAGGGAAGACCCTCAACAAGGAACACCGACAATCAAGGCAAACACCAGGCCAACAGAGTCAACACATCTCATTAAGAATGAGTTGGCACAGGGTCCAGTTCACAAAAGGTGGCCGGGCCTAGAAGCAATCTCAATTACCTCAGCCACCTCCACCAGTCTAAACTCACCTCAAACAGGTGGAGTGCTCTTCGAAGCCCATGGTGACCACTGTCGCACCAGATTCTGGTCCACTGGTGGGAACTCCTGCCTGATGGCAGACACCCTGTCCGAGAAGAACCGAGCAACCATCACACAGTGCATTCTAAAACTGCTCGGCCGTGTGACAGGCAGGATGAAGAAGCCTGTCCACAGTCCGAAGAGCACAGTTGGTCGGTTCCTCCCGGCAACAATCTCCCTAGACAAAAATTCTGCCTTCTTAGGGTTGATTGCCCCTGGTATGCACCATAGTGCACACGCAGGGCCAGTTTGTCTGCCTCCAGGCCAGACTTCCGCCAGCAACGCTTAATCTCTGACCCAGAGTTCATCTCCTTGAGCTCCCATCAACCAAGGGGACCTCAAGAGAAGACCTGGGCCGAGCACGGACTGGTGCGAGGGAGCCAAGCGCACCAGAAAGCGCCTAATATAGGTGTCCACTACTGTGCACACATCCCCATATGCATTGTCCACTCTAGATAGGTCAGCCACTGCCAAAAACCTCTGGAGTAAGCCTCAAAGGGCGTGTAGTTGACCATCTCTGCAGGGTGAAAACTACCCGGGGCCCCAAACCGGAACTTCAGAGTGCAATGATCGGACCAAATTACCTTATCAATGCTGAGACCATTTATCTCAAGCCCCAGCAAGAACACCAAATCCAGCATGTGGCCATCCTGATGAGTCATGGAAGATACCACCTGCATGAAGCCCAGAGAGGACATCATCTGGAGGAAATTATAACCAGCCAAGACGATTCATCTCAGCCCAAACATTGAAGTCCCCCAGTATAAACATCTGGGGCCTCCAGTGTTTCACCGATAATGAAATCAGCCACTTCATGAAGGAATTCTCCGATGCCCCAGCAAGGCGATAAATCAGGAGGGCTAGCAACCTGCGCCTGGTCCCCACAAGTGGCCACATACTCAAAAAGAAGAAAGCAATTACCAGATTATGGGTTGGACCTCACTCCAACCAGCAGTGACTAGTTTACGGCTATGAAAAAGTATACTATCTGGAAAGACTAGGCCATTCATTTAAATAGAAAAGATAAATTTGAACTCCAGTGGAGGAGATGGGTCCTCTATATGTCAGTACAAGATCCTCATTTTATCCGTGAATGAGTGACAAGAGAAGTGGCCTGATGCTGAGAAAGGTGAGGAGAGGGGAGATTTGGGGTAAGACTTATCATTTTAGTACTAGTATACAAGGATCCCTATCAGGATGGATTTATCTATGGCTGTATATGATTTATGGTCTTGTGCCCATACCTGTAAGGCACTGTATGTTGCTTGAGCTGTGCTTGATTGTATGATTGTATTATGTGATCTCTATAATGTATTGTATCCCATATGTCTCTTACATATTTTACAACAAATAAAAATACAATTTAAAAAAGAAAGGAAACAAAGGGAATGGGAGGGGTCAGTGAGACTGTAGGGTGGGGAACAAGAGGAAAAAATATCCCTAACTTTGGGGTACTACAGGAAGGGGGACAGCCACCACTAGAAGATACCACAGACACTAACTTAGGAAACACTTAAGTAGCCCTGGTTCTAGTCATCAGTCTTAGTCACAGTGGCTTAAAGATCCCTCATTTCCTTTAGGATTTCATTCACTATTTTTATCTCTTGCTTCAATTCTGTCGGATCTATGAGGAAGATATTTTGTATCATAAATTATTCAACAGTTGGGGAAGATCTCTTTCCCATTTCCTTTGCAGCTTTCCTGATTTTAACTAATTTGACAGTTGACTACTGTATGTGCATGTCCCAGATTCAAGGACTGCCACAAGTGGAGAATATCTGGAGGCACCATATATGTATATGGAAATGAAATTCTCAAATCTTTAGGAAAGATCTTGGCTCAGCAATTTTTAAAAAAATAAATCGGGTCTTAGTTTCTCACGATATGGCTGTTGGGAGGGGTTGCATTATCTCAACTATCTGTGGTTTCTTATTTCTGCCTCTTCCTTAAGTGGGTCACTTTGAGCTTGATCCAATATTTATATATCTATTTATTGATATTTTGATAACACCTTTGAGAACAAGCTCATTTAATGGGTTCCATGTCAGATGAACAATACAAATTGGGAAAATATGAGATGGAGAACAAATAAAACAAGGAATTATACAAAACATTACAACAGTATATAACTAGAGAAGTTCCAATACATGTGGCATTGTACAATGTATGTCATGGTGTGTATTTGATTAAAACCTGGAATTCAAAGGGTCATATTAGCGGGGTGGGGTCTTATGAAATGACCCTTTACAGGAAAATGAGAACAGACTCATCCTAATATCTAATAATCAACAAGGTAAGGGATGGCATCAGCCCAGGGTCCTCGTCAGAGGTGAGAAGGTATGGGACAAAGCATTTTAAAGTGAGCGAGGAGCCTAGAGATATAACAGGGGAGGGGGGAGGGGATAGCCATGGGGTGAGGGAAAAGTGAAGAGATCAAGAGAAATGTGAAGGAGAATGATTAGCAACTTAGAACAGTTATTTACATGGTGAGAACAGTTATGCATCAGTTCAGGATAACATAAGGTTAGAATAAGTGCTGGTTACATGATTGAAGGTTATTGAAGCAGTCACAACTGGCATCAGCAACTAGCTGTTGCTTAAATTTAACTTTGAAGGAGCCCAAGGTGGATGCTGAAGTGATTTCATGGTGCAGCGAGTTCATCCATAGCGCAGGCATGGTAGGCATAGGATTTTTGTCCCAGAGAAGTGCAACAGCAGGGTATATTAAAAATATGGCTAGTAGAGCTCCTGGTGTGCTGACGGTTGATAGTGGGGCTAATAAGTTTTGCACTCCTGGGGGCATTTTGCCTCAGGTTACTTTTTTGGACAGCAAACATGTTTGGTACATGAGTCTACATTTGAATTGGAGTCAGTTAGCCTGAGTGAACATGTCGCAGGTATGGGACAGATGATCTGAGCCAGTAAGGAGCTGGCATGCTTTGCTGAGTGCAACTATAATGCGTGAAGAGTTGGTTCAGTAGCTGATCCATAGATTGGTAAGCCACAATCAACAAAGCGAGACATGAGAGCTTTGAATGGCGAGGTTAAGAGCCTCTGGGGTCAAACATTGCTTATGCCTATAAAGTAGCCCAATGCGGTGTTAACAGCCTTAGCAATGTTGTCAATGTGATAGGCATAGGTCATCGTACTGTCAGTAGTAATCTCTAGATATTTAAAGAGCTGAACTAGCTCCAGGGAGAGCCCTTTCGCTGGTGATAGAAAGAGGGTAAGTTCCTGTGCCTTTTTAGGAGCTGGAGAACAGCATAGTTTTAGTCTTGTTGTAATTCATAACTAACTTGTGCTTATGGAACCATCTTTCACGACACTTAAATTACCCTGTAGCCTAGATTCAAGAACCTTAGGGTCTGGATCACTGGTAAACAGGACAGCATTGTCAGCATATAAAGGATGGGACCCTCGACAGGAGTAAGGAAGGTGTTGAGAAAATATTAAATAAAAGAGGGCCCAAGTTGGACCCTTGAGGAACTCCAGATAGGACAGGTCTGCTATCCGAGAGGGTGTTACCAATCTTCACCTGCTGTGTACGGTTGTGCAGGTAACTTTCAAACCAGGCTACACTGTCGTGAGCTAGGCCAATGGTGGTAAGCTATTTGACCAGGATGGCATGATTCACTGTGTTGAAAGCTTTGGTTAAATCAATGAAAGCAGCACCGACCAGGTGTCCTTGATCTAAGAAGTGGTGAATAAAGCCTGTGAACTCCAGAAGGGCGGTAGTGGTACTATGACCATTTCTGAACCCATGTTGTTGCAGGCATTGTAGCTGATATTTTTCTAAGTATTCAACCAGTTGGTCAGCCATTATATACTCAAGAGATTTCAAGAGTGGGGACAGGATAGAGAGAGGCCTGAAGCTCCCAGTAATTATGCAATCCCCAAACTTATGAACTGGTGTCACAGTGACAGATTTCCATTTCTGAGGAAACTGAGAATATCAAAGTGACATGTTAATAATATGTGTTAGAGGTGACAGAATTTCATCCGGCATAAGGCTACAAACTTAAGATCCAGGGTGTCACCACTAAATCTTAATTCTCTAGCACCTTGAGTAGGTAATTCCTGGCTTAATAGGCTGAGAGGGCTTTGAAGTAGAAAGGAGGATGAGAAGGGTGCAGAGTATCTTTCCTGAGTAGTCACTTGTGAGGGGGTAAGAGAAATAACCAGGTGGCAGGACACCACCCAGGTCCATGACGCATTATTGAAAGTGTTAGCAATAAGTTTGGGGTTGAGTGAGGTACACCATCAATGTTAGGCATGGTAGGGGCAGATCTGAGGTCTCTTCCAGTGATCTCTTCAAGTTACTCCAAAATCTTTGCCATCATTCCAGGTCCGAGAGAGCACTTCCTTATATTATTGATTTTAGCTGCATGAATAGCACTTGTGCAGTTGTTTCTAGCTGCTTTGTTCCTCTGGATGTCAGCCTGGTTACACAGGACCTAGACCTGTGCCACAGATGGTCCCTGGCATTCAGAAGTTCAAGGAGGTCCAGAGAAAACCAGGGATTACAGAGACCTTTTATTTTCTTTTATTGGGGGTGCCTATCACATATAGTGTTGAACTGAAGAATGAATTGGTCAAGGGCAATGTCAGCATTGTTAGTTGTGTAAACCATTGATCAGTTCTGATTACACAGGTCAGCTTTAGTGATTCAAGATACCCACAGATGAGTACCCTGGTGGTAATTGTTCTAGTGGGTGGTTTAGAGAATTTGTTCGCTCAATGAAACAAGATTGGGGAGTGGTCACTGAAGGCATCTGGAAGTATGGTTGTGTCTAATATATGATCAGGGTGGTTAGAGAGCACCCAGTCCAGTAAGGTACTGGTCCCAGTTTTATAATTGATTCTAGTGGAGTACTTGACTAACTGGATGAGGTGAACACAGGAACTACATCTTTGAAAGGGCTTGTGTCAGGAGAGAACCAATTGATACTGAAATCTCCTAACATGATAATTTCTGAATTAAGACTCAGAGAGCCAAAACACTCCAGGAGTGAATCAAAGCAGGAGGCCATCCGTCTGGGAGGAATATAGATTGAAAACACAGTAAGAGTTTTATTGTGTGCACCTAGAAGCACTTTTATTGCAAGGGCTTGCATGTGGTCATCAGTTTTGGGCAGAGTTAGGACGAGACCTTGAAGGTTGTTTCAGAGGTAGATCGCACAACTGCTACCATGCTTGGAGAGATGATCCTGTCTCAAGACTATGTAGCCTGGGATGGAAATTGAAGTATCTGTTACTTTTGAGAAGGCCATGTTTCTATGACTGAGTGGATGGGCTATGTTGTAAGATCTATGCATTCAGTACATCGATTTTGGGAAGGAGGCTGCATATATTAAGTAAGGCAATTTTAAGTAACCCAGTAGATGACAGTGGGTATGCCGTGAAGTTGTGGAGGCCACGGCTTGGTGAATATTGCCAGAAAGCAGCCGCAACAGTAAGGCCAGTCCACACAGATATTCCTTTAACTGCTTGTTGCAGAGTTTCAGAAGCTTCCTCTGAGTTGAGCGTGCTTACAGTTGGCTTGTAAGTTGAAGATCCCAGGAGGAGTACCAAAGGGGTAGCCTGGTAGGGCGATGAAATGGCAACCCCAGTCACCAGGGAATGCACGCTCCATGGCACAGTAAGAGAGTCACAGCACTGGGATAAGGTGATAGTACTATAAACATATAAATGATTACTATCCAGTGTCGGTGAGGTAGATGTTAGAAACTTATCACAGGCAAGGTCAGATAGGGTCACTAAGAGAGCAATATAATGCCTCTAGGAAACAGAGCTGTTATAAGAGACATTATGATACCAAGGAGTGCAGTAAGGGCACACCCAAGGTCACAAGCACAGTGCAAGGTTAATTATACCAGGTTTTTTGTGTGTTTTTTCCTTCAGAGTACAGTATGCTAAAAGTGAAAACAAGGGAGGGATAACGGTGATTAGAACAGGAAAAGTCAGAGGCAAGTTGGACAAGTGGGTTGGAGGATTAATATGAAAAATAAGATGCCTCTAGTGGCAGATCAGTGTAACCTGCAAATGGAAAAATGTTATTTTTAAGCATATCTAGTTTCTATTCCTTTTGGATGATATTAGGGACAGAGGGTAAGATTGAACCCTTCATTTTTTTTTTTTAGTATTCATCACTACTGTGTTTTAATATATTCTTTTAATTGCAATAGGATCTCTTAGCATGTTAATGCTATGTTTGCTTGTCAGTAACTCAATTGTTTTATCCTTATTAAATTGTGTGGCATAAGAACAAACTAATTAGTAATCAGTTCCTCGCAGGCTTAATAACTGTTTTTTTCTTAAAAATGTCTTTTGATTTTAAGGAACTAGCAGTTACTAGTGGTTTTTACAACCTGTGGCTTACTTTTCTAGGAACCATAATTTATTTCTAAAGATTATTTTACAGAAAATATGCAGTTCACAAGCAGCCAAAAACAGGGATTTAATGGTATAATAAAAGTTCAAAAGTTCAAGCTTTACTGACTTTGGTAGCAGAGTATCTTTAGCAAAATGTGCAGTTGCAATACTAAGTCCTTTGTCTTTTAGTAAAAGCAATGACTAATTCAACAATTCAGGCGTTTGCTCTCCATTCCAGGCAGGTCCATTTGTCAGCAAACTCTCAGGAGAAAAAAGGCCCAGTCACTACACGCCTGGGTCATAGGGAATGTATGTCTTCCTAGAAATATAAGATGTAAATAGCAAAAAAGATATCTTGAAACTCGAGAACTATCAATGTACTTCTACCAATTCAAGTCAAATAGAAGTTGAAAACCAGCCTTGTAAACAAAATTCTTTTAAACTATGCAGTATGTAGCAAATAGATGCATCTAAAACAAGTTTATCACTTTTGTACAAGAACACAGTTACAAATTCTAAAACTTAAATGACTTATCTCCAAGTAAGAAAAACATGGCAATCAATTTGTTTCTTGATACGTTCAACAGTAAAGGTTTTGAAAGTCCTCAACAAAATATTTGGCCTCAAAACAATGTTCTATTTTCTGTTGTCTTTCTTATAAAAAAATTCACTTGGTTCTTTTGAGTTACTCAAGTTTTCTATGACTTAACACATTGTTTCTTAAAACAAGCTAATATCTTCAGTATGTAGAGAGCAGCTCACTCAGCATGGAAACATAGAAACATAGAGGTTGGACGCAGATAAGGACCCAAGGCCCATCCAGTCTGCCCATTTGCTGATAGTTAAGTTACTAACATGGCACTGGCATGCTGATGTCTTATAAAACAACAGTCGTGTGCACGATAGCAAGCGAAATTGAAAACATTATCATCTACATTATTACCAATGCTACTGAAATATAAAATACAGGCTAGTTTTCTTATAGAGACAAAAGTAACAAAGTTTGTGCTCAAGACCAATATTGCAGTTGCAGGTAATTACTATTTGGCTCCACATACCACTAGTTTGACTTCTACAAGGTAAAGGGATATGTAAAGATTATAATTCTTAAGGATAGTAAAGTTCTAGGGCAGGAGTCACAGAAGAGATGCTCTGGGTGCAACGGAGATTGCTGGTGCAAACAGGATCGCCAAGCAGAAGCCGAGCGATCCACAAAGACATGTGCCACAGGAGCGCCATGCGTAACCCCACTGTGAATCGCACAGAAAGGTCAGGGCATAAATGGAGATGCGCCAGCGCAAGCAGGATCGCTGAGCCACCCAGGGGAGCAACATAGTGAATACGGAGCAAACCAGCAAGGCAGAAAGGAGCAACAGGGTCAAAGTGTTGGGACACAGGAGTGAGAACAGCACAACAGTGGCCACAACAGGCAAAAGAACCATGACAGGGATCCAAGAACAGCATACTGAGCCCAAGGCCACAACCCACAGAGGTCCAGGGCAGGCACGCAGAACGGACACACCGCAGCTGACAGGGCTGTACAACAGCACGCAGGTGCAAACAGTAAGGTGGAGGGCATTGGACAAGGCCAACCTCACAGGTGGCCATCACTATGTCAGTGGGGGAACCACAGGGTGGCACCGTGCCAAACAGCAGCCAACACACCATGGCACCACAGTGCCACACAGCTAAGCCACAACCATAAGCACAGGAAACCACACACAGGCACACAGAAAACATGCAGCAGTGCAATGTAAGCAGGCCACATGCAGCGTGGACACAGAGACCAGGGCAGGGACATGAGCAGCGGGACAGAGGGCCATGTACACTGCAGGCAATAGTAGTACCACATGGAGTGGGGGCCTGGCAGGGAGGAGGGAGACAATACAAAATCGCTGGCACACACAGCCATGGCAGGAAGGGACAGGAACACCCCCAGACAGTACACCCACCCAGGAAGGTGGAACAGTGAATGAGTGAATGACCACAGACACCATAGCGGAGTGTAGAAACATTTATAATCAAAACAGAAACATATACAACAAAGGCAGAATAACCAAACTGTGAAACTATGTACAAAAGTCATACAAAACAGGGATGCAGAAGGGGAAGTGCGGGAACAACAACAGAGGAATGAAGGGAGTGAGTAACAGTGGGCTACAGACAGGCCTCATCATGGCTGGGGGCTACTATGTGGCCGTGCACCTCTGTGCCCCAACCCCATACAGCCACGAGCAAGCTGGAGCTGTCAGAGGCCCTGAAGGCCACACTGAGCTGCCCTACAGTGCGTTGAATGGGCAATAGTGCAACCTGGATGGTCCAGGCGAGCCACTGGTCCAGGTCCCCCATATGATCCATGGCTCCACCACCGCTGGCCACAGCATGATGATCCCGGAGACCTACAGCAATGACAGACAGAACACATACTAAGGACCATGGTGGATACACCACCCCATGAAGCAGTAGCCCACCCCACCAGAGAGGCAAAGCCCACAGAGGGTGGCACCTACCTGCTCCTGGATGGACACCACAATGAGCCCCCACACACCCAGGCATCACTCCTCAGCAGCCTCCATGGCCTGCTGCCTGGCTGCCATCCCTGCAACACAACAGACAGAGACCACCATGAGGAAGCACAGCACTGCACAGACCACATCCCAACATCAGTGTGCACATGTAGTGCAGGAGTACCCAGCCGGTGCAACAGTGGTGGCAGCCCATGCCGACCACAGTGGTGCATGGCAGCTGCCTAAACCCCAGTGTGCCATCCGTGGGCATGCACCACACAGGTGGTACCTTCTCATGTGATACACAGTGAACCGGACCCACATACAGTACTGCGTAGTGCACTCCCATGCTGCATGCAGGACAGGGAACCACAGGGTGGGTGCAGCCACAGCCATGTGTGTATGGTTTGTTGGTCCCATGTGGGTGTAGCCATGTATTGTGGGCCAGACCCAACCCGCATACACCAGCGATAGCCACCAATGCGTAATACTTACCTGGCTGTGGCAGTGCACCTGCATGCATGGCAATGCAGATGAAAAAGTCGGTCCCTGTCCCTCCATTGAGGTTGCTGTAGTCGTGCCTGCACTATTCTCCGATGCGGGAACCCCCATGTGCCTCACCAGCCTCCAGGCAATGGCGGCCAACACATGTGACCTGGGCACCTGCAGGTCCTCACGCATAAATAGCTGCTCCTCCACAGACATCACCAGTGCTACCAGGTGAAGCAGCTCCAGCTGTGTCCAGTTCATGGCCCCTAGGCCCAATCCTCCCTGCTCAAGGCATTGAAAGCAAATCTGCCCAGTGGAGCAAGCACGTGATGGATGGCTTGGAATACAGATGGTGCCATGTCACTAGCAGTCTGTACAATGCACTGTGCACAGTGTTGTGAAGTGTGATTGGTCCAGCAGCACCCAGTGGCACATGTGCACCACCACCAAGGCATGGCAGGGGTCATATCTGGGTGCGCATGCATGATGTGAATGCGGCCACCATCTTACATGTGGCAAGTGTAAACACACAGAGCATTCATGAGGCATATCAGCACACCATAGTGCACACGTCTGTAATCGTGATTTGGTAACAACACCAGCAACCAACACAGTGGGCACCATGCATGTGGGAGTGCAAGTGAGGATAGGCTGCCCTGCACAATGGGCACCAGCCGTACCGCCACAATGCAAATGACAGTACAGCTACGCATACGCGGGGATGTGCCATGAGTACAGTGGAAGTGCATGTGTGCAGCATGCACTGAGGCTGATGTGCCTGATTCAGGTACATGCGCCTGAACATGACATGCATGCATTGGACATGTGCCATGTATGGATGAATCCAACTTAGCAGATGCGCCGTGTTGATTGAGATGAGCTGAGGAAATTATGCAATTTACAGACAATGTGCCCCAATCTGCCTTATATCGCATGCAGGGCATCTCTGCTGTTTAGCATCTCATTAACACGGCCCCATACCTCATTTGCATGCTCTGAGCCATAAATGCTCCCAACTCAGCCCACACTGTGATTAGGTGACTGAGAGAAAACACAGCCTAGAGGGGTGAGTACACAGCTATTCCTACATGTAAAACTGCACGTACTGTGGAGTAGCTCTCTGATGATGTGAACCTCTGCCTACACCACGGCACATCCCAGGGGTGGGGGCATGGCGTCCACACCACTGCCCCATAGGCGGCACTATTGGAGGGGCATGATGGCTGATGTGCCCACAACGCAGCATGGTGTTCATGGTGCATGTGCAGGGCTGACAGCTGTATGTGTCCATGGGCATGCAGCACTGGTGGTATGGTCGTGGCCCTGCAGCCATCCATGGCATGTGCAATGTACACACCAGATGCAGTCACAACCAGCACAGCTCACTGTGTACACCACGCACATGCACAGCCTACTGACCTTGGCTGACAGGTGCTGGTGTGCCAGACCACAACCATTGCCTGTTGGGTTTGGCCACATGGGAACCCACCTGAAATGGCTAATGTCTGTCTGCACTCTCCCACAGAAACCACGGATGTCGGAAGGCAACAGTGCCACCAGCAGTCGGCTGCCAAATTTCAATTAAAGATGAGGAGCAAGCCCTCATCATGGCTTACGACCTATGCTGGATGTCCTGACCAGCAGGTGGCAGCCATACAGCATGAGCAGAGGGCTGGGAGGCAGTGGTTTGCCATGTAAATGCCATGAAGTCTTACAACCACACCACCCTGGAGTGCCAGAAGCACTGAAATGATGGGCAAGGAGAAGGTGGCCCACACAGAGGCATCCCTCAGGTGGGCAGAGGGTGAGCCACACACACGTCCGCTGAGCCCCAATGAGGAGCTACGTGGCAACCATCACCAGGCAGGGTGTCCCAGGTGGGAGGTTCCAGACTGGTGGAAGCCCATCACAGCACTGTGAGTAGCTGTGGAGCCAGGACATTGCTGGCCCCTGTGTTCCCTGGCTGCCATGCCTGTCCTGTGCACAGAGCGGTGCAGCTGTGTGCCCAGGGACTTTGCCAGTGTGGTGGCTGCACATGGAAGTCCTATGCTGTGCAACACGGGCCACACTGCCCATGCCTGTGGTGGTGAATGAGATGCAACTGCTGGCAACACCACTGGGTAACACACATGGTTGGGCGTGCCTGTTCTGCCAATGCCATGCATGGTGCCATGTGGCTGGCCTCTCACCACATGGTACTGGTCACAGCATGCGCATGGCTGGTGTGGTGTAGTGAGCACAGCACAGCCATGCTGCGTACTGGCATGCAAACCCATAGCACTATATCCAGCCACTCTGTACATGTCTGCATGACTGTCTGCCACTGATTTTCATGTGCACTAATCATGTTCTCCCATCTTCTTTCCACAGCTCCATCATACTTCATGGGTGCAGCCTGGCCACGGCTGCACAGGATAACCTAGTGGGCAACGATGCAGGCCCATCACACAGTGCTGATGCCACCACAGGTGGATGGTGCTGTCCCTGGACCATCCACCACAATGGACCCACCAGACACCGCCCCAGTGGTGGCAGGCCCGTCAAACTCCTCGGACATTGATGGCACAGTGGCGGCATGGACAACGCATGGCTGGGGTGTCTGACAGGGTTCTCTGATGATGACCATGATGACACAATGGACATCGCCAATGTCCTCCTCATGCTTGCTACTGGCACACAGGGGCGTACAATGATGTCACCATGGACGTCAGCACCACACCGATTGAGGGGACTTGGCTGACAGTGGAAACGCAGCACACAGGTGCCTATGCGGGTGGCCCAGAAACCAATGATGGCCCCATTGTACATGGTACAGCTGCAGTGACCACACAGTTGCCTGTGCAGGGTTGGGTGCTGTGCACCTGTGCCTGGACCAGGTGCAGGGCCGGGCCATCAGGGACATCTGGTCAAGGCACTGTGGGCATGCGCATGCACCATTGTAACATGATGACACCAGCCATGGACGCTCAATGGCTGAGCATGGCCAAGGTCCACCCATGCTGTAGTCTGCTGTGGTGCAACCACCACCCATGGATACCCTGGGGCAGGCTGTCTCACTCCCCACTCGCTGGCAATGCCACCGTGACCCCTCACCCGCCGACGACATGGAGGGCTATGTCTGCCTCCAGCATGACACTGTGGAGGGCAGGCTTCCTCTGTATGGAGTTCAGGAGCCACAGGACAGTGATGGTCCTGGAGCAAGAGTCCATGGATGCATGGTGTGCCCAGATGTTGACAGAGGCATGCATCTTGTGGGTGGGCATGACCGTAGCTTTGGAGCAGATTGCAGCCACTGTGGAGGCAGCAGCTGCAGCTGTTGTGCACCATGAACATCAGGCGTCCAGTTGGACACCAGGAGCACCTCCTGCATGCCCTGGCAGCAGCATTAGGTGGACCCTCTGCTGCTGGCGTAATACTTCGCGCAGCACAATGCCCAGCCCCTGGCCCAGATGTGACCCGTGGGAATGCAACATCAATGAGCACACAGTCTCATTGCAGTACCCCTGCAGGGTTGGTGGCTACACCCCTTGTGGCAGGTGGTGCCACGGCAGCATCCACCAGTCATGGCGCAGGCCACCTACATGTCCATGGCAGCTGGGGTGCTGCCCTCTAATGTCATGGTCCCTGTTCCTTTGGCAGCGACCCTTCCCACCACTGTGTCCCGCATGCCTGGCCAACGTTGCCTGGGGTGGCGTGTGTGGCAGGCACCTGCCTCAGTGCACCACCACTACCATGGGCTCCCTGTGCAGTGCCACCTGCATGTCTGTGTGTACCACTATTGTGCCAAGTGGCATGGGCATGATGAGTGTGGTCCAGTGTCTGCGTTGCCTGTATGCGGTTGCAGTGCACACTGACCCATGCTGTGTCCTGGCACAGTCATGGTGGTATCAGATGTGTTGCTTGGTGTGTGTGTCATGTGTGTGCGTGTGCTGTCTTGGCGTGTGTGTGTGCGCGCGCCACTGTGGGCCTGTGCATGTACTGTCCTGTGTCACCATGCACTGCGGCTCTGTGACTACCTGTTCTCACCATAGGGCATCTCCCAGATACATACCTCCTATACTCACCAGCGGTTCCCAAATTCTCCTCCACTAGCCTGCTGTGGTACTGCCTGGCCCATGCTGCCAGCTGTGGGTCCCGGTGGCCTATTGTATCTTCTGTGCTGTGGCCCTGTGGTGGTGCTTCTTTCCCCCACCTCCTCCTCCCCGGAACTGTTGCCCTCACTGGCTTTGACAGGTATTCCATAGTCAATGGCCATGTTGTGTAGCATACAACAGGCCAGGAATATGCCCCAGACCTTCTCTGGGCTATACTGTAGGGCACCACCAGACCTACAGAGACACTGGAAACACATCTTCAACATGCCAAAGAGCCGCTCTGTGTTGGTGCTCATAGCGATGTGTGCCTCGTTGTACTGTTCCTCTGCTTCTGTTCTGGGTTGTCAGATGGGGTGAGGAGCCAGGGCCTCAGTGGGTATGCTGCATCACCTGTGGGGAGATTAGGTGGCCATTAGTACATTGGTCCTATGTGTGGCATGCCCCGTCCCCACTCCAGTCCACACTGGTGTGTGCGCATGACATCCACCACTGCCTGTCCTCTCCCTTCCATGCATTCCTACCTCCCTACACTGGCGGCTGTTGCAGGCTGCTGTCTGCTTGTGGTGTGCATGTCCCTGCCACACATGTACCCCCATGGCAATGCCCCACACCTGCATGCATTACTTGTGTGCTGCCCTGTGCCTGCAGGTGTCTGCCTGTGTCCCTTGCACACCTCTCTGCTGTCCCACGACATCTGCACCTACTGCGCATTGTGCATGTTGCTCTCCACACCACCCTTCTGTCCTGCCAGTAGTGTCCTGTTGTGCAGCTGTTTCTATGTCCCACGCACCTAATAGATGGCCAGTTGGTATGTTCCTTGCCTGGAACCTCTGGCAGAGAGCCGACTGCTGCCAGACAAAGGCATCGTGTGTGCTCCCCAGGGTGTGGGCACAGACATTGCTGATGCACCCTGTGGCATTGCACACCACCTGGCAGTTCAACGAGTGGAAGCCCTTGCAGTTGACATAGGTGATGGCCTCCTCTCCAGGTGGTGTGCAGATTGCACATAGGTGCAGTCTATGGCCCCTATGGCACCTGGCATACATGCCACCCTGTAGAACCCTGCATGGCTTCTGTCCGCTCTGCCTGCATGCTGGGGAAATGGATGTATCAGAAGCATGTAGTAGCAGTGCAGGGAGGGACTATGTGAGGAGTCGGAAGTGAAGGCCTATGATATGTCAGTGGTGTCCCCAGTGGGCCTCTGGAAGGTTCCGTGGTGAAAAGCACATTACTGTTGTCACCTTGGTCTCCACCGAGATGGTATTACCACGTGCAGTGGGTGCCTGCATTTCTTCATGGCACAGCTCACAGAGCTGCCTCAGAATTGCCCTGTTCATGTGGAATCAGCCTACTGTCTCCACATCCATCAGCTGCTTGAATGACAGCCTGGCTGATACCGCCACCTGCGATGCCTTCGCGTCCCGTCTCCTCATCCTCATTAGTACACCGACCATGGCAAATGGTGCTGCATCCATGATGCTGGTGGTGGTGTGCTGTCTGTCTCTGGCTCCTCTCTCTCTCTCTCACTCACCCTCTCTCTGCCAGTGTGCAGGTGCTGTTATTCAGCTGCTGACCTGCAGGTGGCTTCACCATAAGTCTACTTCTTTCATGCTTATCTTTTATGGTGCATTTGGTATTTGCACTGGGTTTGTTCTGTCATTGCGCCATTGTTTAGCACTGTGAATCACTTTGTGCTGTGTATGCATGTGTCCTCCCCTGTTTTGTGCCACATATCATTATGATGCACCTACAGCACATTCTGTTCAATGGCAGCGCATCTAGGTTGCTTGACGCATCTGCCTGTGTATGGATTGCTTCCTGGTGCATATTCTGTTTGTGCCGAGCGCATCTAAGTTGCACCCAGTGCATCTCTTTTTATGAATCCTGCCCCTAAGCGTCAATAGGTTCAAGTTCCAACTCTACTTTTCAGGCTTTCAGCCCCAGTCAGACCCTGATATACAGTACAAAACCAAGTAGACAGGATTCCAGCTCAAAGCTCTTCTTTGCTCCATAAACAGCAAATGGTCCTCCTTCAGTGTTTCTGTACAATGTGCTCAGACATCAATAAATGATCCTCAATCTTCAATCCTTGGTTACCCTCAGGTCATTCTGGACTCTGGTCTCCATACTCCGCTCTGCTCCTTGGATTCTGGTCTGTGGTTCAGTCTCTGGTCACAGTCTCTTGCCTGTTTCTCCCACACTCCGGCAGTCGGCTTTGTACCTCTGGTCCTCAAAGTCCCAATATCCTAAAAGCAAAAAAACAAAAACTTCTGGAGTGAATTGTACTAAGTAGCCCAACATAAATTTAAAAGCACCAATATTAGTGAGGCAATGGTGGCTTACCTTATTTCATGCAGTCAAGCCTCTACATTCTCACTTGACCCCCCATCACTAACATATAAATCTGACAGTTTAGTGGTATCACCTACCCTGATCCCCAATGTGAAATGAAATATCCACATAGTTCTGTGGTATCCCATCTAACCGTGACCCCATTGTGTGAAGAAACTACCCTGTGTATCTGAAGGACATGTGTGTTCAGTCCCAGTCATTCAGATGGTAGCCATCTGAGGTGGTGAAATGAGGGTCTGTGCCACTCTCCATGAACTACTCTGTGTGCCATATCCATAGGCTTTTTAGGGTGAGTTGGGTGCTGGAATGGGGTGGAGAGTGGTGGGTGCTGACTAGATGGGCAGGGGTATGTTGTTTTAATCTGGGAATTGGAATGGGAGGATTGGTACCACTGAACTGCCTGAGTAATTTAATTTTAAAATGTGGATTGGGGGAGGGCTGGTAAGTACCTAACTACCAGGGTAGTTTTGTTTTACAGCTAAGATTGGGGTGGGAAGGAGGTACTACTGCTACCAGGGCAACTTTCTTTCTGACAATGGGGATCAGAAAGGAAGGGTACCACTAGATTTCCAGGGTAATTTTATTTCCCAACAAGGATCAGAGGGAGGGTATGACTGGACAACCAGGGTAAAACACTATTGTGTTTACAGTGTGATATTGGGTTTTGGTGCAGTCAGCAGTTAGGAACTGGAGGATGGCATTTACAACCACAAAATGAATACAGAGGAAGAAACACACAAAGTAACCCAGCTGATTTCTTGGAATAATGTACATAGCACTATCAATTGGATGTCATAATGTACAAAACACAGTGTTGCAGAAGCAGTAAGGAGGGGCAGTGGCACTCATGAAGATACTGTTATATCTTGTGCAGATAGTTTTAAAAAGTCTTGAAGTCATATCTGGAAATAACTTTTATTAATAGTATCTAGCTCACCTAGCAAAAAGGATTGCTTGCATTACCGAAGAAATGCAGGTTCAAAGCTTGACAAAAGGTTCCTTGAATTCATCAGTTGGAAAAAACACAAAACAACCCAAACTGATTTCTACTTTGTTGGATATAGAAAATATTTAACACACTACAGGAATCAGTTTGTCCGGGTGCAGTCGTGAAATGCCCCTAAACTTTGCCCGCCTCCCTAAACTGCTGGATACCCAGTTTGTCCGGTGCAGTCCTGAGGCCCCTGAAACTCTGTTTGTCCTCCCCGAACTGCTGGAAACCCAGGTATGACATGGATACTGCTTCAAGGGCTTCTGCTGGCTGTATTTATTTGCCCCACTGATGCTTCGGTTGGCTACCCCACGCCTCTACCACCACCACCCTTCGTGAGCATCTATATTATACTGTTGTCTCACGGACCATGAAGAAAATATTACAGTCTAGTTTCTATTTGCAGACTGTCACTGCTCGCCACTAGCTGGCGACAAAACATTTGCTCACTATCTCCTCTTTAAATTACTTAATGCCAACACCTAGTCATCTCGCTGCTGCCTGCTGGTCTCACCCTGTATTCATCCTGCCCGCTCTGCCCCTCACATCCTTTTCTCCTTGTGCCCTTGGCATCCCTCCCACCTTCATCCTTCCCAAAGGATCTAAACACCTCCTACTTGCCCACCTTTACCCCCCAACTCTGCTACCTCCTCTCCCCCTCCCAGTCATCGTCCATCCCAGCACCTGGGTACCAGGCCTGTCCATACTCCCCCAGTCTCCATGCTGGACTGCTTGCCTAAAATTCACCCACCAGTCTACACCAACACATCCTCACAAGTCTCCTTCCTCCTATAGAAAGGTTAAGCAAGCCATGACCAGGACCCTGGTAACTATGCTGCTATTAATGGCTGGAGACATTAAACCCAACCCAGGTCCAGCAACCACCCTACAACTTCCACATGGCTTAAGGATGGCACACCTAAATATATGCAGTCTCTTCCCAAAACTTGAATTGCTCCAACCAAGTGCCTGATCCTAAAACCAGACATTTTTATTGTTACCGAGACCTGGCTAAAACCACACATCGAGGATGCTAGCATCTCAATCCCTGGATGCACCATCATCCGTCTTGACCACCCTCAGTGCCAGAAGGTGGTGGTATAGCCATATACATTAGTTCCTCCTTCATTTAACCCTGGTATCCCCATCTCCTCCACCCACACAGTCTATAAACTTCTTACTGATGAAAATCTCTCCCTCACTCCATCCCCATTTTATAGCAGGTTCCTACCACCTCCTCGATTCCCCTGCATCCTCCATCAAGGATCACTTAACTACCCTCTAGTCCATCACATCGGGCAGGGAGCTTCATGTTCTGGGAGATTTTTTTGCAGTTAATCTATTTATGCTCTTGGTACTTGACAGCAATATGTCTCGCCTGATCCCCAGCCCCAGCCCCCACTCGCAGCTTACCTTCCAGCTTCCCATGGCTTGCCCCCACGGCGAGGTGGTGAGGATCCCCAACCTGCTGAACACATGGATCCCGTGCTGGAGATTTCTGCCAATTGCTAGGGCAGATACCGTGGGATCAGCTTCATTCGCTGTGCCAGGACACTTTTCCTCCTCCGTTATTCCTCAGAAGAGGCGTGAATGACTCCACAAGGAGAAGTGCGACGTGTCCGCATGCTCTTCTCTGAGCATCTTCCTCATCTCCTCCCTTCTGAAGCGTCAGTGCATCAGCCCCTAGCATCTGCTAAGGGCAGTCATGTACCAAGTGCTGGTGTCCCCCTCTCCCGGATGAGAGCAGTCCTGGACGTTCAATCCTTCTCCTCCTGCCAACCCCAGTGTCCTGTGCTCATTCGAACATGGGTCACTGGCATAGCACAGGTAAGGCATCCAGCGCCTCAGCCCTCAGTGCCACCAGGCTGGCTGTCCTGAAGACTTTAATATAAATTGGCTCGCCTCCTCTTACTCCAAAATCAGAATGCTGTTGCCACACTAAATCTATCGCAATTGATTACTGAACCCACACACCTAAACACCAAAACCCAGAACTACTCACTATTAGATTGGTCCTCATCTCCCCACATTGCATAATTTCAGCAGGTCTCCTACCTGACTCCCTCAGGGACCATCACCAGATTTACTCAGAAAGGAAAATCCACAGGCCAAAGGCCTCCCCTGACCCTGCTGGTCTGGTCCTACAAAACTCTGGATCTAGCATCTCTTTTAAATGACTTGGCAAACACTGACTGGTCTCCCATTTCTCATGCATCCTCAACTGACTCAGTCCTGGACTATTTTAGGTCCAAATTCATCTCCGTATGGGACACTTATGCCCCTCTCAGATGTACCTGTGTACAGGAGCTCACCTGCCCTGGATTTCGGCTGTTGTCATGAACTGCCTCAGAGCCAGGGATCTGGCTGGAATGCCTTTAAAACATTGGGCTCCAGTTCAGATTTCCAGAAGTACCGTACTCTTTGCAATGCATGTACTAGACAAATCCTCCAGGCAAAATCAAAATACTTCCAATCCACCTTCCTCACAACATAAATCACCCCTCTAAATTTTGGAAGGTGTGCAGTCGCTCTTTTCCCCACAATCCCAACCACCTGTCCCTGTCATTAACACAGGAGGCTCCTCTGTAATGGACCCGCCAGCAGTGTCTACCAAGTTCAATTCTTTCTTCACTAACTGTACTGCAGCACTGATGTCCTCACTCCCTTCCACTACATCAGCCCAAACTGCCCCACCATGGCCTGCTCAAGATGCCCACCAAGGGTTCTTCTTCCACCATGTTAACCTGGCTGATGTTCATAATGCCCTGCTCGCTCTCTAAACCTTTCCAAAGGCAAATGCCCCACCAGGCTGGACACAAAAATGCTGGTACTGTCTGCACCAGTCATTGCATCCCCCAACCTCACTTTTCAACCTTTTCTTTTCTAGCTTCTGTCCCTTCTGAATTGAAGCATGCCACAGTCATCCCTTTGCCAAAGGGTGGTGACCTATCCTCCCCTGGAAACTATCGCCCTATCTCCCTCCTCCCCATGCTAGCAAAACTTCAGGAATGCCTTGTCCTCTCCCAGCTCTCCTCCTTCCTTGACTCCACCTCCTTTTTACCCCTTCCAATCTGGTTTAGGAAGTCCCACTCCACCACCACGTCCTCCTTAGGCTCACCAAAGCCATCCTCACTGGCATGGATAATGACCATCACCTCTGCCATCTTTGTCATCCTCACAAAGGCTTGTGACACTGTCACTCACCCTGTCCTACTCTCCAAGCTTTCCTAGCGGGCTCTCCAGCAGGCTCACCACATGGTTCCTCCAACCTAGTGGGCAGGATGCAATCTGTCAAGATTGGGAACGCCATCTCCCTCCCTTCCAACCTCCACTGGGGTCCCCAAGGCTCTGTCCTGGCCCACTACTGTTCTCATCTTCCTAAATGACCGTCCTCACCCGCCTACCCACATCCATTCACATGTATGCGGATGACACAGTCCTGTACTTTTCTGCCCCTCCGCCTCTGATGTAGCCACCAGACTGCAGCGCAACTTCAATGATGTCCAGCTTTGGTTTTGCTCAAATCACTTGTTCCTGAATGCCAAGAAAACAGTCTCCATGTCCTTTGGCATAAGGAAGAGACTCTCTTGCTCCCTCCTCCCCATTCTGCATCCTGGATGGGACAACGCTGGAGGACTGCACCTCCTTCAGATATCTTGGAGTCTGGCTTGACCAACACCTCGACTTTTCTGTGCATGTCGAGGCTATCAAAAAGTTGCATCCCAAGCTGGGGGCCTGTACGCAACCAAGGCTGCATCCCACTTCCGTCCCAATGTGAAATTGTGCAGAAAATAATCCTCCCAATCCTGGACTACAGTGATGTCGTCTATTGTGCTGCCCCTAAACTGCTCTAACCAGACTGCATACCTCTTCCCTCCTTCTGTCGCTTTGCCTTGGCAGTCCTCCTGGCACTCACCACGGTAGTCTTTGCCAGGCTTGCACCTCACCTCTTTACAGGACAGGAGACAATCCCACTGCACCAGGCTGGTGGCTAAATTTTGGTCCGAGGCCGTACCTCGTACCTATCCTCTGTCCTGACCTTTCCTCCCGCCTTTGCACTCCCTCAGAACCTCTGACAACTGCTCATTGACTGTCAGTCACAGATCCACCTCTGCTGGCCAGGCAGCTTTCTCTCATCGCATACCCAAACTGTGGAATTATCTCCCCTGCAACTCATCACGCCCCTCCATTCATCAACTCAGCTCTCCTCAAAGATCATTTCCACACAGCCTGCCCATGCACCTAGATCCCCCCAACATATTTTTGTCCTAGCCTGGGGACCCCTAATATCCTGGTGTCTGGGTCATCAGCCCCACCAGTTAGTAGCTCAGTTTAGGGCTCTTAATGATCTTGGCTGCTCACTCTACCTGAACTAGCTTTCATGAATTCCAGCTGACAGGAAGTGATTTGAATGTACTGTACTACATTTATATTAATGTTCTGATGTAACCAAGTGTATTCTGTGCTGTGCTACACACTGCAGATGTAATTATAGCTTGTGTTCTCCCATGCCCCATCCCCCAGAACGCAACTGGAATCGAGCAGTAGTCTGCTCAGTATGCCTTCCTGTTAAAACTTTTAAATAAATAAATAAATTGTAAGTCAGTATCAATTGGAATCCTTTTGTAAAATCTGACTGATCACTGTAAAGAAAAAGTAAAATTCCAATGGCAAAGGCAATAGGTAGTTGTCTCTATTGAATAAAGTGCTAAAAGTTAATCAGAGTGTTAGATGCCCTGTTTGGATCTCAGTTGTTGTGCCAAAAATGATGCCTATAGCAGCAATTTCTGTTCTCTCTGTCAATATCAGTGCAAGTTCATTTTTAATCTGAAAGACCTAGTCACTGAGAACTCACATTCAAACATAGTAATTGTGTCAAAACATTCTTAACCAATAGCCATCGTTAAAGTGGTAACAAAGCTATTCCATTCTGAGGATATTGGTGACTGCATTAATGTATAGAAATGTTTTGAAATCACCTCAAAATTTCATGTCATTCATGCATTGTTCAAAAGTTTTAAAACAGAGCTAAAGATAATAAATGTACAGGGCACAGTGAAATTCAGTTGCTACCAATACATAGTATCAAAAGATTCCTTGGATACAGAGCGAACTGACACCAGTTGATCTTTTCGCTATCTGTAAGGTTAATACTGACATTTTCCAGCACTGTGATTCGTGTTTTGGCCTTACATTCATCACTGGAACAGTTGCCCAACTGCCCTAAGAAATTGAAGTGCTCCATTTTGAAAAATTTGTCCCTATAATTTTGTAGAGTCAAGCCAAAGCAGAATGGGAAGAAAATGACAGCACAGCATACTGGTAACTGAAAGTATGAGAGATGACCTGATACTTTAGCACACCTTTCTGTTACAGTTTCTAGAGATTCAGCATGGTCAGGTTTTTGTGAACACTGAGATTGAGCTGTACACAGATGCCTTGGACAGCTTGGGGTTGGGACATATTTCACAGGTGCATGATCTGCCAAGGAGTAGTCTCCATCATGGGTCTTGGATGGAGTTATTATGAATGTGACCATCTTGCAGTTCTTACTCCCCACAGTAGCAGCTCCAGTGATCGGAGGTGACTGGTTATAGGACCAGAATGTTCAGTTCCAGACTGACTACACTTGTGTGATCCATGAGTATTGTCAGTCTGGAACAGAACCTTCCAGTCCTGGAACTAAAGGCACAGAACAGGAGAGTATGACCCCTGGAATGGCTGGGATATTACGCCCTTGAAAGCATTGGCTATGGTAGGCAGCACACAAGCCTTCAGAGTCCCAAAGCTCTAGAGTGCAGGACTGAAGAGTTCAGAAGCAGACAGATGGTAGCACTTCTGAAGCCCAGTGACACTGAAGCAATGTGGTGGACCACTTTCTGGACAACACACAAATCTCTTTTGTTTCAGAAAACTTTCCTGGTTACCATTTGTGGGTCCTTCTGGGGTCTCAGAATTTGTGATGGGAGCAAAAAGTGCAAGAGGCACATTTGGGTTACAGAAAGGAGATGTTTCATTTACCCCAGCTGGGGTGTTTGTGAGGTTTCATAGGTAAAAACAGATAACACAGAGTGGGGTTGTTTGTTTTGATCCTTGCCTTCTCTGGAATGGAATGGGATTTGTGGCATTGGTTAACCAGTACATAAGGAGTAGGGTAGTCATTAAGTCTGCCTTCTTTTGGCATGAGTCTGGCACCAGTGTTATGCAATATCAGTTTTGATCCATGTTGCTAAATGTTTTAGGGGTGGCTGGGTTTGACCCAAAGAAGAAGGGCATGAAATCCTTTCAAATAGGGTCTGCCAGAAATGTGAAAATGATAGGGCTGATAGAGCAGCATCTAAGAATGTCATAAATAAATATTTGACTGTGTCCATTTAACTATAAGACAGTGTCATGTTTGGTTTGTACCAGGTCAGAGGGAGTGCAACAGAGGAGATTTTGAATCATGGAACCTTCTCCCCAGCCTTTGAAATAGGATAGAGTCCTTCCTGCCCAATTAAACAAATTAACCTAACCCTCTCGGTTGGGGAGGAAACAGATGGAGCCTGGCAGAAAGGTGAGATTAGAAGAGAAAGGGACAAGGGAGGTTGCCTATGGTGGTAAGAGGAATATTGGCCAATTGGGGAGGAAGAAGAGGGGCTTTAAAAGAGGCATTCAGCCCAGTTCTTCCATGTCATCCTCCTTAAACTGCCAGAATTCCCACAAACTCACCCTCATTAGAGCAGGGCTATGGGCTGTGCCAGTGTCAGTATAGGGTCCCTTCTTCCACAGATGGGGAATCACACTAGGGTTTTGTGAGGAATTCTACTACCTCTTCCCCATAAGAGGGCTTTCCCAGGATTCTAACCTCCTCTAAAAGAAGGATAGAGAATTGTACAGTGCCTGTTTTATAGCCGCCACTGTAAATTTGGGAATGGGAGTCTCCAGTAAGGTGTATCCTGAATAATAGACTGACACTTAATGTGCAGGTGTCATCTGTGGTCCAAAGTGGTTTTTACCACTTAAGGAATGTCATCAGGATTGAGCTAGTAGTTCTGCCTGATGACCTGCCATCACTGGTAAATGCCTTTATTACATCCAGGCATAATTACTGTAACTCTCTGTACTTCTGGGTCAGTGGAGGACACTCCACTAACTGCAGATGGTGCAGAATGCAGTGGCCATGCTACTGATGGGCCTGTCTAGGTCTAGTCATGTGACATCGGTCCTGTGAGCTCTGCACTGGCTGCCTGTTAGGTGGAGGATCATCTTCAAGGTGGGCTTGTACACCATAAGGTCCTATATGGACTGGGCCCTGGCTACCTGGTTGATCTCCTAACACCTGCCTCCTCAGTCCACTCCCTCCATTCCTCCACGGGGCCTCCTTGCTGTTCCAGGTTCCAGTTTAAAACTGCTGGTATCTGAGCTTTTGAGGTTGCTGGACCAGCCCTCTGGAACTCTTCCCATCTCTGTCAGGAGGCCCTGATGGTAGAGGTTTTAGAAGGGATCTAAAGACTACTCTTTTAAGTTGGCTTTCCCAGACTAATCAGAGCTGTTATATTTTAAGATTGTATTTTTTATTTTTAAATCTGCACTATGTGTGATATGTTTGTATTTTATGTATTTGTTGGTAACTTATTTCATTTTGTATTACCTTACCTGTTTTTATGTAAGGTGCCTAGAGCCTCTCGGATTAAGCACCATGTAAATAAATGTACCTTGCCATTAGTTGTATAGGGATGAAGGACTTACATCCAGTCCAGACAGATTCTATGTGGTTAGCATGTGGGTTAGCTGGAAGTCTCCTGTCCAGTTTGTATGGGTCTTGTCTCTCCCTTTAGCTCATCCAACAAGTGAATGGGGCTTGGCTAGATGGGTGTGAGCAGCTTTTCCTCATCCAGAGGGCTTCCCTCAGAGGAAAATTATATCTGGTTTCCTAACCTGTAAGAAACTCCACACCATCATTGTCAATTTGCAGGAAGCAAAAGCTGAGATACTTTACTTGAAGGCCAAGGCTAGCTGGATGGTATGGTCACTACAAAGTCACTCTCTTAGATGATTCTTTGGGCGGGGGTGGCCTGTAGTGAGGGGGAGCAGCAAGGGGTGGGGAGGACAGATGAGAATGAAGCCATGGTACCCACTAAGAACTAAACCCTGTCTCTGGAAGTACAGATTCAGCCTGAGCCCTGCACCAAGTGGACTGGGATGGTATACCCAAGGGTAGGCACCATCAACAAAAGGTTAGCTAAAACAGAATGTGCACCCCAAAGTGAGCATCATGACCAGGAAGGTAATAGTATTTGAGGATTTCACTGTGAGAGGGTGGAGCATATGATGTGTTTCACAAACCTGGAATGAGGAAGGTTTACTGTAGCCCAGGGGCCACAACAGCCAGATTCAAATTTGAGGAGGTGAAAATCATTGAAAAGATGAAAGGAAGCTAGACATGGTTGTGCAGGTAGGTATAAATCACCTAGCCAGGGCAGTGTGGAAAAGGTTCAGGAGAGTTTCTGTACTCTGGCAGAACTCTGAAAGAGAGACCAGGCTCAGTAACTTTCCCTGAGGTCCTGCCAAGGCCACATGAGGGACAGAGGTAGCAGTTAAGGATTTCCCAGTCTAATTTGTGGATAAAGGGATGGTGCATGGAGGAGGATTTTAGTACCTAGTAACTGGGGACATCAAATGAAGGGGTGGCAGCTATTTAGGAGTGATGGACTATGCCCCAAGAGGGGGCACCAAAATGCTAGGGCACAGATTTGCAGCACATATCACAACTAAGTTACACTAAGCTGGGGGAGGGGGGTGACAGTACTGATGAGGCTAGGCACATCTACACAAGAAGGGTGGCCAAACAGGCCTTTTGATGACGAGACAAGAACCAAGCAGAACACAGGTACACATACTGTAGCAAAATGGGTGATACTGGTGCTGGAAATGGGGGGCGGAACATATAAGAATGTGGAATGTCTAGCAATGGAAGAACAGGACTTGGGGCAGAGATAGTGCATGGATATAGGGACAGTGTACATAATACTCTTGAGGCGCAGAGGTCAGGCAGCAGTCTTGAGACCCGACAGGAAGGAGGCGGAGGGTAGGAGTAGAACAGACAGGAGGGCCAGCAGACTTTCTGGAGTGGTATGTTTGAATGCCAGGGGCCCAGGGAATAAAATGTTGCCCTCCAGATGGTAGCTGAGGCTCACTTAACCATAATAGCAATGATGGAAACCTGGGCAATGCAGCATAATAACTAGAGATGTTGGGAATTTTTAATTCACCTAACAAACTTCAGGTGAAGTGGCCATGAACACTTTTGTGAATCACTTTGTGAACATTGCCCTTTTGTTGGCTGTGTAACTACTTTGCCCATGTACTTTGTGAATTAAGATAATGGTATACTTCAACTTAAAGGAGAACTGCATTGAACCTGTAAGTCACCCTTCCCAGCACTGGTTCAAATTCTATTCCGTTTCAGTTTTAGTTTTATTAGTTAAAATATATTTTTAGTCCAAGGAACTGTTACATACAAGTATAATGTACAATACAAAAAAACTACAAATACATTTCATTTTTGCAAAAAGAAAAAAAAAACCTCTAAGATGTATGAGCCAAAGCATTAGCATTTCTTTTGAGAGACATATTTAGAAGCTGTTACAAACCTTGCCAGAGAAAACATATGTGCAAATTTAGCATTGTTCAATAATACAATAATCTTATTTTCTTCCTCATTAGGCACCAGTTTTCCAAAACTTGGATATAGCCTTTTCTCTTGTAATGTACTAAGCAAATAACAATCCATAATTATACGTTTAATGGTTTGATTTTGTGTCAGATCATAGAAACAGAAGACTGGATTCATAAAATTATTTCTATTCCAAAAAGAACTTGCTTAACAGAAAAGAAACCAAATCTAGTCGAGACTAATATTTTCATGTGTCCATTCAATTCACAAGAGAACAAATACGCTTCTGTGCCAGGGCATAGCTTAATTTGCTTATATATATATATATGGAAAGTGCTTGTTTCCAGGTTTTGTAAAATTTGCTTGTGTTTCCATATCTTTAGCCGTTGTATAGGCAATGAACAATATACATCAAGTTCTATGGGTTTCTACTATCAAAAATTGTGAGAAGACCGATTTGACCTGGAGAATGGGCAATTACTTGCTCCCGCAAACTTTATTAGAGACCAAGGGTACTCCACTGACTAAGTGAGATCAGTTGGGAGAAGGAGCTCAATATCCCACTAGACACGGACCCTGGTCCAAGATTTAGAAACATTCATGGCGCATCTCCACTTCCCTCATTTGGTGAAATTCATCTTGAAACTATGTATTTGTCACTTCATAGTCCCGCGAGCTAAAGGCAAAATGGGATTCCTCTTATTCTGCTTCATGTTGGCAACTTTGTGGGAAGACACCGTTGCACAGGATCGTTTTTTTGATCCTGTCCCTGTTTACTAACGGGTCTACTATAACTAAACATATTTCATGGATCTTCGACATCGCCACCCTGTTAGGGCCAGAACACTTGTAATTGGGAGTACCTCAAACACTTTTAAAAGGCTGTGAGGCTCTTTATCTTTTGGTCCATTCTTATCGTGGTGACCGTAAACACCATCATGAAGAAATGGCTGCAAGCCAACCCCAACTATTACTGACTTGTCCACTATTATACAACAAACCCAATGGTTTGAATGGCTAATCTTTCTTGTCCAGCACAGATTGACAACTTTTGACAACAGATGGACTAGATTTGACTTTTATCCTGGTTTTGAATCATAAATTTCACCCAGAGTGGATTTTGAATCTTGCTTCTTTTCATTTTCTTTTACATACATTAACTGCAAATCACTGGGAAGCTATTTAAGTTTTCCTTTCTTTTTATTGAACTGCCTCTTCAATGCCTAATTATCTTTTCAGGTGGTAGTTGTTTGGTTATAACAGTTGTATGTTTAAATTTAATTATTCAGACTGTATGTTGAATTCCAGTTATGGACCTAAACATAGATGCAGCAGTTTTAATATTATGTTTCATCACATTTTTATTTGTTCATTATTTTATATGCACTTGTACTAAGATGTATATGACTGCTTACAAACAAATGTACTGAAATGTTTGGTAATATGTTATTTACCATTTTCAATAAAGAAGTATATAAATAAAAAGATCAGATTTGACCATGATTTTATTCATCACCAAAACCATGTTTGGTTCCACTATTTTCATGTTTTCGATTATAACTTTCACTTATTCAGGTTTCAAAGATTTGATTAGGGGCATTTTAATAATTATATTCCAATATCTCTGTCCCACATGGCAACAGATAGTGACTGTATCCTATTCTAATCTTTAGAGTACACCCATCACAAATTGTGACAACAAATATTCTCATGAAGGATTTTGCATTGGTTCAATGGTGTTTACACAACCTTCCATTCCCCTAGACCTCTGCACCATAGAGAATTGTGGATCTGACCTTACTACTGCATTTAACATGCTCCTTAAATAAATGGTGTCAACCTAATTTCCATATATATTTATGGCAAGTACAGTTTGTCTAACTTTGTGGTAGGTTTTCTTATTATGAGTTCTCCAGTCAGAAGCACTGGTGACTATTACCCCTCATAGTTGTTTACTTTTTCAAATTTCTGATCCTGTATTTTCCATTCATATGAGCATCTGTTATGCCTACTACTTATTAGAATTTTTGTTTTACTAACACTTGGTTTTAACTTAGAGTCTCAAGTGTTGCAATGACATTACATAGAAACAATAAAATGTGATGGCAGATAAGGACCCAAAGGCCCATCTAGTCTGCCCATTTTTCTACCTTATGAATGTGCCATAGGCCTTACTCTGTCAATGGCCTATCTATTCATATTCATCTGTATTGTTCCCTGCCTATCCCATGCCTGTTTGAAGCCCTGCACTGTATTTATATCCACCACTTCCTGAGGCATGCAATTCCATGCATCCACCACCCTTTCTGTGAAAAAGAACTTCCTCACATTACCCCTAAATCAGCCTCCTCTAATCTCATTTGTGTCCTCTTGTCCTTCTATTTTTCTTATATTGAAGCATGTTAGACTCTTTGACTTTGTTAATGTCCTTAAGATATTTGAATGGTTTGATCGTATCACCTCTTTCCTCTTTTGCTCTAGGGAATACATATTGAGCTCTGTTAATCTTTCCTCATATGTTTTCTGATACAGTGCCTGCACCATTTTGGTTGCCCTTCTCTGGACTGCCTCAATTTTGTTAATGTCCTTGTGCAGGTACAGTCTCAGTACTGCACACAGTGCTCCAGATGGGGCCTAATCAGTTTCTTGTAAAGATGGATTATTACCTCCCTCTTATGACTTGTGATACCGCTACTAATACACCCCAGCATCCCTCTAGCCTTACCTACTGCTTTAGTGATCTGCTTGGATGATTTCAGGTCATCTGGGATGATAATGCCCAAGTCTTTTCTTCCCTTGTGATTGCCAGCAACTCCCTCTCAACCTATAGGTAGCTTCAGGGTTTCTCTTCCCTATGTACATGATCTTGCACATGTTTGCCTTAAAACCCAGTTGCCCTCTTCAGACCATTTTGCCAGTTTTCCAGGTCTCTTCTCATTCTGTCCACCCCATCTGGATCATGTACTCTGTTGCAGATCTTGGTGTCATCTGCAAACAGGCAAACCTTTCCTCCAGTCTATCTGCAATGTCACTGATGAAGATATTAAAGAGGACTGGCCCCAGGACTGGTCCCTGAGGTACCCTACTTGTGACTTGAATCTCTTCTGACTGTATACCATTTACCACCACTCTCTGTTTTCTGTCTGCCAACCAATTTGCCACCCAGTTTATCAACTTCTGACCCACCTGAGCCTACCCAGCTTATTAATCAATCTTCTATGTGGAAAAGTATCGAAAGCTTTGCTGAAGTCAAGGTAGGTGACATCATCTGCACCCATTGGTCCACCATTCTGGTTACCCAGTCAAAGAAATCTATGAGATTAGTTGTATATTCTTTAAAAAGAGAAGATTGGGTCAAGAATAATAAAATACTTTCAGAAAACATGGTAGCCTAATTTCCCATAGAGTGTATGTTGTCTATTGATTTTTGCAGGCCTGTTGGGGTCCTTGATATCACTACCATGTCATCGGCATACAAAATATGTTGATCTTTACATTGCCAATTTTTGGTGCATCCATCTCAATTAAGTCTAAATGTTCTATCAATTTATTAATATAAATATTAAACAACACTGATGTTAGGACATGCCCTTGCTTAACTCCTTTATTCACATTTATTTTTTCTGTTAGGTGGCCATCCCTAGAGTACCTGAGTTGTGCTGTTGTATTACTGTGAAGTGCTTCAATTATGTTTATTGGTATATAAGCTGTGCCTTTATCATACAGTGTTTTTAACAACTCCCTATCAACATGGTCAAACACACTCTTAATATCTAAAAACTATACAGTAAAGATTACAGTTTTACCAGACATGTATTTCCTTTTCATGTGATTTAAACCAGAAATGTTATCCATATTGCTCTTACCTTCACAAAATCCATTTTGTTTCTCTGAAAGTATTTTATTTTCCTTGACCCAATCTTCTCTTATGTTAAGAATATATCTGCTATATGTCTTAGCAGTAACATAATATAGTACTTGGTCTATAATTTTCTGGGTTGGAATGTTGCCCTTTTTGTAGATTGAAACTATTATCCCATTAAGCCAGTGTTCTGGATTTCTTAATGTACTATTAGTTTTAAAACAAATGTAACAAAACTGAGTGCCACCAATCCTCATTTACATGATAGAGTTCTGCAGGCAGCTCACCTCCCCCCCATGTACCTTGCTATTATTTTTTGTGTCTAATATAGACTTATTTCCATAGGCAACACTTTCCCATAGAGTGATACAGCTATCTATGTTAGGAACATTTTATGTGAAAATATATACATCAGAACTCCCATAAAAAGGGTTAAAGTGTTCAAATCAACTTCTGGCAGACATTATTCCTTCTGTATTTGATCTTTGCTTATCTTTCTCTTGTGCATAACCTGGAGTGATTCCCATAAACTTTCATGGTAGCCTAATTTTTCACATTGAAGAGTTTTGTATATCGATAATGTTTGGTTGGCAGGATTCTAGACCTGTTGGCAAAACATGACACAGAAAACCAGGCATGACAGAATAAACTTTATTCTCAAACACATGTAACAAGGACAGCATTACCTGCTGGAAGTACATAACTTCCAAACACCACAATGTTGTCATAGAAAAACTCAATGGAAAACAGTCTTACACAAACTCTTATACTTAGAGAAAACAAAGTCTGTTACCAGGAAGCGGGCTCATCTGCATAGCAATTCTATTGGTAGATACTAGTGGGCAGCTTGCACCCAACACTGTTAGGTTTTGTATGTACACAGTGGTAAGCATTATGCTGACTAAGATTACTTTTGGGTTACAATACAGTGATTCATAAAATATGCTGATCATAGCATTGTGGCTAATAGCTGTAGGTGGTATGCTAACACCACAGAAATAACTATGCTAGATATTTGCTATGTAAGCTCATCGTAGCAAGCATGAGTAAATACCCTATGCCTTATACTGTATAATAGAATGGGATAGCCCACATTAGTTACTGTAGGTCATGTAGGTCTACATATCCCCCCACCCCAGTGCCTGATGAAGAAGCAACACCACTAGGGAATGTGTGGTTGGTTAAGTATGGCTGAGTTGGTAGTATAAAGAAACTATAACTGAGCACGATGTTGTTTTGTGTGTGCAATGTAAGCAGCATGAGGTGATAATAAGAAAACAATCAATAACACTTGATAATAACAAAGCCATTAAATGTAAATTCCAACCAAGTGTTGGACAATGCAGTACTTAAATCACCATCATGAAATAAATCATTCCAAGAATGTCCTGCTTTATAAACATTGTTACTAATATGAATAAGGTGTGTATCTTTCCTGTTTAATAAGGATCGAAGAATCAGGTGGTGGGTTGATTTGCACATTAAAGACTGGTAGATACTGTTCAATAGCGTTCAAATAGTCAGGGTCACTATCAATGTAATCACGTTCCAGGGTGGGAACAGGCATGACAACTGTATGGTCAATGATAGTGCACTTATTAGGTACAAAACAGAAGTTGGGCATAAGTAACACCACAGGTGAGAGTCCATAAGAAGATCTTATAGTTGGTAATAACATAATATAGTCCATCACTGTTTTAGACCACTTGAACTTAAGGAAGATGCCACTTTGTGAGATGTATGGGGCAGGTAATGGAGCATTTGTTATCTGGTTGGTGAGGCATTGTAGAGGCTGTAGCTGCATGCGTGTTTCATTCAGCATTGAAGAAGGTAATGTAACATTAACAGGAGCAGAAACATTTCCAAGAGGTCATTATCAAATGTATATGACCAGTCCACAGAGTTCAGTGAATAACCACACACAGGTGTGGTGACATTAAAAACATCACATTGGCACAAATAGTGGTAGCCCCATATGGCACTACAGTCAGTATGTGGGGCTACCCAGGCATCCAGGTGTGAATGAAACACCAGCAAAGGAGGCAAGTTGATCTGTTCTCAGTAGATGTTGCCCTCAAGATGGCCCACAGAGTGGATTTTAGCCAGCTTGTTGAAGACTGAAGAGCTCTTGTCAAAAACTGGGAGGGACATGGTGAAAAGCATATATGGTGTCCCTCATGGTGCACTCACATGACATGTAGGGCCCTTGATTTGGGCATTGTGTAACATAGCCCAAATTCTGAGCAGTGGTCAATGAAAAGGACACTGTTCTGGCCATGCACTTAGTAGTGCATGTCAGGGTTTACAATCTGGATATAGCATTTAGCCATACTTCTATCATGGATGAGATCTGGGATCCTCCCTGATTCCAAATCCTAGAAGAGATTGGTGACAGTGTTTATGGCATATGTACCATAAACTAAAGAAAGGATTTCCCTACCTATGTGTTGCTATTTGCTTCTTTGTTATTGTAAAAGATCAATTCATTGATTTTGTTTTGGGTCTCATTAAACAAATGTGCTATATTGTGCATGTTATACATCATGAATCTTTCCTCCTGGGTTAAACCAGTAATACCATGTAGCATGGGCTGTATGACATCTTGACCAAGTTTACTATTAAAATATTTTGTAGTGCATTGAATTTTTGCCAAATCGGCTCTATCTAAAATTGACATGACACAGCCAAACATACCCGTTACATTACCAGTTATGCCTGTGATATCTGAGACTCCCAAACTCTGTTTAGGGAGTTTGGGATGGAACACCCTCAGTGCTCAGTAGTATGGTGCCCAGCTACAGGGTCTTGTGCATGTGCATGATATGCTGCCATTAGACATAGTAGCATAACAGTGTGAAATTTGGAAACATTTGTAGTGGCACCATGGCTGAATTCTGCCTTGTGCATAAGATTTAAAATAGCAGGAATGTGCATAAATTGAACATTGTTAGTAAGTGTCCCAGGGACAGAGATTGCAGCCAGACTACTGGGAGTACCTGGCTCCATTGTTGGGCACTGCAAAGGGTTGTCTGTTGAGGCTGGAATGACTGTAAGGAAGAGGCGGCTGTTGCAATTGAGTGATTTAAACAGTTTTGGTGCGGTGGTATTGGAAAATTAGTAACAAAAGCCTGGATTAATTGCTGTGAGGTTGTATAGGCCTGTATGGTATTAGTTAACTTGGCATATGCACAGAGTTCCATTAGGGCAAATAAGGGTGTTGGGCCAACCTTGTAAAGTTCTTTAGCATGGCGAGCCACTGGAATTCTTATCAAGTAGAATTCCACATTTCCATTCAATCTGTACAGTAGAATTGTCTGGGATAACCACCATGGCATTATGGTGGTGCTCCTTCCCTCCCAAACAGTCACATGGGTAGAGGGAGTTGAATGGTCACTGCTGGGTCAGGAAGTAGGGGTGGAAATAGATGTGGACCCCGTACATGAAGTTCAGAGGTCAGAGAGCTGTTTGGAGATATCTCAGGATTCATGCTGGATCTTGTTGCAATATGGCCTTTCAGATGCCCAGAATCAGGAAAGGGATTATTTGTCTCATTTCTGGCAAACAAAAGAAAAACAGATTAGAACACAGGCCTCTGCCCCTCATGTGGGGAAGAACAATTAATCACCTCAAAACAACTTCAGTTGATTGGCATGATACCATTTGTCTACGGTTTCTTGCCGTCAGTGACTCGTGCTTAGTAGACCACAGGGCTCAATTTGTTGATGATATCATAATGACTAGCCAATTTACTGACAAAGGGATGGGCTGTTGTGGCAAATTTCAGTACCATTACTTAATCTCCACCTGCCAATCAATGTCTTTGACCTGTTTGTTAAAATACATTTTGGATTGCTGCTGGGCCTGGCCCAAATTGTGAGCAGCAAGAGGTGGAGTGTGGACAAGGTTATCCTTCAGTTGTGTGACATAAGTGTCCGCTAACACTCTGTCCATGGTTGGGGTATTCAAATCATTCCACAGATGTTCTTCTGTCAGTCTCATTTGTCAGATGGTCATCACTTCTAAGGGTGTGCACTGGGTTGCTGTAGCTGGAGTGACTCTAATTGCCATTAGGAGCAAGGGCAACAGAGTGTCCCAACTTTTAGCATTCTCATTTGCAAATTTACACAACATCAGTTTGACCTGTCTGTTAGCTCTCTTCTCCTGTCAGAAGGCTGTGGGTGGTAGCGTCAGAAACTTCAGTCCTGACTCCTAACAATTCAAACATTCTTGCATCAATTCTCCTGTAAAGCTTGTCCCTTTATCAAAGTCTACCTTATGAGCTAGCCACCACCTGCTAAACACCTGTTCAACCAGGATTCTGGCAGTGGCCTTCACCGTGTTTGCTTTGCATGGGAATGCTTCTACCCACTTTGAAAAAGGTCAGTGATGACAAGTACATAATTGTTGCTCTGACTAGTCATAGGTAATGGCCCAATAAAATGAATTTGTATTGCATTCAGGGTCTGGATTGCCTCTGTGGAAATAGTTTGGTGTTTTTCATTCCAGGAATTGGATTGTTCTGAGTACAGGAATGCAATTGCCTACATAATGCTGGACATTAATTGTCATGCCGGGCCACCAACCCTTGGTTCTCAGTCCCTGCAGGGTTTTGTTCACCCTTGGTGACCTGCTGTAGTGACATCATATACCTGGTGGATGAACTCTAATCAGAGCTGTTTGGGAACTATTGACAGTTTTCCATAATTTGAGAGGAACAGGACCAGCTTCTGGTCTGTAGAGAGTGAAGGTCGTCAGAATGTCTTCTGAATGAGTTATTGGGAGACATTCCTTTCTGATTCCTTTGAGAGGTATATGTATACCTCCTCTATCTCTGGATCCATCATTTGGGCTGCAGCTTGATCCAAAGGGACCACTTTGGCCCTCTTGTGTGTGCCACTGTCTGGGCCTTAGTGGGGGTTGCATGCTCCATACCTCCCCTCGAGCAACATTCTTAGCCAAGGTGTCTGCTTGATTGTTGCACTCATGATAAGACTCAGACTTGGAGTGGGCCTTAACCTTGAATGTATGGCCAAAAACAAATTCCTCTGCTATGTTCACAATGTGATGAACAAGTCACTATAGTAAACAGGAATTCCTTCTGAGAAAGTAAAGTCACGGGTCTTCCAAAGGGAAGAAATTCAGTGAATTGCACACCAGGATGAATCAGAGAAGACAATGATGTCCTCCTCTCCTTTTCCACAGATGATCTCAAGGTGCAGGCAACTGCAGCGAGTTCTGCATATTGGGAAGATGTGATGGTGCATTGTCTGGACACTTCAACAGTGCCATCTGCTGGATAGAGGACCAGCACCCTGAATCCTGCAATTTGCTCTCCTCCCTGGTATGAAAGATCCATCTGTAAAGATGTGATGAAGTGCAAGGTCTTTTAGGTTGTGCTCAGTGGCTGGGAGAAAGTGGCCTGGTTCTGGCAGAGTGGGTGGCTCTAGGCCACACTCATGGGGATCTCCTGGTATAGGAGCCCATGTGCCAAGGTGGAGGGCATTTCTGCTGGAAGCACCATGATATTGTGTTCTTGTAAAATAAAAAAACTCTGGAAGGGATCACGCTCCAAAAAACTTAAACTTATCTCTAATGCAAACATTTTGGAGAAACCAAAACCCACTCACCAGATCTGAATTTAATATGTTGTATTTTTTAACACCAATTTTCATAAACACCGATGTTCCATAGTGATCTTACTACTTCTTCAGGATCTGTAGTTAATAGTATTATAAAGTCATTTTATATATTTCTACTCATCACTTATGTTCTTAATACTGGTCTAAAAAAAATTATATAATGTAAATCCCCATACATATATATATATATGTCTTAATACTTTTATATATTTTCAACATTCATATTTCTTAAAGAAAATCATTTCTAACACCCAAAACTGTTCCTACCACCATTTGTTACATATTTCTAATTATAGTATCACTTCTTTATATCCACCTTGATTTTGTGGTATTGCTTCATTTTTCTATTTTCCCAAGTTTTCATGCAACAATACTATGTAGACATGGATAGAAAACAGGTTTGGCTTGCTTTTCACAGTTCAGTCTAATAGAATGTGTTTTATTATCATGTGTATATACAGAGGCCGAGGATATTCAAAGGGGTTGCACCTGGCTACAGAGTTGAAGCCAGCATAACTAAATTGCGCCTGGCAGGATATTGAAAAGGCTGCCGGTGCAGTGCAAATCCCGATGTGCCAGGTGCAATGTAATCATATATGGCACAGATGCAGAGGCATGCCCATGCATATGCAGCATCTCGATATTCAACCAGGGATGTGTGGCACATGCTGGCACAACCCTGCCATTGAGCCCACATGTGGGGGGCTCAAAGTTGAGTCCGGAAAAAGTAGAAACAAATACTGGCCACCCACAGGTGAGCTGCTGTATTGCAAGGTGCAACACAGCAGCATCCTGCGTCAGGTGGTCACCCGCTCCCACCAGAGCACCCGTCCCAAGCACTCCACAGCTCTGGTGGTCTAACGGTCTCCCCTCCCACCTGAGTCCCTGATCAATGTCATTATGACTGTTCCTGGTGGTTTAGTACCCCCCATTGCTGAGATCACAGTAAACCCCATAATGAAATGCCCTGGTGATCCAGTGGCACCCTCACCCTCCCACCCACACAGCCCATACTGTACCTGTCATTCAGCAGGCGGCCGGGCTGTATGCGGGCAGGATGCTGCTGCCCACTGATGATGGGGGGCCAGGGTGAGCAAGAGGATCTGTGTGGGTGGGAGGGTGGACTGGATCACCAGGTTGTTTCATTAAAGAGTTTTACCATGATTGCGGCAATGGGCTGGGGGCAGTAGACCACCAGGGATGGTCATAATGACATTGATTGGGGAATCAGGGACTCGGGTGGGAGGGGCACCACTAGGCCACCAGGGATGGTCATGGCTTTTATTTCTGGAGAATCGGGGGACATGGGGGGCCACTAGACTACCAGGGATGTATTTCTTCACATATGCTGCGTGATCACGGCTACGGGAGGGGATGACCCGGGATCCCCACTGCCCATGTCATGCTGTGCAGGGCACCAGGTGCAAGTCGCTGGGCTGCCCTGCACAAAGCATCAAATTGGAGCCATAATGATGCAAATGGCCACATTTGCACCTTGCATATATTATGGCCTAATTTGCATGCCCCTGGCTGAATATCATGGGTGATGCACCGGCGCAACTGCACTTGCGGCTGGTGCATCCCGTGCTCTATCTGTGGCTTGCACCTGCTCAGTGCCACTGCGCTATGCCCAATAATTGCGCTGACCTTGCCATATTCAGCAGTGCTGCCGCGATGCATCACTGTCGAATATCACCTGGTCCTGGTCCTGGCCCTGGCGCATCCCAGTTGCGCTGCGCCCAGACTTGCACCACTGCCTGGCACAGTCTGAATATCTGGGCCAGAATCTTTTCATATTTACCTCTTTAAAAGTTTACATTTTTTTTTTGTTTTCACTTACCTTTCTCCTGTTAGTCTTTATCATGCTGTTAGACAAAAAAAATCATGAAATATATTTTCCTTTTTATTCTTTCTAATTTTAAAACATTTTATTTTAAATAATCAGGTTTTTACCTTTGCTTGAAGGTGTGAATATCACAATGTATTCTTTTTTAATACATTTTTAAATGGGAAGCACTTGCTTCTCCCATAGAAACTCAGAACATAGAAACATAGAAACATAGAATTTGATGGCAGATAGGACTGCTTGGCCCACCTAGTCTGCCCATTTCCCTACCTAATGCATAGGCTGCAGATCCTAATTTACTAACAGCCTACTTCCTCCTACCCCCACTAGAATTGCCTTATGTCTGTCCCATGCATTGTTGAATTCCTCCACTGTTTTGAGTCCACTACCTCCTTAGGAAGGCTGTTCTATGTATCCACAACCATCTCCGTGAAAAAATACTTTCTCACATTACCTTTGAGCCATCCCCTCTATCTTCAAATTGTGCCCCTTATTCTTGGACATCTCTTTTTCCGAAAGATGCTACCATCTTGGACTCTGTTGATTCCTTGATGTACTTGAAAGTTTCTATCATGTCCCCTTCTCCCTCCTCTCCTCGAGTGTGTACATGTTAAGCTTCTTTAATCTCTCTTCATATGTCTTCTGGTGCAGACCCTGCACCATTTGAATGCCCTCCTCTGGACAGCCTCCATCCTGTCTATATCCTTGTGGAGATGGGGTCTCCAGAACTGGATGCAGAACTCCAGATGGGGTCTCACCAACTGTCTGTACAGAGATAACAACTTCCTGTTTTCTACTGGTGATGCCTCTCCTATGCATCTCAGTATCCCACCAGCTCTTCTTATTGCCTTCTCACATTGCTTGCCCACCTTAAGGTCATCTGATATGACTACCCCAGGTCCCTTTCCATTTATGTAGTTGTTATTATCTTAACCCCCACTGTGCACTCTTCCCTGGATTTTTGTTTCCCAGGTGCATTACTTTGTACTTCTTTGCATTGAATCTAAGCTGCCGTATATTTGACCATTCCTCCAACCTTGCCAAGTCCTTACATCCTCTCCACCCCACCTTCTGTATCAACCCTGTTGCAGATCTTTGTGTCATCTGCAAAGAAACATACTTTCCTTCAGTCCACTACAATGTCACTTATAAAGACATTAAAGAGGACCGGTCCCAGTACTAAACCCTGTGGTACCCACTAGTAACCTCCTTTCTTTAGAGTAAACTCTGTTTACTATTACCCTCTGTATCCTGTTGTCCAGCCAATTATTAACCCAGGTTACCACCTTGGGACCCACTCCAAGGCTGGCTAACTTGTATTTTAATCATTTGTGTGGGACTGTGTCAAATGCCTTGCTTAAGTCTAGGTAGGCCATGTCCACTGTCCTCCCTGGTCTACCACATTGGTCACCCAGTCAAAGAAATCTATTAGATTCATCTGTCATGACCTTCCCTCTGTGAATCCATGCTGCCTTGGGTCCTGTTTCCCACTAGCCTCTAAGAACTCAACAGTTCTTTCCTTTAGAAGTGATTCTTCCATGGGTCACATCTATAAGCAATTACAAGTAAAAATTAGATCTTATATGGGTTTTTAATAAGATCTTTTAATTAGATCTTATATGGGTTTTAATAAAAAAAATATGTTATCAGCTTTCCTTTGTTAACGGTCTCACACATATGTTCATATACCGTATGACCTTACTGCCTATTCTCTTTATGTTCTAACTTGTGCCTGCTGTTTTATATATTGTTCTGGCTGAGTTTACCCCACAATATTGAGGTTTTTTCCATCAACAGGTTTCTACCCTTTTTATACATAACTGCCTTAGTGTGTTTTTGAAATCCACATGTATTTGTTCACTTAGCAGTACTCATAACTTTGATGTCACATGCCACATGATATTGCTAGTTCTTGGTTGCTTCCTTAAAAATCTTTTGCCACATTTTAGCCAAGTTTCTAAAACACATATTTCTAATTCAAAAGTAAGCTACTAGTCCGTCTCAATCGTTAAAGCATTTGCATTCATTCAGTCAATGAATCAATCAAGATTTATTGGATTGCATAATTGAGAAATGCATTCTCTTTTGCAAATGTATCCAAATATGACCTTACAAAGAATAAAACATGCAAAGTTACAATCTCCAAACAAATGACCTTACAAAATGTAAAACATACAAAGTTACAGTCGTTGATACAACAAACAATTAAAAGTTAATCAGATCTATATAAAATGTCATTTTAACCATAACAACTACAGTGTCTACTAAATACACCATTATACTAAATACCATATGCATTTGCTCACTGCGCATTACTATTTACTTTGGTTTCATATTTCCAAACACTTTCTTACTGTGGTTACTTCCTATGTTGGAACACCTCTGCTACCATATTTTCAACAAATTTCTAGTTTACACATTTCTAGAAAAAATAGACTACTAGTCCTTCTCAGTTCTCTAAAACAAGCTGAGTGCCATACATGTTTGCTCACTAAGCTAAACTTTTTAGCTTCTGTTTTACAGTTCAATCATCTTTTTATTTAATCAACGCTCAGTTGCTTCTTACATTACGGGATGACTTAGCCACATTTGGAAGAAGTTTCTAGTATAGAATCAGTATTTGCTTACCCTTGTGTTGCAGACTCTTATTTTTCCTTCTGTGTGACCGCCATTACTAACAGCGCTATCGTTTTATATTACCTGGTTGCTATTGTAATCTGTGGCATCATGCTTTTATTTTCAGACATGTGCAGTGGTGAATAATCCACTATTAGTTTTTCTTATATACAATCTTAAGGAAAGTAGCGAGTTTGTTTTTGTTCCATTAGCATTGCTCTCTATTGGGTGTAATCTTTTTAATGTATCTCCATTTTATTTATCATCTCACAAATTGTACTGCCAGTTTGGTTTGCCAGAGCTAGATTTTTTTTTAAAACAAGAATGGTTAGTAGATTTTTCTTAACTTTTGCATTGTGTTACATCACACTTATGCTTTTCATTTTACTTATTTTACTACCTTCACTGCTTTTTATATTTTTAAACACAATGAGCCAGCAGACTGAAATGGGACTTAAGGGCTACACCTGGTGTACACACAATTACCATCTTTGATCTGGTCTGTCAATAAAAATTGGTGGCGGTGTGGTTGGTGTGCAGTACAATAGGGAGAACCTTATTATGTAGGTGAAATGTTTGACAACCCAGAAGGTAGCTAGGAGATTCTTCTCACACATAGAGTACTTCTGTTCTACAGTGGACGACATTTTGAGACATAGCGATGGTCCTTAAGTAGCCATTTGCCCATTGTGCAAGGGCTACTGACATGCCCAGGTCAGAAGGAGCCAGATTGTCCCAACTTTTAGCATTCTTACTTGCAAATTTACACAACATCAGTTTGATCTGTCTGTTAGCTTTCTCCTCCTGTCCAGAAGGCTGTGGGTGGTAGCGATATGAAACTCATCCTGACTCCCAACAATTCTGACATTCTTGCATCATTTCTCCTGTAAAGCTTGTCCCTTTATCAAAGTCTACCTTATGAGCTAGCCACCACCTGGTAAACACCTGTTTAACCAGAATTCTGGCAGTGGCCTTCACCGTGTTTGCTTTGCATGGGAATGCTTCTACCACTTTGAAAAAAGGTCAGTGATGACAAGTACATAATTGCTGCTCTGACTAGTCATAGGTAATAGCCAAATAAAATTAATTTGTATGGCATTCAGGGTTTGGATTGCCTCTGTGGGAGTAGTTTGGTGTTCTTCATTCAAGGGATTGGATTGTTCTGAGTACAGGAATGCAATTGTCTACATAATGCTGGACATCAGTTGTCATACCGGACGCAAACCCTCAGTTCTCAATCCCTGCATGATTTTGTTCACCCTTGGTGACCTGCTGTAGGGCATCATATACCTGGTGGATGAACTCTAATCAGAGCTGTTTGGGAACTACTAACAGTTTTCCATAACTTGAGAGGAACAGGACCAGCTTCTGGTCTGTAGAGAGGTTAAGGTCATCAGAATGTCTTCTGAATGAGTTATTGGGAGACATTCCTTTTCTGATTCCTTTGAGAGGTATTCGTATACCTCCTTTATCTCTGAATTCATCATTTGGGCTGCAGCTTGTCAAATGGATCACTTTAGCCCTCTTGTGTGCTGTCACTGTGTGGGCCTTAGTGGGGGTTGCATGCTCCATACCTTCCCCCTCGAGCAACATTCTTAGCCAAGGTGTCTGCTTGATTGTTGCACTCATGATAAGACTCAGACTTGGAGTGGGCCTTAACCTTGTGAATGTATGGCCTGAAAACAAATTGCTCTGCTATGTTCACAATGTGTATGAACAAGTCACTATATTTAACAGGAATTCCTTCTGAGAACGTAAAGTCATGGGTCTTTCAAAAGGGAAGAAATTCAGTGAATTGCACAGCCAGGATGAATCAGAGAAGATAATGGTGTCCTCCTCTCCTTTTCCACAGATGATCTTCAAGGTGCAGGCAACTGCAGTGAGTTCTGCATACTGGGAAGATGTGATGGTGCATTGTCTGGACACTTCAACAGTGCCACCTGCTGGATAGAGGACCAGCACCCTGAATCCTGCAATTTGCTTGCCTCCCTGGTATGAGGAAGATCCATCTGTAAAGATGTGATGAAGTGCAAGGTCTTTTAGGGTGTGCTCAGTGGCTAGGAGAAAGTGGCCTGGTTCTGGCAAGTGGGTGGCTCTAGGCCACACTCATGGGGATCTCCTTGGTATAGGAGCCCATGTGCCAAGGTGGAGGGCATTTTGCTGGAAGCTACCATGATATTGTGTTCTTGTAAAAAAAAAAAACTGGGAGGGATCATGTTCCAAAAACCTTAAACTTAACTCTAATGCAAACTTTTGAGAAACCAAAACCCACTCACCAGATTTGAATTTAATTTGCTGTATTTATTTAACACCACTTTTCATAAACTTCAGTGTTCCATAGTGATCTCGCTACTTCTTCAGGATCTGTAGTTAATAGTATTATAAAGTCATTTTATATATTTCTATTCATCACTTATGTTCTTAATACTGGTCTTAAAAATAATATATAATGTAATTCCACATATATATATCTATATGCAATCTTATTTAGTTTTATATATTTTTCAACATTCATATTTCTTAAAGAAAAATCATTTCTAACATCCAAAACTGTTCCTACCAACATTTGTTACATATTTATAATTGTAGTATCACTTTTATATCACCTTGATTTTGTGGTATTGCTTCAATTTCTCTATTTTCCCAAGTTTTCATGCAACAATACTATGTAGACATGAATAGAAAACAGGTTTGGGCTTGCTTTTCACAGTTCAGTCTAATAGAATGTGTTTTATTGTCACATGTATTTACAGAGACGGATATTCAAAGGGATAAGTGATGGTCCTTAAGGAGCCATTTGCCCATTATGCAAGGACTGCTGACATGCCCTGGTCAGAAGTTGCTGTTTCCAAATGAAATGGCAGTTCTGGGTTGAGGGTTGACCAAAGCTGGAGCAGAGGCCAAAGCCCTTTTCAAGGAGGTAACAGCAGCTGTATGTTGTGGCCCCCACTGCCATGGGGAATTCTTCTTTAATGCTATCACAGGGGGCAACCTTTGTGCAAAATCACAGATGAAGTCTGTGGAATAGTTTTCCATACCAAGGAAGCCTCTCAGAGTAGCCAAACTAGTAGGTAGTGGCAAGTCCTGGATGCCTTGGATCTTGTAGCAAGGTAGGGCTCCTGCCCTAAGCAGTGATGCGGAGGCCCAGAAAGGAGGCTCGGAGAGGCACAATTGTACCTTTGCAGGGTTGCACATGAGGCCTGCCTTCTGTAGAAGTGTCATTAGCTCATCTAGGAGATCCAGGTATCTATCCAGGCCAGTTGTGGCCAGGAGAAGGTCATCCATGTACTTCAAGAAGCAGTCTGGGAAGAAAGCCACTTACTGCATCCCTCATGTGGATGTGGAAAGAGGGAGGAGCTGTTGTGGAAACCATGTGTGAGCAGTTCCACATGTACTGGCATCTTTCAAAAGTGAATGCAAACTTGTATCAGCTGTCAGGGGCCAGTGGGAGTGACCAGAAACCACTGGAGATGTTCAGGTATTCAGGATACTGAACCACTTGTCTTATGGTTTCGAAGTTTTAGCACATCCAGGGTAGATGCCACTGTTGGTGTACAACTGGCAGTGGCTTAGCTGAGTCTCAATAATCAATAGTGAGTCTAAAATTGTTATTGTATTCTTCACTGGCCAAATAGGAGAGCTGACTATGGACGCACAGGGCATAATGACCCCTTGCTTCAAAAGGCTGAGCATTTCATAGCGATTCTGCACTTTTTCCAAATGGCGACTAAGATTGTCGCCCAGGCCATATGACCGATTTTGTCTGCAGTGTCTGGATGGTGCAGAGCATTTGGGGTACGCCTGTTGCCCTGCTATGGACTTGATGACCACCTCAGCTGTAGTAGTCACCATGCCCTGAAGGAGGGTCTGTTTTTCACCTCCTTTTACAGCATGTCGGAGACTGCTTGTCTCAACACCCTGACATGAGTGTCAGAGATTCCAGCTTTTCAGATCACTTTCTGAATCAGGCTCTCCACCCCTTCCTTGTCCATTTATTCAAGGCATCCACTGGTGAGTGAGACCACAACCCTCTGGTTTCAGGGCCACCTTCTTAAACATCTCTGTCATAGCTGTCATCATCCTCTGATGATGATAAGTCAATAGGCGGGCATATGGCATAGCTTTCACATGACCCTTCAGGATTACCAACTGCTGACGTAATTTTGCCATCTTAATTCTACACATCGAATGATCCACTCTACCTTTGTACTGTCCTTTGCTGACATGATCCTGCAAAACTCTGTACATGGTGCTCACTTGCGAGTTGCCCTAAGCTCCCTGTCAAATGCATTCTGACATTTCTCAGACTCCTCCTCCAACTCATCATACTCACTCTGCAGAGTATCATTCATACTTGTGAGCAAGTCATTCAGTTGTAACACATGCCTCTCATCCTGCTGCAACCTTTCAAAATCCTCTCTCAGCCTAACAATCTCCCTTTTGTTTCCTGTACTGTATTCTCAAGTTCAGTGTGATTCTCATTTCTAAGCTTTTCAATTTCTCATTCCAATTCTCTCCGTTGTTCACCAACCTCCTGAGATTTGGAGCCCAGTTCCTTTTTCAAAGCTAGGACCTCTGTTTCCACTGATTATAATGCAATATACAGGATGGCACCCATTACACATTTTTGATCATGTTTATTAGTCATAGGCTTGGTCTCTGAATACAACTTGCAAACACTTATTCGGATGAGCCCTACGATTTGGTGTCAGCGCAAAATCACCCCAACATGGGTGGTTAGAAAGTTTAAGAAGTCTAATTTGTGCTCTGTGCTAATTGCCATTTTGGAAGTTCCCTTCATCCTGCACTAGCCTAGAGTCCAAGGTGTACCATTTCACCTCGACCTCAACAGATAAACAATTATATGTTTGAGTATGACGTGCCCAGCAAATCACTGCTGCAAGGTGAAAGAGATAGCTTTGGTTTGAGCACCTTCATGGTTCCTATCCCCATTCATGGTGTGGGGGCCTGCAAGACCATCCATATGGGGTGAGCGAGAAGGTGTAGCTTAAGCACCTTCATGATTCCCAGTCCAGTTCATCTGTATATCCAATCCAACAATGACTGTACTAAAGCAGGAGGGTGCAGGTAAAGGATGTGCTACCCATGGTTATATACAAAACAGAAATAACCGCACTCTTTAAGCTGGATCTGGTCAGTGTCACATAAGCACAAATGCAAGAAGCCAGTAGTAAGGTGAAAAGCTTGGAAAGCAATTTATTGCTAAAAACTGCTACACAATGTAGGGAGCACAGAGAGCACAGTCCACATACAAGGAACCAAAGCTACCCCAGTGCTTCACTCTGTGGAGCTTCCTCATGCCTATGGAGTGTATTCAGTATGTACTCATTCAGAACTTAGTAGACAGCTGACCATGGAGGAATGCAGTGGGCTGAGCCATTCACCGACTCAGTTATGAGAGGAAGGGAGTGGAGAGGTAGGCACTGTGGGGTGGGGTCCACTAGACCAAAGGGCATATGGGATGTTGATTTATGGGGAATCTGGGCTGCAGTAGTCCACTGGACCACCAGGGATAAGTAAATATTCATTTTGGGAGATCAGTGCCGGGGGTCCACTAGACTACCAGGAAATATGATTCATATTTATTCACAACTTGTATCTGGGATCAGGGTGGGGGCCACTAGACCACCAGGTATTTGAGTTTGGCATTTACAGGGAATCAGGCTGGTACAGTTCACTGGACCACCAGTGATGATTTACTATTTAGTATGGGAGATCAGGGCTGACACTGCATACTGTACATTACAACTTTGTATCGGGGATCAGAGGTCAGGGCTGGGAGGGCCACTAGTCTACCTGCGACTATGAACTGTGTTGATACACAACATGCATTAGGGATTGGGGCTGGGCGGCCACTAGACCACCAGGTTGACTTGCATCAGGCACTTCATGCAGCTTGTGTAGCTGCTGTGTCCACGCCCCATCCTTACTTTGCCCGAGTTAGGACATGCTTTCCAGTGCTGCACTAGCAGTTGCACTAACTCCGGTATTCGACGCTATACCTTGACTAGCCCAGCAGCTGTATGCATGTCCCCACCCCTTATTGCATCTCATGCATACATTATATTTTAGCCTAACGCTAACCTGTGGCACGCACTATTTCGGCTTTTGAATATGGTGTTCTACCACTATTGTGATGTAATTCTGGCTCAAACAGTTTGCACCTGGTGCAACCTTATGAATATCTGACCCCTGAGGTCTTATTTTAATGACCACTATGTTCCAGCTCAGACGTTTCAAAGCGTGTGTCAGGTTGTTTGCTGTCTCTTTCCACAATTCATGCCTCTATAGAGGAATTCAGTATATCAAATCTGTTTGCAACACTTCCAAATTAAAATTCTAATATAGTTCTACTATTGTTCCACTTACTGTATACAGGCCTTGTAGTAACCGCAGTGGACATTTCTGATTTATACTCTGGTGGTAAGCACCATTTTAGAACAATATGATGTTGTTTGTATCTTTCACAGACACTATGTTCTGTAGTGGAATACAGATACATTATGCCAACAATAGAAAGCAGAGCAGGGATATAAACTACATCACAGACTTGTACACTGGTCTTTACCAGCAGTTTGGGATAACTAAAGTACCCATATAGCTAAAGCAATAACAACATTTGAACCACTATTTAAACAAACACTGGCCAGAGCCAATACAGCTGCAGCTGAGGAAATTAGGGTAAAATGTTGAATATTTGTTTTTAATATTTTTCACCAAATGTTCAACATAGCCTTGTTATGACCCTGCCTCCTGAGGAAGGGCAGAGAAAATGTTCAACTTCCGTCCAAAAAGTGATTTTGCACATAGACTGCAACATCAAATTTCAGGATGAAAAAACACATTTTGGGCAAAAGTAGAAAAATGACAGCTGTCGCATTCATGAGGTGCTGTAAAGAAATGGCTGTATTGTAAATTTGTGGTAAAAATATTGAAAATTACCAACATTACAAGCCTGCATTCACAAAATTCAACAAGGGTGCATAACTTTACTGTGTTTTAATATTTTTGCACCAATTTTTAACATAGTCTTCTTATTACCCACCTCATGAACAAAGGCAGTGAAAACTTTCATCTCCTGACTGAAAGGTGCTTTTGTACAGAAGACACAAAATCACCTTTCAGGATGTAAAAAACATTTTGGTCAGGATTTGAAATATGACTGCTGTCATATTTATGAGGTGCTGTAAAGATATGGCTATGTTGTAACTTTGGGGTAAATATTGAAAAGTACCAAAGTTACGAGCCTCTGTTTGCAAAATTCAATGTAGGATCATAACTTTATTGTTTTTAATATTTGTACACTTTTTAGCAAAGCATTCTTATTACCCCACCTCATGAACAAGGGAAGAAAATGTTCAACTCCTGCGTGAAAGGTGATATCGCACAGGGGCCACAACATCACCTTTTGGGATGTTAAAAAAACAAAAACATTATGGCCAGGATTTGAAAATGACAGCTGTCACACTCATGAGGTGCTATAAAGATATGGCTCTGTTGTGAATTTGGGGGAAAAATATTGAAAATTACAAAAGTTACCGCCTGCATTTGCCAAATTCAATGTAGGCTCATAACTCTGTTGTTTTTAATATTTTTCACTTAATTTTAACATAGCCTTCTTATGACCCTTCCTCATGAACAAGGGCAGAGAAAGTTTTCAACTTGTACCCAAAAGGTGATTTCATGCATGACATGCAAAATCACCTTTAGGGCTTAAAAAACATTTTGGCCAGGATTTAAAAATGACAGCTGTCACATTCATGAAATGCAGTAAATATATGGCTATGTTGCAAATTTGGGCTAAAAATAATGAAAGTTACCAAAGTTACGAGCCTACATTTGCAAAATTCAATGCAGGATCATAACTTTATTGTTTTAATATTTTTCACCAAATTTTAACATAGCCTTCTTATAACCCCTCCTCATGAACAAGAGCAGAGAAAATGTGCAACTCCTGCCTGAAAGGTGTTTTCATTCAGGGACCATGAAAATCACCTTTTGGAACAGATCTGCCTAATGACAGTTCAATTGTTCATGAGGCAGAGTCCAAAAAGGCATATTGGAAATTTGGGCCAGCAATATGCAAAATGCCCAAGTTGTGCCACTACTGTAAGTTCAAAACCCCATTGAAATGCATTGAACCATATACCTGTTTCTGCAGTTCATGGTCTGGCTTTGAAGAGTGAAAACATGTCTGTGGTCCGGATAGGATTACAGTGTTGGACCCACAATGGGTAAGTAAGGGCTTGGGGGGTGAATGTTGAGTTGGAGAGTCAGTAAGGGGGACAGTAATGGTGCAAAAGACATCGATGGACAGTTTTCTTTTACAGGTTAAAAAAAAAAAAAAAAAAATGATGGAAGATTCCTGATAGTGACACTGGGGATTGAGCACCCCAGTGTCACAGTTGTATTCTAGGGGAGTGGTGGGTGCTGAGAGGGAGGGTCCAGTGGGGGAAGGAAAAACAACAGTAAAAAAAGTCACTGGAGAGCAATCACAACACTGGAGGATTGGGCACCCACAGTGTCATTGTAATGTTTCGGGAGGGCGGGCTGAGAGGGAGGATCAGTTGGGAGGATATGAATAATTAAAAAAAAAATAAGGCGGTTTTGGCCACGATCATGACACTGGTGGATTGGGCATCCCCAGTGTCATTGTAATGTTTCAGGGGATGTTGAGAGGTAGGGTCAGGTGGAGGATTATGAATAATTAAATGAAAAGGAAAACAGCTGTCACGGCAGAATACAGCACAATCCGCCATGATCAAGATGGCCACTGTACAGTACTGCACATGCTCTAGTGGTAGCTTACATGCAATACAGTTTGCTGGCCATTATGGACACGGCAGAGTGTGCCGTGTTCTTCGTGACTACCGACAACATAAAAATAGTGCCATACAACTCCCGATGCACACAGGGAGCAGTGGCGACTGTGTTGCAACTCCAGCATGTCGTTCGGTTGGAAGGAATGCATTGCCTGCTTTTTTCCTAGCATCAGGTCTGCAGGGCTACACCACTGCAGCCCTACAAACACAGTTTCTGCTTGGAAAAATGACTTGTAGATTCAGCACAGTTCTCCTTTAAGGTGAAATAAGGGATGTTTTGCTGGGAGAATGCCAGAAAAGATGCTCTTGGTAAATAAGTCACTGTTTAGGACATATGGTATAACCACATCTATACAGAGTCACTTTACAGTTTTGAGAGTGAAGTGTGGTGATACAGATCTGCTTCTCAAGTTTGCTAAAGTGAATTCAACTGGATTTTTGGATGACTTTTATCCAGCAGTTTTGTAAACATGATAAGTGATGTGATAAGGCTTTATTTTCTTTATATTCTCTCTATATTTTTCCTACTTTACAACTATATTTTCATCTCTTTGTTCCACTGTTGCACACTTTTATTTTCCTAGCAATCCTGTTTTAGAGAATGATTTTGCCCTTTTCTCTTTTCTTCTAAATTAATTTTCTTTGTCTTATTCCTGCTTTAGTAGATCACAGAAAACTGTGTTAATGCAACATTTAGGGTTCAGGCTAAAGTGGCAAAATTAGGGAATTCTTTTATGGTTTCCATCACAAAATCCCACCGCCACCCCTGAAGCACATCAAGGGTGCAATCTTACTTGGGGTTGTCAGCCCTAAAGCTCACCCCATTCTATACACTCCTGAAACATACAGACCTGTGTCCATCAGGTCTGAGCTTTATTGCTACCGCATTAGGTCCACTTTAAGGTAGACAACCCCAAGGAAGACTGCATCCCTGATTTGCTTCAGGGTGGGATTGTCTTTAGGACTGGAAACCCTAAAACCACATTTCCCTACTTTTTCACTATAACCTGAACCCTAAATGTTGCATTAATGCATTTTTTGCAAAGACTTTCCTTACTTTTTGAGATTGGATAATCATATCCTCATTTGCTTGTGAAGACAGGGGCCCTCTTGACTCTGCGCCCCATCCCTTTATAGATCGTGCATTTTTTATTACTGTGGAAGCACATGGCCTTCCAGTCATAGCCTTCTTTGACCCCACCTCATGAAAAAGGGTGGTGACAATTTTCAAACCCAGCCTGAAAGGTGGTTTTGCCAAGTGATCACAAAATCACCTTTGAACTTGATTTGCAATATTCCACTGCCACTGATCATGAGGTGGGTCCCAAAAGGCTATGTTGAAAATGTGGGGTTAAAATATAAAAAATTACAAAGTTATGCATCAGAGTTGAAAGCCCAATTGAAATATATTGAACTGCACTTACCGTAGTTTCTCATATTGCAGTTGGTGGTTCCAGCAACAACATGTGTCTTCGATTGGAGGCGGATCTTCTCCTGTGAGCAGTTTAGGTGAGTGAGGTGTGTGGGGGTGTACTGGGTGTGGGACACAATTTCTGGGTTTACTATGTCACATATGGGTGCTGAGTGGGTGGTGGGGTGTGGGGTCAGATCGGTGAAGGACCATTTTCTTTTTAGCAGGTTAAAAACACAGAGGATGATTTTCTATATTTTAGAGTGGGACACTGACGGAGGGGAAGGTGCCACTAGACACCAGGAAAATAGAAAAGCATTATTGGACAGTGATCAGAGGGTGAAGGTGTCACTAGCCACCAGGGAAAGACTAGAACATTATGGGGATGGTGATCAGAGGGTGGGGTGCCACTAGACACTAGGAAAAGGAAAACATATAAGAGGGACCACAATGGTATCCCATGATGAGGGTGCTGGGGAAAGGGCACTGACAATAATGGCTACCCGCCTCCACAGTGAATCCCCTCACCACTATGGTAGGGTAGGAGGCGGTCGGATGGGGGGGTCAGCAAGTATAGCAACAGGATGTCACTATATGTATGTGCATGGGGAAGCGAGAAGCATGCACAGCGGGACATGAGGGGTTGTGCCATGGTGGTTGCCAAGCCCGACCCTGTGGTGGTGGGTGGGTTGCCAGCACTGGTCAGCAAGGTATGGGATTCGGGTCGGGGTGCTGGTGCATTTTATTTAGCCTGGCTCAACCATTTATTTTTAATGTTATCACCTCCCCAACATGCACCCCATGGAGTTAAGAATGCTTTAGTAGGTTAGTGCGGGGCAAAGCCCCTCACGTGGGGGTGTAGGGAGCTCAGCCCTCCACAGAAAACATTAAAAACAAAGTCCCCAGCACTGTTTTGCTGTGTTCTGGGTGCCAGAGTGCCAAAATGTTTTCAGCACTGACTTTTGATAACGGATTGTTTTTAGGCTTTTGCCATTATCACATAAAACCAACAGCGATCGGTGGGTGGGGTGTCACTGAACACCAGGGCAAGATAAAACATTACACAGGTGGCAATCAGAGGGAGGGTGCCACTGGACACCAGGAAAGAAAAACATATAATGGGGACAGCAATCAGAGGATGGGGTTGCGACTAGACACCAGAGAAAGACAAAGACAAGCATTTGTCAATGCCGAATGTTTGCTTGCTGGCATTGGCAGTGGTAGTGTAGAAGTTACAGAGTTGCGTAATAGGAATGACAGTGAAGTATTGAACTGATGCCAACCCCACCACCACCCTGCAGAGAGCGACAGGCATTTAGGTGTGCCTTTGGGTCATCAGGCATAATGTACGCCATTTCACCACACCCACCCTGCTGACACTGGCCAAGTGTCGCGGTGTTCTGGGGTCTTTGGCCCTTATGGCACCCCATTCCATTAGGAAATATGATGAGATGGGTGCAATATAGGAGAATGGGGTCAAGTTTGGGGTCAAGAGTCCAAGGCATACCCTCGATGCCTCTCACTGGCTGCAGGGTGTGGAATGGTATAAGCATTACAGGCAAGAATCCCAAGTCACACCCGTGATGCCTGTCATTCTCTACAGGGTTGGGCGTTATGGTTGGAAACCTAATACAGAGCATTCGTTGGTATTTTCACTCCAAATTTTCAACATGGTTTTGGACCCACCTCATGAACTGGGGGAATATCAGTTTGTTAGCGGCTGCTTATGCTGGCGAGTGCAGGATTTAGCACCACAGGTGCAAAAACATTCGAACAGGATGTAAAACAGCTGTACTGTTCATGGGGGTGTAAAAAATGGCAATGTTGCAAATCTGTAGTAAAATATTAAAAACATGGTGAAGTCACGAGCGTACATAGAAACTGTGCAACGACACCCATAATATAATTAGGTTGGATTTTTACAGCAGATTGTCAACTCAGGCATTTGGTGCCTCCGATCATGAACAGTGTCACTGTGATTTTCTTTATCTGTCGAACAATGATTTCCCACAGCGACCGCATCTCTGTAGCTGAAATGTGAAAACACACTTCGCCATGTTGTGAAAAAATGACAGCTGTACTATTCATAAGGAAGTGTGGAAAATGCCACTGTTGAAAATCTGGGCTTAAATATTACAAAGTCATGAACTTACGGTGCGTGGAAACTTCGCAATGCTCACTGTGAACACAGTCATTTTATGGACTTTTGTCACCAAATTTTCAACATAACCATTTTAAGACCTCTGCTCATGAACATTGTAACTCTGATTTTCTTAATCTGTCCCAAACATTGCTTTACGCACACCAACAGCACCGTTAATAACGCTACATGTCGAAAACACATTTTGGGCAACATATGAAAAATGGCAGCTGTACTGTTCATAAGGAAGTGTAATAAAATGCCAATGTTGAAAACCTGGAGTGAAAATATTAAATTCGCAAACTTACGAGCATGCATAGAACTGCACAACGCACGCCGTGAAACAGCCATTTTTAGGAATTTTTCACCAAATTTTCAACATAGCCATTTTAAGACCTCTGCTCATGAACAGTGTCACTGTGATTTTCTTAATGTGTCCCATACATTGATTTCACACATCGACTGCGCCATTGTGTGCTACATGGCGAAACACATTTTGGGCAAGATGTGAAAAATGACAGCTGTACTGCTCATAAGGAGGTGTGGTAAAATGGAAATGTTGAAAATCTGAGTGAAAATATTGAAAATTCGCGAACTAAGCGTGCATAGGAACTGTACAACGCAGCTCATAAAACAGTCATTTTTGGAATTTTTCACCAATTTTCAACATAGCCATTTAAGACCTCTGCTCATGAACAGTGTTACTATGATTTTCTTAATTTCTCCTGTACATTGATTTCGCGACACCACTGCTCCATTGTGCGCCATATGGGCGGAAACACATTTTGGGTGAGATGTGAAAATGACAGCTATATGACTCTAAGAAGGTGTGGTAAAATGGCAATGTTGAAAATCTGGAGTGAAAATATTGAAAATTCGCAAACCTACGGACGTGCGTGGGAACTGCATAATGCACGCTCAAAACAGTCATTTTAGGAATTTTTTCACAAATCTTCAACATAGCCATTTTAAGACCTCTGCTCATGAACAGTGTCACTGTGATTTCTTAATTTGTCCCGTACATTGATTTACACACCAACTGCGCCCATTGTGCGCTACATGGGCGAAAACATGTTTTGGGCGAGATGTGAAAATGACAGCTGTACTACTCTTAAGAGGGTGTGGTAAAATGGCAATGTTGAAAATCTAGAGTGAAAATATTGAAAATCAGCGAACTTATGAGCATCGCGTTAGAACTGCACTTGTGCTCATAAAACAGTCATTTTTTGAATTTTCCCACCAAATTTTCCAAATAGGTTTCTTGAGGCCCACCCTATGAACATTGGCAGTGTCATTTCGACATCAGTCTCAAAGGTGATTTCAACGAAGTGATCAGGAAATCACCCTTCGGCCCAAATAATGCCATGACAGTGACAGCATTCAGAGAAGGGTTCCAAAACCCCATGTTGAAAATTTGGTGCAAAATCTAAAAATGCCTGAGATATACAACAAAGTTGAAAAACCTTATCTATCCCATTATACAGCTTACCAGCATTTCCTCAGTTCAGCGGTCGGCTTTGAAGAGTGCAGACGTGTTCCCGGTTCATCAAGATCGTCACGCTGACTCGGAGGTAAGTATGGGGTGAGGGGGTGTGGGGAGGCAAGGTGCGCAGTGGGTGGGTGCGGGTTCTGGGGGCCAGGGAGACTGCGTGGGACCGCTTTTAATTTACAGGTTGTTGTTTTTGTTTTAAATTGACGATGCGGGATGTTTGCCACACTGGGGTGGGCTCCCAGCGTGTTTACTGTACTCTGGGGGAGACAGTGGAGCCGGCGAGAGTTAGGCACCCCGTTGGCTATACTATGAAGTTGCCATGCTGGGATGGGCACTTGGCGTGGCATGTGGAAACTTTGGGGGAGGCGCCTTACAGCCGATGGGGATTGGGCACCACGCTGGCTACATTATGAGTTGCCGCTGGGTGGGCACCCAGCGTGGCATGTGGAAGGCTTTGGGGAGCGCAGCAGCCGACGGGGATTGGGCAATCTCTGTCAGGCTATCCATGTGTGTGGGGGTGCAGCATGCAGATGCGTGCATGTGTTTGTGTGTGTGTGTGTGTGTGTAGGGGAGCTGCGCATGAGCAGGCGAAGTATCTGATCACTGCTCACTGAAGTGTAGCTCCCCTTTCAACTGTATGCCACTGCATTTGGAGCTGTCATAGACAGCTCCAGCATCGTAGCGGACTGGACTCGTGCCTGCCAACACACTGACTGAATTGGAAGAGGGTGACACACCTCCAAAACTCAGATGATGGCACTATGTTTCTTGCACATGTGCAAGCAAACATAAAAATATAGGGATGGTGATCAGAGGGTGGGGAGTGCCACTAGACAGAAAAAGAGAACCAGCAACACCTCAAATAGTTCCAATTCAATTTACTGCATAACTACTTGGCACCACAATCCCTGACCATGCCCAATGTTTCACCCTCCATGGGCTTCTTCTGGGATTAGGATCTACATGGATATATGAAATTTAGTTAATATCCATAGAATTCTATATCAGATAAGAACTCTAAACAGTTTTCAAAATTTCCTAAGATGAATGTCCACCATCACTATATCCAGCATATCCATTATCAGTCACCACAGCATATACATGTTTCATATCCAATCATATACAAACTGTATCAATTAACTAAATTCATCCCCATATGCGATATAGTAAACCCAGAAGTTGAACCCATAATGGAAAAAATGTGCCATGAATATCAACCACTATTAGAATGGTAACACATACTATACCTGGGTATCATGTTTGTGAACAGGTTTTCAGCCTCTGCAATAAGGCTAACATAGATATAACATTCTTTGATAAACATATTTAAAAACAGATGTATAAGAATACATACAAATATTTTAGCCATCTAATTTAATTAACTTTAGTTCCTATTTCTATTGAATAGCCATTCAATAAAGATTTTCTGTATTCTAATATTTAAACAGTATTATATGTCTATGTATTCCCAGGGTATTTTTCAGAGAAATGGGTGCTCTAGAACAAGGGGACATACTATGAGCCTGAGAGAGGCAGATTCAGGAGAGATCTAAAGTACTTCTTCACAGAAAGGGTGGTGGATTCTTGGAACAGCCTTCCAGCAGAGGTAGTAGGGCGTAAATAGTGGTGGGGTCAAAATGACTGGGATAGGTGCAAATGAATTATTGGGTAAGGGAGGAGTGGAGACGAGACAGCACCATAGATCAAGTAGGGTCTGCAGCAAAAATGAAGATAAGAAAATGGGCAGACTGGGTGGGCCCAGCAGCCTTTATCTGCCATCAGTTTCTATGTTTCTTCACTGTATTCTGCCTACTACACACATTCATAAGGTGTATATATTCACCATGAATATATCCACAATATGTATTTAATTACTTATTTCATATAATTAATTTCACAAGCCCCAATATGAAGCAAATTTAAGCAGCTACTACTGTATAGGCTATGCTGAGGTTATTGCCATGGTTATTTCTAACATAATAACTTATTCTGTATGACAAATGTTTCCTACTGTTCCTCATGACAATATCATATAAAAGGGACATACTTTAGACACTGTTAACTTGTGGAGTGTGATTTTTAAGTCCTAATATTCTTATAATTCAATCCCTGCCAATAGAACTTAGTGCTTATTTTGCATTCCATTATTATTCATCAGTTCACACAAAAGAAAAAAATTAGTGCTAAAAACCCGGGATGCTAAATGTCCTCACCTTACAGGCAGCATCACATTGTGGTAAAGCACAACATGTAGCAAAGAAAGTGAAAGCCAAAAGATTGCATTCAGACAATACAAAAGACACAGGCAGACGGGGATAGGGAGAAGTACCAGGAGAAGCAAAGGGAGGCAGGAGGTCAGTAAGGGAAGCCAAAGCTCAGACAGAAGAGCACATTGCAAAATCAGTGGGTAGAGGACAAAACCTTTACAGGTACATAAGTGAAAAAAAGAAAGACAAAGGGAGGGATAGTGAGACTGAAGGGGAGGATGGGGGACGTGGAGGATGACAACAGTAAAGCTGACATATTGAACAGGTATTTCTGCTCAGTCTTTACTGAGGAAGAGGAGGGTAATGAGTCTGAAGGGGTACAAGGGTGAGAATGGTGCAGAAATGGACACAGTCCCTTTACACGAAAGGGTCCTGAAGGAACTGGAAGTAATAAGAGTTGATAAAGCAATGGGGCTAGATGGGGTGCACCCAGGGTCCTTAAAGAACTAAGAGAGGTGGTGGCTGAACCTCTGGCTATCCTGTTTAGCTGATCACTGGAAACAGGGAGGTACCCAAAGACTGGAGGATAGCAGATGTAGTCCCCTTATACAAAAGTGGGAACAAAGAGGAAGCAGAAACTAGAGACCAGTCAGCCTCACCTCGGTAGTGGGGAAGATCATGGAAGCACTACTGAAGGAGAATTGGTGGAACATCTGGTTGTCAATGGACTACAGGACCCAAGGCATGGTTTCAGGGGAAATCATGTCAGACCAACCTCGTTGAATTTTGACTGGGTGACTAGGGAGGTGGATCGGGGAGGGCAGTGGACATGGCCTATCTGGACTTCAGCAAGGCCTTGACACTGTGCCACATAGAAGACTATTACACAAACTGGGGAATATGGGTGTGGGCAGGACAGTAGTGTGGTGGGTAGGTAACTGGCTGGGTGGCAGGATACAGAGGTGGTGGTAAATGGCTGTCACTCCACAGAGGGAAGAGTGACCAGTGGGTACCACAGGGATCAGTGCTGGGACTGGTCCTATTCAACATCTTCATCAGTGACATTGCGCAGAACCTAGAAGGCAGAATTTCACTGTTCGCTGATGACACAAAGCTCTGTAACAGAGTAGATACACCAGAGGGTGTAGACAGAATGAGAAGCGACCTACAGAAACTTGAAGAATGGTCAGGGTTTGGCAGTTGAAATTCAATGCAAAGAAGTGCAAGATAATGCATATGAGGCACAAAACCCTGGCACAATATATCAGTTGGGGGTGAGGATATAGCATGCACCAAGCAGGAAAGGATCTTGGGGTTATCATCTCTGATGACCTTAAGGTAGGAAACAGTGTGACAAGGCAGCAGGTAAAGCAAATAGGATGCTGGGATGTATAGGCAGGGCATCACCAGCAGGAAAGGGAGGACATAATTCCGCTATACAAGACACTAGTGAGGCCCCACCTGGAGTACAGTGTACAGTTCTGGACACCATACCTACGTAAGGACATAGACAGGTGAGAGAAGGTTCAGAGGAGGGCAACAAAGATGGTGCATGGATTGCATCACAAGTCCTATGAAGACAGGTTGAAGGAACTGAACATGTACTCCCTGGAGGAGAGGAGGGAGAGAGGGATATGATAGAGACATACAAGTATCTTACAGGGAGGAACAGGGTGCAGGAAAACACTATTTTTAAGCGAAAAGATGTTCCAGAATTAGAGGGCATGGGATAAAGTTGGAGGGAGGACGATTCAGAGGAAACATGAAAAGAATTTCTTCATAGAACGGGTGGTGGACAAGTGGAACACCCTGCCAGAGGAAGTGGTGGAGGCTGAAATAATCACAGGATTTAAGAATGCATGGATAGACATAAAGGAATTCTGGAGCTCAGGGGTAAGGAGCAACAGACTTCTAGGAAAACAAACTGAACTTACAAGCTCAAATGGGCAGACTGGGTGGGCCATAGGCCTTATCTGCTGACACTGTCTATGTATCTATGTATCTATGTATGAACTGCACTGAACACTTTAGCTTCCTCTTATATATCAATGGGCTAGAGCATGAAACAGATCCCAACCAATCAGCTCCCATGCACGCTGTATCAGGTGATGTCAGCACACCACTGGAGCCCACTCCCAACCGAGGTCTGGTAGTTGTAGCAACTATAGGATACAGAAAGAAATGTGGAGAACTGGGGCATAGTTACTCTACTTTTCAGCGCCCTTCTGTCCTCTAGTCTAGGGTTGTAGTTATTATATATGGGAATGTCTTCGATAACAGCCACTGCCAGCAGGTGGAGTGATTAAGCTGTCAGTTGTCTACTGTCCATGTAATCCCATCACCATATTCTGCCAACTGCACACATTAAGCTGTATATTCAAGATGAATATATTTATTTATTATTATTTTTGGAGTACACCTTTGAGCTTCAAGCTTATTTAAAGGTTCCTCATCCTCAAAATTGTATAGTCATCAAAGCATAGCAGGGAAACTGGAAATGTTACTTCAAAGAAAAAGGGGTCCAAGAAAGGAAAATCACAAAGAACAGATATCTGTTTCCCACTTATCTCTTGTACATATGTGTAAACTGGAAATGTTACAAACTATCAAACATAAGAAGCGAGGAAATATGAACAGAGTTTACAACAATAGCAAGTCATTGCCACATGACAGTGCTTGTCAACACCATACAAGGATCAGAACAGAGCTACAGTATACACAGTATTTACACTATTAGCAAGCCATTTCAGTCCAGTATAGCCTTGCATAAGTCACTATTGTAATTTCTAACCAGAAGGGTGTATATTGTATGTTGGTAGGGCAAACTCAGTATTCGTGGCTGTTACTAATAGGTGCTGTAACCAGTAGGGAGACAGAAAGCTGGATAGCAGCAAAGAGCCTCATCAAGGAAGGGAGAGTGGATGGGGAGTGCAGGGGTGGTGATCGAGAGAATCACCCGACTGTCACCCTGAGCAGTTGCAGTGCCTTGCCACCAGGTTAAGGGTCAGAGGCTTCCTCTTGAACTGCGCAATATTGTTTATGTTTAGCGCATGTACTGCAGTTGGTTTAACCATTTGTGGACTCAGACAGCAAAGGGCCAACAGACAGATAGACCAAGCCGGTTTTCCTAAAGGGTACTGTGAGGCCTGTCTGGTTGTGTTCTTGTGGTGCATAGGTTTTTGAGGGCAGAAAAGGGCTTTGTAGAGATGGTGGGGTGAGGCTAAGTTGGGACTTTACTCCAAGAGGCATTCCTGATATCTGATTCTTTTTGGGCAGAGGAACCAGCTGGTGCTGGCACAAAGATTGTAGGTGAGGTGATCTGTTCTGCACTAACATGAACCAGCAGATCTTGTTCAGTGTTATCTAGATTTTGTGCAGGGCAGTGTCATTTGCTACCCTGTATATCACCAATCCATAGTCTATAGGTATCTTTATCAATTATTTTAATAGAATTAATTTTTACAAGCCCCATATGACTCAAACTTAAACAGTGTCAGTGTCTTTCAGATGCCTGTGGCTTAATGTCACGAAAAATATAGAAACAAGGAAGTTGACAGCAGATAAGGACCATGTGGCCCACCCAGTCTGCCCATTTCGCCTACCTATTTCAAAACCACAGATCCTAGTTGATCCGCTGCTCACCCTTTCTTTCCTGTCTCTAGGGAACCCTTATGTCTATCCCATGCATTCTTGAATTCCCAACTGTTTTGCCCCCACCACCTCCTTTGGGAGGTTGTTCCAACATCCACCACTCTGTCAATGAAAAAGTACTCCTCACATTGCCCCTAAACCTCCCCCCAACTTTATCTCATGCTCCTTGTTCTTGCACATCTCGTTTTTTTAAAGATGCTACCCTCTTGTACCTTGTTTATACCCATGAGGTACTTGAATGTTTCTTTGTTTAATCAAGTATACTTTATTAATTTCTAGTACAACAATGCAATATACATAAATATAACAATAACACATAGATTAATAACAACTACAAACAAGCAAAAGTAAAACAACAAACCTCTCCCCCACCCTTAAAAAACACCTTTCTGGAGCACAGCCATAAGATTAATAGCATAAAATGATAAAGTATGGGTTCAGAGGACAAGAAAGAACAAAAGCTGAAGGACGATATACATAAATTTGAATAGATCAACCTGAACTATGAGCTTGGTCCTGTGGAGGATATAGACAGAAGGGCATGTAATGGTTCCCATCTAGTCCTATATTGGCGGGACACTTCCACAGAGAAGCTATGCATTTCTCTGCCATCAAAGCCACCAGGATTTCTTGATGCCATTCTCTGTACTGAGATATAGAAGTGTCCCTCCAGTGTTGGAGTATTATAAACTTTGCAACTGAGTCTATCATTGCCATATGTACTTACGAATGCTAGGAATGTCCAGTGGATAAATTCCAGTTAAGCAAATATCAGGGAAAAAGATCCTCCAAGCCCAAGGGGTCCACAAAGGGCCAACTTATCGCATTCCCATAACATGTGCCTCAGCATACTCTCCAGGAGGCCACATCTAGTGCATAACAGGGAAGATATCCTGCCCATCCTGAATAATTTGGATGGTGTATAATACAGGTTGTGGAGCATGTGGAATTTAATTAGTCAAAACCTGTCCTGTTTAATGTATTTATAGAGTGCCCACCAAGCTGAGTGCCAAAGTTTAGTATCTTCATGGAGACCAAGGGCCTGCTGCCAATAGAAGTAAGTCCCAACTGGGCTATTGGAACCAGAGTTTGAAAAGTTGAGAAAGTTTGGAACACTGAGTGTGGCTGGAGAACTGCAAAATAGAGAGAATTGGGTATCGTTGAGTCCCACCATATGCATGGTCTAGTGCCCAAAAATGTTGATATGGAATAAATGAGTTAAAAGTATTTTAAACTGGCCAAATTAGGAAGTTGAAAACACTCTCTAAGAGTTCCAAATTAACAAAAGTTATCCCCATTGAGCAAAGATTCTAAAGTTAACTCCCATAATTGAGGATAAAAGAAGGTGGGACAGGCGACCGGCAATTCATATATTGGGATTGCCCACAAGTGGTTGGGTTGTAGCCCTATTCCTTGCCAATCCCAGATACATGTTTAGCTGGTGATGTGCTTTCAGAAGCCAGTGTAACGGCATGGCACAGGCAGGTTGGGATAAAAGGATGGCTTAACGTGAAATAAACTACTAAGTTGGATTATTTTTTTTATAGAGGCAGCTCCAAATCCAACCTCAGGGGTACATAATCACTAGGAAGATGATCATCTTCTCATACATACCATTGCAGGGATTTGCTACTTTGAAGAGCAGCATAGTAAAGAACAAATTGAGAGCTGCAGCCCTCCACTCATCTTGGGAATCAATAGCTTGAAATAGGTACATCTAATAGCCCCACTCTGCCATAGAAACTCATTAATCATATGTTGCAAACAAGTGAACCATATTTTCTGAAGAAATATGTTCAACATTCAAAGGGGATACAAAATGCGGGGAGCACATTCATCTTAACAGTGCTTATATGTCCCCAGAGTGAGAGGAAGGCAGGACCATCTCCGTAAATCTTGTTGGATCGTACATAACAAGGAAGATAAGTTATCTTTGACCAAGCACAATGAGGTTCAGGCAATGTGGATTCCCAGATAAGTGATACTCCTCATCTCACATGACAGGCATAATTTAACAATCTCCTGTTTACAGACAAAATTACTAAGGGTAATACCTTCATTTTGTGCAGGTTGAATTTGTACCCTGAGATATCAGAAAAATGCTGACTTACTGCAGAATGGCTTGTAATGATACAGTGGAGTCTTGATATGCAATAAGAAATCATCAGCCTAAGCTGACAATCGTCTCTACAATCTCCTACTTGGAGTCCCTTAATCTCGGGTTGTGTTGAAGATAATAAATAAGGGTTCTAAATAAAGATTAAAAAGAATGGGAAAGGGAAAGTCCTGCCTGGTTCCCTGCTGTAAGGAAAGATGTCAAAAGGACCCCATTGCAACGAATTCGGCTGATGGGTTCGATATAACAATTGAAGTCACTTTAAATATTCCTGGGAAAACCATATTTGTTTAAGATTGTGAACAGATAAGGCCATACAACAATCAAAGGCCTTTTCAGCATCCAGAGACCAGAGCCGCGAGCAGGAGACCCACTTCTCCTCCCTGGAGGCAGATTGCTTGCAGGCTATGTGGATGTTAAAGACCTTTACAACTCTTACTCCTGTAATTCATGGGGCATAGCTATTCTTTGTGCAAAAATGTACAAATAGGCTTCCATAACACTTACAATGATTCAGAAGGTAGGGTTTTCTTTACAGTGTACCTTTCAAGGTGATTCCATTACTTTAGGAAGCATGTGTACTCCATTTGAACCTGACTTGCCTTTTGACAATATTTGCAGGAACTTAGGGAGACTTATCTTATGTTATTCTAGGTGGAGACTTAAACTTAGCACTCAGTCTGGTCAGTAATAGGACAGGATCTAGATCCAGCCAGTATTGCCTTGTAACTGCTCACGCTGTTCCCTCCTTCCAGGACCTGGTTCTTCATGAAGTTTGGAGGACTTTCCATCCAAGTCAGCTAGAATTTACATTTTACTCCTCAGCCCATGACACCTTTAGTAGGATCAATGTTTGTTCCTGTCTAATGAGCTTCTTTCACAGTTTTGGACAATGAAGCCATAGAGTATTTCACCTTGGATCATGCTCCTGTCCAGCTGCGGTAGCATAGGATTGGTGGAACAATGTAGATTAAATGTTTTCTCTTCCAGTCCCTCAATTCTGCACCTGTTTCAGAGAGGAAGTTGAAAGCGTTTGACCTTAATACTTCCCCAGTATCTAACACTACATAGTGTGAGGCCACGAATGCTTTAATTCATGGTATTTTGATAGCTTATCCTTCCCATCTCTGGAGAGAGCAGGATAAGGCCCTGAGGGAAGACGAGGCTTGATTAAGCAGTTGGAGCAGGAGCAGCATGCAGCTCCAGACAACATAGAACATTATAAAGCTGAAATCAGATCACCCATGAGGTGGAAAGTATTTTGCAGTGTAAGACCGAGTATGCCTTTTTAAGTTGAAGCAGATGTACTGGGATGGAGGTAACAGCAAGAAAGACTCTTAGTGCAATGGTAAAGCTCTAGGGCCAGATATTCAAAACTTTGCACCGGAAAAACCGTTGCACAGATTTAGTGCGGATTAGCACGGTCTGCTATATTCAAAAGGCCAAATAGCATCGACAAACTGCGTTAGCGCTGGGCAAAATCATAATGTATGCAAGGGGCAAACAGCATGAATACAGGTGCAATGCTATATTCAATGACTAGCACCATGCAAAGTGGTTTTGCATGACTTAGTGTGACATAGCGTGGTGCAATTGCCGTAGGAAAAGCATGTAACCCTGGGCAATCAGCTACTGCGACACTATGGCTTTAGCGCGGTGTTTGCACAGGTGTTGCATGGGTTTTCGTGACCCTAACAAATAAATATAACACATAGACAAAACCAAACATAGAGGAACATGTTGCTAACTGATGGCATCACAGTGATGCCATCATCTGCTACCAGTCCCAGCCATGCCAGGCAGGAAGTGGTGACCCTGCCGCCGGTGGACAGCATGGCAGTGTGGCCCACAGCACACACCGCCGGGCCACTCTTCTGTGGACACCAACAGATGCCAGCACACACATGTAGCACTGTGAGGCATGGAGGATGTTTGGGACAGTGTATGGGTGGCCAGGCTCTGCCACAGACCAGGTGTGCCACAAGGCTGGGACATCATGCAGTGCACATGGGCCAGTATTGGGCATACCCCAACACCTGTGTGCCTTTCTGATAATATATGCCCCGGCCACATATCGCACAGCTGTACAACTGCCACAGCACACAAAGCCGGACATGTATATGTCACTGTGAGCATCCCATGCCAGAGGTGCAGCATTTGTGGGTCACACAACAGTGTAACAGTAATGTCCACTGTCAGTAAACACCTGCAAGTTGGGCCTCTCATTGTGTATAAGTGCAGTCATCATCACTGCCCTATACACCATAGGCAATGCTTTGTCCACACACTACTGGCCCCTTGCTACTGTAGTGTCTGCTGTGCACTGTAGCATGACCTACAGTGTGACAGTTGCATGCAGCACTGCCACCATCTGTGCCTATGTTGTGTTGTCCCAGTACAGCTGAAGGCAGCAGCACATGTGGAAGTAGTGTTCAAAACTGTATAATATTCCCCAAGCTGTTTGAGCAGTGCTAACATGTTTGGCTGGTTTAACGAGGCTAAACCATTAGCCCGGTGCAAACAGCATTCAAATCAGGGCATAATGAGATGCTAATCTGGATGTTTGCCCAGAGACTACATAAGTAGGCTCATTTGCATGTCACTTTGAATATGGCTAAGTTTAGTGCCGGGCAAACATGTTTGCACCAGGCTAATCTTTTAGCCTGCACTAAACCCGCGAAAACATGTTAGGCCAGCAAAAAGTTCGGGGAATATTTTACAGTTTTGAACACTGTACTTTCACACACTGCTGCTTGTAGCTGTACTGGGTCCACGCATTTGCTGGCACACATTGGCCACATAGTTCACCTCACCTACCTTCACATCGCGTAGCACTGTTTAGCTGTTGTGGTTTGTACTTCCTGGTTGCCATATTCAGAGCTGTCTTATTCCAGGGCTAAGTTTTCCCTGCACTCCCAGCCTAGTTTGCCCTGCCTCATTCCCATGCTATATTCAGAAGCTGTTTACCCTGGGCTATTCTTTTGAATATGGCTTGCTTTGTGCTCCAGGCTAGTTTGTCAGCTGGCAGTGCTAATTTAGCCCCGGGCAAAGTTTTGAATATGTGGCCCCTAGAGTGACTGAAATATATTGCTGTGATACACAAAGTGAATGTATCCTTTGTCACTGCTCTTCAAGACATAAATGTCAAATTTGTGTCTTTCTATAAAGATCTGTACACTGCAGGCTCAGTTCCTGCCAAGAATGGTATGACTCCTTCTTGTCTGATCTTATTGTTCCTCTAGCACCACCACTTTTCATTTATCTTTATGTCTCTTACCTAGACATGGAAGCAGCCATCTCTGGTATGTCTCTGGGTAAGTCACTGGGATTGGACACTTTTCCAACCAAGTTTTGTGTTTCCTTGCTCCTTTGTTGGCACAGCGGCTTGCAGATGTATTAAATGAGGCCTGGGATGGGGTACTCTCCTGGCCCCTTTTCACAAGCTTTGATAACTTTATTCCCTAAAAGGGGTAGGGAGAGTCTGCCACATGCTCACATTTGTTTTATAGCTCTCATAACTGTAACACAAAATTGTCACAAATTTGTCAATTTGCTGACAGGACATATGGAACCTGTGGTACCCACCCAGATCCATTTTGATCAAGTAGGCTTGGTGCCGGAAGGTTGAACCAAAGAACAATATTAGACTGCCAGATTTGGTGTGGAAGCATGGAGTTTGGATTTACCCACTTCTACCCTGTCACTGGATGTGGAGCAGGTCTTCAACAAGGTGGAATGGCATTACATGTTTGTGATCGTGTGGCACTTTGGATTAAACCCAAGTTTAAAACTCTCCTGCCTTCTGTACTTGACACCAGTCCTTACTTAATCTGTCATCTTGTCTCACTTCATAAGGTATGCGAAACACTCGGCATTCAGCCTTGTGCCTCACAATGCACCCAAGGTGTGACACTATTGTATGACATAACACACCCTGTAGTGTATTGTTGCTTAAATGACATGCTAATGCCAGGTCATACCATGCTTATGGATCAAAATGAGATGGCAGCGAGACCTCAGAACAATTCATATTTTTCTTTGCATCTAGGTTTTTCTGTGAGTCAGTTTGCATATTTGTTCTGTGTATGCACACATGGCTGTATGTGCAAAGTGTATTACCTGGAGCTACTTCACTTTTGTCAGCTTGTATTATGCTTTGTGACATCTTTCTCACCCTTTACAGAGTCCTTTTAAACTCTGTGACTGTGCTTAGTAAATGGTTTATGTGGTGTGTTGTTGCATGAGCATGGTCACATGCCCCTGGCAGACCTGTTTAACACCTTCCTGGAGACAGGAAGTTGCCCATGAATGGAGGATGGCTCATATGGTACCAATCCACAAGAGTGGTCCCAGGGAGAAACTGGGCAATTACAGATTGGTAAGCTTGACTCCATAGTGGAGAAAACTGATGGAGACCATTCTGAAGGAGAGGTTGATAACCTTCCTTGATAGGAATGGATTCCAGAGTGAAAGACAAGACAGGTTCATCATGGGGAGATCATGTCAGACTAACCTAATCAATTTCCATGATTTGGTCACAAGAGTGGTTGACGAGGGCCATGCTGTAGGTGTCCTGTATCTGGACTTCATCAGGGCCTTCTAACTCAGTGCCACACGGAAGGTTATTTGGCAAGCTGAGCAACCTGGAGGCAGGGAGAAACTAGTGGGGTGTGTTAGAGCTGGCTGCAGAACAGACAGCAGAGGGTAGTAGTAAGGGGAGTCCTCCAAGCCAAGACCTGTGACTAGTGGAGTACTGCAGGGCTCAGTGCTAGGCACTGTTTTATTCAATGTCCTTATCGAGGACATTGCAGAGATCAAAAGTAGGATCAGCCTGTTTTCCAATGACACAAAGATATGTGCAAAGGTGGACAGTGAGGAAGGAAAGCAGAAACTGAGGGAGGATCTAGCTAAACTCGAGCATTGGTCAGATGAGTGGCAGTTTGGGTTTAATGCTAAAGTGCAAGGTCATGCACCTTGGTTCCAGAAACCCAAGGATCAGCTGTTGGCTGGGGAGTGCAGTTATCAACTTCAAAGAAGGAAAAGGACCTGGGGTACTAGTCACAGGTGACATGAGGTATCAACACAGTGCAGGAGGGTGGCAGCAAGGACAAATTGGATGCTAGGATGCTTGGCCTCACGGTATCTCCTCAAGAAAGGAGGAGTTATCCTGCCCTTGTACAGATCACTGGTGAGGCCACACTTGGAGTACTGTGTGCTGTATTGGTGCCCTTACCTAAAAAAGACAAGATCGCTGGAGGGGTGCAGCATAGGGCGACAAAGACAATCATGGGTCTGGTGGGGGTCCCTGTGAGGAAAGATTGAGGGCGCTCAACATGCACTCCCTGGAGGACAAAGGGAGAGGGGGACATGATAGAGACCTTTAAATACTAAAGGGCATAAACACAGTCAGAACCGGAGGATTGTTCCCGTTAAAGGAGGGTAGGGTCATGAGGGACACAGTCTGAAATCGAAGGGAGGATTCAGGAGGACATGAGAAGGCACTACTTCACAGAGAGGCAGTTGCTGGATGGAATGCACTGTTGTAGGTTGATCGACTGAAGACAATGGACAGTTTTAAGAGGGTGGGATAGAGTCAAGCCGGGTTATGTACAGACAAGGAAAAATGGAAGAACGCCCAGGAAAAGGGGATGAGGGAGAGGGAAGGAGGGAGGGCAGCTGCAGTTAAGTAAAACTACAAGCTGCACACTCGGGCAGACTTGATTGACCTATGTGCCTTTTTCTGCCAGCGACTTTGCATGTTCGTATGCTTGCAATTGTCAGTTTGCAAAATTCTGTGGTTGTACTTTATGCCCAGGAAATTGTTTCTTTCTTTCTTTAACAGGCAGCTAAAGGCACTGCATACAAAAATAACCCAAGCTGGAAGGGAGGATTTTAAAATCTGTTGCTCAAACATTAACAATACCTACCTGCAATCTGAGATATACTTTTGACACTGAAATAATGAACAATTAATTAGTATAACACAGTTTTTATGTTATTATGAAAGAGTTAAGCTGGTAGCACCTTCACACCTTGCAACATTTCCTTCCCCAAACTCCAGTATGAAGAGAATTAAGTGACACACACAAATCTCATTGAGTTAGTGGGTACATGATTTGAAAAGGTGAAACTGATCAATTGTAGGCCTTATAAATTACTATGGGTCACACCATAGAACAGTATGACTTGGCAGGCATGCATTTTTTCTATTTCTGTTCCTGAGTACTTTGAATGCTAAGTGTGTGTCGGGATTGCACTTGTATGGGATTCCACATTCCTATCACTGCACCTCGGACCTAACCTGGCATTGACCCACCATGCTGTCAACAGCTGAATCTTTCCTGTCAACACACTGCTAAGGATTCTGTGTAGTTCTGGCACAAGTTTGGGTTACTTTAAAGACAAATCTTTTACAGCAATGAATTGGGTGCCAATGTCAATACACCAACACATTTTCTGGTGATGTTCCATTTCACACCATAGAACTTAAACATTTCTTTTGCAAAGGGTCATGGGGCATGCCCTATCGAGCATTTTGGAAGAAGCTGATCTACGTCTTCCTAATCTTTAGGAACATGATTGCTGAAAGCATAGTACATTAAGGTTTTCATGTGTATTTAATGAATACATTGGCTTTCAGTCAGAAGCCTGGTGAAGCCCAAAGACCTGCTTCTGAAAACCACACATGTAACTCTCCAATGGCAGTTATCTGGACTCAGTTTAGACGGCAGATTAAAACCTCACACATTAGTGCCATTTGAATATACTTTAAACCTTTGATCAGAATGTCTTCATGGCAGACTGGATAAGGTTGGCATTGCCATGGAACAAATCAATTTCATTTTAACTGCAAATCAGTTGTTTCTGTTTTGACTTAAAATCTTCTTCATCCCAGAATATTTAGGATGGCATCCTGCACTTTGCTAAGTCAGGCAGCTTTCTGGATAGAGTTTATACAGAAATGCATAAAATAGTAATGAAGTAATGGGGAGTATAGGCAGGTTACAGTACATCCTTAGACCCCATGCTGAGTTAATGCACTCTACAGATTTCCTTTAAACCCAGTAGAATAATTTATGTTTAATGAGTTTCCTTTTTCCAGCACCAGCATTTCAGACCCTTGATGCCCCATTGCCTTGTCTGTCAGCTTCCTTTCATCTGACAGTGAGCCTGACATTCAGAACCAGCACAAAGGATGGCTGTGCAATGCTCATCACATTTAGAAGACTGATGGTTGGTGTCTTGGCAGGTGGATTCTCCCGGATTGAATTCCACTGCTTATCTCACCTATGAGCCACTGGCTGTCAGTACTAGTGCTGTATGACAAGAAATGTCATGAATATTACCATTATGAAAATCAGAGGCCTACAATCATAAAGCCATTTTCAGGGTATTCAGACCTTATTATGCCATACTATTCATAAAGCATTTTCTCAACTGTATTTTTCCTACTTTTCTCTCTTTGGGGTTTACTTCACCTTGGTGGAGAGCTACACATAAGGAGTGGGGATAACAATACAGTACTAGTAAGCTAAAGTCAAATAAAGGAAAAGTAACTCTGTAAAAGGGTTTCATGCATAACAGTCTAAAAGAAAGCTAAAATATGGATTCCAATCCAAGCACTAAAGATTCACAGATATAGGTCAATATATTACAATTGACTCCTCTTGAAATAAAAAGTGCCTGACAGTCACATTTCATTAAATATACAAATCGTCAGAATTTTGCATTACCTGCATGCATACCTTTCAACTGCTATGAATTCGATAGCGCTATGATTTTCACTTAAATTTACCTTGCTCCTCAACAGGTGTACTGATGTGCCTCATAATGCTAGAGCTATTTCTGGGTATACAAACTATAAAATTATTGAACTAAGCTGATAGAAACATTCCTTATCACTAACCATATGGGCCCGCTATCTGTAGACATAATATTGTTTATATAAGAAAAGTGCTACACATTCTTGCCCTTTGCAATGATTTTTGAAGGCCACTGCTATGATTTTTAATGCTGAGAGGTTGAGAGGTATGCCTGCATGTCAATAAAAGCAAAGCTGTGATATAGTTAATCAATTAGTCTTCATGTTCCAAAATGTTTAAAATACTGTAATTGAGTAAGCTGCTTTTGCATACAAAGCCCATATCATTTGAAATAACATCCCAGACTCCATTAAAAGTGCACTGCTGACAGTATGATCAAAAATATCTTCAAGTTGTATTTGATACATAACTATAAATACTGAGCTTATTTTTTGTGAATGTTCACCTTTATTCATACTGCTGCTACTTGACCCCTACTCATGATATATTTGGAAATGAGATGGTATATGTATTACTTCACCTTTCCAGGACAGAAATCTCTCAATAAATATATATTGCTAGTCCCATGCAGAGAATAATGCATGAGCAACCATACACAACAGGCTTTGTTTCCACCAAGGGGCTGAGATGACATTATCTGGACCTCAAGACCGGCGCTTAGGATGCCAACATCATCTCCACCCCAACAAATAAACACACATTGAGTTGGGCTAGGTCACCCACATTTTATTTTTAATATTATATGGTTTTACTCTGTCATGAGAGAAAATTTCAGTTTATTTACAGTAGTAAGCAGGACCCACCTGCTCCTCTCCCACTTACCTATCATTGCTCATAGTCAATAATGATAACAAAGATAAATTATTATGTCAATGGGGGATTTAAAATGAAACAAACATACATACAATAGCATTTTGAAACCTACCTGTATGAACTGTGCACAGAAACTTGACATGAGCTTTGAACAAATGGGAAACTGATACAAAAACACCAGTGTACACTGCACAAGAAAATTGTTTTTCACTGTGACTGCTGAGTCCGCTTTGCAATAAATACTTGTCAAGGCTGGTAAATATGCACTAATGCAAGTGCCGATTAGTTGTCTTCAAACACTCTAATTCAGTACTAGTTTTGTTTTACTCCTGAATTAACTGCAGCTAGTCAGCAAAATCAGCTCCATTGGGTAGGATTAGTTAATTGGGGATTTGGGAGGCTGTGTTCCAATTTTCGTCTAGTGGGAAGGCAAACTGTAGCAAGACTAGCCTAAATGCACACTCACTACCACACTTAGATCTAGTGTGAAAACAGCAGTACGCACATAAAAACATAACATTTGTGGCCAGAAAAAGATCACTTGACCCACCCATTCTGCCCAGATGTTCACTCCCTAGTTTGTCTCTGTAGACCCTAATTGGTCTCTTGTGACCTTCCTCCTCCCTGTCTATTTACTAATATTCCCCATGTCTATACCATGCATGCTTAAAGCCCCTCATTGTTTTCACCTCCACCACTTCTGCTAGCAGACTGTTTCAGGCATCTTTCACGCTTTCAGTGAAAGGCATACTTCCTCATATCCATCTTAGTCCCCCACCAACTTCTTTACATGCCCCATGGTCTTAGTGCTCTTTCTAATTTGAAGAGACTTCCCTCCTGCACCCTGTTCACCCATGCAAGGTACTTGTAGGTCTCTACCCTGTTACCTCTCGCTCTTCTCTCTTCCAGGCTGTACATGTTGAGTGTCCTCTGCTCTCTATGTTGGGCTTTTAGTGCAACCCCTGCATGATTTTAATTGCCTTCTTCTGAACTGCCACTATGCTGTCTATTTCCTTTCTGAGATGTGGTCTCCATAACTAGACACAATACTCCAGATGGGGTCTCACTAGTAAGTGATATAGTGGCAACACCACCTTCCTCCTCCTGCTGAAGACACACATCCCTATGCATCCCAGCATCCAAATAACCCTACCACATGTAAAATGTAAACATTGATAAAGGTCCACAGATCAGTGACAATGCCTCAGTCTGCTCTCAACTGTCTTTCGATTGTCCAAGGAGATTGATGCCAGGATGAACTGACCAGCTGTGCTCTTTTGGACTGTGGACAGGCTTCTCCATCCTTCCTGTCTACAGCCAAAAAGCCTTTTGAACATTTATATGAATACGTTGCTCAGTTTTTCTCTGACAGAGTGTCTGCCATCCAGCAGGGATTCCACCAGTGAGCCTTATTCCAGCCGACAGTGGCTGCAGCGGGTGTTCAGAGAACACTCTGCCTGGTTGGGGTGAGTTTAGACTGGTGGAGGTGGTGAAGGTCATTGAGGTTGCTTCAAGCTGCAGCACACCTTTTGTGAACTGGACCCGGTGCCGACTCATTTCTTAATGGGATGTGTTGACTCTGCTGGCCTGGTGTTTGCCTTGATTGTCTGGTGCTCCTTGTCAGGGGGTCTTTCCTGATGCCCTGAAGGAGGCATTGGTGAGACTCCTTCTGAAAGAAACCATGTTTGGACCCTGACATCAAGGAAAATTACCGTCCATCTCCAATCTTCCATTTTTGGGTAAGATTGTGGAAAGGTGGTGGCACTTCAGCTTGAGGGCACCTCATGGCCCATGATCTATATGAGCTTCTCCAGTGTGGGTTTTGTGCAAGGCATGACACAGAAACTGTGTTAGTTTGGGTGCATAATGAGCTCTTTAGGGTGAGAGATCGAGGCGGGGACTATTCTCATTCTCCTGATCTCTCCTCAGCATTTGACACTGTGGACCATCGTGTTATTTGACCACCTGAGGGAATTCTTGGACTTGCCAGCACTGTCATCTGCTGGTTTGAGTCTTTCCTCACCAACAGGAGCAAAGGGTCATGATGGGGAATTTCTCTTCCTCCCTAGCCTCCTGTCATGGAGTTCCCCAGGGGTCAGTCTTGTCACCGTTTTTGCTGTGTACATGCTGCACCTGGGGAGCTCATTAGGAGGTACAGTTTGGTTTTCATTGCTATGCTGATGACACCCAGCTGTCTCTTTCCTTGCCCCTGGGACATCCAACGCAGTGGAAGTGCTAAACACCTGCCTTATTGAGATCAATGACTGGATGGCCTCCAGCTGGCTGTGACTGAACCCTGATAATACAGAGGTACTGGTGGTGGAGTCTAAAAGAGGGCATGATAAGTTGGCCTCTGATGCAGACGCTGGACTTTTCTTCGGTCTGTATCATTGAAGGCCTCCTCTTGGGCACATGATCAGGGCATTATTCTCAACAGTGGACTGACACTTGAGTCTCAGGCATTGTTCATTGTTTGTACCAGTTTTTAATCATCTGAGGAATATCATCAGGATAAAGTTCCTAGCTCCCTTCGACCTCCCCACCTTAGTTCACGCCTTTGTGATGTCTAGCTTGACCACTGTAATGCATTGTATCTTGGGGTCTCTGAGATACCTCTTCTGCGCAGCTGGTGCAGAACGCAGCTGCCAGGGTTGCTGATGGGGCAGTCTAAGTACTGTCACATCACCCTGATACTGTGTGAACTGCACTGGCTGACGGTCAGATGAAGGGTCCTTTTAAAGTGGACTTGCTCACCTTAAGGCCCTACATAGCCTGGGCCCGGTTACCTGAAGGACCTTCTTACACCTGCTGTCTCAGTCCGCTCCTCCGCTCCTCCTCTAGGGGCTTCCTTGCAATTCCCAGGACGAGGTTAAAAATGGCAGGCAACAGGAGCGTTTAGTGTTGCTGCTCCATCCTGTGGAATTCACTATCTCCAGCTGTATGAGATTCCCTTCTGTTGAGATTTTCAAAGCCCGTCTCAAGGCCTTCCTGTATAATCAGGCCTTCCTGGACTTGATTTATAATTTTCATCTGATCTCTGACTTTCATGCTTAATTCTGTCCCTGGTTATATATTAAGCTTTCAGATCTCACTGCTGCTCATATTAATTATACATTTTATAATAGTGAGTTAGAGTGTAGAATATTTATTATTAGGTTTTATATTGTGATGTTATCTTGGATATATAAAATTATATTGTTGGTGTTATTTGTATGTGATTCTAACTGTTCGACAACCAGAGCCTCTGGGATGGGCATCTTTAAATAAAATTTGCCTTGCCTTCCCACTCATGTCTGACTAATAAGTTCACTGTCACAGTTTAAATGTATGCTAAAGAGACATTAATTTGAGAAACCCTCCCAGCATTTGAGTGATGTTGCTTCTCTTAGCACTAAATGCCCCTTACTGTGGGCTGTATTTATTTTTATATTTGTTTATCTGGAGTACCTTAAGCCTTTCAGAAATGTCACAACACAATAAATCGGTTGACCTCTACTGGACTGGAACAAATTTTATGAATTCCCTGACCACGGGTTTCCAATTATTAAAGCATTTATGACTAAGGTAAGACTCTGTCAGGACTAAATGAATATATCACACTGTACTTTGCACTACTTAACCCATCTGTGATAAAGATCCCTCTTTGAGAGAATCATTGTGTTTTTCCTGGAAATTGATGTTCTCCTGGAAAGTCATGCCTCACATCATAATCTTCTGGATCCAGTTTATTATGGAGCAGTCATGTTCAGGTCCAAAGTTTGATCCTGTCATATTATTTTTAAAACACAAGTTAATTAACTGAAAGGAGGACCCTGCAGTATATAAATGAATGGAGCAGTCTCCAGCTCAAAATGAAACATACAGTATTTGATTACGTGATTTAAAATGCATCATGTCATACTAATAAGTACTTTCAGTTAAGAAACCAGAAACATTGTGTAGTTCAACTAGTATCTTTTGATGCCATAGTCTCCAGCACTCCAGTTCTGCTTTAAAATATTTCCAAACAGTGTAAAACAAAAGCTGCTGGTCTTTGGATAGTTCTAGGAGTCAGCATAATCTTTTGTACACTCCTGCCTCCTCCTTAACCAGGCATTCCTCCCAACCTTGGCCCAGAAGGTCATTGATCCATAGAGGGCCCTCCTGTCTCCTGAGCCATTATTTTTTTGGGGGGCAATAGTAGTCCAATTCCAGCCTAGTTCAGTGAATCCTCCTTCCCTAACCTGTAGGACAACTGCCACTGTGTCATGTGACATCAGCAATGTGTACCTGGGAGGGAAGGGAGGAAATGTCTCATGTCATTGATGATTATAGGCAGACTGACAGACAGACAGAGCAGTCAGTGCAGCTATGTCTAATGTATGCAACTTACTTTCAGCAAAGGTGGAATAACCTAGTGACTGGGGTTCTAAATCAAAAGTTTATTCAAATTCAACAAGTTTGAAATTCAAAACACAGTGGCATCTAGGATACTGTTGCCTACTAAATAATCATTATTTTCCAAATGTCATCTATTGATAGAAATGGCAACTACTAAGCACTAAATACAGTAGGAACTGAGGGCTCTATCATTTATTCTATTCCAGCTTATAGCACTCCTGGTAACAGAGACAATCAGACCACAAACAAGTCATATGCTAAGCTTCTCGTTCTAATGCATCCAGAAATTACACTTCCAGAACATAATAAAACACAGAGCCTAAATTCAAAATATACAGAATAGATTTTTAAGTTTGCAAGTCCTACTGTACATCTAGTTCACTCCTCAGAGTGAGCTTGGTCTGAAGCAGTGAACTGAATGTACAGTCAGACTTCAAACATATAAATTTGTTCAGTCAGACTTGCAGACTTATAATATATTCTGTATATCTGAATTTGAATTAATTTTGATAGAGTGGATTGATTCGGCTAGCCAGCCCTGTTATAGCACCTAGTTCTACATCGTATTCACTGCACCTGTTGTAAGAGTATCCATCATTTATTACCTGGGAGCTGGGGGCAAGGAGGAGTTGCACAGAGGCAAGAATGAACATTTTGGGTCACAGTGGCAACATACAGGAGCTTATGCATGCCAAACACCAGAAAATGTAAGTCACTGTGACAAAGGCTGAGTTACCCAGCGGCCAGGGGAGGACCTATATCTAAAAGGATCTGTCAAGTAGAACAATTGAACATTCACCATAATGAATTCTGGGACCACTCATTACCCACCAAATTACTTTTTCAAAATGTCAAGTACAGTATTGTCAGCATGGGCAGCTACTAAGCATTACGTAACTGAGGTGTTGTCTGGTCCATTATTTAATGGAAGGGAGCTATGGAGACCAAATGTGAGTTGGTCAAGGCCCAAAAGAAAATTATGGATCACAATGGCAACATACATGGACTCTTTAGGCTCCAAATGCCAGTTTTGACCCACCAGTGTTCCATATGCCTGACAAGATATCATCTGGAGTTGCAAGCAATGGAAGTTACTTTTTCGAAGGCAGGAATCATTAATGGATCAGAGTCCCAAAATATGGTGCAGAAAAGAGGGGCCAAGGAAACTCGGTTCCAGGGTAAAACTAAAAGCCTGAATCAGTTCCAGAAGTCAAAAACAAAAGAATTGCTTCTGTGTAAACTGTATCCAATCAAAGGCAAAATCTGACTAACTAAAAGTACAAAAATGCACAATATCTTAAGGAAATGTGTCCCGAGTCCTGTCAAGCATGTTCAATATTACGTCAAGGTGGTGGGTTCCCCAGAAAATTGTTTTCCATTCCCAACGTTACCTAAATCTAGCAATTTAAATGAATAAAATGTTAACATTTATTTCACTTGCTACTGGGGTTTGCTTTACCTTCCACACAATGTATTTTCCACAAATGTGTTATACTACTAGAGTGAACTAATGTATGCCTACATTTTAATACATGGTAAAATTATGTCTCAATCATTCAGTGGTTGGGAGATAAAATGAACCTCAGAGGACTAGGAAGGGCACAAAGAGAAATTATGGGATGTGGTGGTAAGCTATAGAGCCTTAGCAGTATCAAATGCCAGGTACGAACCATTAAATCATCAAATCAATCCATTTATTTGTGAGTAAATTGACAGAAAAATCTCTCCTGAGTCATTTAATAATCCCACACTTGCAGATAAGGGTTTGAGTCACCTTACTGATTAAAAGCCTTCATCTTTTCATAAACTGCACAAGTAGCACAAATGTTTATCTTGAGTCCCCGGCTGTCAAAAGTTCATTGTACCACCAGTTAATTTGTTCACTGAATTTCACTTGGCAATTCATTAGGCTGGGTTTTCATTTTCATTTTTACTTTATGGCTGTGGGTGGGGCCTACAGCCATCTTGTATCTGTAGCTAGAAGAATGTGGAACACTTTTTTTGGACATTTCAAAGTATCCTTCCACATCTATAAATCACTATGCCAAATGAAATAAAATACTCCTTCTTTCTGTTAAGATTGTTGGAGACAGCACTAAAACTGCTTATCAGATGGCCATTAGGAAAGTGAAACAACTTGTGAAATATTGATTTGCCTATTAAACTGGAGATTTGTTTACCCCTTCAAATGCAACAACTTGCACATTTAAATACTTAGCATTTAAACATGTTCTTGTTACAAGCTTCAGCTGGGCAAGTATTGTCTTTCAAGAAAGATACATACCTCATAAAAGTCACCTTTTACCAGGAACAAATGAACAAAGATTTAGACTGTTTTATTTTTACCTTTTAAGACACTATCTGATAAGCACTGTCTCAGACATACGCCAGGTCTTGTGTGAAGTATCTGAGCTACAGTAATTATATAGCAATCAGCAGGCATTTTTTACTATGCTTTCTGGGGAAAAATATATTGAGCTACAGCATACACACACACACACACACACACACACACACACACACACACACACACACACACACACACCATCCTCATGGCCACATTCAAAATAAATACTGCAATCTAATATATCATAAAACAATAAAGAACTGTTTATGTCACTGAACACAGTGAAGTTCCTTTAAAGAGCTACTGTACTGCCTAAAACTAATATTAGATTTTAAAAGCAGCCAATCATTACCTGTTATATCTGAGGTAGTTTTTTTCCTTTGTTTAATTAGAAGATTGTTTAACTGATGTTAGTAGGTGTGATGTGTGGAAGAGCTCTTAGCCTGGCAGCTGACATATCTTACTCTACCTCACACTATATCATCAGCACTGTAGCCTCAGTGACTGTGACATCACCCTACTTAGGAAAAGCAAGTAAGTGACTGGCAGGTCGTTCACCTGTGATGTCACAGTCAGTGAGATCACAATGCTGATGATGTAGTGTGGAGCAGTAGGAAAGCTATGCCAGCTGCCAGGCTAAGAGCTGTTCCATCACATTCAGCACAATATCATCACATAGAATACTTTCTGATGACCAAAAGGAAAAGAATAATACTTCAGAAATCAAAAAATTACAACTGACTACTACTTATAATTTGTATTATTTTCCTGTCTGCCTGTTTTGGCTCCACTAGCTCTTTAAATATTTCTTATTCTATATTTTGTATCCTGAATAGTGTTGGGGAGAAGCTGCATCTCATTGTCATTGTGATCTTCATTTTACACATTTTGCACTTATTTACTCAGGATGTCCCAGATTAGATGCAATATCTTGTTTTCAGCGGGATCATGATTTTACCATTTTCATAATGTATTTATTCAGGGTAGCTATTCCAAATGTAAAATATTGTTTTCAGTGTGTGCTGATGTTATGCAATGCAGCATAATATTATGTAGATGTAGAGCCCCACTGAAAATAAGATGCCATGTCTTCAGAACTGTCTAGGCTAAACACATAGCAAACAGCAGGCATATTCTAGGAAAACACATTGTAAAAATGTGTAAAGAAGACCACATTGAAATAGCATCTCAGCAGATCTGCATTGTGCAAATTCATTAGAAATAATAGGTAAAAGCATCCCAAAAGGTCTCCACAGCCATATCGGCTCTGACTAGAGTTTGTTTACACTTGTTAGCAAGTTGAGCAAATTGCCTGTTTTCTACAAGTGACAAGTAGAACATTAAGACAAATAAGCAAAAGGACATACTATATTAAAACAAATCATATTAACAATAATACAAACATGCATTTAACAATAATGTCTTAATGAAAACAGCTGCAATCTGAATGAGTATTGAGCCATTGAACAAGCTTACGCTTAAAAATCTGACTGTTCTGGAGTTAGTCACTACAGCTTCTTACTGTATATTATATGAGTGCCTATACATTAGAGTTAAAATACAGTAGTGCTTGGTTTGAGTTCTACAGATGCCATTTGTCTAGTGGTAATCTGCTATGTTTGAAGCAATGCATTTGTTTAAAGGAGGTCTTAAAACATGAACATACTAAGTGGGCCATGAACATTTATAGGGACAGAAAAACTAAGAAAAATGTCCTTTGGTGAGACAAAGAGAGCAGGAGTTCACAATCCTGAAGTCTAGCAGAAGATGTAAGGAACCTATTTAGATACCAAAATTGCTCAATAAACATTTAGCAGTTTTTATGAAATAATTAGCACTAAGGAAGGACAACCCTACTACTTGCCCTATTAAAAGCACTTAAGCTAAATTAATTTGACTGTAATTTAGCAAAATATTAACAAATTGTCCTTGTTATTCATTCTGCAGTCCATAGAGAGAGTGTCAGCTCATGTATGCAGTACAGTTCATGTTTTAATAATGTATGTCCCTGCTGTCACCCTGATTGGTTTCTGGATCACCTCCAACCCCCATAAATGCAAAGAAGCAGTGGTGTGCCCAGCTTGAGCAAAATGCATTGCCATGGAAGAACTTGGTCCTTTTGATTAGTATTACTCTTGTGCTTCACAATCCTTGTCTTTAACGGGCAAGTGGTTCTTTCCGTTTACATTTTATTATATACACACGAGGAGCAAACATACTACTCTATATGTGTAGTCTGGACTGTGTTATGGATATGGATGATGTAAATTATACAAAATTTTCTCATCTTGCCACATTATTGCACCGCCCATTGGCTACATGGATAACTACCAATCTTGATTGGTCCCAGCAGTAACTGTTTGTTCAGGTCTCTTTTTCTAAGTGATATCCTATATGGACCAACTTGACCTTCATGGTAGGTGTTTTTTTAATTTGCTACCAAAGGGTCTATTAGCAAACACATTTTATGTTGGTTGTGGCATGTGCAAGAAACATGTTGGGTCAACTTTATTACAAGCAGGTTGTGGAGGCATGGCACTGTTGTGCCCAATGCCCCTCAGCCTGCAAAGCTTATCACCACCCACAATGCTGTGACACGCTGCTGCTGACACTAGTTCGACCAGCGTGCTACAACCTTCTAAAAGTAGCCACTGCAATCAGGGGCCGCCATCATTGCATCGGTCAGCCATCCGCTGCAATGAGGAGCGATCCGTCATTGCAGGCGGGATGTGAAACCCTGATATTCTTTATGAACATGGTGGTGGTTTGCCGACATGTTCACAAACAATATAACCCCCCACCATGTTTACTTGCCAATGGTCGGCTTTATAGCCAACGGGGAGCCCACTATAACCCCCATGTTGTTCCTGCTGATGGGGTGCCCAGTCCCCGCGCAGCATAATGATACCCCAAACCTGTTGTTCCTGCTGATGGGGTGCCCAATCCTCGTCGGCATAATGTCTCCCCTTCCATTTCTATAGCCGAGGGGTGTCCAATCCCCTCGGCTCCTGCAGTTCCTCCCCTTCCTTGTTTGCCGATGGGGTGCCCAATCCCGTCGCTTAATCACCTACCTACCTAAACAGGTGGGATGCTGGAGACCACCCAGTGTGCCAAAGCACCTGTTAAACAGGAAAACGCAGTTCCCGATGTCTTATTTTTTTTTTCACACTGCAAAGAAAGAAACAGTCCTCGAGCTCTCTCAGGCCCCTTCCCACAACCCGCACCCACCCACTGTGCATCCTGCCTCCCCACACCCCACCCCATACTTACCTCCGTAGTCTGGCGTGACAATCTTCAGTGGACCTGGAACACATCTGCACTCTTCAAAGCCGACTGAACTGAGGAAATGCCGGTAAGCTGTATAATGTAATAAATAGGGTTTTTCAACTTTAGTGCATATCTCGGCATTTTTGAGACTTTTTCACCAAATTTTCAACATGGGGTTTTGGGACCCCTCCTCATGAATTCTTGAACTGTCATGGTGTTAGTCAACCCCAAAGGTGGTTCGCTGTCACTGTGCAGAATCACCCTTCTGGGCGATTAACGAGATGACAGTGCCAGTGTTCATGAGGTGGGCTCTCAAAAGCCTCTGTTGCAAATTTGGCATGAAAATCCAAAACATTACTGTTTTACGAGTACATTGTGCAGTTGCTACGTGCAACTCATAACTTCACGAATTTATAATATTTTCACGCCAGATTTTCAACATTGTCATTTTCTCATACCTCCTTGTGAGCAGTATAGCTGTCATTGTTCACATCCTGGCGAAATGTGTTTTGCAGTTCGGCGCAGAATAAGCGGGTTGCTGTGGAAATCAGTGTTCAGGACAGATTAAGAAAATGACAGTGACACTATTCATGAGTAGAGGTCCTAAAATGCCTATGTTGAAAATTTGTAATGATACTCCATAAATGATCGTAGCTACGAAGGCGCATTGCGCAGTTGGCACGCACACTTCATATCATGAATTTATAATATTTTCACCCAGATTTTCAAGATTGCCATTTTCCCAGACCTACTTATGAATAATGCAGCTGTCATTTTTCCCATCCTGGCTGAAATGTGTTTTCGCACTTCCGCACAGAATAGAACGGTCGCTGTGGAAATCACTGTCTGGGACAGATTAAGAACATGACAATGATACTGTTCATGAGCAGAGGTCCTAAAATGCCTATGTTGAAAATTTGGTGATGATAGCCCATCAGTTGACTATGTTACAGGTGTGCATTGCACTTTCCATGCACCCTTGTAACTCAAGAGATTTGTAATATTGTCACACAGATTTTCAACAGTGCCATTTTTTCACACCTTCTTATAAGCAGTACAGCTGTCATTTTCACATCCTGACCAAATGTGTTTTCACGGTCCCGCACAGAATAATGTGGTCACTGTGGGAAGTCAGTGTTCGGGACAGATTAAAAAAATGACAGTGGCACTGTTCATGAGCAGAGGTCCTAAAATCCCTATGTTGAAAGTTTGGTGATGAAACTCCATAACGTGACTGTGTTACAAGCGTATGCTGAACTGTTTCCATGCACCCTTGTAACTGCAAATTTGTAATAGTGTCACGTCACATTTTCAACAGTGGCATTTTCACAACTCCTTGTGAACACTACAGCTGTCATTTTTCACATACTGGCTAAAATATGTTTTTGCACTCCTGCCAGACAATAGCATGGTCACTCTGGGAAATTAGTGTTTGGGACAGATTAAGATCGACCGAGTGAGAGGGGGAGTGACCGAGCTCAACTGAGCTCTGTCGGGGCTGCCATGGATTTGTTTGTGGGCAGACAAAGGCCCCAACACAGGAGCCCACTACAAAGGGCAGCCTGCAGCACTGGGAGAAACAGAACGAGAGACGAGTGAGGGAGGGAGTGAGCAACTCACTGAAGCTGCCTGCAGGACTGCTGCAGATTTCTTTGTGGGCAGAAAAAGGCGTCAATACAGGCAGGGGTCCAGTACAAAAGGCCAGCCTGCAGCGGGGAGGAACAGTATGAGCGAGTGAGACAAGGGGACTTAGTGAGTTCAACAGAGCTCTATCAGGACTGCTGGGATTTCTTTGTGGGCAGAAAAAGGCGCCAATGCAGGCAGGAGCCCCATACAAAGGGCAGCTTACAGCACCAGGACAAACAGAATAAGTGATGAGAGAGGAGACTGAGTGACCTCAATGGAGCTCTGTCAGGACAGCTGTGGATTTCTTTGTGGACAGACAAAGGTGCCAATGCAGCCAGGAGCCCCATACAAAGCGCGGTCTGCGGCGCCAAGAGAAACAGAACGAGTAGTGACAGATCGGTACTGAGGAGCTCAACGGAGCTCTAGTGTGACTGCTGCAGATTTCTTTGTGGGCAGAAAATGCGGCAACGCAGGCAGGAGCCCAGTACAAAGGCCAGCTTGCAGTGCTGGCAGAAACAGAATCTGGGAGTGACAGAGGGGGAGTGAAGCGAGCTCCAGTGGAGCTGTGTCGGACTGCTTAAGATTTATTTCTGGCCAGAAAAAGCACCAATGCAGGCAGGAGCCTAGTACAAAAGGGTAGCCTGCAGCGCCAGGAGACACAGACTGAGCGAGTGAGGGAGGGGAGTCAGTGAGCTCAATGGGGCTCTGTTGGGACTGCTGCAGATTTGTTTGTGGGCAGAAAAAGGCAGCAATGCATGCAGGGCCCAGTACAGGGCAGCCTGCAATGGCAGGAAAACCAGAATGAGTGAGTGAGTGAGCTCAACAGAGATGTATTGTAACTGCTGCAAATTTCTTTATGGGCATAAGAAGGCAGCAACGAGGCAGGAGCCCAGTAGAAAAGGGAAGCCTGCAGCACGGCAGAACAGAATGAGCAAGTGAGAGAAGGGGGTGAGCAAGCTCAATGCAGCTTTGTCGGACTTGCTGCTGATTTCTCTGTGGCAGAAAAAGGCGCCTAACAGAGGTAGAAGCTAGTACAAAGGGCAGCCTCCACAGCCGGGAGAACCAGAGCTGACTGAGTAGACTGGGGGAGGAGCGACTTCAACAGAGCTCTGTCGGAACAGCTGTGGATTTCTTTGTGGGTAGAAAGCCACCAACACAGGCAGGGGCCCAGTACAAAAGGGCAGCCTGCAGCCAGAAGACACAGACTGAGCGAGTGAGGAGGGGAGTCAGTGAGCTCAATGGGGCTCTGTTGGGACTGCTGCAGATTTGTTTGTGGGCAGAAAAAGGCAGCAATGCATGCAGGGCCCAGTACAAAGGGCAGCCTGCAGTGGCAGGAAAACCAGAATGAGTGAGTGAGTGAATTCAACAGAGATGTATTGTAACTGCTGCAAATTTCTTTATGGGCATAAGAAGGCAGCAACGCAGGCAGGAGCCCAGTAGAAAGGGAAGCCTGCAGCACCGCAGAACAGAATGAGCGAGTGAGAGAAGGGAGTGAGCAAGCTCAATGCAGCTTTGTCGGACTGCTGCTGATTTCTCTGTGGCAGAAAAGGCGCCAACAGAGGTAGAAGCTAGTACAAAGGGCAGCCTGCAGCGCCAGGAGAACCAGACTGACTGAGTGAGACAGGAGGAGTGAGCGACTTCAACAGAGCTCTGTCGGAACAGCTGTGATTTCTTTGTGGGTGAAAAAGCCACCAACACAGGCAGGGGCCCAGTACAAAGGGCAGAGCCTGCAGCGCCAGGAGAAACAGAATGAGCGAGTGAGAGAGGGGAGGAGCCACCCCAATGGAGCTCTGTCGGACAGCTGCGGATTTCTTCCTCAGCAGAACAAGGTGCCAACGCAGGCAGCAGCCCAGTACAAAAGAACAATCTGCACCGGGACAAACAGACTGAGCCAATGACAGGCCACTGAGCAAGCTCAACAGACCAACGTAATCAACATTCGCATTGACAAATGCTTGTTTATATAGGTGACCTGTTTGTAGCATCACCCAACTGTTGTCTAATAATTGCTCTGATGTCATTTTTAGTGGAGAATATTTGATATATAAAATGGCTCCATCACCAATAGTTTGAGTTTGACTTTCCTGACCTAAAAGAAGTTCAGTTCTCTAGGTAGCCAGTACATTCTGTTTAGCTTGAAGCAAAATGTCTGAGTCATATCCACATGACTGCATTAAATTTTGTCCTCACTGCAATTACTCCTGACTTAAAGAACTTGTAAGTATGGGATGCTTTATAATAGAGACTTGAAATGATAGTTGTCATAGTGCAACGCTGTGCTTTTGCTTGTGGCTTTTTTTTTTGTGCAAGGTGGTCTGAGGACTGGCATTTCTTTCATAGGTGATGATGTCTGGACATGGGATTGAGTCCTATTGGCCAGCTTTTCCCAGGCAGCCTGCCTGCTGCACACCACATAGAGAGCCATGCGGTCATAACTATAATCAGTGGAGGGGCCTGAGAGCCTGCTTGTTAAAGGGCTCCCCAAAACCTAAACTTCAGCTGGCAGTAATGTTTTCGCAGCACTGGAGCTGCATTTTTATTTAGACTTTGACATTTTCTTCCCAATCAGTGCTCAGAGACACTTGTAAGGGGGAGGAACTCCCGACTACTTTCAGGCCATTGGCCCAAGCGGTCCAATGTGAGAGGCCTCTGCATTAGTGGCACAGCAGGAGTGGAGTCCTCGAGGGAGTCACCGGGGTGGATACCAGGATTCCAGGAGACTCTGCTCAAGCTCCCCTGCTAGTGTTGGTACTGTGAGTATATATGTGAGTATACATTTGTTTAAGCCTCATACAAGTGCCTGACCATTGTAGTCTGAATTGAACTGTACTCCTGTCACTGCTAGTGGGCCTACCATGCAATATTTGCACACCCCAGTGTTTGCATATGTGTCACTATGTAGGGTCCACTGTTTGTGTGAACAGCCCCCAACCTTCTGTTTTTATACATTCAAATACTACTGCCTGCAACCTGTTTTACTTTCTTTATTGAAGCAAATCATGTTATGCTCTGGATCCCTCTGCCTGCAACCTGTTTTAACTATTTATATATCACTGAAACAGTAGTTTTGTGCTTTGTACTCTACTGCCTGCAGTTCCTGTTCTCCTATTTGTACATTCCTAAAGTAATAATTCTACTGCCTGAAATCAGTTCCCAAAGTGTAGCATGTTGTCCAGTAACCATTACATTGCACTAAGCTCCCCACTCAAGGAGTCTGCACCTCTCCACCTAGATTTATTTATTTAGTTTTTGTTGACCGGTAAGTGCAATAGACAAATCCTGCCTATTTTCAGGCACGACATGGGAGGGGATAGACGAATGCCAACTGACCTTAACCAGATTAAGCTGTTGGTGGTATTTTAGTGAATGAGGAAATTTGGCCAGGACACTGGGAAATTCCTTCTCTTTCGATAAGTGCCATGGGATCTTTAACATCCACCTGAACTACCACCAATCCAGGCAGTTGGGACCTCGGTTTAACATCTCATCCAAAAGACAGCACCTCAGAAGTGCAGCACCTCTCATGCTGCACTACAGTGTCAGTACTGGGATATTAACCAAGTGCCAGATGTGGGAACTGAACCCACAGCCCTCTGATCTCCTGGCCTCAGATGCGAGTGTGCTACCTATTGAGCCACTGACACTGTTTGATTTCCTGCATATTGCTGATACCTCTGTTTCTAGGGGCACTCTATCTTGGCTGTTTCTCACAGTTAGTTTGCTGACTCTGCTTTCTAGCCTCCCTTACCTAGTCTTTCTCACTGTATTTTCCCATTCTGTACTCCCTTGGTTTATGCTTGCTGGTATATTACTTCCAGACCAGAATGCATCCACCTTATTACTTTCTAGCATTTCTTGTTTTAGTCTCTACTAGGTTGCCTCTGACCTTCAGGTCCTTGCTGCTTATCTCTCTCTACCTCCTCTGAAGCTAATGACTCTGACTTCACTTTCTCAAATCTGCTGGTTGAGTCTGCTTTATCCCCTACCCCAGGGTGGTGCCTCAGTCCCAAACCACTAAGCCTTATTGTTAGGTACCTAAGTAAGATCAAATGTTACCCCTCCCATTAAAGCTTCTTGATGTCACATTGGCTCCTATTTGCCTCACTGCCTCTCTCTATTTCTATCAGATGATCCTGAAACCAACCCAGGCCCTCAGATTACACAGGTTAAGCCTAATCCTAGTTGCTCCCTTCTATGGTCACACATGCTAAGGGTCTGAAGTTAGTTCATCTTAACATAAGGAGCCTTATGGCAAACCACGCTTAGCTTGAAGCCTGGGTTTCTACTACAACCCTGATATTCTTGGATCTCTGAATTCTGGTTAAACCCTCCATTCCTGATGCTATGTGTTTCCTTACTGGGTACCTCATGCTTTGAATGCATTGCCCTTTTTCTAAAGGGAGGTGACTTAGTTATATTCCTTAAGCCTTATCTAAACCTTACTCTGTAGCCTACCCCCCCCATTTCTGTGAAGTACTACACTCCCTTCTGATCCTGGGGTTCAAGAAGCTTCACATTATCCGTACTTATATCCACCCAGAGGCGGTAAACCTGGCCTAGCTGAACTAAAACTACCTGCCCTCTGCTGTCATGAAAACAAGATCATTCTTATGGTTGACTTTAATTTAGACTGGCTTGGTGTCAACTTTAAATCATTTGAATCTATTCTCAGTAAGGCCCACTTCTCCCAATTATTAACTGTCCCTACTAGATACCCCAACAATGGGGTTCACTGCCCTCATCGACTGGATCCTAACAAATAGATAGGAAAGGATTATGGCTGCTGGTACACTTACTGACTCAATCAGTGACCACTTACCAGTTTTTTTCTGTGTGGAACACCAGTTCTCCTTATTGGCCCCTAAGGTGCAAACTATTAAAGACTTTTCAGCTCTGAACCCTGAGGCTTTCCCTGATTACCTCAGCTGTGTTGACTGGTTCCTCTTTACTCTACCTGTGGTGTTGACACTGCTATAGAACACTTCACCTCCACCTCTCTACAAGAAAAACACATCCCAGTTACTCAAGATCAGGTTAGAGGGACACCTACAAGATGGCTTCACAGTCCTTCTCTGTGTTAAAAACCAGAGACAAATGCTGGGCCAAATTTAAATCTTCCTCCCAACAATGACTGGCTCACTTAATCTACTTTGAGAAATGCTTGCAAAAAAATCAGGTCCACCAAAAGTAAGTACTGCAGGGATCTTCTCCTTGCTACAGCTAGAGACTGCAAGAGTTTCTGGTCACAAATTAAGGGTCTCCTGAAAATTATAAAGGCCACCCCACCCTCCCCAATATGGTTATTGGCAATGTCAAATGCAATAATCCTAATACTGCCAATGCATGCAATTCATTTTTTTCCAATGTTTCTTGTTTTAAGTCTCTTTGGTCCTGCCCTTTGCAACTCCTCCCTCCACAAACTGCCCCTGTCCCCAACTGTATCTTCATAATGTCTCACACTGAGAGGTCTTTTGTCTTCTTATCTCTATCTCACCTTTGACAGTGCTGGTCCAGATGGGCTTGAACCAAAATTACTGAAGCTGACTGCCCTCTCCTCCAGTCTCCTGTCACTTGACTTTTTAACCTCTCTCTTGCCACCTCTGCTGTCCCTAATAAATGGAAGATAGCCAAGATTATACCTGTGTTTAAAGAGCAGCTGCCAGCTTCTGGAGAGCTTTAGCAAAATATATTTAGACACAGTTCAGCTTGTATTTCACATTAGTTCTGTATGCTTCCTCCCATTATTGATTACTGAGGTCATTTGCATGAAAATGGGGTCTTTAGTTCCTGAACAGTTCATCTATTCCTATTGCTTTCTCCCTACCTGAGTTCATATCGTACTGCTTGTGACATCACAGTTTCTCTATGGCAACAGACTGGGATGTCACAACAGAGGACTATGACTTGAGGTAGGAAGTAGGCTACAGGCACATGAACTGTAAGGGAACTGTGCATTTTATTTATTTATTTGTGTTTCACATGACACCTTTGAGCCGAGGGCTCTTAAAAAGGTTCCACACAAGGTAATAAGGACAACAAGGTACAAAACATAACATGATCATTACAATGGAACTAAAAAAAAAAGACAAATAAGGTTACAATAATAGCAGCCAAAGGCATTGTCAAGGAATTGTGTTGTGGAGTTAATTATTCTATCATATATTCATACAAACTGACTCAGTAATACATAATGGAAATCTAAAATATGTAGACTATATATGGAATGCAAGCTGAATTGTACCTAATTATTATGTTTTTCAAAGTTTCCTTGAGGCGTCAGTAGCTCTTAAGAAGGTGGTCCTAAATCTATTAATAACTATGACCCGTAGCCATTCTACCTACCCTTAGTAAACTCTTGAAAAACTTGTTAGCTTTAAGGTGTCAGAATAGCTACTTTTTTTTCAGATTCATTTTATTTTTATACTTGTAAGCCTGATGAGCAAAACCACTTGTTTTCACAGGCGACAAGTCAACAAAAACACATAAAAATAAATACAACAATATAAAAAACAGACATATACAACATTACAAATAAACAAATAACATCAATTACTACAATGTACATGGACATTCATCTTTGTATGTTAGTCATAATTTAAGCTGAGTTTTAAACACCAGACAGTTTTGCAATCTGTGATTTCAGATGGAACAGTGTTAAAGAAGAAAGGAGCTCTGTATAATAAGGACCTTTGTCCAAATGTTTTTGAAAAGTGGCAACTTCAAAGAAAATCTATTTTGAGACCTTGTTCCATGAGGATTAATAAATCTAGGAAAAATTCAACAAGTGATGAGGAACTAGTCCATTCATCACCTTGAACAAGAAAATATCCATTTTGTGGAAGGTCCTGTTTTCAAGGGATAAACTATTAGAATGTTTAAGCAGTAAGCAGTGATGGGTACGAAATGGAACATTCAACATGAATCAAAGAAATGAATTATTAGTTACCTTAAATCCATTAAGTGTATTGCTGCTAGTGGATGTATAAATTATTAGGCCTTAAGCTAAGATACTCAACAAAAACTATGTGAGAGTAGCTTCCTGGAATCAGCAGTTAGAAACAATTTTACACGGTACAGCAACCCTAGCCTTTGGTGAATTATTTGTCCAAGATGATTAATATGAGATTCAAATATAAGCTTACTATCTGAAATGATCCCAATATATCTGAAATTGTCCACAAATTCAATAACAGTTCCTTCTTGTCTACAATTGATTGACATTCATCAACCTTAAGCTTTTACTTGAGAAAAGCATTACTTTGCTTTTTAGAATTAAGAACCATATGGTTTAATGACAACCAGTCCTGAAAATGATCAAAATCAATTTGAACTTTCTGAAACACATAGCTAGGACAAGGTCCCAAACTATAAATAGCAGCATCACCTGCATATAAGATCATGGAGGTATGTATGCAGATGTTAGGAGCCGATTCATGTAGACTGAGAAAACAAGTGGCCACAGGATTGAGCCCTGGGGCACACCATATGGTATGGTTATAGACTGAGAAACACTGCCCCCTATTAGAGTTCTATGTGTTCTATTAGTAAGGTAGTCAAAGTACCACTTGATAACTTCTTCTGTGAAATGAAGATTATGGAGAATGATCTAAAGCAAACTATAAAGCAAACTATGTTCAAAAGGTCAAAGGCCTTGGTGAGGTCCACAAACAAGGCCATAACAGAATCTTACAAATATATGTGTGTTCTGTGTACCTGCAGAATGCATGCCACATATTTAACTGTGCAATGTTTGCATGCGGTTCGCATACTCAAAGTGAACCTAAGTGAATCAGGACTAAAAGCAAATCAGGTTTGCATGCAGCAAGCTTGGCGTGTGCAGCAGGTAAGCTGGTGTGAACATCTTCTAAAAATCACATCAGGTTCATGTGTTGCACGCTGACATGAGTGCAGCAGTTAAGCTGGTGAGAACATCATTTAAAAATCACATCAGGTTGATATGTTGCAAGCTTGCCATGTGCAGCAACTAAACTTGTGCAAATTTAATCTAAAAACACACTAATTCCTATTTTCATACTACTCTAGCAATTAGAGCCATTAAAATACATTATTCATTGATTTCCCATTAAAAGTAGGTAAACTCATAAATTCTGATCCTTTTGCAAGTTGTTTAATGGCTTTGATTTTGTCATTAAATTGTCATTAATTTGTAAAGTATTGTTTGCTTACTGCATTAAATGCCTAATATAGTCAGCCAATATCTCCCATTCCAGATGTGTGAGAGAGACCTCTGTGTTGTGAAGTCGGACCTTTTGTTTTGGGCCATGCAAATCCCTAGTGCTACAAACGTGTTTCTCCATGACTGTTTCAACTCACTTACTTTCCTTTGTCACTCTGTAATTAGTATATACACTATGGCCATGCTCAGAACACTTTGTGATGAGCAGGGTCTTAAGCAAGCACCATACTTCACATTTTGTCACTGAAATGAGGGACAATGAAGGACAATAATCCTCACAATGATCAGGACATATCCTGAAACATGGAGATACAGTACCTCAGAACACAGTGGAAATGATTGTATTTACTTGTACCAGTATTAGCACCTGAGAATGAATTTCTGCCATAAAGCAGGGGCCCCATTTAGATAGGGCAGAGGTGGGCAGTTGCCCCAACATTTGTGGCTAGGTTGTTCTTATGGTGTGGCAATAATGGCATTAAATTTGGATTTAATCTTTTGTACAATAAGTGCCCTCCTGGCCTGTGTGCACTCTCGTGCTGCAGCTGCATTCCTGACTCAACTGTGTCTGTATTGTGTTGTCCACTCTCTCCACCCTAAAGCGTGTGTTGCCATCACACATGACATGGAGGAGCTCCAGCCATGCAAGATCACATGAGTCACGTGAGTGCAACACTGTATGTCCCACCACAGAGTAGACAGGCTGCACACTATAACTTGGAGGAGTTGGTGGGCACTGAACTCTCAATAGCATTGTGAGGTGGCATATTTTGTTGGCCTACTTTTAGTAAGTCTTTGTCTCTCCTAGCAGCTGAAGGGGCAGAGGGTGAGCTAGAAACCAACTCAAGACTAGGATACCTACTTACTCAATTAGGCAGCATACAAAAAAAAATCACATGACCTCTGTGGCAGCAAGTTAGGCTTAGCAGCAGTGGTGACAGTGGTGTGGGAGCATTCATAGGCCTGGATCATTGCAGTGCAGCAGCAGTCATGACAGCAGCCAGGCAAGAAGCCAGCAACACAGGTTGGGTGGGTTCAGTTGCTGAGGTGACTTGGTCGCAAACCATGTTGAGGGACCTGGGATGGTCGTTTCTAGCATCCAGCTTCTGGCAGAAGGATGGAGGTGGAGTGGACTGAAAACTGGGCTAGTGGCACACTGGGCCAGGCTGCAGAATCTGCGAGATGGCTGGGTAAGTAAAAGTAAATAATTTTTTTGGGGGGACTTGGAAGGAGGAAGGACTGAAATATTAATGTGTTTTCATTATTCTGTGCCTTTGGGTGGCTTCATGACCCATATGGAATGGGTATTGAATGGAATAGAGTCAAGGAGTCATGACAACATTTTCTTTTGTGTGGTGGGGGTCAGAACTTCAGCCAGGAAAAAATTGTTAGTAACTGGATGGGTTTCAAGCCAAATCTGAAGCACTGCTCTGGGGTGTAGACAGATAAATCTTATACATTTGAAATTCTCTTGATTTGCATATCACTTTTAGTCACAACAAATAAGTTTTACCTTTTAGAGATGCTCCAGACATTCTAGAGCTTGCTACTTAGGGGCTAGCCACACCTGGCCTCCACTGATTGTTGGCTCCCTCCTGCTGAAATCTAAATGGCACCCTGACATAAAGTCTAAATTTACAGGATATCCTCTGTGTGAGCAGCCTGTTTTCCATGAGGGATGGATGAGGACAGAGCAGTTTTCAGGGGTAAAATGAGGTTGTCCCTTGCATTCAGGGACAGTCGAGTGGTATGGTATGCACAGACTATTGGAGCCGCACTATAGACAGGCTTATGGCCTATGCCCTGCCCACCAGTGAAGCCGACCTCCACATTCCCTTGCTCAGGTACATTATGGCAAAAGGTGGCACTACAGGGTATGCACTATTGAAATGAATGGGGAGAGTTATTACTATTTAATATTATTGATGGAGAGTTGCGATTAATGAAGGCCACCACTTGACTGATGAGGGCCTTGTTAGTAGAAAGGTGGCCTTCATTATTCTCCAACTCACCATCATAATGTATAAAATAGTAATTAAAATAACTCCATTCATTTCAAGGGTATGCCCAACACTCTGACCTATGGACATCATCTCTTAAAGACTCCTGCCTCTGGCTCCCTAGTACTCAGGTAAGAGACTCTTGACTTATATCTATACTTGGTGGGTTGTCTGTAGCAGCATGGCTGCACCCACTACAGTGTGTGTCCATGGGGGGTGGACTTACCAAGTTGGTGGGTGTTATGTTATTGCTGCTTTTGTGTTTACCCCTTAAAGTCTGTTTGCACGGAGGCATTCAAATATATGGAGAAAATAGTAGGAGTACAGGTCAGGCGTCATTAAGCAGTTTGTGGGTAGTGTGTGTATTGGGGGTGAGAAGAACCACATGTGTTTCATTGGTATGTTGTTACAGCTCAGCTGTGTAGCTGAGATGAGGGGAAGAAAACTAAAAGGTATAACAGTGGTTATAAAGCATGCCACATGCATGCAAATGTATACAGATTTGTGTTGAAGTACAAAGCGATCCATACTGTATGTGTCAGGCAGTATTGCTTAGTGGTTAAAGGCACTGAACTGTAAACCAGAAGACTTGAAGACTGAAGACCTGGGTTTGAATCTCATCAGCCCCACTTGTATATAAATGAAATGAAACAAGCTGAAGTGCAGAGTAATGCATTTGGGTCACAATAATCTGAAAATGGGTACTTGTTAAACAATGTAACACTTCAAATAACAGAAAATGAATCGGATCTCGGGATAAACATAGACAACAAATTAACTTCTGAAAACAATACAACGTTTAAAGTAAAGAAATGTCAAAGAATCATGGGCTGTATCTGGAAAAATATTAAAGCAGACACCTACAGATTATTCTTCCACTTTACACTAGTCTGGCGAGATCACATTTAGATTACTGTGCCCGTTTGTGCACCTACCACAATTCATGGAAAAAACAACTTGAGGGAGTCCAAAGGAAAATGACAAAAAATCAATGGCATGTTTGACAAATCTTATGGTGAATATTAAAATACTTGGCTTGTATTCAATCCAATACAGACAATTTAGAAGAGACCTTTGCATGATTTATAAGGCCCACAACGAACCAGGACTAATAGAAACCTTAGGTATTGAAAGGAAAACATCTGCATCACATGCAAGATCACAGAATATGAAATTAAAAGGAGTAAACTGCCGAACAAAAAAGAGACTTCAATGGTTCACTCAGAGAGTGGTAAATTTGGAACACGCTACCAGCCTTAATAGTTGAGAGTAAACTATGGATACGCTTAAGGATCATTGGACAAACATATGGGTAATACTAAATTTGATTATATAGGGAATTAAAACCACCTTCAGGTGGCAAGTTCAATTATAGGCTCTGCCTCCTGAACTTGTAAACAACTATGAAACTATATGTGTGATCCTGAGCAAGTCACTTAACTTTTATGTGTACAGTTATCAGTGACCATTTGCTTTTTGCATGCATGCCACATTTATGCAGTCTGTTCTAATTTAACATAAAAAGCATGCTTTCCACACTTGCTTGCTGCACGATGCCACATGCATGCAATCAGTTCCATTTAACATTTAAATCATGCTTGCAGCGTGCATTTTACATGGGTAGTTTTATGTGTACAGCATGAAAAACATTTCATATAATGATTCTGTAAGGGGAGACTCTATTGAGAGGACCCTGAATGCAGCCTGTGAACCCCACCAAGGCTCTCTGTATTATGTCTTCATTTAAAACCATGCTGACAACCAGAAAGTAAATTATTTTTTCAAAGGTGCTCGAAGTTTGATCCAATATTATTTTTTCCAAAATTTTTGAAATCGGTGCTAATAGTGGAAATCGGTCCGGTAATTTGATACCAAGGCTGGGTTACCATTTTATGTTTGCTTGCATGCACGCAGAAGAAACATAGTGCCACCATCCAAGTTTTTGTAGGTGTGGCACTTGTCTTCCAGTTCAGTCAGTGTGTGTGCAGGCACAGCCACAGTTCACCAATGAATGCTGCAGTTGTCTATGACAGCAGTTGAAAATGCAGTGGCGTACAGCTGAAAGGGAGAGACCACTTCAGTGAGCAGTGATAAGATAGTGTTAATTAGCATATTGCCAGCAATCTTGCTTGTATATGTCTCTGCTTTCTTCCTGGAACATAAATTCAGTTTGAAGTGAACTTTTCCTAGGACTATCTTTCCGGGAGAAGGAGGCTAGTGACTAAAATGACATCCTTGGAGTGTTTCCAAAAAGATCTAATTGCCATCCTTAGAATGTTGAGTCAGAGTTAAGGGTAGGAGCGGCATTGACAAAAGCAGGAAAACAGAACCCCAAACAGACTGAAAAAGTAGACACAGTTGTTGTCTATTGGCACACCTGATCAGTATTGTAATAATATTCCCCAACCCTCTGAGTGTCTCTGAATTGCGCCCCCTGCACACAATATGGCTGACGGGTGGCCAATTCCCCATCGGCCCATGCTCCCCCAGAGTTCTAGGTGGCATGCTGAGAGCCCACCCAGCATGGCATAAGTGAGAATGGCGCATGAGGGTGCCCAATCCCCTGTCAGCTCAATTAAACCCCCAAAAGAAACAGATTTCCAGTTGCTACATTGGGAGCCCATGCCAGCATGGCACATGTCTGTATAGCTGACAGGGGCCCAATCCCCATCGGCTCCACTGACCCCCAAAACAATCTTCCAGCTCTCACGCTGGGAACCCACCCCAGCATGGCACAAGTCCCGCGTTGTCTTCCTAAAAAGAAAACAAACACCTGAAAAGAAAAAGGGTCCCTCATGGATTGTCTTGCCTCCAACCCGCGCCCACCCTCTGTGCATCCACCTCCCTACACCCCATCTCACCCATACTTACCTTCAGAGGCCAAGTAGCGACGATCTTCAGTGGACCCGGGGCAGGTCTGCAGTCTTCAAAGCGACCCATGAAATGAAGAATTGCGGTAAGCTGTATAATGGAATAGATAGGGCTTTATCAACTTTGATGCATATCTCAAGCATTTCTCAGAATTTTGGACCACATTTTCAACATGGGGTTTTGGGACCCTCTCATAAATTCTGGCACTGTCATTGTGTTAATTGGCCGAAAGGTGATCTTGAGGTCACTGCATGGAGCCACCTTTTGGGACTGATTTATGAAATGACAGTCTCACAGTTCATGAGGTAAGCCCCCAAAACCCTATGTTGAAAATCTGGTAAAAAATTCCCAAAATGACTGATTTATGAGTGTGTGTTGTACAGTTCTATGCAAGCTCGTAAGTTCATAAATTTTTAATATTTTCACCCAGATTTTCAACATTGCCATTTTACCACACCTCCTTATGAGCAGTACAGCTGTCATTTTTCATATCTTGCCTAAAATGTGTTTCCGCCACGAGCGCACAATGGCGCAGTCGGTAAAAGCGAAATCAATGTTCAGGACAGATTAAGAAAATCACAGTGACACTGTTCATGAGCAGAGGTCCCAAAATGCCTGTGTTGACAATCTGCTGTAAAAATCTCCAAACTAATCACATCACGGGGGCGTTGCACAGTTTCTATGCGCTCGTGACTTCACCAGTTTTTAACATTTCACTGTAGATTTTCAACACTACCAGTTTTACACCTCCCCATGAAGACTACAGCTGTCATTTTCACATCCTGTTCGAATGTGTTATCGCACCTGTGGTGCCAAATGGCGAGTCACTGTGCAAAATCAGCTTTCAGCTAACAAACTGATATTGCCACTGTTCATGAGGTGGGGTCACAAAAACCATGTTGAAAATTTGAAGTGAAAATACCAATGAACACCTGAGGCATTAGGGTTTCCAACCATACGCCCACCTGTAGAGACTGACAGGCATCGGGCATGACTTGAGATTGTCGCCTGTAATGCTCATACCATTCCACCCCCAACCACACCCTGCAGCCAGTGAGAGGCATCGAGGTGTGCCTTGGACTCTTCAGCCCCAAAGTTCACCCTATTCTCCTATACAGCACCCATCTCACCATATTTTCTGATGGAATGGGGTGAACATAAGAATAAGACCCCAAGGCACACCGTGACACTGTCGGTGTCTGCAGGGTAGGGTGTCGGTGAAATGGCTATGGCTGTTATGCCTGACCACCCAAAGGCACACCCCAATGCCTGTCAGTATCTGCAGGGTGGTGGTGGGGTTGGCTTCAGCTCATACTTCACTGCCATTCCTATTATGCAGCTCTGTAACTCCTACAGTACCAATGCCAATGCCAGCAAGCAAACATTCGGCATTGACAAATGCTTGTTAAGTATAGGCTTAATAGTCGCCAATTTCTAATTATTGGGAAAACACTATTGCAGAGAGAAAATTTAATATTAATGACCAAGGATATGAAAAAATGTATCCCCAGTTTAGTAATTCTATAATCAATACCATCATGTCCTGTAAATGGTCTAGGATCATGTTTAAGAACATCTTTCTTTACTAACTCTGGTGTTACTTGCTTAAGGCAGCAGTATTTGTTAGTAACAATGCACGCTTTTCAGTAATAAGGTTTGTCTGGCAAAAATATCAAGATACATATTCTTCTTTTCATTTCCTTCATTCCTGAACCAAGATGTGAGGTCTTGAAGTTTATAAAGTTCCCGCCCATGCCACACACATGCCATGCCAATGAAAATATTTAATATTTTGTGCTGTTTACTGTCAGAAACATGCCAAAGAGCCATCCTAATACAACTACAGCATGAATAGCATGCATTCAACAAGTAACAGCAGGGAAGATATTTTTAAAATGGTGAATGGTGGCTATCTTTAATGACATGAGTCATTAATTACAAAATCAACTATAAAAAGTCTTAACAACATCTGAGAAAACAAAAAATATACTGAGCAGGAATCTGAGGTTGTCAGAAATACATTCTTGCTAAAAACTATACGATTAATTTTTTCGCTGATTAACAAATACTGCTGTTTTAAAATAGAACTTGGCATGTACATCAGTAAACTCTTGCTTAAGGGAGTGAAGATTGTCAGGACATAGGGGTGATCTGTAATTATCAACATCCTCAAAAATGTATTAAATGTTTCTGAGACCAAGACAGAAGCACTAATAAGATGTCCATAATGTTGTAACATAAAGATGGAATCTTTTTCCCTACCTATTAATTTATTCATAGCTTGCCACGTTTTTTTTTTTTGGTTGCCCTTTGATTGTTTTTGCTCAGACAAGCAGTACTGAACTTTAGCTCTCTAATCTGAGATCTGCATTTATTTCTCAATGACTTATAGTTTTGCAAGGAAACAGAATCTTGTTAATCTTGCAGTTTCCAGCTCTTATCTCTAGCTGTCATGAGATGTAGCAAATCTTGAGATTACCATTTTTGTTTGCTCTGATTTTCATTTTCTTTAAAGGTGCAACATTATTAGCTATAGAAGAATAGACTGTAGAAATGTTTCTAAGAGTGAATCAATGTCATTAAGAGAATCAAAGAGGTCCATTCTACATCCATACATGCTGCTTCTACCAATGAAGGAGTTAACTGCATTAAATTTGTAAATTCGATGTACTTTTGCTGTCATTTACTAACCTTTACAGACCATTCACAATAGAGTGGGTGGTGGTCACTCATGACATCTGGTAGGACATCACAGTCAGTGATCCTATCGGTGAGTGGTCGCAATCCAGTCTAGGAAGGTTCCAAAACCAGACTTGTAAATAGGCCTGATTTCCTCTTCAATTATTTGATGAACACCTAGGTCCAATAAAGACTCTCGGACTCTGTTTTTAAATCAGAGTCCCAATTACAATTAAAATCGCCAAGAAGGATCCACTCTCTATGTGTGGGTAATTCATTGTGTACTAAAAGGCTTGCTATCTTCTGCCCAGCATGACTTTAGGCCTCCTCATAGCACTTCCACTGCCTTGCCACTTCTCTGGTGATGTTAAATCCAATATGGACAAAGGTATGCTTACCAGGGCCATTCTGATTGACCTCACTAAGGCTTTTGACCTGATTAATCACCTCCCGCCTGCTACATAAACTTGAGTCCCTTTGAGTCTCCACCTCCACCTTAATGTGGTTCTCTAGCTACCTCTGTAACCGCCATCAATTTGTCTTTTTCAATAAGGCCCTCTCCTCCCTGCCTCCATTAATGTTGGCATTCCACAAGTTTCCATTCTCAGCCTGCTGCTCTTCTCTGTCTTTATCAATGATATATTCATAACACCCACTTTCCACTGTCATACTTTGCTATACGCTGATGACTTAGTACTCTACTCTGACTCCAGTCCCTGACAGACATCATGTCCCAGCTCTTCATACTTGGTAGGATGTCTACAGAAGTAGGTGTTAGCCCATTGAGACTGTTGCCTCACACCGTGTGGTGATCCTTGTCTACTGTAGTACTGCAGGTGTCTATTGAGTTCTTTCTTAAAGGTTTCAGACTTGGATATATCAACCAGATATTGAGGTAACTTGTTCTGTAATCTTGGTGTCCATACAGTGAAATAATGTTCTCTTTTGTTTGAGCTCTATATATATCAGTCTGCTTTATTGTGTGACCTAGGACTGACCTGCCTATATTCATATGTTAAGTTACAAGAAGATGCTATATCTGGATTGTGTAATATAGTGCAGAGTTGTAAAATATCACTTCTAGTCCTTCTGAGAACACAGCATCATATTTAATTATTTTAACCTAGCACAGTAAGGTTTGTTTTTAATCTAGTGATGAGCTTTGTGGCAATTCTTTGTAGTCCCCACAAAGGTTTGATGTCCTGTGGGTGATATGGTGCCCAGAAGGAGAACCACGATCCACATGTGGTCGTACTTATGTCTTATAGGGCTGCATTAAACAGTCTTTTTCCTGGTAATGAAGGACTTCGAGTAATGTTAATGAACTTTTTGCTGTCTGAGTAGTTTTCCTAATGTGGGTGTGCATACCAAGTAATCATCAGTTATGATGCAAAGACCCCTTTCTGACACCTCTGACTTCCACAAAGTCCAAACCTGGCTCACCCAAAATGCCTTGTTCTAAATGTAGACATGACCCAGGTCCCTCAAAGATTTGTGCTAATGTCATTGGCCTCGACATTAGGTGTCTTGATGGCTCTCATCTCAGTGACCAACCATTTCAAATATCTAGGCATTACACTTGACCCTACTTTGGAGTTCTCTGCATACCTTCAACATCTGTAAGTTTGTACACACCAAGTTTGGACTTGCGACAGGATCCAATATGCCTTCACTCCTGCAGCCGGAGTCGCTATTGCACAGGAGTGTTACTTTCCAGTCTGTGCTGTGTGATGTCCTTCTTCTATCAGGACAATGCCAGTTGCTTCCTTAAATGGAATGTCTCTTATAATAATGTGTAGATCTGCCCTGTCTGCCCTCGACTCACCCGCCACTGCTCGCTTTATTCTAACCTAAAGTGGCACTCCACCCCCTTCCTAGCATTTCTACTTTTATGCTGCTTAATTGATAATATCATTAGGCCCTCTAAACCAGCCTCACAGACCTCTATGCTCACGCCTCCTGACTCTGCCTACCCTTCGTTCAAAGATTAAGCTTCCTTGATGTTTTAAAGTGCTTCTCCAAAATGGGTGAGCAAGTGTTTGCTCACTTTGCCTCTACAGCCTGGAACTCCTACCCCTCATCTTAGGGTCCGCTAATCCCACCTTGCATTCAAAAGAGAATTATTCAATTACCTTAGCTCTTCTGATAAATGCTTCTACTCCTGACAACTCCTAATCTCTACATTTTCCCATGCTAATCCTCTAGAGTTGCAAATCTTCTTTTCCCCTCTATTTTACTCCCAGCTATTCACCATTTTTGGCTTGTTTACTCTAGATGCTGTTTTGCTTGCATACACTTGATGCACTACACTTAGTGAGAGCTGTTTCATGTTTACCGCTCACTGTGTCCTGAATCTCCTTATTTATTGTATGACCACTAATTGTTTTGATTATTTTTGTTATTGCCTGTTTCATTGATTTTCCTCATTGTCTATATTTCAGTTATGTTTTACCTTACTACTGCTTATCATTTGAAGCTGTTTACACTTTGTTTCTTTTGCACTTTCTGCATACTGTATATTTTGACAGTAAATTTTTGCTTTTACCTGTTGCTACCTGCTATTGCACTTTTCTGGTAATGACTGAAAATAGGCATCTTTTGTCTAGCACACTTACCCAGTAAACAAAAGCTAAATAATTATATATGCAGTAAACTGAATATTGTCTGATGTGCAGTTGAGATAGAACATGAAGTTCTTCAACTGTTTCTCTGTGTCTGACCACAGAGTAATTGATTTAGTAACTGGGCTTAAGAAACATCAAGATAGGCCCTAATACAGGAACTATTGTGAGATGATTAAATGTGTTTTGCAGATCTGGTTAATCTGGGTCTCAAGGCATAACTCAGGTTCAAGGTACAGCATGATAAGCCTTATAGATAACATGACTCTTCCTCTTCTTCACACCTTACCTGTCGGGTTTTAGGAAATCACACTCCACTGTTATGACCCTTCTTAGACTCACCAATTCCATACTTACTGCCATGGATAAAGGTCACATCACCTCTGCCATTTTGTAGATCTAGCTAAGGCATTCAACACTGTTTCTCATGCCTTTTCCTGTTCAAGCTCTCCCAGCTTAGGGCTGTCCAGTGCGGCAACCAGCTGGTTCAAATGTACCTGGCTGGCAGGTCACAATCAGTCAGAATTGGCACTCCCATCTCCGACACCCTCAATGTCACCACTGGAGTGCCCCAAGGCTCAGTCCTTGGCCTGATCCTGTTCTCCATCTTCCTTAATGACCTGCCATTGGCCTGCCTGCACACATCCATCCACATGTATGCAGACGATACGGTACTGTGTACATCAGGGCCCTCTCCCTTGAAGTAGCATCCAGACTCCAGCAGGACTTCAATGATGTTCCACCTGGTTTCACCCAAATCAACTTTATCTCAATGCCAGGGAAACTGTCTCCTTAACCTTCAGCACAAGGCAGAGACTCTTCCGACTCACCGCCATTCCTACCTTCCGCACATTAGATGGGACTTCCTTAGAAGCTTGTACCTTATTTAGATATCTAGGGTCTGGCTTGATCAGCACCTCAACTTTTCTATACAAATTGATGCGATCCACAAGAAACTGCACCCCAGACTAGGCGCCTTATACTGTAACTGTGGCTGCATCCTACTGCCAGCTCGCAAGGCAATTGTACAGAAAATGATCCTCCCATTTTTGACTATGGGATGTAGTCTATAGTCCCACCCCTAAGTCCACTCTGGCTAGACTGGATCCTCTATTCCACTTCTTCTGTCACTTTGCTCTGGGCTGTTCCCCACCACCCACCACTGCAACCTCTATTGGTCCCTGGACCTCCCTCGCTCCTGGATCAGCATCAGTTCCATCAGAGCTCATGGCCAGCTTCTGGGCTCAGAACCTGACCTCCTACCTCACTTCTACCCTAACTGCCCAATCCACCTGCATACTCACTCAGGAACTTCTCTCCTGCTCCTGCATGTCCCATACATGGCCACCTCCGTAGGCCAGTCAGTCTTTAGAGCTTGCACGCAAACTATGGAACTCCCTGCCTGAGGATATTCAGATCACCCCTCATAGCAACTCAACTTCCTCCTCAAAGGGCACTTCCCTCCACCTGCATATGCAGTTGAAGTTCACACTAGTCCAAGGACTTAGCTCTCCATCTGTGGTTCTCTTACTGATGTCTCAATGTTCATGAGTGGTTGTTTCTTGCACTTTCTACCAATTTGTAACCTTATTATCTCAGTTTGTTCTGTATGCTTGCGACTTGTAAATATTCTTTATATGTATTCTCCTCCCCAACTACCCCAGGATGCATCTGGAATCCAGCGGTAGTCCGCTCAGCATGCCTTCCTGGTAAAACTTTTAAATAAATAAAAGTAAAACAAATGCAAACTAAACTAATTTTCAGAGTAGTCCTATAACAACATGCAGCACTACATACAGGACTTGTGCAGTGTTGACGATGGCTGGACCGGAAGGAGAGCAATGGGTAAGTGCCAGCTGCTGTGGGAGGGGTTTGCAAGGAGGGTCAGAGGTTAATGGGAGAAAGGGACCACTGGATTAGAGATGTTGAGAATTTTAAATCACCAGCAAAGTTCAGGAGAAGTGGCCAACATCACCTTTTGAATCACTTATGAATTCAGGCCATTTTCTAGTAACTCGTGTGTTTTTCATTTTGCAGCCACTTGGCATGGACTACGGCTGCAATCTTCACACACAACTTTGTTTTAAGGTGAATTTGGGTGATGTTTTCTCCAGATTGAGATTACTGGTAAATAAGTACCTCTAGGTCACATGGAAGAATTCCTGCAGGTCACATGCTAGAACTCTTTGTACACTGTGTGCTTCAGTTTCATTTGCAGTCTGTGTCAGAATGTGGACAGATCTGCTGCTCAGAATCTGACAAAACAGTGTTAGAAAAATAGTACCCACAACCGCAAGACTGAGTAAACGAAAGCATGTTAAAACAAGGGTCTCCTATGCATATGCACCTGAATAGCAACAAAAGAATTACCACACGAGGTCTCCTGCAAGGCAGGTAAGACCAGGATTTAGGCAATAGAGCTGAGAAAAAGTTTTTATGAAAACAAAGTTTTCAGAGAACAAAGAGTGGAGAAGTCGGGTGAGAGTAAAACTATCAAAAAACTGTAAGCTGTAAAACTGTGTGAACTTAAATGTGGATGAGGTTAACGTAAATCACTTCACATTGTAACTGCTGATATTCTTTCTTAGTAAATAAGGATTGCGATTCTACAGCTTTCTATCTGTTATTTACTTTCATTTCTATTTTCAGATGCTCTTGTTCTGTTAATTCTTGTTTAGTTATTATTTATAATTAGATTTTTCCATTTTCTGCCTCTTCTAAATTACCTTTCACTGTGTTGTTTAGTGTATATTTCTACTATTTCATATTGTTTCTTTGAAATAAAATGAGTGGAGAGGAGAGAGAGTGGGAGCCACAGGACTAAGACTGGGAATGGCAGTCACAGTCAGGAGAGGGAGAGAGGGCGATGGATGGGACACAGTCCCATACATCCACAGGGGATACCATGGGTGGCACCAGCCATAGCCCACAACCCACAGTATTTTAAATGTGCTCTTAGTTTAGTATGTTTTTGTGTTATATGATTTGTGTGTTTTCATAATTATAATGTATATATTGTGCAGCACTCAGAGTGCCAGGAAATGGGCACTTTAATAAATAAAGTATCTATCTATCTATCTATCTATCTATCTATCTATCTATCTATCTATCTTTCTATCTATCCATCTATCTATCTAGCACTGGGTGTGGGAGGAAGGGCAAAAAGAAGCCTGTAGCAGCACTAGCTTTTTTTGAAGGAGGATCCCTCCAGCAGTGCTGTATCAGGAAGAAGTAGTGTGCCCTGTTGGCACAGATTTACCACCAGTCAAAGCACATACAGGAGTTCCCCATGCCCCACCGTGGTTCTGCTGTGACTGGCTGATCTCAAGGAGGAGGCTCCCAGAGAACTTCCACCTCTGTCTTCTCCACTAGGCATCGCACAAGTCCTTTTGATATGAATCCCACTGACAACAGCGTTGTTAAATGTAAATGTTACCAGGCAGTTGTTTGGTGTGGGAAATGGGCACTCACTTGGGCACTGGTGGAGCACACCTACCTTAAAGTAAGGCATGGCCAAGAGTGAGTAAGAGAAGCACAAGGAGGCAGCTGGATGGGCAGAGGCAATGCCACACCTAGTGGTCCTTCTGTGCTGGAAAGGGGCTGTACAGCAAGTAATGACAAGGTGTTCTGTTGCCAGAGGGTACACAGATGGTACTGGGAGTGGGAACTGCAGCTTAACATAGGGCTGCAGGGGACAGCAAATGAGACCCCAACTCCTCCTCCCTCTTCCACTAACGTCTCCAAGAGTTGAAATGGCACAACTCCACATTGAGATGAGAGACCCCAGACAGAGTTGTGTCTATGAAGGTTACACTACAGATGCTGCTTGTCAACATGTGTATTCTCCTTGAGAGACTGGTGGGTCTCCATGGTAATGGTGCACCCCTATCTCATACAGCCTGTAGCCCTGCTGCCATCATAAGTGAGCATCACCCTGATTTTTCAATTTTCTGCCTATTCTAGATTAACATTCGTTGTGTTGTTTAGTGTATATTTTACTTATTCATATTTTTTCTTTGAAATAAAAATGAGTGGAGAGCAGAGTGGAGCCATTGAACTTGGACTTGGACTGGTACTTGCAGTGAGGAAAAACAGAAGAGGGGATGTAGTTGATGGATGGGAACCACCATCCAGTATGTCTACAGAGGACAGCATGAGTGGCACCAGCAGCACTAGGTGTGGGAAGAAGAGGGCAGCAAGAAGCCTGCAGCAGCAGCAGCAGCTTTTTTGTCTGGAGGAAGATCCCCCAGCAGTGCAGTGACAAGAAGAAGCAGCAACACATTGGCCCCACTTTACCACCAGCAAACGAACCTGCAGGAGATTCCCTGTGCCTCTGTGGTACTGTCATCACCAGCTGATCCCATGAAGAGGATCCCCAGAGAACATCCACCTCTGTCTTCACAACTTGGCAGCACAGTCCCTCCTCTGGGCCTTTTTGATATGGACCCCACTGACAACAGTGTTGTTGGATGTAAGCTTTGCCAGGCAGTTGTTCTGTGTGGGAAATTGGGCAGCCACTTGGGCACTGTTTGGCAGTCACACCCACTTTAAAGTAAGGCATGGCTGTGAATGAGTGAGAGCAGCACAAGAAGGCAGATGAGAGGAGTGGAAGCAGTGCTACTCCTAGTTGTCCTACTTTGCTGCAGGAGGGACTGTGGAGCAGGCAACAATGAGGTGCTCAATTGCAAGAGGGGACACAGAAGGGACTGGGAGTGGGACCTGCAGGCAGACATGGGCCGCAGGGAATACCACCTTAGACACCAGCTGCAAATCCTCCTCCCTTCTCCAGTAACGTCTACAAAAGCTTAAGTGACTCGACTTCACTTTGAGATGAGAGACCTCAGACACAGAGCTGTGTCCATGAAGGCTACACTACCGACACTACTTGTGTATTCTTCTTGAGATAATGATGGGTCTCCATGGTAATGGTTCACCCTCTGTCTCACACAGGCAGTAGACCTGTTGCCATCATAAGGAGCATCACCCTGATATTTTTCATTTTCTGCTTCTTTTAAATTAGTTTTCTTTTGTTGTTTAATGTGCAGTTTTTCCTTTCCATATTTCTTCTTTAAAATAACAATGAGTGGAAGGAGAGTGAGATCAATAAGACTGGTACTAGGGCTAAGAGTTAAAGTGAAGAGAGGAGGAGAGGAGAAGTTGTTGATGGATGGGACATGCCATCCTATACATCTGAAGGGACACTATTGGGTGGCATTAAAAGCATTGGGTATTGGAGGAAGGAGCAGCAAGAAGCCTGAAGCAGCACCAACTTTTTGTCTAAAGAAGGATCCCTCTCCCACAGTGCAGCTGCAGCAGGAAGAAGCAGTGCCCTGTTGGCCCCACTTTACCACCAGCAAGAGAACCTGCAGGAGATTCCTCTTTGCCCCCTGTGGTACTGCCACCACCAGCTGATCCCTGTGAGGTGGGTGGAGCCGAGAAACCATCAACCTCTGTCTCCAATCCTAGGCAACACCACAAGTCCCTCCTTTAGGCCTTTTTATGCTGGCTCACGTGTGCGCAGCCAACATATTGCTGTAGTAGCAGATTTGGAGGCGTGATCACTGTTGGGTGAATGCAGGGCACACATCAGAAGGTGCATCCTTCATTCCCCAATCAGGCAGCAGAGGCACTGACCTCATGCCTGCCTAATGTGGTCATCACAACAAAAGGACAGCTGCAATGAGGCGAAGTTCTCATGCAGTGTGACCATGCATGCCTTCCTTGGTGCAGGCAACATGGCGACAGTGACTGCCGCCACTGCTGCCTGTCACATACCGATGGGGAGCCCACTCCCATTGGCATAATGTCCCCTTTGTTGATTGCTGAGGGGTACCCAATCCCCTCAGCATCATGCACTTCCCCCATTTGTTATGTGCTGACGGGGTGCCCAGTCCCTGGCCGGCTTAAGCACCCCCAAAACATTGAGGTGGCATGCTGGGAGCCCACCCCAGCATGCCAAATCCCACCTGAAAAATGGAAACTGTCCTGACGCCTTTAAAAAAAAAAAAGCTGTAACTCCAAAACGGTCCTCGGGCGGATTCCCTGCCCCTCCCCGTAACCCACACCCACTCCACTGCGCACTCCTGCTCTCCCACACCCCTCCACCCAATACTTACTCCAGAGTCTGGCGGGACGCATTCGGTGGACTGAAATACGCCTGCACTCTTCAAAGCCGATCGCTAACTGAGGAAATGCGGTAAACTAGCATGGAATGAATAGTTTTTTTCAACTTTGATGCATATCTTGGGCATTTTTGAATTTGGCACCAAATTTTCAACATGGGTTTTGGGACCCTCCTCATGAATTCTGTCACTGTCATGGTGTAATTCGCCCCGAAGGTGATTTTGAGGTCACCGCGCAGAATCACCTTTGGGGACAGATTAATGAAATGGCAGTGCTAGTGTTCATGAGCTGGGCTCTCAAAAGCCTATGTTGCAAATTTGTGAAAATCCAAAATGACTGTTTTACTTAGCGCATTGTGCAGTTGCTAATGCATGCTCGTAACTTCGTGAATTTGCAATATTTTCATGCTGGATTTTAACATTGGCATTTTCACACCTCCTTGTGAACAGTATAGCTGTCATTTTCACATCCTGGTCGAAATGCGTTCGCACTTCCGGCGCAGTGTAGCACGGTTGCAGCAGGAAATCAGTGTTTGGGACAGATTACTAAAATGACAGTGACACTGTTCATGAACAGAGGTCCTAAAATGCCTATGTTGAAAACTTGGTGATGATTCTCCATAAATGACTGTGTTACGAGCATGCATTGCTCAGTTTGCACGCACACCGTAAGTTCGCCAATTTATAATATTTTCAATCAAAATTTTAACATCGCCATTGTTCTGCACCTCCTTACGAACAGTACAGCTGTCGTTTTTCAGAATCCTACCTGAAATGTATTTTCGCAGTTCCGCGCAGAATAGCGCAGTCGCTGTGGGAAACCCATGTTCAAGACACATTATGAAAATGCCAGTGACACTGTTCATTAGCAGAGATCCTAAAATGCCTATGTTGAAAATTTGGTGATGAAAGTCCATAAAATGAGTGTTTTCCAGTGTGTTGAGCTGATTGCATGCATGATCGTAAACTCCCAATGCATGTTGCTCTCTACAGGGTGAGGTTGGGCTTGGCATCACTTCAACACTTCACTGCCATTCCTATTATGCATCTCTGCCTCTGTCACTACTGAAGCCAATGCCAGTGAGACAACATTTGGCATTGACAAATGCTTGTTTGATATGGATCCCACTTACTATGGTGTTGTTAATTGTAAACTTTGTCAGTCAGTTGTTTAGGGTGGCAAATGGGGCAGCCACATGTGCACTGGTGAGCAGCACACCCACCGTAAATAAGGCATGGTCATTGGTGAGTAAGAGAAGCACAGAAAGGCAGATGAGATTGTTGGAAGTGGTGTCACTCCTAGTGATTGTTCTATGCTTACGGGGTGGGGGTGCACAACAAGCAACAACTAGGTGCTCAGTTGATAGAGGGAATGTAGACAGGAGCGGGAGTGGAACATGGAGCCAGACTTGGTGGCTGCAGGGCAAGCACCTGAGACCCCAGCTTTAGATCCTCCTCCCACCTCCAGTAATATCTACAAGTGCTGAAATGATGTAACTCACATTTAGATGAGGGACATGAGACGCAGAGTTGTGTTCATAAAGGCTACACTACTGGTGCTGCTTGCCAACTAGTGTATTCATCTCAAGAGAATGACAGATCTCCACGGTAATGGTGCACCATCTGTGCTATACAGGCCATAGCCCCAGTGACTCCTGCTGCCATCACAAGTAAGCATCACTCTGCTTTCTGAGTTTTATTTCTCTGTCCTCTCCTCCTCACCTGTTTCTTGTTTACTTAACAGAAAGAAATTAAAAATGTAGTAAAACAAGTAACGCCTTACTCAGTCCTGATTCCTAATTTCTGCTATTGCTACAATCTTTCAGTTATTTTCTCCCTTCCTGGTGTACCTCAGTCAGTCTCATCTACTCTGTCCTGTTTAAAGTCTACTGTCAGCTTTCCATGTCCTGGAAAATGAAAAATATATAAAAATAATTTTCATTTCCTTTATTTTATTTTGTTTAATTGTGCAGTATCTGTGCTATCACTTTCTTCTTGCACTAATGTTTTAATCATAAAGCACTGTGGTACCTACAGCGGTAACCATTCTAATCTTTGCTTTATCACAGAACAGTTTACCACATTAAGGTACTGCAATATAGCACTTCCACCACCTTACAGCAGTGTCATTCGAGGTAGTACATTAGCTGAAATGTTACATTATTGTGCTTAGCACAATAAGGTAACACTTCCTCTGATATAGTACTTGCAATAGTATTCCATAAGGGAAAATGCTGGACTGCATTGTCTTAATTTGGTAAACTTTTCTGTAATAAACCAGAAGATTATGATGGTTATCACTCTATACAGTGCATGTGAAAAGCACAGTATATGAAAATTGTCTATGCCCTGAATCTTCGCCAGTCCTAAAATGATATCTGCTGCTGTCTTGTGACAGTTGCCCACTACACCACTTGCTGTGAAAAGAGATGAAGCGAATTTAAATTCTGCTGACGAAGTGCCCGAAGTGGGCACTTCGTGTTGACACTTCGCCACGTGAGTGCCCCATAGTAAAGGTTCACTTCCTTGTTATTATTACTTTGCATTGACATTCCTTAAACATGAAGTAAGGTGGGTGACAACAATGTTGGTAGCACCCCACCCACACAGTCACCAGAATTAATGTGCATCCCCAAAATGCTACTGTCTTGTGTCCAGAAAACTCCCCAGTGCTGACGTAGTGAAATGGAGACCATAACAAGAAATGCAAAGTCTCCCAGAATTAATGGCACACTCAGTCATGTGCACAGTGGTCACACCCAGAGTCACCAGAAGTAATGTGCATCCCCAAATGCTACTGTCTTGTGTCCAAAAATTCCCCAGTGCTGACGAAATGCTACTGTCTTGTGTCCAGAAAATTTCCCAGTGCTGATGAAGTGAGATGAGAGCATAACAAGAAAGGCAATCTCCCAGAATTAATGGTGCACTGCAAATGCAAAGATATTAAGATTGCACTGCACACTCAAGGGATGCATATGAAAAGGCACAACAACACCTAACCAGTGCTCATAAATCACAAATCCAAATCTGAAAGGAATACCTTTGCCAGTTGGGGAATTAGTGCATGGCAGTAACAATCCACTACCAGTAAAGATACCACAAAGCAGTATAAAAATTCATGCAGGTGCGTTGAATAGCAGGTTTACACTGCTGCAATTACTCTTGGTACAATAAAAGGTGTCTGATTTAAAGGCACGCATCGCACACACACACACTCACACACACACACACACACACACACACACACACACACACACACACTATAAGTAATGTGTAGCAAATTGAAAACCTTTAGTAATATAACCAGATGTTTTAAACAGACAAATTATACACTGCTGCACCACAACAATAAGCACAAAAATATCAAGAATTACTGACAATATTACTGTCATTAACACAGTTATACAAGAAAAATATAACCAAAACAGAAAGACTGCCTTTTCTCCCAGTTACTGTACCTACAGTACAAATACGCCTCCCCCAAAGCACACTTCACAGTACACAGACTGACTGTTCTAAATTAACATTCAAAATCCACACACAACAATAAACACTCGATGATATGAGCACAGAAGGGTTACTACAATCGATTTACTAAATTTTGAGCAAAAAAAAGACTCAGAAAGGCATTTCAAACAGCTTTTAGAGATTTTGAATCGCAGAGCTCTGAGAACAAACTGTCTCCAGCTACCACTACACACATACTACCCAGGCCAGAACTGAGGCTATGCAGAACAATCTAGAGCCCATGTGACCTGCAATCCCATGAATCACTGCAGAATTTCATTTGGAGCTCAATTACAAGGCAAGTGAAGCGAATTACATTGATTTCAATGTACTTTACCTTAAAATTGATGGAGAAGTGGTTTGGGGAAGGCGGAATAATGCAAAGTCATTGGTTCAATGGTCTTTGCATTCCTCATTATGAAGCAAAGTACTCTGCTTCACATTGTGCAGTACTCCACTAATTCTACAAGCATCCTATGAATCACTTTGCAGAGTGAATTAGCCACTTCCCCACCACTACTTACAGTACTGTAACTCACATGCTATACAGGAAGGAACAAAATGCCTATGGATGTACTTCCTGATGAGCTGAGCCTGTATCATAAAACCCCAATTTAAAACTCTTATTAATGAGTACAGTGGTGGGGTGGTGAAGCCTAGAGAGATACTACAAAACAGGCTTACAATGCATCCAAGTAACTAGTAAAAAATAATTTTGTGATTCTTGACATGATCGTGAATCATGATTTGTGACTGCATTTGTGACCATGATGATGAGGAAGGTGATTCAGCGTCGATGATGTGAGATAACCAATATGGAGCTGTATTGGGAATGTGAATGCTATGGCTGTACTTCCCTGATGAGCTGTAGCACAAAGCTTCCCAACTTAAAAACTCTTATTAATGAGTACAGTGGTGGGGTGGTGAAGTCGGAGAGATTCTACAAAACAGGCTTACAATACATCCAAGTAACTAGTAAAAAATTTATGTTGTGATTCGTGACGGATCGTGAATAGTGATTTGTGGCTGCATTTGTGATCGTGATGATGAAGAATGTGATTTGGTGTGAGATAACCAATATGGAACTGTATTGGGAATGCAAATGCCTATGCTATACTTCCTCAATGAGCTGTAGCACAAAACTCCCCAACTTAAAAACTCTTATTAATGAGTACTGTGGTGGGGTGGTGAAGCCTGAGAGATACTACAAAACAGGCTTACAATACATCCAAGTAACTAGTAAAAAAATAATTCTGTGATTCGTGATGTCACGTGATCGTGAATCATGATTTGTGACTGCATTTGTGACCGTGATGATGAAGAACATGATTTATATCATGAGTGACTCGTGATGATGGTCCTGATTTAAAAGCATATTAACGAGTACAATGTTCATGCAGAATTATGCACCACACCAGTCCAGTACTCTGAAGGGAAGCCAAAGAAACAACTGTGACTTAAGTTACAGATGGAGATTGGTCCCTAAAGAGATGCAAATGCACAGACAGATTAAGATTGCGCTGCACTGAAGAGATGTAGATGCAAAGGCACAACACCTAACCAGTGCTCACCATCAGAAATTCAAATCTGGAAAAGAATACCTTTGTCGGTTGGCGGCCCATGGGGCAGTGTACTGCAGTAACAGTCACTAGTACTAGTACCAGTAAAGATACACAAAGAAGTACAAAATCATGCAACTGCAGTGGATAGCAGGTTCACATTGCTGAAATTACTATGTGGACAATAAAAGGTGTCTGATTTCATGACACGTGTCACACACATACTCACACACACACTAAGCAATGCATAGCAAATTGAAAACTTCAGTAATATAACCACGTATTTTAAACAAACTAAAATTATGCACTGCTGCACCACAACAATCAGCAAAAAAATGGCAAGAATTATTGAAAATATTACTGTGTACGTTGACACAGTCATACAAGAAAATATTACCAAAACAGAAAGAACCGTCTTTTTCTCCAAGTTAATCTAGCTACACCACAGATACACCCCTCCCCAAAGCACATTTCCACTGTCTCTAGTCACAAACTGAATGTCGTACATTAACATTCAAAATCCATACACAAACAATATACGTCGATGAAATGCCCACAGGAGGGTTTCCTACAATCGATGAACTAAAGTTTCAGCAAAAATAATTACTCAAAAGGCATTTTAATAGCTTTTAGAAGGTTTGAATCACAGAGAGCTCTCAGAGCAGACTGTCTCCTACAGTTTCCTACACACACTACCCCAAACTGAGACTGTGAGAACAATCTAGAGCCCATGTGACCTGAAATCCCATGAATCACTTCAAAATTCACCTTTGGAGCTTAAAAACAAGGCTGAGTGAGGTGAAGTACATTGTTTTCAATGTACTTCATCTTATGAATTGGTGGAGTAGTGGTTTGGGAAGGCAGAGTAATGTGAAGCCATTGTTTTCAATGGACTTTGTGTTACCCATTATAACGTGAAGTACTGGCCACATGGAGCACCCGCGAATTACTTTTAGTCCACTTAATCACTTCATGGAGTGAATTGGGACCACTTCGCCATCTCTAGTTGTAAGTACTTTATTGCACCTAAAGGCACACTATATTAAATTCTCATTTATTGAATGTTTTCAAGTCCCAGAAAATAAATATGATGCTGCAGTATGCTGCTGCTGTGCTATGTCAATCTTCCTTTGACTAAGTCCTCCACAGCACCTGTTGTAAAACACTTGATTCTGTATAAATGTACAATATATTAAGCTCTTATTTCTGAATTTTTCTTAAATCTCAGAAATGATACATGCTGCTGCTATTATGCTGCTAATGGGCAGGTATCCTGTGACATGCGCTATTGGGAAGTGGGTGCCTACCAAAACAGCAACCCACTTTTGGTGCATGTCGACAGCGGCTTGGCATAGGGAAGGTGACCAGATGGGGAGTTACATGAATGGTGATGGGATGTTGCTGTACGTACATGCATGTGGGGGTGGGGAGCGAGCACGCTGAGTGAGGGTCGGGAGGGTTTGTCAGAGGTGGTGTCATGGTGAGCTGCCTAGCTGGCTCCGTGGCATGGTGGGTGGGTGCTGGACTGGGCTTTGGTGGCCAGGATGCTGGATTCAGGTCCAGGCACAGGTGTATTTCGTTATGCCTGACCCAAATAGAGATATTTTCATTTTCTTAGAATTTCACCCCGACATGCACCCCGTGGAGTTGAGAATCCTAAAGTAGGGTCGTCTCGGGGGGCACAAAAAAGTAAGAATGACTATTCTTGCACCATTTTCTGTGTTGTTGTTGTACATTGCCAAATTGAATTTTGGCATGTATAATTCTATTATAAGGACAATCGCCTTTCAGTGATCGCCCTTATGACGAGAACCTTGATGGGCTATGTCTGTCTCCTTCCTAACTGAATCCATCCACAGCACCTCTTGCAAATCACTGTGATGCACAAAATTGCACTATATAAAATTCTCATTTCCCAAATTTTTAAAGTCCCAGAAATGATATATCCTATTGCTACGGTATATACTACAGCATGGGGTCATAATTCGCCAGACATTATGCCGTCAAGATAAAATAGCACTGCCAATACAGTGCAATTTCTGCAATGAGGCATAAGTCTTTTTTCTGTGGGGGCTCCTCCCCACCCCCTTCTTGGGGGGCTATGCCCTGAACCCCCCAAAGATTCTTAACTCTGTTGGGGGTCAACTTGGGGAGCGACAAAGGAGTAAAAATAAAGATTCTGGGACTGGGAATCAAACCTGATCCCAGACGCAGTGCCTGGCTTCCTGCTGCAGTGGCTCAGTCCTGTGAGCCATGGCAGCTGCTCAGTGGAACCCACTCCCAGCAGAGGTCATATTCTCTGCCTGGAAAAGTGCTACTGGTGCAATACCATGTACAGCAGTATACATGGTATTGCATCGTTAGCAGTTACAGACTACGCTGCAGCTATTTAGCCATAATGTCGCACGCTTTTAAGCATGCAACATTATGACCCGTAGGATATACTACTGTGCTGTGTAAGTCTCCTCCATATTGAGTCCCTCTGTAGCACCTTTTATAAAGCACTTACTGAACATAAATTCACAATGTATTAAATAGAGAATAATGCCAGGGTAGGTGGTCATAACGAGGATTTCACACCCCTAGGGGTGGAATGCCACATAAACCACGAGAGAAGCTCAAGGGGTTTCTTAAGGCATCCCACTGAGGGGTGTTTAAAATCTGAGTTTTACACACCTATTATCCTTTATTTTGTATAATTGCCAGGGATTGTTTTTTCACCACAGCAATTATACAAAATAAATGGATTTGTCTATGGAGTCGGCTACTAAACTGAAGTAGTGTTTATTTTTTTACTCCAAAATGTTGCAGTGCCCAGTGATACCGCCAACTTATTCTGTCAGGAAGTTCACAGTGCTGAGGAGCTGGGAAGGCAGGGAATAGCAGAGAAGAGGAGGATAGTGGTTAGTGCATGAGCGAACTAGGAAACCAGATGCGTATTCATCATTATAATCAGCTAGTTATAAAGACGAAATTATAAACCAGTTTCCTATAGGAGAAAACGCCCCAGTTATTATATTTTATTTCCCAAAATGTTCTTAACTCACAGAAATTATACATGGCTGCTGCTATATGCTACTACTGCACTGTGTCAGCCTCCATGCCAACTGAGTCCCTCTACAGCCCCTGTTTTAATGCACTTTAATGCACACAAATGCACAGTGTGAGAAATTCTCATTTACCCAAATACTTTAAAGTCCCAGACATTATATAGGCTGCTGCACGGTGTAGGCTTAGGAGGTAGTTGCATGCAGTTGCAAGTAATGATAATCTCGTTGGTAGAGGTAGGCAGAAGCTGAGTAGTCAGCCAGACAGAAGTGTAAATGTTTTTATGAAGTTGTTCTGATGCATGCTGATGCTTAGTAGTGACTGTGGCATGTTCTTAGCATGCGATGAAAAGATACAGCATTAACTGTGTCAGTAGAGTTTTGTTCACATGTCTGCTGTAACGCTGATCACGCTCTATGAGTGGGAGGAGGAGAAGAAGATGGTGGTGGCTTGCTTGCTTGCTAGAGGAGCAGACATTCTAGAAAGAAAGAGAAGAGGCCTGTGAAGACAATAATGAAAGTATTGAGACTCTAGTCCACTCCTGTCGTGTTTTACCTTTGAAAATAAAATAAAAATAAAAATGGAAAAAACATTTGGAATGGATACTTACCATCCCATTGGTGATGGCCATGACATGAAATCGCATGATGGTGACCCAGACAAAGGAAGTAAACGAGGAGGAGTCTTGCTTGCTGGAGGAGAAGGAGGTAGAAGGACAGGAGACCTGTGAAGAAAAATATATATTTTCCCTTATTTGGCCACTGTGGTGGCCACATGGTATATCTGTTGTCTACTCCCACTCTTCTTATAGCCGCCTTTTGCCAAGACAAGAGAGAAAACAGTTTTCCACATTTGGCCACTGTGGTGGCTGTACAGTATACCCATTGTTCAGTTCCACTCTCAGTACACCTGTCTACTGTAAAGACAAGAGAGAAATCGTTTTCCCAACTGGCCGTAATGGCTTACCTGTAAAATGAAAAATAAAAATAAAAAGTAAAACAAAAATCATGAAATGATAACGCTCTGTAACGTTACTGATAGCCATTTGACAATGTCACAATGGTGCCCCAAAGGTGAAAGAGGAGAATGCTGCTTGCTTGTTGCTGAGGAGGAGACAGCAGGAGAGGAGACATGTAAATGCAAAATGACATTATTTAGAGAATAGGCTACTCCCTGTCTTTTGTATCTGTGAAAGGAATAGGGCATTAGAAAAGTAAAACAAATAAAATCATGGAATGATACTTACTGTCACATTAGTAATGGCCATGCTATGTAGTGACACGATGGTGCAACACAGGTGGAGGAGGAAGAGATTGCTTGCTTGCTGGAGGAGTAGGCAGCATGACAACAGAAGTAGGTTCACATAGTAATAAATATGTGTGTCATTTATGCTGGGTTAGGAGTCCAGGTTGGTCAGAGGCATCAGGCAGAGGCAGTGGCCAATTATGTTGTCCATGGATGAGGACCAGAGCAGGCTAGAGGAGAGGATGAAGCATGAGGGCACACAAGACAGCAGGATCAAAATTAACTATGCCTGGCATTTATGCTAGATTAAGAGTCGGATTTGTCAGGAGGCATTGGATAAAGGCAGTGGCCCATTTTGTTTGCTATGGATGAGAACCAGAGCAGGTCAAAGGAGAAGATGGAGCATGGGGGCATGCAAGGCAGCAGGATCACATTAAGAGTAGCATTTACACTGGGTTACAGAGTCAGAGTTTTCTGGAGACATCGGATGGAGGCAGTGGCCCATGTTGTTATCTATGGATGAGGACTGCAGGAGGCCAGAGGAGAGGATGGAGCATGGATGCAGGCAGGGGGAGCTAGGGCACCTAGGCTGGAGCTTCAACCAGTGGTTGGAAGGAGTGGTGCAGAGAGGAGGATTTTGGCTACATTGGGAATTGGGATCCCATCTGGAGGGATAAAGGCTTATACAGGAGAGATGTCCTGTGTCCATCTGGGAGGGGAACCACAGTCTTCAAAGAATTATTTAAATGCTACATAGGGAATCATTTAAACTAGCTGGGGGGCAGAAGGAAGCAGGCAGACGTAAACTGTTCAGCCCAGAAGCTAAAGTGGTCAGTAGAGAGAACCCTAAGGGTTAGAAATCACAAAGAATTCTGTAAGAGCAGGAAAAGTAGAATTGTAGAAAGGAGAGGTGGGAATGAAGGCAGAAGGGCCAGAAGAGGCATGGGGTCATAATGTCGTAACCAAAATAACAGAAAACACAATGCTGCATGGAAAATGCTGTGCACTTAAATAAAGTCGGTAAAGAACACCGACCACAACAACAACAGTGCATACCACCAAAGAAAGCAACATTCTCTGTTTTTTCTGCACCCCTGATGTGGGGGTATTCACCCCACACACCCCAGAATTAAAATAACTAACTCCGAGGGGTGTGGAATTTGAGGATGGGGCAAAACTCTGGAGGGGGAAATTTCATTTTAAAATAAAAAAGCCACCAGGTGCTGTAGTGGCAGCCTCCTTCACACTTCCACATAACAGCATGCAGTGACAGGGATAGTGATTTTACTCGTACATGGAGAAACCTGTCGCTGTATTGAGTTTAGCACTTTCTGCAGTGCGGTTATTCCTGTGCTGTTTTGGCAGTGACATTATCACCCGCACCAAAGAAGAGTAGGCAAAAGGGAAAAAGGGAGCAGACAAGAAGGGTGGTAGCAGAATTTGGAAAGCCATGTGAGCAAATGCTCAAGTCTGGGGAATAAAATAGCAGACCCAGTAGCTATTATGGCAGAGGCTGACCTGGACATTGTCTCCATTGCCGAGTCATGGTGCAATGAGAACCATGACTGGGATATAGCCTACCAGGCTATACTCTGTTCAGGAAGGACAAGGAGGTTAACCAGGGAGGAGGAGTGGATCTTTACAGAAGGGATAACATAAAGCAACAGCGATACAGGGAATATGGGGGATGGAGGCACTGTGGGTCACTGTAGAGACAGGGAATGGAATCGCAGTTCACTCTGGCATGATCTACTGACCTTCAGAATGGGGGGGCAGATAAGGTTCTGATGGAAGCCATGCAAAAGATGGCTAGCAGGGGAGGTGCTGCTGGTGGGAGACATCAATCTGCTGGATGTGGACTGGAGCATCCCAGCCCCAGCTTAAACTAGGAGCAGGGATAGCCTGGACTCTCTGCAGGAGGAGTTCCTCAGGTAACTAGTAAGAGAGCCCATTCATGAGGGAGCAATATTGGACCTTGTATTCACCAATGGGGACAGTGTTGCAGACGTCACAGTGGGTGGCCACCTGGGGACAAGTGATCACTGTGTGTGTGGTTCAATATAAGGACAGTGGCAGAACTGAACCACACAAAGGTGAGGGTCCTTGACTTCACGAGGGCCAACTTTACAAAGATGGAATGCCTTAAGGACGACTGGGGCATGGGTGGAGTAGAGGAACAGTGGGTGAAACTAAAAGGGCCATAGTGAAGGCAACAATCCTCTGCATCAGGCACATAAGCAAAAGCAAGAAGAAAAGATAATGCTATGGTTCTCAAAAAGGTGGCTGGGAAAGTAAGGGCAAAACAGTTTAGCATTCAGGAGGTATAAGGAGACACAGAGGGAAGAGGATAGGGAGGTGTATCAGGAGAAACAGAGGGAGGCAGAGAAACAGTCAGAAGTGCAAAGGAACAAATGGAGGAGAAAACAGCCCAGGCAGTTAAGAAAGGGACATGGCATTTTAAGCTATGTAAGCAAAAGGAGAAAGACCAGGGGAGGGATTGTAAGGTTAAGGAGGAAAGGGGAGGGGTGTGTGGAGGGAGACCAAGGAAAAGCAGACATCCTGACCAAATATTTTTGTTCAGTGTTCTCAGAGGAAGGGAAGGTGAGGGACCACAGGTAAGTGACAGGAGCATTGAAGAAAGGAGGTGGACACTAGCCCATTTACAGAGGAGAGTGTCCCAAGGAATTCGCAAATCTGAAAGTTGACAATGCAATGGAGCCAGACGAGATACATCCAAGGATATTGAAGGAGCTCACAGAGGTGCTGGCTGCGCTTCTGACTGTCCTTTCAACCACTAACTGGAGATGGGAGTGGTTCTGGAGGACTGGAGGAGGGCAGATGTAGTCCCACTTCACAAGATTGGTAACAGGGAAGAAGCCAGCAATTACAGGCCAATCAACTTGACTTCGGTGGTGGGGAAATTAATGTATTCACTACCGAAAAAAGGATAGTGGAATATTTTGAATCTAGTGGCTTACAGGATCTGAGGCAGCATGGATTCACCGTGGGGAAGGAGAGGAGGTCCTGTCAAACAAATCTGTTAGATTTCTTTGACTGGGTCACCAGGAAGTAGATCAGGGTGGAGCAGTAGATGTGGCCTGCCTAGATTTCAGTTAGGCCCTCAACACTGTTCAACATAAGAGACTCATAAACAAGCTGAGCAACCTGGGAGGTGGGTCCAAATGTGATAAACTGGGTAAGGAATTGGTTGAGAGATAGAAGATCAAGGTGGTGGTAAACGGAGTTCACTCTGAGGAAGGGAGGGTGTCCAGCAGGGTGCCACAAGGATCAGTACTGGAACTGGTCCTCTTTAATGTCTTTATCAGCAAAATTGCAGAAGGACTTGAAGGAAGCTATGCCTTTTGCAGATGACACAAAGATCTGCAATAGGGTAGACCCTCTGGGGGTGGTGGAAAAATGAATAGGGATCTAAGAAAGCCTGAGAGTGGCCAAGAGTGTGGCAGCTAAGTTTCAAACAAATAACTGCAAAATCATATACAGTAGTTGGGGTGCAGAAACCCGGGGCGGAGTACAAGATTGGGGAGTGGTACTGACGACATCAGTGAACAAGTAAGAAACCTGGGGATAATCATGTCTGATGACCTAAAAGTGGCCAAACAGTGTGACAAGACAGTGGGAGAGCCAGTGGGATGCTCGGGTGAATAGGGAGAGATATCACCAGCAGAAGGAGCGAGTTGATGATGCCACTGTATAGGTCTGGTGAGACCTCATGTGGAGTACTGTATCCAGTTCTGAAGCCCACATCTCTGGAAGGACATAGACAGAGTAGAGGTGGTCCAGAGGAGGGCACTAAATGGTGCAGGGTCTGCACCTGAAACCCTATGAGGAGAGACTAAAGGACCTCAATATGTACACTCTTGGAGGAAAGGAGGGAGGGGGATATGATAGAGACCTTCAAATACTTCACATACATAAATAAGGTACAAAAGGAAGCATTTGTTGGAAAAAAGATGCTCAAGAGCATGGGGCATGCTGTGAAGTTGGAGGGGCAGACCTAGGGAAACATAAGGAAGTATTTCTTACAGAAAGAGTGTTGTATGCCTGGAACAGTCTCCAAGCAGAGGTGGTGGAGGCAAAAGTGTAACAGGATTCAAGAATGCATGGGGTAGGCACAAGGGAACCTTAGTAGTTAGGGAATGGAGGGCTAAGCTGGAGATCAAGTAGGGTCTACAGTATTACAGTAGGTGGGGAAAATGGGCAGACTAGGTGGGCCAAGTTTTTATGTAAGGCAGTAGGATCACATTGATAGTGTCTGTCATTTACACTGGGTTGAGAGTCTGGGTTTGTCTGGAGTCATCCAATATAGGCAGTGGCCCTTGTTGTTGTCTACAGATGAGGACCGGAGCAGGCCAGAGGAGAAGCTGTGAATAAGCCAGAAAAATGTGAAATATGGATAACCACAGCAAACAGTCCTATCAGGGCATGTACTTGGTATACAAATCTGTGATTAAGTGAAGTATGGGAATCAGTGGGGAAATGTGATAAGGGATATAATGCAACACTGCATCCTGTGGGCTCCTAATTGTTCCAGTCTGCTGCTCCTCCACAGTCTCATGCAGAAAACCTCTCTCACTCTCATGTCTGAATTCTACCAGACTGATAATGGACATTCATTAGCTCAGCATCAGCTAAAGTTGTTTGTGATTGCCCTTCAGTCTCATTCTCATTCTAAGTATTACCTTCATTACACTATTATACCACTAGGCCAGTCACACAGGATTGCAAAATTAGGTGGTGGTTCATTTTAATGAAAGTCAGCATCCAACATTCTTTGATGGCAGATTGGTATGTGTTTCATAGATGATGGAACCTGCTGTGCTTGAAACATGCTCTAAACATATGCTAGCTGGTGGGCAGCTTAGGCATTTCAGAGCAATACTTGACAAAACAGGCCAGTCATGCAGTTTAGTGCTCCAGTACAGCACTGGCTTATAATCAATGCGAGATGCTTATATTCATCAAGAAACCACCGATCATGCATTCTGCTGCTTCAAAGGAAGCATCCCCACCCTTCTCCCTGTTTCCTATTTTGAGTCTGTGTAATCTGGTATGCCTACCTGTGACAGCACAGTCCATAGTGGCTTACAGAAAGTGTGGCTTGTGGGAGGTTGCTTGATCCTTTGCCCTTGTGTGTCTTACTGCTCTGATTCGTTTGCAGTCTTGCATGCTGCATCTGAACCAGCGTTGTCCCATGAGCATGAGTTGTCAACTTTAGCAGGGCCACCTTCTATGATCACAGAATAATTGCTCTACTAACGAGAATCCAACATAATGGCAGTGCAAAACTGTGCACACTGCTTTATTGCAGAAAGAAATTTATCCCAGTCAACAACTGCAGCATATGGTCAAATAAATCAGTGCTGGCTGAATCTCGTCTACATTTCAGTTGCTGCTGCACGTTAAGTAGTGACTGCCTCAGCACACGCAGAAGTAGTATCACTTGACTCACATACTGTCAGTGCCCCCCACCCCACTGCCTCAGTAGCATGATGAAAAAGACTTCAAAATCCCTGAGCCTATCCATAAGCTGCCACTGCTCAGCTGTGAATGAAATGGAAGTTTCTGCACTGTCCCTGCTTGGGTGCATCAGATTTTAATCACTGAGTGCATTATATTGCTTATACATGCATTGTAGCATCAACAGTGTTGAACCCCATCTCATCTCATTCCCTGCTTCCTGTTTTACCAGTTCTGAGACAGGTGATTAATAATCGCAGCTCTCTCAGATGGTTCTGTGCCTCCAAATCTAGCAAAATGGCCACAGATCTGCCAACATAACCTTGAGTAGCTCTTTTATATCTGGTTGTGCAGCAGATCATTGCACAACAAGATTTAAGCAATGTGCCTGGCATGGTACCCTGAAAATCTCCCTGACACTTAAGGACGTGATGATATTCACCCAGTTGTTACTTGTATATAAGGCCTGCTTTTAAGGACAATGTGTGTGGCCAACTGTCAAATTCCTCCAACTAAAGCAGTCAATATGTTATATCCTTTATGCACCCCAATGATGCATTCCATGATCAGTGTAGCATGCAGCTGAACCACAAGTGATGCAGCAGAAGAGCGGGCACACTTATGTTTGTTGCACTTCATTATAAAATCACAAGTGACATCATGTAATTGAAGCCAATATGCCATAATACACTTGTAGGAACTTCCAGCAGTTTGCTTACTTGTCCACACATCTGTTGATAGGTGAATGTAGGGACTAGCAGAATGCTTCAGGAGATGTTGAACTTCAGTGGCAACAGCATCATATAGATTGGGCATAGCTCACATAGAGAAACAGGTAGGAGATGGCATAACATTTTGGACCAGCACAAGCTATCAATCTACAGCATCCCTCATTTTCTACAAATGAGTAAAGCAATAGATCAATTGCAAGAATCTGAGCAGTGGCAGCATTTTGCTTATATGCAACAATATTATTCAGTGGCTATCTAGTGGTGCAAAACAATGCTGGTGATGGTTTTGCTCATGACAGGTGTTCTGGAACAGTTGCTTCTTCTGACTACTACTCAAGGTCAGTAGTGAAATTACACTTGAGCTTTAGGAACTAGGTGGCATACAAGAGTGTTTCTTTAAATTAAGCCCCCTTCCCATTGTAAGTCAATGGTTGTGATGCCTGAGCTACTGGGGCTCACTTCAGAGTTGGGGGCTAAGCCCGGCAAGCCCCCATAATTCCAACACTGCATGTGGTACTACTAAGTTGTGATTGTTGTGGTACTGGGGACTTAGTCTCAGGTGACTAATAACTGGTTACCTTGTTCTGACTATGAACTGGGGTTTGATTCAGGGTGCTGCTGGTGCTTACATGGGATAATTTCAGCACACTATGAACACCTATATCAAGTTCTGGGGCTCAATTTTCAAAAGGACCCTTAGAGTGATGCAAGCTGCGCCAAATGGCAGCTTGCATCAAAGACCAGTGTGCCAGGACACTGCACCCGAGTTTGGTACAGGAGGGTTCCCGTGCAAAGTCCAAGGAGTTGCCTCAACTCCTCTCATGCAGCAAGCAAATGGAGCATATGCAGGGATAATTGGAGGTGGCCAGCACAGTCTGGCAGTGAGAACACCACCCCACCATCACACCAACTGTATGGAAACCACCACACAAACAATGCCCGCACAGCACTGGCAGCCCAGTGACGTCCCACAGGAGGTGATAGATTACATGGGAGGATGGTAGCACTGTGACAGACCACCATGTACCACCGCAGGTCCCATGATACAACAGGAATGCCAGTGTATGCCTGTCACAGTAGGCAGGTGGCATGGTGGCACTGGGCACATATTTGGGACCAGGGCCCATGGCGCCTTCATGATAGCCACATACCCAGTCCCCTGGCACAGCATGGCTCACTGTCCCTGAGACCCTACAAACTGCCCAGTGCAGAGTGATCATGGCATTGGATTTCTTGTGATATCAAATGCTACACCTAGTCCATCACACTGCCTATCGTCAACCCTGTGGTCCCACTCCAACACACAGGTAACATGCTGGTATGTATCACCATATTGACCCTATTTGTCATGCTGCCATTCATGACATGCAAACAGGTCTGTGGTGTACAGCATGGAATCCACGCCATCCAGCTGCTTGTGGCACAGTTGAAGGAACACCCACGCCTTGACTGCCTTGCCATCTCCATAATGGAATGTTGCACAGTGCTCCACGGTCCCCCGCCACTGTTCTTGCTGTCAGACAGCACTATCCACACCCTGCTGCCTATCCCAAATGCTGTCTGGCGTGGCATGAGTCCCCCACTTTCCAAGGTCAGCAGCATCATCCATCACCTACCCTTGTGCGGCACTCTGTACTGGCTGTACATAATCACCCCCAGCACACATGCTCTCTGTGGTATCAGTACCATCCACCATGTTGGACGGTGCCCACTGTGACATATGCTCACACCTGGCTGCCCAGTTCCAGGTGTCAGCTGTTGCCAGTAGTGACGCACAGGGCAGTTAGACCAGCTCTGGCTGGTCTAACCACGGCCATCCCATCACTTGGGGCCACTTAGCTTAGAAAATTCCATGATTGGGGATGCTGAACCTGACTGGTAGTGTGAAATCCCTTAGCACTGTGGTGCAGTCTGTGGATCACTGCAAGCTTGGCACAAGGTCATTGGGAACAAGGGTTTCTTCTAGTGCCACAGGCACCAATAAAAAATCAGGAATGACGCAAGGTGTGGTGCAGTGTGCCCTTGTGTAATGTCTGTTTGATGCAAGCAACTTGTGTCATTCTTGAGCCTTTGAAAATTGAGCCCCAGGTGTCTACTCAAGATTTTGGGATTCAATACCTCCCCATCCTTGTCCTCCTCCTCCTCCACTACTGGCGCTATACTTTGTTCTATCTGCCACCTTTAGATGAACCAGACTTGCACATGATGCCATTTGAGTTTAAGCCACCTGGCCCAATGGCTAGTTTTCAGGTGTTTATGTTGGCACATGCATCAATATGGCTCCTTCTTCCCCCAACTCACTTTTGTCTGACAAAGTTGACACATGGCAATGCTGTCCTCTATGGGGTCCAGTTTGTAAAAATCCAATACAAGGAATTTTGATTGACTTACTCTTGCTTGTGAAATTACAGAACATGCTCTTGGGGTCCATGACAGTTGTGTTTACACCTATACAGTTCATAAAGCAGCTGAAAAACTGTGTGGTATTATAGATGCAAACTTTGGCTGCACTTGGCTCAAGAAGGGGACAGAAGTAATGGACTTCTCCCTAATTCCTCCAGCCCCAATTTTCAACTTTTTCCCTCAGGCTCCCAGGAAGGATTGATAGCAGCAGCAGCAGCTCCAGCTCCTCAAGTTCCTCCTCCCACTCCTTCTGTGCTCAGCTTCCACTTATCCACCATCACCACATGCTAGTTGCCCCTTCCTGTTTTCCTCCACCTTCTTCATTAAATGCCTCACTGTTTTTGCCTACAGATGGAATATCCAGTTTCTCTAGCTCCAGAAGGATCTTGTTTTCAGGTTCACAGCTTGTGGAAGTACCACTAGTACAACCACCACCAGATTGAACAGCAGATGGTTTATCTGCAGGTGGTGGCACTTGTGGTAGCAGAGTATAGGAATCAAACTTGCTTTTTCACATTTGTACTGCAGCTGCTGTTGGTGACACAACCATAGCCTTCTTTCATAAGCAGATAAGTCAAATCATGTGCTGTTAAGAGAATGTTAACACCACTCCCTGTCTAATGCACATTTCTCCATCACAGGACCTGAGCTTATTAAAAACTAAAATGACTTGTCTGGCCTCCTTCTTTACCATCCACCCTTCCCTTTTCTGGGAGAACCACTGCAATGCCCCTGCTTAATGTGTGCACTGTCTTGACTACGACTGTTCACATTTGGTAGTGAAGTAAATTACTTTACTACTTCATGAATCAAAAGAATGATTTCTGGCTAAACCTCTGTCATGTCAGAGATCTAAATATCATCTAGGTTAAATCACTATCCCAAAAACTTAGACCCACAAAATAGAAATTAGAAACATAGAAACAGAATTTGACGGCAGATAAGGACCACTTGGCCCACCCAGTCTGCCCATTTCCCTGCCTACTGGATAAGCTGCAGATCCTAGTTAACCAGCAGCCTACTTCTTCCTACCCCCACCCCTAGAATTGCCTTATGATTGTCCCATGCATGCTTGAATTCCATGGGACAGTTCCTCTTCCTTTACACTACACAAACTCTAACAGACACATTTACACAAAAATGAAACCAAACAGATAAAATAAACAGTAACAATTCTCTACTGTCAGAAGAAAGTGCAGTGACACAGAAACACTGATAGTTTCAGTTACTTCAGTTCGAACCCATTCCCTACACAGCATGAGACAGCAGATAGGAGTGAAAATGAAAGCAATTAAACAGCAAAATATAAAACAACAAATCAATGAAAAGCACTTTTAGAATATGCACAACTGTTCAGTGACTAACACTGAATTCTATCTGAATTTTGTAGAGCAAATTTTGAAACTGGACTCTCTAAAAGCGGACACAGATTCAGCAACTCTTACTCTTTGAAAGCTCTAATCAGGCATGCATGGAATAGAGGCTCTCAATCAGATTTTAGCGGCAGCAAGCAGTACCATGCTATCTACTGCCTGCAGTACAAATGATACAGCTGTAATATGAAACTGACTAGACTTCAAACTTCAGAACTTTGTCAGCGAATTTTACTCTGTGAAGTGACTTTACAAAGCCTCAAGTCAAGTCAGTTTATTTATAAAAGCGCTTTTCAAATGACAAAGCACTTGTATATAAAATCCAAAAGCTATAGTAAGTATTAAAACTACAATAAATATTAAAACCAAATAAAACAAGCGGCAAATCCCATTATACATCTGAAAAGCCAGTCTAAACAGAAGAGTTTTAAGGCCATTTTGAAAGTCTCGATGGATCGGCACTCCTAACCTGACGAGGTAGAGTTCACAGGGTCAGTTCCATAAATGCAAAAATCTTGCCCTGAATTCGTCCAAACGGACCCTGGGAACCTCTAGCAAATCCTCGTCAGTGGAATGAAGTGGGCGGGAGGGGTAGAAGGTTAGCAAACCGACCTTAAAGATGATCCTCCACTGTACTGGCAGCCAGTACAGTTCGGGAGCACAGGCATAACCATAGCTTGATCTAGGTTAGCCTGTCAACAGCCTGACTGTTGCATTCTGCACCAGCTGCACATGGTGAATAACAACTCCTGAGAGCCCTAGGTAAAAGCATTGCAATAGTCGAGGCGGAGGTCACAAAGGCATGGACCAGAGTCAGAAGGTCATCAGGCGAAACAAGGTGTTTTACCCAGGTGACATTCCTCAGGTGATAAATGAGGACTGGGCAACAGCTGACACCTGTGATTTAAGCGTTAGCTCACCGTCAAAAATAACACCCAGTTTCTGCACCCATTCAGATGTCCTCAACTGAATGCCTCCTAGCAGTAACCCAGAGGGCTGAACAGGAGAGGACCCCCTACCGAATGACCAGGGTCCACAACCAATAATTCAGTCTTATCTGGATTCAGCATCATGCTTCATGAAGCTTACTGCATATGGGAAGTACTTTGTGAATCACCATGACTTTGCAAAAGATCTTCTTGAAGCAAATTTTTGTAACTTCACCAACCACTACACCAGGCTACTAAGGATATGGTCCCTCTTACAGCAGGGAGTGGTTGGTGGGTATACCACTAGCAAAAGACTGCTTTATTCACGTAAATGGGTGATTGAGTGAAGGGTACCACTAGCACCAGGGATGGTTTCTTCATTTACACATGGACTGAGTGAAGGGGATAGAAAGCATACTGTAGAAACAGCTGTTTCTACAATACACATGCTCAATAACAGCTCATAAGGCAGTCATCTGCAGATGTGAGAGGAGAGCTGTGCCAGTCACCATATCTAGCTGGGAGGAGTGCAAGCCACAGGGTGAGGGGCATGGAGGGAGGTAGGAAATTAGCGGGTAAGTCAGGTGGGGGCCTTTGGGGAGGGTCACTGGACCACCAGGATGTACTACCTGTTGCTATATTGGGAAGCGGAGAACAACTTGACCACCTGATACTCTTTGTACACTATGTGAACAGTCCATTAAGGGGATGAGGGACACACTGATCACCAAGGAGTATTACAACAGATCTGAGGAGCAACTGGGAGAAGGGAAACACACTGGACCACCAGGAGGTATTCAGGAAGTATTCACAACATCCCTGAGGAGCGATTGAGGGGACACTCTGGACCACCAGGGAATATTTATAACAGATCTGATGAGCAATCAGGGATTGGGGAACACAGTAGACCACCAAGGAAAGTTAAAAGGAGTTTGAAAGGGAGAAAGGCATGGGTTGCTGTGGTATAGCCACCTAGCCTTCTGGGGATGGGGATGCAGGTTTAGTGCCTTGTCTAAATGCAGTTTTCAGCGGTAAAGAGCACCAGTTGGGGACTGTTTACCACCACTGCAAACCTTTGAATATACCACTGCACTGATATCCCTGACCCCTCATTTGCATAGGCACTGGGTGTTTTAGTGCTTTTGTGCTGCCAGGTTTGAAGGATACTCCTGGGGCCTCTGAATATGGCCTGGCTGGGAGTGCTCATGCAAACCCGTGTTAGATTACACACTAACCATGTTAGCACAGGGACTAACCTTTGAATATCAGATCATTTTTGTATTAAAGACAAATATAAAACTAAATTAACTAGCAATACAGCCTAGAGATTAGAGTAATGAGCTGTGAATGAGCCTGGTACATCCAGAAATGGATCTGATTCCTACAACCTCTACTTACATTCTCTTTGACTGAGCAAGTCCCTTAATCACCCAGTGTCCCTGGGTCACCCCTGAAAACAGGCACTTGTGCCTAGTGGGCCTTATCTGGTTACAAAGTATTAAAAAATCCAGTTTTCATTTCAATTCTGTGATTCCAATGCATAAGCAACCTCTTAAAAATGTACACATTTATGTTAACAAAGCTGCTGAGTAATATAGTAGGGTACGGTAATTCTGAAGAAAAAAAAATTAAATCAATGTTTTTAAATTTACAGTAACTACAACAATAAAGTTTTCAGACATCTTGCAGATTTATTTAGCACAATGTTATGTCCTTATTGAGATCAAGGACTCCTTTGCACATTTAGGTGTAACAAGGATTCTCATTTATTTAAAATGCTCACACAACAGCTTGGGCTGCAGAACTCATTGCAGTTAGTTACTAATATTGATTATACCATTTTATGAGCATATTGTTGGTGCAATTTATTCAGCAGCAACTAAAACTACATTAAAAGGCTTGGTATTCTAAATCACGAAGGTTGCTAGAGTACTGCCTCATTTGCCCAAACATCACAGCAAGTACGTTAAGGATCAATGATTCCCAATCCCCTTGGTTTCTTCCCTGCACCTTTCCTTTTCTAGGGGTCAGGGACAGGAAGGAGCCATGGCTGCATCTTTTATCTAAGAGGATTAGTACTATTATCTGCCTTAGCAGCATATGACAGTGCCAGTCCACTGCCAGTTACAGATGGGGCCTAAGCACTGGGTGGGATGTCTTTCTCCTTCTAAAATATTGACCCAGAAGCAAATGATTTGATACCTTTAATGGACCAACATAGATGTAATAACAAGAACAAAGTGCTCTAGCTTGGACCAACCAGTCCTTCTTCAGAAGCTCATGGCAGTTGTTTAGAAAATACAATACTTATAACAGCTAGATAATGCAGAAAAACAGAAAAAAATTCCCATTGGTTTAAAATACTCATGGAAAAAAAAACAGAAGATGATGTCAGAGAAGTTTAACAGTACAATACTGACTTCAGTCTGAAAGAACCTTGGATTCAGATGTGCTTGGTGCAACATACATACAAAGAATCCTACTGCATATAAATTTAATTGACATAAGATAACACTGCTGAAGCAGATAACTCCTAAATCAAGCTATGAGTGTCACATTTAGTATAAGGATGTGATTACTGAAAGGCAACCCCCACTCAGCTTAAAGACAAGCTAAGATAGTTATAGGGCTCATGAAATTACAATGTTAGCATTAAATACAAGAATTACCAGTAAAGTTGTCTAAAAACATCAGTGCACACTGTGTGATGTGTAAAACCTAGCTGGACATGTCATCCAGCTGTATTCTCAAGCTAAATAAAAGGCCCAAGACATTTCAAAAGCCTCAGGACTACATACATGATAATTTAAATATAAATTGATAATATTAGAGTCAAATACTAATATACTGAGAATGTAACAGCTTGATGTACCACAAGTGTCTAAGGAATCTGAAAAAGAGATCAAAACATACCTCTCAACCTCCAGATGACCAAATCAGGGACAGAGCCCCAGAAAATCAGGGACAACCACAGAAAATCAGGGACACTTCATTAGCATAAAATTTGCATAGCCACGCCCCAAAGTGGGTTTCATTCCACATGTTGCCAGCTATTTAGAGTCTCCTCACATGAAGCATTTGGGAAGTATTGTTCTTTATTTCTTTGCCAGGACATGTTTTGTTAACTACATAGAACATTAAAACCAGTGGCAACAATATTTATTACTTAAGATGGTATTTTATTAACCAAGAAAACCAAGGTGTAAAATTTAAAGTGCATTACAGACATTATTGCATCAAAATGTGTTCAACAGAAATTGACTGAACCCCATCACCATTACCACCACAATTGCTCTCAAAGTGTTTCATAAATAGTTAAAAAATGATTACATGAAAATGTGTTAACAGAAAATGACTGCACACCATCACCAAAGCACCTCATCTCACTCTCACACACACACACATCGTTATACTCAAGTCTATAGTGTCTCTGTGCCACTTCAATGGCCATTAGAGTCTGTTGCTGCTGCCTGTTTTGCAGGATGTTCTTTATTGTATGCTGCTGTGGCCTTTCTTGCTGCCTCAATGACTTCTTTTGGCTGCCGCTGACAAAACAGTCATTTTCTTCATTCATTTTATGGCAGAAGTGCATTTAATGTTTTCACATTCATAGATTGCCTCAACTCAGTTTTTACTTTCCGTACCATGCTGAAGGCTCGCTCTGGTTCACTGTTTGAATGCGGAATGCATAGAACAGTCACATTAGTCTGCGAAATGCTGGCAGGTCTCGTGACTTGAACACTGGAAAGAATGGTAGACCAGTAGTTCAGGAAAGAGGGCACTGTATTGCCTGTGCTGTTAGAATTCTGCTGCCATTCAGTCAGCTGATAAACTGAAAATTCATCCAGGAGCTGGCTGCGTTCTTGCCTGGAGTTGCAGAGTCCCAGGCAGGTACCAATGTCTGCGATAATTGTGGAAGATAGCTGCAGCTTGCATGCAGGATCTAACAAAGTGCCAACATTCTTAAGCAGAGGGTCATGTGATGGGAAGTTTTTCTTCATTTTAACTAGCACTGCTGCATAAAAGCTTTTGACTTTTTATGAAATTTCTTTCTGCTGTTGACCCAATGATGTCATCTGCATTTTCATCAATGTAGATCTCTGCATCTGGGCCCACACGGATTTCGGTGTCTGGCAGTATATTTTCTTCATCTTCCAGCAAAGAATTACTGGCAGATACAGATTGCAGAAATTGTCTGGCAGCAGGTGGCTTCAATAACCTGCTAGCATATGTCTGCATGGTTTTCATGATGTCATTGTTCAGGTTAATCAGCTGACTGTCCCTGCTCTGCATTTGTATATTGAATTTATGCAGAGGTTCCACTGCATACTGTAAAAAGGAATCCCAGCTTCACCTCATGACTTTGCAGTCTGTCAGCAATGAGCTTAACTTTAGCTGTTACGCTGTTCGAAGGTCATAAAATAAGACTTCAGAGCAGGCCACATGTCCAGCATTCTTTTAATGACCTTGCTCAGGCTCAGCCATCGAGTTGGTGCATGCTTTATAATTTTTAATGGCTCTATTTCGACAAAAGAGCAAACTCCTTTAACTTCTGCTGGCGCTGTGCACTGCTGGAAAAATGACAGTAAATGTCAGATATTAAGTCCTCAATGGGCAGTGCCATTGCTTTTACACCAGATTTCATGCGGAGATCTGCCAAATGGCATAAGCAGCCCATATGAATAAGACTTGGATTCAGTTCTTTCAGGCGGGATAAAACAGAATTTCTTTTGCCAATCATGGAAGCAGCATTGTCAGATGAATATGCAACCATATTGCTCTCAGGAATGTTAAATTTCTGCAGTGTTTCACGAACACAGCCAAATATTGCTTGCCCAGTTCCAGCTACACAAAGGGCATATCCAAGAATCGCACAATATTTCTGCCCAAGCTCTGGTCAAAGAAACCAATCAGAATGACGAGTAGTTTGTCATCCCCATATCAGTGCTCTGATCGAGGTATAAACAGAATGGCAAAGTGCGACACATTCCTGCCACATCCTCTTGGTATTTTGGCCCCAAAACATCACGAGCAATGCAGGCAGCCTTTGTGGCCCCACAGGTCATCTTTTTACCACCTCTGCATCCATGCAATATTTCTTCATATACTTCAGCAGATGATCCCCAGCAGTGAATGGCAAGTTGTGTTCAGCCAGTAGTGACACAAAGACTACTTCAGCCTCAACAACCTTTGTGTTTCCTAGCTGTGAGGCAAACATTTCTGTGACTTTTCTTCCTGCAGCATGCTTGACACTCTGTTTGTGCTTTTCTGAATCCATGTGCCTTTGTAGATCATTGCGACCTCCATGGCCAACACAGGTTCGCAGCACAGACTTTGCAGAAAGCGAATCCTGGGCCACGCTTGCTCTCCATCACCCAGTCGAAGGACACTTTCCAGCTGCTTTGAAAGGATGCCATTCTTTTTTCTTCTCTGGTGTTCCATCTGTGGAAAAAAAAACGAAGTACTTAGTTTGTGTTCAGACACAGAAACACACTTGACATATTCTTAGCTACACTCTAGAATGCTAGTTGTTCGACTACACTCCCCAATGTTTAACTTCATCTCCCTTGGCCTGTCACTGCAGCTCAGTAAACCAGGACTCATACCAGCTGAAGCAAAAGGCAACACTTTTTCTGGTAGGATTCCATCTTATTTTACAACACTCACTGTATACTCTATAAGTTTTGTAATGCAGGACAAGTACCATGTTAAAATAGGCACTAGCAGTGTACATTTCTTAAGTGCACAGCATGTACCTGAGGGAGGGTGAGCAACATATAAAGGAAATTGGCCAACATCATGTACTGCTTACTAGGTTTTGACCATTTCATTTCTTTCACAGGTTGTGGACCCATAGCAGTGTTCAGGAGTAGAATATGGTTAGCATAGCAAACTGTCAACTTACCCTTCTCAGTTACTGCTGGACGTTTGCCTAGAAGAACTGGTGCTGATGCTGCTACAGTCTTCTCCTGGTTCTGAGACTGGGCCATTGCCATCTTCAGTGATTCTTGGATTCTGCCTGCTCTGTGAAATAAAATGAGATGTATGGAACAGAAAATTAGTAAAGGTGGCAGAAACATTTATAGTAAATTTCATCACATTTGCAGTAGAAGCTGACCCTCACCTGTCCAATCCAACTCAAGTCAGGAGTCCCAGGATGGAGGAGTACTTCACCACTTAGATACTCTTTCCAGAATCACATAACGTCATCACATATGAGCCATCAGAAGGTTGGATGCTAGTTACCTGTCCAATCCACTCAGCTTCCCGAGGATGGTGGACGAAGGGTACGCACAGTATCCACAAACTGGATAGATCTCAAAATGTATGCATATGTGTGTGTGTGTGTGTGTGTGTGTGTGTGTGTGTGTGTGTGTGTGTGACTTGTGTTTTTCACAAAATACATCTGTAAATCCATGTATAAATAAAACAATTTTCAACAAAATTTGCATGGCTTGTATTAATTTCTTATCCCATTCAAAATCACCATAGAATAATAAACAAGAACTCGCTGCATGAAGTGAAGCTCCAAGCCAGGCCTTAGAATTCAGTTCAGGTTTGCTAACATTCCATGTAGTGATGTAGTAGGCTGCAATTAGCATGTCACAGGCAGGCTGCTGAGTCAGTTGGACACTGTCATTTTCAACTGTGCTGTAACTACCTGATAGCATTATGCATTATCAGGTAGTTACAGCACAATTGATCACAAATAGTAGTGTTCAATTGACCCTGACTGCCATCATGTGAAGTGTTAATTACAGCCTGTTAAATTGTCAGCATCTGCTAATGTATCTTGGCTAGACTTGATCACCTGAGCCTCAGTGTCTCGAATTACTCATCTCAAAGTCACAGTGATTAAGGAAAATGTATTTCCATTTTTATACAGGGAGTGCATATACTACAGTGTTTATAGTAACCTGAAACTTTCAAGTACCTCGAGCGAGTCAACAAGTCCAAGAGTGTAGCCTCTTTTAGAAAGATATGTGCAAGACCAAGGTGGCACAATTTGTAGATGGGGGGCAGCTCAGGGTAATGGAGGAAGTATATTTGTCACAGAGAGGTGGTAAATGCATGGAACAGCCTTCCTGAGGAGGTTGTGGTGTCAAACAGTCAGAATGCATGGGACAGACATGAGGCAATTCTAGTGGAGGTAGGATGTTGATTAACCCTTAGTCATCCCTGAAAGAGGGACCACTAGTCTCACTGGGCCTACCCAGTCAACACAATTCAATAAATGATCCAGAGACAAATATCCTTGGTCAGCTGGAAGATTACTGTAACCATTCAACCAATGTGACAATCAAGTGCCAGCATCACAGTGCCAAGTCAGATGGGTTAGGTATTATGTGGGCATATACTACTCTGTAGAACCCGAGCAATAGGCACTCAATGCTTTGATGTACTCAGGAAATGCTACTTAATCAAGGCACAGAATCCTAGCACTGACACAACCTACTCGGCGCCACATATGCTAGTCACACAAAATGGTTTGCACAGTACACTATTGGCTTTAATAACCCCCAAAAAATTAACATCTATCCATCATGGTCAATTGCTGCCACAGGTAGTTTCTGGCTTGCTAAGTAATCAAATAAAATTATATTATATTACTAACATTAAAGCAGTGGTTGGGGCTTGAGGGGGCTGGTGACTGTGGGAGAACTGAATAAGCTACCAGCTCAGTGACCAACTCCTAAAACTTAAATGTTAAGTTATTTTATTTCTCTGTCCCCAGCCATGTAGTACCCTGCCAATCAGACTCCTGTAGAATAGTATGTATGGTTAAAGAATTAGACAATAAAAGACAGAAAAGGAAACAGACAATTTAGCCACCAAGAACTAGAAGCCAAACTGTAGTCTGTAAGGTCCACATCTTACTTGCTCAGCAGCCTGAAGCCTAGTTTTGCATGCTGTTTTATTCACTTGGTCATTCACTTCTCCAGCACCATATATTAGTCTGCTAGATACAGTATGTTTATATGGGGTCACGATAATGGGCAGCAAAACAGGCAACCGGAGAAGTGAGTAAATGGCCACAAATGAATAAAACAGCATGTCGAGGACCCACCCAAAAAACTTATGTATGCAATTACAACAAGCCCTGCTCCCATTTGTTTACAAATAGATGCAGAGTTTGTAGACCAGGCTGTCATCACCTGTGTGCAACTGCAGTGCATCACCATAACTGTGATAACTGTGTACAGTTATGGTGATGCACAGATTACTGTAGAGAGGCTTAGAATTGTACATTATTAACTACCTAACTTGCATTATGCGAGCTTGGGATATGCAACGCTTTTAAATTGGATGGCAACCACATAACAGATACTGTGCCAGGCTTAAAAGAGATTATAGTTGCATATAAAATAACTTTCTTATACTAGTATCAAGGTATTTTATCATGGAATTATGTTTTATTCATTATCTACTCAATTACTTCTCTGGCAGTCTGTTTTCTGCCCATCAACCAGTTTGCCACCAGAGCCGACCCAGCTACTAGTTTGACAGGACCTTCCTGTTGTAAACCTATGCTTCTTGGATCCTGTGCTCCTATGGATACCAGGTGTTGCACTATCCTTCCTTTAGGGTTGTCTCCATAATTGTGCCCACTACTGAGGTAAGACTGACTGGTCAGTAGTACCCTGCCTCCCCTGCTACCACTCTTGTGGCATGGGATCACATGAGCCCTTCTCCAGTCTTCTGGGATCGCTGCTGTGCTCAGACACTCAAATAGTTCTGATAATGGCTCTGGACCGTTTAGCTCCTTTAGTGCCCTGAGATGTATGCCATCAGGTCCCATGGTCTTGTCCACCCTGAGCTTAGTGAGCTCTTGTATGACCAGTTCTTTGTAAAGGCTGGGACTAGTGCACCCCCGTGTCCATGGTGCTGAGCTGTGGGCCCTGCCCTACCTTCAGTATATACTGAGCAGAAGTGGGGAACAATGTATAACTCCTACTTTCTGAATTCGAATCATCTGCATTATAAAAAGCAATGCATCATATTGATCATAGCCGTAGCTTAGAAGGTCACCCCCGCCTGGCTCGGTGGAGTCATGACATTATTAATAAGACTATGTTTCTTATTCTTACATCAATTATTGTTAAGCACATGCATTATTGACACCAGCAAGGCAGCAAACTCAGTCCTGTAATTTAGAATCATAATGCATTATGTATATTAATATAAGAAAAAGAAACATAGTTATAATATACATTATATTATGTCAATCAGACCCATCTTTAGATCATGAAACACATACTACTGACATTGTAGAGACACCACTGATTAATTTGAACATACCTCGAGTGTCGAGTCTCCGTTGGTGTACTTGACTTCTGTTGGCTCAGGCTACTGCTTCTAATCTAAAGTGTGCAGGGTTCGAATCGTCTGACAGGCAGGCTGCTTCAGTGCTTACTGGCTGATTCTCTAATCTGCCACCAGAGAAATCCAAATTCTTAAAAAATTGATTTACAGCTGCTTTTACTGCCTTTCTGTGTCTTCTGCTCACTGCTCAGTCAGTACTCACTCAGCAGGGTCAGTCGGAGAATCAATGCAGTGATCGGATCACCGATTGGATTCGGAAGAGCCGCAGAACGAGACAGGATCACGGATGCAGTCAGTCACACTAACGCGCTCTCCCGTGGTCCAAACTCCAAACAAATCTGCAGTGCTGCTTCAATTCAGATTTTCGCACTGGAGGAGCTGCTTTATCCAGAGGTTGCGGACCTGAGTGGGGAATCAAAGTTCAGGTCCGCAGGGTGGAGGTGCGAAAATCTGAATGGACCAAGCAGTATAGCCTGATTGGCTGAAGTCTCAACAGGCAGTGGCGTCAGTGCGCTCGCTCAATGAAACACCCCACACCCACAGCTTAGACTGAGTTTAGGCAACTGAGACTGAGAGAGAACTAGTCAGTCGGCGACTCGGAGTCGGCGTGATGGACAGCGTGGCATGTAGTTTTCAGCCGACTCAGAATTTGGGGCAAGACAGCGAATCCGGGATGGCGGGGCAGAAGCGGAAAATGCCGTAAATGCGGGACGTCCTGGGCAAGTCGGGACAGTTGAGAGGTATGGATCAAATGTATTTCTCTCCTCCTCTTCATACAAACAATACCACCTAACCCACCCACATCACAATAATGTGGGTGGGGAGATACATAGATTAAAGGAGATGTTGTCTCTCTCTCTCTCTCTCTCTCTCCTCCTTTCTCTCTCTCTCTCTCTCCCCACAGACACACACACACACACACATATACACACACCTCACTCTCTCTCTAGTGAACCTATATTAACTTCAGTCACTGCAATTTTTCCCCAAAGGAATACAACTTGTCATGAAGTCCTGAGTAAAAGGTCTTATGTCTCATAATATCTACAGAGTAAAAAGTAACACTATTTAACCGCACTACTATCTGCAAAATAACATTTCCAAGGATACTAGATAGAGCTACCATGAAATAAACCTGCCACTCTCCCAGGATAAGGTAACTAGAAGTAAATGTAAAGTATGTGTAAGAACTGAGGTCTAATATACCTACATATCCACAAATTACTACAATATTAGTCTAATGTAAAAAGATCTTGCAGGACCCCAAGCAAATGAGATCACACACCCAATATGTACAGAGTTACAAAATTACATGTAACAGTATAAGATAACACTCTGTATGTACACTAGCAAGCTGGGTAATCTGAATATGGTGCAATGGAATCAACCCCCGGCAAAGATAAAAAGTAAGGAGAAATTAATATTCATTATGTGTGGAAATAAAATAGTAACACATTATAACCCATATAGCTAAATAGACTTACCTCAATTTGACAGTAAGCCCCACATCTGTTATATCACATACCTCACAACACATACCCACACACATACATACACAAGCATCCACATTCCACACATGCTGAAGTCCTATAATATGTCAGTTTGAAGAAGAAAAGGTCTTTGGATGTTAGTTTCTATAGTGTCCCATAAAGCCAAGATCCACGTTCATCCCATCTGCTACCATATTGAGAGTAAATGTTTAATCTCAAAAGCTCGTCTCTGTTGTGTGTTTTTGAGATTTCCTTTTAGACCATTACTGACATATCTGAGACTGAGTGGTCAGGCTGGGAGAAGTGATGCCCACTGGTTTTTCAGTCTTCCTTGCTGTAATAGTATGTCTGTGTGAGTTCATCCTAGTCTGGAGCTGTTGGCGTGTCTCTCTACATAACCTGTTTGTGGACATCTCTTGCACTGAATGAAATAAACAACATGTCGTGACATGCATGTATAACTCCATGCACCTGGAATTGTCTGTTTTGTGATGTAACCACACAGTCTGAGGCAGAAATGAGCCCACAAGTCTTACAGGAGCTTGATTGCAGGGTCGTGTGCCATTGTGTGACATGGTATTCTGTTCTGTTGAAAGTTTGCTCCTAATAATTAGGCTGGATAAATTTGGTGGTTGTTTAAAAGATAGTAGTGGGAGTTCCTTAAAAATACAATTAAGGGTGTCATCCTCACTAAATATTCGGTGGAGATCTTTAAAATCTTACATGAGCGTTCAAGGTCTGGATGATATGTGACTACCAAGGGTATTCTTTCTGTAGCTGTCTTTTCTTTATATTGAGTAGTTGTTGTCTTGGTACTTGCGTTGCCAGTTCTGTTATCCTGTCAATTTCCTGGAAGAGTGTCCCTGCTCCATAAAGGTGTTTTTCAACATAGCCAAATGTGTATCCTCTGTCATCCTCATTTGAACAAATCGTTGACAACGAAGTGCTTGACTGTATATGACAGATTTTTTGTATGGTTTGAGTGGTTACTTTTCCTGTGCAAGTATCTCTGTCTGTCTGTTGGCTTCCTGTAAATACATGTATGTAAGTTCCATCCTTAATGATGACTGTAGTGTCCAGAAAGTTAACCTTGGTGGTAGAGTACTCCAAGGTAAGCTTTATGGTAGGGTGGAGATTATTAAGTTTGTGATGAAAATCTTTGAGTGCATCTGTACCTTCCATCCAGATGATAAACAAATCATCAATGTAACAGAAATAAGCTAGTGGTTTGTGGGGATACTGCCTTAAAAATCCTCCTCCAAGTCAGCCATAAAGAGGTTAGCATACTGTGGAGCCATTTTGGTGCCCATTGCTGTTCATGTTCTAAAATATTGGGCATATAGAGGTGAAAGAAAGCTATATGGCCCATTAAGACCACACCACAACTATTCAGTGGTAGTCACTGATGTAGATATTTATGTTTGATTTCAATATAAATTGTCTCCTGACATATTAACATTTAGCCACAAACATAGAAACATAGAATTTGATGGCCCAGCCATCTGCCCATTTCTCCCTACCTACACTATTACCGCAGACCATGCTGATCTACCACTCTTTCCCTTCCTTTCCACTATAGATTTCCTTGTGCTTCTCCATTGCATTCTTGAACCCATCTCAGTTTTCACCCCACCACCTCCATTTGAGGGCTGTTGAAGAAGCCAGAAGGTGAAGGAAAGAAACATATTCAATTCAGTGCTTCAGAGTAACTGGTAACTGGTATTTTCTTTTAAACTTAGATTGTAGGCTTGTAGTGACACTATACTTTCTTTCTGTGTTGTCTTTACTTATAATTGTTTTTGGGCTGTTGAAAATTTAAAAATAGTGGTGGTGTAATTCTGTGCTGTCTTTAATTGCTGCAATTTGCCCCTCCCACCCCTTCCCCAACTCTAATTATATGCCTGATAAATCTGATTGACAGGAGCTAAACACAGGGTATAGTAAGAGGTGTGAAGTAGGAGGGCATAAGGAGAAGAAGACCACCCTCAACCACGACAAGTGTTTGATTCATTTATTTATTTATTGGTTTCTTTTCCTAAAAAATATATCTGAGGATCAGTTACAGGATTTTTAGTACTGTAAATAAATAAAAGAGAACTCAAGAGAGCTTCAGTAGCAGATAAGTAGTGGAATTGCAGTATAATGTGGGGAGTGGTGCAATGCAGTGGCTGTGGGGCAGCCATATTCCGGCAGACCTTCTGGACACTGAGGTGCTGCCCTATCTGCATGCATCTCTCGGGACTGCGGATGAGGTAGCCAGACTCAGAGCGGAAGTAAACTGGGTCAGGAGTACCATCACCCCTGTCCAGGAACCACCCAGTCCAATGCAGCTGCCTCAAGTATGCCGAGAACGAGGAGCACTTGGACGACAGTGGGCTCAGGGAGGGTTAGAGCAGTCAGGCAGTGGCACATCCCAGATCCTATTCCACTAAGAATTCATATGCCACACTGGCAAATGAGGGCAACCAAATAGAGGTACCCAGGGAAGTGGAAGGAAAGGATGTGGAGGTTAAGCAAGGAGGTGACCTCAGTGGGAAAGCAGTGGACCCCAGAGGAGGAGGAAGTGAATCCTGGTGGGGACTCCATCATAAGAGGGATCCAGCTAGGAACACAGGAGGGGAGGACAGGGAGGTGAGGTGCCTACCAGGTGCCACGGCATGGAGGGATGGAAGGAAGATACTGGGATCACTGGGAAGGCAAGACAGGAGGGTGAGCTGGATGTCATTATACACCTAGGTACTAATGACTTGGCAAATGGGAGCCAAAGGAAGTTCAGGAAGAGTTTAGGAAACTGGGGAGGGGTCTCAAGCAAGTAGCTACTTCTGTCACTTTCTCAGAGTACTACCTGTGAGAGGCAGGGAGAGCATAGGAGTGCATGCACCAGGAACTTTAACTCATGGTTGAAGAACTGGTGCTGTGAGGAAGGGTTTGGATTCATTGGTGACTGGGGACCCATCTGGAGGGATGGAGGTTTGTTCAAGCCTGACGGCCTGCATCCATCCTGGAGGAATCAAACACTCAATGATAAGTTTAAATGCTACATTGACAAGCATTTAAACTAGCAAAGGGGTGGCAGGCCAGCAAGGATGGTACCTACTTGCTCACCCCCACAGCTAGTAATGGAACCAGTGAACCAGAGGAGTGGCTATCTCTGCAAAGCAGTGTGCAAAAGTTGGAGATTAGTGTCCAAAAGGTGGATAAGCAGAAAGGGCAAAATTCAGCAGAAGGGCAGACAGCGAGAGAACCAGGGATAAATGACAACCAAGGAAGGGGCTGGAGTAGAACAGTGAAGCAGTCTAGGGAGGTCAAATCATGGAAAGCCATGTGTGCAAATGCCAGGAGCCTTAGCAACAAGATGGAAGATCTGGAGGCTGTCATGGTACAGTCAGACCTGGACATTGTGGCCATCACTGAAACCTGGTGTAATGATAACCATGACTGGGAGATGGCCATACCTGGCTACAACATATTCAGAAGAGACAGAGCAGGCAGGAAGGAGGAGGAGTGGCACTGTATGTGAAAATGACATAAGGGCCACACAGATCCAGGAGGAACAAAATGGGGAGAGATACTGTGGGTTAAGCTGGAAAGGAAAATGGGGCCAGCCATCCGCACAGGTGTGGTCTATAGACCACCAGCCCAAGAGGAAGAAACAGATAGGAGCTGATGCTAGCCATCCAAAGGATGGCAGACAAGGAGTAGTACTGGTTGGAGACTTCAATATACCAGACGTGGACTGGAGCATCCCAGCAGCAGCATCAACTAGGAGCAGATTTATCCTGGACTCCTTCAGGGTGCCTTCCTCAAGCAACTGGTCATGGAACCAACTCGGCAGAAGGCAATACTGGACCTTGTGCTCACAAACAGGGACAGTGTGATGGGGTAACAGTGGGGAGCACCTGGGAAACAGTGACCACCAGTCATTGTGGTTTGAAATCACAGAAAGAGCAGAAGCAAACCACACAAAAACACGTATCCTGGATTTTAGGGGCAGACTTTGGGAAAATGGGGAGATGCTTGAAAGAGGCATTAAGGGAATGGGACAGGAATCAGGGATTGAGGAACAGTGGGCAGTATTTAAAATGGGGATTATAAGAACAACAGAATTATGCATTAAGCAGGTTAGCAAGAGGAAAAGAAAGAGGAGACCATTATGGTTTTCCAAAGAAGCAAAGAAAGTGAAAGCCAAAAGATTGCATTCAGGCAATACAAAAGACACAGGCAGAAGGGATGAGAGAAGTACCAGGAGAAACAAGGGAGGCAGGGAAGTCAGTAAGGAAAGCCAAAGCTCAGACAGAAGAACACATTGCAAAATCAGTGGTTAAAGGGACAAACCTTTACAGGTACATAAGTGAAAAAGAAGGACAAAGGGAGGGATAGTGAGACTGAAGGGGGAGGATGGGAGCTCGTGGAGGATGACAACAGTAAAGCTGACATATTGAACAGGTATTTCTGCTCAGTCTTTACTAAGGAAGAGGGGTAATGGGTCTGAAGGGAGTACAAGGGTGAGAATGGTGCAGAAATGGACACAAGTCCCTTTACGAGAAAGGGTCCTGAAGGAACTGGAAGTAATAAGAGCTGATAAAGCAATGGGGCCAGATGGGGTGCACCCCAGGGTCCTAAAGAACAAAGAGGTGGTTGCTGAACCTCTGGCTATCCTGTTCAGCCAATCACTGGAAACAGGAGGTACCCAAAGACTGGAGGACAGCAGTGTAGTCCCCTTATGCAAAAGTGGGAACAAAGAGGAAGCAGGGAACTACAGACCAGTCAGCCTCACCTCGGTAGTGGGAAAGATCATGGAAGCACTACTGAAGGAGAATTGGTGGAACATCTGGTTGTCAATGGACTACAGGACCCAAGGCAGCATGGTTTCACCAGGGGAGGTCATGTCAGACCAACCTCATTGAATTTTTGACTGGGTGACTAGGAGGTGGATCAGGGAGGGCAGTGGACATGGCCTATCTGGACTTCAGCAAGGCCTTTGACACTGTGCCACATAGAAGACTATTACACAAACTGGGGAATATGGGTGTGGGCAGGACAGTAGTGTGGTGGGTAGGTAACTGGCTGGGTGGCAGGACACAGAGGGTGGTGGTAAATGGCTGTCACTCCACAGAGGGAAGAGTGACCAGTGGGGTACCACAGGGATCAGTGCTGGGACCGGTCCTATTCAACATCTTCATCAGTGACATTGCACAGGATATAGAAGGCAGAATTTCACTGTTCGCTGATGACACAAAGCTCTGTAACAGAGTAGACACACCAGAGGGTAGACAGAATGAGAAGGGACCTGCAGAAACTTGAAGAATGGTCAAGGGTTTGGCAGTTGAAATTCAATGCAAAGAAGTGCAAGATAATGCATATGGGGCACAAAACCCTGGCACAATATATCAGTTGGGGGTGAGGATATAGCATGCACCAAGCAGGAAAGGGATCTTGAGGTTATCATCTCTGATGACCTCAAGGTAGGAAACAGTGTGACAAGGCATCAGGTAAAGCAAATAGGATGCTGGGATGTATAGGCAGGGGCATCACCAGCAGGAAAAGGGAGGTCATAATTCCGCTATACAAGACACTAGTGAGGCCCCACCTGGAGTACAGTGTACAGTTCTGGAGACCATACCTACGTAAGGACATAGACAGGGTAGAGAAGGTTCAGAGGAGGGCAACAAAGATGGTGCATGGGTTGCATCACAAGTCCTATGAAGACAGGTTGAAGGAACTGAACATGTACTCCCTGGAGGAGAGGAGGGAGAGAGGATATGATAGAGACATACAAGTATCTTACAGGGAGGAACAGGGTGCAAGAAAACACTATTTTTAAGCGAAAAAGATGTTTCAGGACTAGAGGGCATGGGATGAAGTTGGAGGGAGGACGATTCAGAGGAAACATGAGAAAGAATTTCTTCACAGAACGGTGGTGGACAAGTGGAACACCCTGCCAGAGGAAGTGGTGGGGGCTGAAACAATCACGGGATTTAAGAATGCATGGGATAGACATAAAGGAATTCTAGAGGTCAGGGGTAAGGAAATAGACTTCTAGGAAAACAAACTGAACTTACAAGCTCAAATGGGCAGACTAGGTGGGCCATAGGCCCTTATCTGCCGACACTGTCTATGTATCTATGTATCTATGTTTCAGGGATCCACCACTCTTTCAGTGCAAAGTACTTCCTCACATCTCTCGTATATACCCTCCAGCTTCATAGCATGTCCCTTTGTTTAATAGCACATTTTCTTCTGAACAATACTTCCTCCTGTACCATATTTACCCATGTGAGATATTTAACGGTCTCTAGCATACCCTCCCTCATCTGTTCTAGTGTGTACCTATTGAGGTTCTTTAGTCTTTCCTTGTAGGGCTTTTGATGCAGAACCTGCACCATTTTAGTTGCCCTACTCTGGACCACCTCCACTCTGTCTATGTCCTTTCAGAGATGTGGTCTCCAGAACTGGACACAGTACTCTAGGTGGGTCTTGCCAGTGATCTATACAGAGACAACATCATATCCCTCTTTCTGCTGGAGATACCCTCCCTTCACAAACCAGCATCCCAATAGCCCTCTCTACTGCCTTGTTGCACTGCCTGACCACCTTTAGGTCATCTGCAATGATTACCCCAGTCTCCTTTTTCTTCTTGGTGGCCATCAATATCACTCCAACCATTTTGTACTATGCCTCCGGGTTTCTGTGCCCTAAATGCAATATTTTATACTTTTTACATTTAAACCTGGCTGCCATAGCCTTGACAACTGCTCTAATTGCCAAATGCCAGAAAGTGCAAAGTAATGCACATGGGTAGAGAAATCCAAGGGTGACTTATTTCTTGGGAGTGGAAAAGCTAGCTGCCTTGAATCAGGAGTGCGATCTGGGCATCATGATCTCTGATGACTTAAAAGTAGAAAACAGTGCGAGAAGGCAGCACTCAGGGCCAATGGAATACTAGGATGCATTGGGAGGGGAATCACAAGTAGGAAAAGGTATGTGATCCTGCCACTCTACAGAGCACTGGTAAGGCCACACCTGGAATATGGCATTCAATTTTGGAGGCCCCACCTCAAGAAGGACATCAACAGATTGAAGACCGTACAGAGAAGGGCAACTAAAATGGTGCTGGGATTGCATGACATGTCCTATGAGGAAAGACTGAGGAAATTAAACATGTATTCATTGAAGCAGGGAAGAGAAAGGGGAGTATCATAGAAACCTTCACATACATTAAAGGAGCAAATAGGGTGCAAGCACACAAACTGTTTCACCTCAAAGAAGGCAATAGGACTGGGTGCATGATCTAAGGCTAAAAGGGGCAAGTTCACCACTAACATCAGGAAATTCTTCTTCACAGAGAGGGTGGTGGATGTGTGGAATAGTTTTCCTAGACGTGGTGGGGACCAAGACAATGGGCACATTCAAAAATGCATAGGGCAGGCACAGAGGAGCCCTCACACAAAATAGGTAGTAGGGAGCTGGGGTAAGTTAGGCAGGACTACTACAGGGCAGACTAGATGGACCAAAGGTCTCCTTCTGCAGTCACTTTGTATGTTTTATATTAATTTCCTCAGGTCTCTGATCATCCTTTCCACACGCATACCCCAGAGTGTCCACTCTATAGCAGATTTTGATGTGATCTGCAAGATATCCTGTGATAAGGCTGGGAAATGTGTGCCTACAATAATGGCGACCCACTCCCCAGCACATTTCAGGGTTGGCTACAGGAGGTAGGGCAGCTGGATGTTGCTATAGGTATGCATGCAGGGAGGTGGGAGCAGGCACGCACAGTGAAGAATGTGAGGGTGGTGCCACAGTGGGTTGCCAAGCCGACCCGTGGTGTGGTGGGTGGGTTGCGGTGTAGGTTAGCAGGGTTTGGGTCTGGGTGCTGGTATGTTTTTGTTGCACCTGGCCCAAACCTTTTTATGTTTTCACCCCACCCAACATGCCCCCCCTGGAGTTGACAATCCTTTAGTAGGGTGGTGCAGGGCACAAAGCCCCTGTGGAGGGGTGCAGGGACACAGACCCCTGCAGAAAACATTAAAAAACTAAGTCTCTGGCACCCTTTTTGTTGCGCTGGGGTGTCAGAGTGCTGAAATAAATTTTTGGTACTCTTGACTTCTGCATAACAGAGATCGCCTTTAGGCTTTCTCCATTATGGCATAGAATCCATTTGCAAAGAGGCAGACATTCTTTTCAACATCCTCTGCACTGTCACTTATAAAGACATTAAATAGAATACGATCCCAGCACTGATCTCTGAGGCATCCCACTAGTGACCCTTCCTTCCTCAGAGTGGACTTCATTTACCACCACCCTCAGTCACCTCTCCCTAACCAATGTTTGCCATCTTTGGATCCACTGCTAAGCCACCTATTCCTAAACTACTAAGATGCACTTGGCTCCCATTGAGCTGGCCATCATAACATTTTATATCATAAATTATTTTTCAGTTCTTTAGAATAGAATAATTGTGATACTGTGGAAGCTGACACTGTTGACATTTTCATAGCAGGATTAGACAGATTCATAAGGGACAATGAAATGGAGGAATGCACAGCATGAGTAGGTATAGCATTTCAACTGATAAGGTTGGCAGTGAGTTCATAGTCTAATTAGGTAAGGTCACTGCCATGCAACAGCAGGGACTGACAAGATGGTCCCAGCAGAAACTCATTGTCATTGGGATCCTGCTTCTACCTAATCTGGCAGTTCAGAAGGCTAAAGCATTAGAAGATGAAGTCATTTGCTCAGGGTGACACAGCGGACAGAGATTGCAGTTGGGTATAAACCTGGGATCCTCTGGATCAATGATATGTACCCTAACCACTAGACCACAGTGCTTTCTCAATGTAATAAGTTAATATAGCACTGTAAATTATTATTTAGTAATTGGGATTCGGGGCTGGCAGTATAGCCTAGAGGTTAGAGGAGCGAGGTGTGAACAAGCTTGATACATCCAGCAGACCAGACCTGAGTTTGATTCTCACAACCTCCACTTGCATACTGTGTGACTCTGAGCAAGCCACTTAACTGCCCAGTGCTCCCAGGTCGCCCCTGAAAACAGGCACTTGTGCCTAGTGGGCCTACCCAGTTACCAAAGGCTAAAATAAAAAAAATAAAAAAATAATAGAGATAGATAGATAGATAGATAGATAGATAGAGATAGATAGATAGATAGACAGACAGATAGACAGATAGATAGATAGACAGAAAGACCCATAGACAGACATACAGATAGACAGATTAGATAGATAGATAGACAGACAGACAGACAGACAGACAGACAGATAGATAGATAGATAGACAGACCCATAGACAGACATACAGATAGACAGATTAGATAGATAGATAGACAGACAGACAGACAGACAGATAGATAGATAGATAGATAGATAGACAGACCCATAGACAGACATACAGGTAGACAGACAAACAGACAGGATAGATAGATAGACCCATAGACAGACATACAGATAGACAAATAGACATGTAGACAGATATACAGATAGACAGATAGACAGATAGACAAACAGACAGACTAGATAGATAGATAGATAGATAGATAGATAGATAGATAGACAGACAGACAGATAGACAGTTTTATACAGGACAATGACTGTTAGGATAAAAGTCCCATTTAAAAGTTGTTCTGTTACTGGTGCCTGGTTGCAGACTACAAAGATAACATTTACCTAATTACTACAAATCCAATTACCTCAAATAAATTCAAACATAATTAGGTAAACAACATAACCAAATTCCTAAATTATACCAGATAACATTATTATAGATCATGGGATATGGACTGCTCTTCCAACTCTTTTGCACATCTGGTCTCCAGATAGTATGCAGGACTATGATGGATACAATGCTGCTAAACATGGTCTTAGAAAGGACTTCCACATTTGTTCAAGAACTTTGATTTCAATGCTCCCATAAAGGCAGGGCCTGGATACTAAAATTACATTACATTGTGCTAACAGGTTTTGAGGTTACTCCTGGGGCTAGGCTGTGCTGTGCGGGTTGTTCTCTTCCCATGCCACAATAATTGACTAATAAGTTAAAATTACTACTGTCTCTGTTAAAACAATTACCTGATTAATAAATGATATGCTGTTACCTTCTCTCTTGCTCAAATGCCATGTCAGTATTGATTGTCAGTGCCGTAACAGGAAATGAAATGGTCATGTCAAACCCTAGCAGTGGGTCAGGCAAGATGGGCAGATGTTGATGATGGCTTCCCATACCAGTAAGGCTGGAAGGGTTGGAAAACACAAGAGATCATCAAGTAATCCTGCAAATATCTACCTTCAAGATGCCGCTCACGATGCACTGAGGTTGGGCCAGGTACATGGTGACTTGCTGGCAGGCATGAGGGAGTGGGGTAGAAGCAGTAACACATTTACATGGGTGTTTTATATTTAAATGTCTGTTTTACAACTCTGATGGAAAAGTGCTATTGTCGCATGGGGAGGAAGCTCGTGTCCTTGTCCAGTGCAGCTCGGGGGCTTTTCATAATCTTAACAGTCTTACTCATAAAAATGTAGCATATTTATACACATGATATTTTTATTCAAAGCAATCTGGGTTTTGGTCATGTCTTAGATTGTTATAAATGTATGCAAGTGTGGGAAAAAGTGATTGCTTCCGTGTTTCAACCATGCTGGAAGGCATTTCTTTATACATCAATGTGATCTGAAAAATTTAAAATGCCATCTTGCTTTTGAGGAATGCTGTTTACTTTTTGAAAGTCCTAACTGTCACATTGGAACACTGCGGTGGCTTGAGCCTCTTGGGACAATGCTGGCTTGCATCCGTTTCAACTCTTCTACGCATGGACCCATGGGACATGGTGTTGTTTATCAGTCGTCATATTCAGCATGAATGAATTGCCACCAAAATGAAAAACATTTTAGACTTTTGCATGTTTTAGTGATTATCTTAGCTTTACATTAGGTTGCTGCTTACCAATGTAAGATATTTTATTTGTTTGTAAGTTTTATGTTTTAAGCTTATGTTCCTGATGCTACTTAGAAGCGTCTGCCCAGCGAGATCTGAATCCAAGGCTGTCAATAACAGACTGGTCTCATTTCAAATGGACTTAATGTACTGTACTGTACTTTTTGTTTCTTTGTGATTTTTTTAAATTAAATTAACTTTATTAATGTTAGTATTAAACAGCACATGTAAACACAAACAATCAACATACAGGCTATCAGAGAGGAATGTAGCTAAACAGATTGAATGAAAATCTCTCATTCAACAACAATCCCTCTGCTCCCCACCCCAAATCCCCAGGAACATGCTTATAAACTAAACAGTAAGTGAGAATATACCATATACATTGGACCATAAAGGCTACTCGACAGTAGAATGGGAGCTCAGGGAACTAACCAAAGGTCAGGGAAAATAAAGAAATGTAGTTTTCCCAACTTCTTATTAAACTGGCAGAGATGATGATGAAGACTAGCTACCAGACGCTTAGTGCATGAGAAAGGAAGTTCCTGTAACCAATCAGCATATGAAATGCAGGACTGGTCCAACCAGTGTCTGCAATTAACTTCTCAACCGCCAGGAAGATGAGGGCCTTATGATATTTTCTCTCCCTAACCGGATCTGTGAGAAAATACCAAAGATACAGATTTCAGGGAGAAGAGGCCATCTAAGCTCAATAATGGATCACTTTGTGTTTTAATTTGCTCCCATAGGGAGGATACCCTCATATCATCTTTTTTTTTTTAATTTAGTATGCTTTATTAATTTTTCTCAGCATCCACAATACACTGTAGGTTACATGGCATAGACACTGTTGTACAAAGACCAAGAACATGCTGTATTAGCCTTATGGTTACATCGATAAAATAATTACAATTCTATTATTATATCTACTAATTAATCCAAATCTAGCTACCTAATTCCCTTCTGGATTGACCCTTACCCCTCTCCCTTTACCACTCCCCCCCTCCAGCAAGTGTGTACATGTTACTTTCAGCATAACTGCAAAGTTAAACTCCACGTACAAGGCAAGCGATCAGCTGATTATAGGCTGTTATGGGTTACATAAGAAAAGCAAAGCCTCTAACGAGCCCCATCTGGGCTGATATAATGGGGCTGACTGTTCATGTACAGAATATGTTTTTCTAGTTGCAAAGCGTGAGCATCTCCTTATACCACTCCTCACCGATAACCATGTTTCTTCTTTCCAGTGCCTCATAATAATGAGTTTAGCTACTGCCGAGACTAAGGCAATATGTGTTTCCTAACTCTGGGAATACCTCTTGGAAACCGATATAAGAAGCATATTTCTGCAGTGAAGAGGGAGTTGAGCCCAAAAATGGATCAGTAGTTGTTTGATAGACTGCCAAAGGTCTGGACCTCTTAGCAACCCCACAGCATATGATATAGGGAGCCGATAGGTAACACCTAGTGCACATAGGGGAGGGACATGTCCCACTTTATGCAGTTTAACCAGTGTAAAATATAGGTTATTCATAATGTCAAACTGTATCATTCATAGTCTATCCTGCTTAACAAATATATAACCGTTCCTCCATGCTCATCCCAAGACTCTGCCTCAGGATACGATTGACAACTCTTGAGCCCAGTAATAGCAAATCCCTGGGGTAGGCTAGTGTCCCTAGACTGTAGCTCTTTATAAATCTTGGACACTGCATGAGGTTCCATGGCTGCCTGTAAGAGCCTAATCAATTTCTCTGTGTGCAATCTGTTTGTATACCCCTCCACACATGATTTTTAATTGCCTCCTCAACCTGCTTATATTTAAAGAAAAGCGTGACCAGTACTGAGAAACGTGCATGGAAAGTTGAGAAGGATATCAATTGATCATTCTCTGATAAGTCAGCCACTTTCTTATCAGTCAGGAGCAGCCAGAATGTGGGTGAGATGGGTTTCTGATCAGTTTAAAATGGGGTTACCCACAATGGGTTGTTTCAGGGATACATGGCAATTACATGAAAGAAAAGTTTGTAGTTGATGTAGGGCCCGAGCCGACCATCCAATAGGGTGTTCTTCATCATGCTGGGTAGCTTCTTAGACCTGACATAAATCAAAGTGGTGAGAGTACACTGGTGCTGGGTCATTAATGATTTTTCTATATCCAGCCACAGGGGGTATAGACCTGGCACTCATTCTCCCAACCTGCCTTTGACCAGTGGACTACTCTACTGAGATGATGGGCACAGTAGCAGGTAAAGAAGGAGGGTAACGCTAAACCACCCTGTCTTTTGGGCCCTGTTAGTTTATTATATGATTGTTTAATCCTTTTGCCTTTCCACAGAAAGGCATTTAACATCGACTGGAGTTGGCCAAACCACTTTTGGGAAGATAGCACCCAAGCAACCCCACAGGATATAAAACCCTGGGTAGGACATTCATTTTACAATATTAGTTCTACCCCATAATGTAAGTGACAGATTATCCCATCCTTCCAGACCTGATTTGATGACCTTAAGCAGCTCTGTAGGTTCAGTTTCATCATGGTGGGAAGATCTCTAGCAATCTGTATACTAAATAGGTAAGGGTGTGTGGTGCCCACTCCAAACTGGTGCTACATATGACCGCCTGGGTGGTCCTATCATTCAGGGGAAGACCTTAAATTTAGATATATTCAGCTTGTAGTGGAAACCTCTGCAAAGGATTTGATCACTTCCAGAAGTGCTAGGATCCCAATTGCGGCTCCTCAATATGTATCAACAGATCGTCTGCATAAGTGGACAAGCGTATACCACTGCTCTCTGAATTTTATACCTCTAATTTGTGGGAGGCAATTCATTTCTTAATAAGGGGTTCCAAATAAAAATTAAACAAAAGGGGATGGGGGCATCCCTGCCTGGTCCCTCTCTGCAGTGGAAAGGGCCAGACAGGATGCCATTGCAGTAAACCTGTGAGATGGGGAGGAATACTGGATCTTGACCCATTTAATAAATCCTGTGAGGAGGCCATACTGTGCCATTGCTAAAATAAGAAGTCCCAGGAGACCATGTCAAAGCCTTCTCATCATCCAGGAACACCAACACCACTGCAGATTCGAGTCCCTGGACACCAAGAGAATATGTATGACCTTCCGATATTGTTAACGGATGATCTGCCCGCCATAAACCCTATTTGTTCCTGCCCAATAAGAGCAGCTAATATTGGGCCTAGCCTGTTAGCCAAAATCTTGGCTAAGATCTTAACATCTGTATTAATCAACGAGATGGGCCAGTAACTGCCCTCATATCATCTTAATGTCTCACTGATGGAGTTTGGTACTTATGGGAGAGTAAGAAGAAAATAAAGTAAGTTCACATGCAATGACTGGGTACATTTTAAGAAATGGATATGTGATTTACTGTATTTTATTTCCAACTTAAAATATCTTGCAGAAGTAAATCTATTAAGTTGTTACTGCTATATAGCAGTTCTGGTTAATGAAAGACCAGAAGAGGGTTTCTCATTTCCCTTTCTTTTTTTTATGTGGGGATGAGGGTCTAGTTTATTTTGTCATTCATGAATATGCATAGGGGACCTTTAAGGTATCAAGAAGGAACTATTGCCTGTTGATACTGTTATTGTTACTTACTGTATTTTTTATGCATACCTATTCAAGGGTGCATGAAATCTTGGGAAAGCACTTTTCTCTATTCTGAATAAATGTACTCCTTGTTACTGTATATCTTTTTCCATTTCCTTTCTACATATTTCAGTGTTTTTACACTTTTTGCATTGTGCTAATTTACAGGTTGAGGGTTTTATGGTTGACACATTATATGCGGGAGGTAGTGCTGAGGATGGTAGGGATCAGAGGTTGTCAAAGGCTAAGTACACATTTGATACCAGTATGTCATCTCTTAAACAGTTAACCTTATTACATGGAATGTAAGAGGATTACACCACAAACTAAAGCTACATTCAGTTTTGAGGATCTTAAGAAATTAGATCCTTAGTTTGCGTGTGGAGGACATTAATCTGATGCATAGGGAATGGGTAGGTCAGGTATTTGGGGCAAGACAAAACTTTAAAAAGCTGGAGTGATGGTATTCATAAAAGAGGCATTAATTTTGAAATGTGTTTAGTTATAGAGAATCCATTTGGATATTACAGCATATTATATTTAATGGTTAGTTGGAGGAAGAATGCATAACATTAGTTAATATCTATGGTCCCACTGTGTTCTCACATACTGTCATTATGGAGGTTTATAGCAAGTTGTCTGAATTTCTGGATATTACAATAATTCTAGCAGATGACACTAATGCTATATTAAATCCAAACCTAGACAGATCTAGGCTTGAGCATCCTCCTCTAAATCAGATAAGGAACTAAAACATTTAGAGGATAACCTGGGATTGTTGGACATATGGTGAGTATTGCACCCATCTACTAAGGAATACACTTTCTGGTCACAGTGCTACTTGTCAGGCTTCAGATTAGATTAGATTTATAGCCTAACTAATTTGTTTAGTAGGGTATTAGGTGTTGAGATTAAGGAGCAAGTAATTTCTGATCACTTTCCAGTCAGCTGTAGTTTTCTAGAGAATAGCAACACTGAACATACTTGAAGATGGAGAATCAATAATTTGTTACTAGAAGACAACAATATAATAGGAAAACTTAAATCCCAAATACTAGAATTTCTGGAACTTAAGGATCCAAGGGATACCTCATGGGCTTCGGACTGGGAATGTCTTATAAGCGAGCTCAGGGGACACCTGAAAAGTATGGCGTCAGCTATTAAAAGACAAAGACAGAAAAGATCAGAGGTCATACTAAATAAAATGTTTAGAAGTTAAAATTAGTGTCAGAAAATTGCAGAACAATTGGGCAAAATGGACAAGACTTAAAATAGAGTACTATGAGCTGATCAGGACAGAAGCAGAATTTGTGATTAGGAGATCTAAACTAAACTACAGTGACTCAGGGCTTAAAGCTTCAAGAATGTTAGCCATCAGGCTTAAGCAAAACAGCTGTACAGCAAAAATTATATCTTTTAGGAACTCAGTAATTGGTAAGATAACTATGGACCACAAAACAATCTATAAGGAATTTCTCAACATGTGCTGTTGTTTCTGTCCCTCCTTGCATAACCTGAAAAGTTCTGTCAAGGATGAGATATACCCAAAGTTACAGGTGTGAATTCTGACATCTTGGGTCAAGATATTAATCTACAGGAAATCAAAACCACCATTAAAGGCCGCAAAAAAAAAAAGAAAAACAGGCCCAGATGGTTATGCAGTTAATTTTTGTGACAAATTGTCTGATACTCTGGCCCCTATCCTGCTTGAGGTATATTCTGAGGCACATGCCAAAGGCATGTTGCCCTGTGATATAATATGAAGTCTAATTTCCTAATACACAAAGATGGTAAGAACCCAACAGACTATAGAAACTATAGACCAATTTCACTCATAAATAAAGATGTAAAGATTTTGTCAAAAATCTTGCAGCAAGACATGAGAAAGCAATATCTGAATTAATAGATATGGGTTTTATCAAAATAGATTGGTGGCAGATAATACAAGAAAGCTATTTCGCATAATGGATAAGGCAAACAAAAGCAAAGTTCAGGTAGGTCTTCTGTCATTGGATGCCAAAAAGGCATTTGTTAGAGTGTTATGGCCTTACATTTTTAAATATTAGATCTGTATGGGTTTCCTTCAGCCTTTAAACAATGGATTAGGCTCTTATACCAAAACTTGTCAGCTGCAATGATTACTAATGGATTAGTTTCCAGAATTCTTACTGAAGAGGGAACAAGACAGGGCTACCTGCTGTCACTGTTATTATTCAATCTCACACTGGATCCATTCACAAGGCATATAGCATCTAACCTGATATTGAGGAATTAGTATCTCAAGAAAGAAATACATTATCTCACCGTATCGAATGATATCTTGCTTACAATTTCAAATCCAAAAGAATCAGTCCCGAGATACTGCAGATAATCAAGGAATTTGGAGGTATTTCTGGTTATAGGTTGAACAAAGACAAGACACTGTTCCTGCCTTTAAATAACAGGTGCATCAAAATGACATTACCGAGTTAGGTACTACATGGTGTCAGGTGAATATCACCTATTTGGGAATACAAGTATACAAGAATATTAATAAAACTATTTCTAAGAATTTAAGCAGTATGAAGTTAAAGATACAGGATTCCTCAATAAGTGGAACTGGGCTTATAGGGCAGAATCAAAACCAATAAAATGAGATACTACCTAGGAGTTCCACTTCTGTGGTGTAATAGTAAATATACCGACAGTCACCACAGTGTCATCTCATTGGCTACAAACAAACTGACAACCAAACAAAATGAAACACAACCGCACAACATACACTAGAATCATACATGTATTGCAACAATATGTGCACTTTGAAATAACCAACACAAACAAACCATACAAATGACTTAAAACAAAATCTTTTGTGGGGAGCTCTGCCCTGCCCCCAATGTGGGGCATCACCCCATCCCCAGATTTTTATATACCTAACTCTACATTGCACATACCATACAGAAGAGGAGAAAATTCCTGCCCCCCACCAATACCCCATGGCAGTACACCTGTCATGCTCCCTAACAAGGCTACATACTGGTCATGCTCCCTAACAATGCTCCAAATGCCCAATCACTTACGTAAGCAAATGCTGTAACACACCAGTCGACACAACTACAATCGATGTAAAACAGTCATTAAAATCACATCACTGTAGTTGTGTCACTCTATGACAGGATACTATACCTAGGGTTCTATACCTTCATGATGCTACAAGCAAAAACACCTAAAAGTGGTTTCCCAAATACACGGTTTTGTAATACACTTTATATGGGTAAGAAAAAGAATAGACTTGAGTACAAGAAGATGGCCAGGTTACAGAAGAACGGGGACTAAAGATGCCAGACTTTTATCTTTATTACCTAGCATGCAGATTATTTCAAATATCCCTAATGTATGATGCCCATGCAGTAAACAAGAATAATCCAGATTGGTTAAATATGGAGACTGGTTTATTATAAGACCAAAATATTAACCTCACTTCACTGGTCTGTGCCAGCTCTCATAAGAAGATCCAGAATAGAGTAATTTTAGACTCAGTAGGACACCTGGCACAGTGTACTTCATTACTGAAATTTCATTTCCATAAATAGACTTTACAGCCCATATGAGGAAACCCCAACTTTAGAAATGGGGCAGGTTTATTCCACAGAGATGAATGGGGAAAGAAAGGGATAACTCAAATCAAACACATATGCCACAATACTATTTTAAGAGATTTCAAGAGCTTAATATCTGAGTTTGAGATATTAGAATCAGAGAGGAGTATTACACAACATTAACATCTCCAGTTTTTAAACAGTCAGTGGAGGTGAAGGTAAGAGTGGCACAAAGGGGCTAACCAAAATACCTTACTTCCGTATAAACGCATCATAAAATCTTCAGTTATTATAGCTTGTTGGTGGAACAGATAAGGAGGAGGGCAGAGGAGAACATATAAGAGCTAGACAAACCACTAACCAACGGGACTGGAAAAAGATTTGGACTTTTCACTTAAGGTGTTTAAAACAGTTCCTATGAAATTTGTTCCATTTAAGTCACTACCTAAAATGTACTGCACACTCTATCATCTCTTTAAAATGGGATGAAGAGCCACCTCAAACTGCCTCGAAGTGTGGTAACAATCGAATGGATCTAGTGCACATGTTATGGAAGTGTAACCCGATTTTTGATTTATGGCAAAAATAAGGAATTATTTGGTAACATACCTTGGGTGCAAGATTGATTTGCTCTTAATAGTTGTATCATAGAACATTTTGATAACAAAATAAGTTGGACAAATGGACATGGGTACTTTACTGCTGTTATAGGAGCCTCAGTTAAGAATGCAATACTCATGGTCTGGGTTGAGAACCATCCACCTTCATTTAATGAATGAAGACAAGAATACAGTGAAATTAAAAAAAAATGGAAAAACTGGCTCACTATGTATGTGGGCAATGGAACAAATTCTTTTCAAAATGGGGTTCCATTTATAACACATTTAGTTCAGAACCTACCAAGACTTGATGCCTCTTGTTTAGAACAGTATTATGTGACTGACTCATATTCTTACCTGATTGTCTACTTCTCCAATGACAGGTCTTATTTCATATTTGACCTCTATTCAGCCATCCTTAATGGCACATTGCATCTACTACTTTATCCTTCTTTAGATCCTTTGTTCTTGCCTTCCTTTTCCTTCTGTTGTGTTCTTTGGCTATTTTCATACTGTATTGGTGTATACATTGATTTGGTTCTTTATAACCTTAGAAGTGGTATTTAATAGTTTTGTTCTATCATATGTGTTAATAGTAGTATAAGTACCACGTATATTTGAGATTGCTTAATTCTTCAAGATTTTTAGGGTACACACAGTATAAGAATATTTATGACTGTTAGGTTATATTTATGCTTGTCACTTTGCTGTAAGTGTGAAAATATATTTATTGAATTGTATTTGATGTAATGTGAAAATAAAAATGTATTAATACAAATATAGATGATGGGAGTGTTCTTGACCAATCATGGCACTTCCTTCAGTTGCACACGAGGTACTCTTATTACTGTAAGAGTGTCTCTCATGCTGAGCCACACTAATGGGTTTCTTGCTGGCTGCACATGCTGTCAGCATTCTAAATAAAAAAGATTTCTTTTAGAAAAGTTAACAAGCAGGCAATAATACCAATAAGGTGGGCAGTATTGGGCAATACTGGACTGCCTGGGGCATAATGAGGCCCGACAGTTACAGGCAGAGGGCCTATAGCCCCTGGAAGGTCTGGTATTGCCTATAGTATCCACCCTGGAGGGTATTACTGTGCTTAGAAAATGGACTACCTGTAGCATTTTAATATGGAATTTAATAAAATTAAACAATAAGGTAATAAAGTAGTGTAAAGATGACATTAAAGTCTTACAGTATGCTGTAAAATAGTCCCTCCCTTGCTGTGTCATCCTATAACTTGTTGCCCCCAAAAAGAACCATTCTGCTCTACCCCTGCACCTGTCTCTATTGTTGGTGTTCTTAACAAAACAAAACAAAACTGTTTTCTGTCCATCTTGGAGGAGTCCTTTTTCCCACTTGAAGTTGTGACCTTGCCAACCAGAGTGAGAAATATGGTGTGGCACAGCGCAAACACATGAGTAGCAGTATACACTTTTACAAGGGCACTGATTGCGACTTTAACTGTGGCTGTTGAGAGGGTGTTTTAGTGGGACTGCATTGGCTGCTGCCAAGAGTGGAGAGCTGAGGAAGAAATGCTTGGTTGCAGAGAGCGGTGTTTCTTTTGGAACTGCATCACCCATCATTGAGAATGGAGAGTCTATGAAGAAATGTTTGGTGGCAGAGGCGAGGAACAGACGGAGTGACGGAGGAGGTGGGGACAATGATTAAGAGATGGAGGATTGACAGCACTGTGTAATAAGTGCTGTGTTATAGAAATTATTTTTATTTAGTTAACAGTGACATGAGGGTTATAAAGAGGAAAGGAGGGGATCAGTAATTCCATTTTGGATAAGCAACAGAGAAACATGGCAGCCGTTGAAATCCCAGGTGGCATCAGGCGTGCTCGGATGTCCGAGAGTCAGACAAGATGGCACACCACATGAAAATGAAAAATAAAAAGGAAAAGAAAGAAAGGTAGCCAGGAATGATACTAGTGGAGGTTGATGTGTGGTTCTATTTGACAGTTGGCACTGAACTAAGGAGTGTTGGGTGGACAGTATCTCTTGCTTAGCGACAGAAACAATGGCAGTGATTTTTGATTGAATGGAGGTGTTTTAGCCAATTACAGAGCAGGGTAGGCACCATGATACTTCACTGGGCTGGCATGCCAGGTACTTGTTATTTAGAGGGTTCTCACTGTAAATTAATGTATTCCTGGCAGCAAGTCTGATTTCTTAGATTTTTAAGCCCATTTTCTAATTTATAATAATTATATGGGTCCAGTTTCCTCTTATGGATTAAAATATGTCACTTCTTGCATCTGAAGGACCTCAGAACTGCTTCTGTTTGGTTTGCAGTCCTCTGACCCTAAGAACACATGATGTGACATTCTTATATCAATAAGAGGCCTTCTAACCAGACCCATAAGCTACATAATACATACAGCCATCTCATATAAATGACCACACTCATGTTTCAATGGTGATTACAGTTGCCTATATATTTATGGCTTATGTAATTTCTAAAGGCAGATAGACTGAACACATTTCTTAAATTTTGGTGAAAGAGCAATCCATATTTTAGATGTATAGTTATTTATAACCATTGTTCTATACTGGTCACATGCCTTTGGACTGTTAAACCCATTTTTTATTTCTTGTTGGTTATACCTGTGATAAGAATAATCCAAAGTATCCTCCCCATCCCAGGCCTTCTCCACTTACGCCTCTTAAAGTCATTATCGTACCTATTTTTGTCTTCTTGTTTTAATGGAGTCCCATTATAAGCAACCAAACATTAAGGCAACAATGGGTATCATAGGTCATTTAAGCCTGAATCTAGCCAAATTATTATAGTCAGTATCTAGTGGTCCAGTAGAGACCCTTTTAAATATGCTTAGTAGAGTTGAGTAATATTTTAATTATTGTATTTTAACTGTTTTCTGATATATTTTGATCGTATGGTGCCCAGAGCATCTGGGATTGAACACCTGAAAAATAAAATATGCCTTGCCTTGCCTAGCATGCCAATAAACCATGCTTTTGTATTCCAAGACTGAACAGATAATTTGAAGTGCTATAGTGTTCCTAGTCTTTGACGATTGTATAAGCCTTCCATCTTTTCATTCCAATTCCACAATGTGCCTTTTTACCATTACCATTAGTTCTATATCATTTCCAAATTTTAGATTGCTGTCAACTAGTATTCATCTCTTCCTCCATTTCAAGCTTTGAATCATTTAATAATTTGATGTTTAATTAACTGACACTTTGACCATCATTTTAAAGTTGCCTAAAGCAAATTTCTTTGGTCTTTTTTTTTGCACTAAGGACCATATACTGACAGATAAAACATTATTGAAAATAATCAAAATCCTTCTGCAGATTAAGTGCCATTTCTGACTGATCATTTGCCTTAATTATAGATCTGTGTCATCTGGATACACTTTAATCTCAGATGACAATCATTTTCCATTTGGTAAGTTGTTAACATAAAGAAGAAAAGCAAGGGCCTAAATTAAACCTTGGGGAACACCGTTAAAAGGGGTTCTCTGTCTGATAAGCTTCCTTCAGCAGCAGCTTGTGAATTCGCTTAGTTAGACAGCACTGAAACCAAGTATTTACCTCTACTGACACCCTTAGCTCCTCCATTTTCCTTAAAAATATGATCCACTAGATCAAAAGTTTTTTTAATTCTTGTCTGTTGTATTTTTTAATCTATTGTATATATTTAATTTATATCTGTGTTGGGTCAGGCCTGAAAAGGGCTTTGCCCAGTGCTGTTACCAGTTAAGAAATAAAATAAAATTAAAATAAAAAAAAGCTTTTGAGAGAGTGTGTCACCTGCAAGGATTACTATGAGATGATTTGATGTGCTCTTCTAATTTTTCTGCAGAAGGTTACATTACACTCCATACATATCCCAAGTGGTACCACGTATCTTACTCCTGATGTGTCTCTTCTGAATCCTGTTGCTCCAGATAATCACTCATTTTGAGTTACATGACACAAACAGTAAGTAACATAGTGATACAGTCATTTGAGGTCTGATGGGATTCTGGTTCCATCAGTTCAACTCTCCTACTTCAAAAGCTAGGAATTATAGTATGCCATGCAACCAAGTAGTAATTTATAGTGATACCTGGCCATATTCTACCCAGGGGACCCTGTAATTCTGTTTGTAATTGTACATGTGTCCATGCTTACCTTGAAGATTTGTTCTATCTTCATAGCTACTGTCTCTGTTGGTAGGCTGTTCCATACCTTCACCATCCACAGGGAGAAAAAAATTTATTTCTCTAGGCTGAAAAGTTAAGGGCCTTTAGTCTCTCATATTAGCTTTAGTCCCCTATACCCATAATAATTTTGGCTGGTCTGCATTATACCGCAACTGCCACAATGTTCTTTTGTATTGATGAACCCAGAGCAGTACACCATACTCCAAGTGGGGTCTGACAAGGCCTTGTAAGTGTCAGGACTACTTTCCATGCTTTTCTGGTAATCCCCTTTTGATGTACATAAATATTCTGAGGCCTTCTAACAGTAGCCCTGCATTACTTGACGTGATTTAGACACTTATCTCTTATTGGCCCTGTTCGTTTTCTTCCTCCACTGCCACAAGAAGAACACCACACACTGTGGACATCCTACCTCTGTTATCTGAGACTTAAGGAGTAAAACCAATTGCCGATGTAGTTCAAGTCTTCTTAAAGTTTGTTCTCAGTACAGTCCACAGACCTGGATAGTTTAGTGTCTTCAGTGAACTGAAGCAGCCAGCTGAAGACTTAAGGTTCCAGATTATTCATAACAATTTTGAACAGTAGTTGTGCCATTACCAGTACCTGAGGGATGCTGTTAAGTACCTCTCCACTCTGAAAGACACCCATTCATCAAAACCTCTGCTTCCTGCCCTCAAGCCAGCTAACAATTCACATTGTGTATACCTTGTGTATACCACACTTGGATACTTTAGCCAGAAGCTTGTCTTGATCCACTCTGTCAAAGGCCTGGCTGAAATCCAGTTAGACTATGTCTATGGGCCTGCACCAGTTCACCTCCCAGATTACCCCTTCATAGAGGGTGGTCAGGTAGGTGTGGCATGATCTGATCCTCATACAGTCATGATGAGAGAGCAAGAACATTGACCTTACCAAGTACTCCATTGTTCAGTTCTTTAAAAGCATTCTAGGACTTTACCCAGCACTGTAGTCAAGTAGACTTGCAAGTAGTTGCCATGGTCTGACATTGCCCTAGTCTTAAAATGGCCACTTTGTAGTCCTTTTGGTATCACACTTGCCTGGACATGCTAATAATAGATTACTGCAAGCTGCCCTGCCAATTGTTTGATTAACTCCACTATGATCATTGTGCATATCCTGTTGTGCCCAGAGGGATGTTATTGGCTGATCTTTGTCAGTTACTAGAGGAGTAGGATGCAAGGCAACTCCAGATGCCTCAGGACCTGGCAATGGCACTCTCCCTTTCCAAGGAATCACTTTCATGAACAGTGAATCAAGTTTTTACATTTTAGCCAATTGCCCTGACCCTTTCACAGTTTTTCCTTTACCCTGTTTCGAGGGACCCACCCTTTCCTTCTTCTGCCTCTATCCATTTATGTGCTGTAAATATGTTTTGGTGCTGTCTGAAGACCATATTCCTATTGTGGTTTCTAGTTCCTACCAGAATGTTTTAATTCTAGTATGAAATTGTGTTTGCTCTGTACTCTTCTGGCCTGGAAGCAACCCATCTCTCTCCAACAGCTATGGACCTTCACTTTGTTGAGGATCAGTTGTTTAGAGTTCTGTTGAGCTGGGGGCAACCTCTTGGATATTTTCTCGTTATTGCTTACAGGAATACAGACCTATACTGTTGCTTTGAGCACCTTTTTAATGAATCCAAAATGTTATCTGTATTACTAGTCTAATCAAACTTGTTAAGTTCTAGGTCATTCTGTCTGATGCACTGTTAGTCTTCCGAGTCACTAGGAAAAGTAACCCAGTTATGGTCACTGATGCCCATTGGTCCTTGACATTGACATTGAAAATGACCCAAGACTTATTGCTTAAAACAAGGGCAAGTATAGCCTCAAACTTTTTTCCTGTTGGACATGCCAATCTAGGAGGCAGTCTTTGAAGGTAGACAAAAATTCAGAATCAGCTCTCTCAATACTTCAGGCTCTGTTCTTGAAGATTGAGGTTCTCCAGAATCACCACTACATCTGATTTGTCTGCTCTTGTAATTTCCCAAAACAGCTGGGTATCATGCTCCACCAAGCTGAGTAAAGGTCTATAGCACACCCCCAGTGTGATGTTTAACAATTTTACCCTAGCTTACCCAGATGGACTCTGTGGCACGTTTGACCACTTTGTGCCCTTTTGGCCTCTGCAGTGACACCCAGCCTCACAGAGAGAGTCCACCCTACTGCCTTTCCTGTCAGGCCTATACTTTTTAAATCATCCATGTCCCTCTGTCCTTATGTCAGTCATTTTCATCTTCCCACCAGGTCTCTATATATTCTATATTTTTATTTATTTGCTGTCTTTTTGATGGATGTTTGTATATGCTGTAACAGCACTCCAAGTTTTGAGGGTACTTTAAAAAGTAAACTGCTACTACTATGTGAGGGTATATATAAGTCCTGCCCTTCAAGGTGCATCAGTCCTTTCAAGCTTCCCATTTTGCTTGAGTGTTTTCTGTCCTCATATTGGTCTGCATGTGAGTGACAATAGTTGTCACCTATGCTTCTCCACTCCCCCACCACCGGTGGTCTCCTTTACTGATGCTCCTTGCTCTTCTGTTCTTTGTTTCTCCATCAGCTCTCCATCAATGGCACCCCACCACAGATCCACTCTTTATAGCCGATTGCCTTAACACTGTCTTCTCTGACCTAAGCTTGGTCCTCCCAGCAGCTTCTTTGACCCAATCCCCACCTTTCTCTCCTCCGGTTCTGCATCGCCCACCATTCAACCTGCACACCCTATCCCCAAGCCAGGCCACACCTGCTAAAAGCCTTAGCAGCAATAACTCCCAGCAGTGACTCCCTCGACTCCAGGATCCTCTGTATGGTCTTGGAAGAATTCTAGTCTCCTAACTGACCTTCCAAACCAGTCTCTATGCCTGGGTCAGTTCCAAGTGCTTGGAAAATGGCTGAAATCCACCCATACCTTAAGAGTGGGGACCGGTCCACCCCAACAATTACTGGCCAATCTCCATCCTCTCCCCCACTCTCTAAAGCCCTGGAAAAATGGTGTTGGTCCAGCTCTCTGAATACCTAACCAGTATGACATTATGTACCCAGAGCAGCACGGTTTCTGCCCAGGACACAGTACAACCACAGCTCTCCTGGAATTCTCCCAACACCTGCATGCTGATCTCAACTCTGGCAGCCTTGCAGGAGCAGTGTTCATTGACCTCTCCAAGGCCTTTGACACTGTCTGTTTCTCCCTTCTACTGACTCTCTCCACCAACTTGGCTTCTCTGGGGTCCCATTTCCTGGTTCTCTAGCTACCTGTCTGCTAGATCCCAGGTGTGTCAAGATCAGCTGCTCCTTTCCAGTACTCTTCTCATTCGCTCCGGGGTCCCTCAGGGCTCTATCTTGGGTCCAATACTTTTTAGTCTGTACCTCAACACCTCCCCAGCTCATGTACTGGTAAAATGCTCTCTATGCTGACAATGCAGTCCTCATTGCCTCACATCCCAATCCCACCTCCTTCCAATTATCCCTCCAGCAAGCTTACAAACGCCGAAGATGGTTCGGCACCACAGACTGGTCATTAACCTAAAGAAACCAAATCAATGCTCTTCTTCCACCACCAAAATGAAGCTAAAAATACCCCTTTGATTATCCCCAGCACCTGCACCCGCTTAGAACAAGTGACTACATACAAGTACCTAGGCATCACTTTCGATACTGATCTCCTTCCACACCCACATTAATGCCCTGTCAGCCACCATTAACTCTTGGATTGGCCTACTATACCAGCACAGGAACTGCCTGCCTCAGTTTGCCCTTAGGCTGGCCATCACCTTCTCCATCTTGTCCTTGTAGACTATGGCTTGCCCATCTATGCTGCAGCTGAAAACACTGCCCTCTCCAAAATCCAACTCTCCATCAATAAGGCCTGTAGGTTCCTGACCAGAACCCCAGCTGCACTCACACCTGCCTTCTGTATACTACCACCAATCTGCTGATTTTGGGAGTGACTGTTCTACTAGACCTGCCTTCTCACTAAGAAATCACTGCTAGGATTCTCCCCCAGGGGTCTCCACCTCCCACAGCAGTCATCATCATCCATCACCACCTTAGCTCTGTTAAGGCCACTTTCAAGGTGCCCAAGACAAGACCTCTCTTGCCCAGAGATCCTTCCTCTCACGAGCCCAATTGGTTCAACTCCTCCCTAGCTGCATCTCCAACTTGCCAAAATTGGCTCCTTCAAAAATAGGTCTTTGAACCATATCTTAATACCTGCTGTTATAGGTGCAATTAACCCCATTGTAACCTGTGGTACCTGTCTGCCTTGCCCCTGGCTTGACAATGTCCACTGGACAGCCTCTCCCTCCCCATACCCACTTCTTCCCTACTAGGTCCAAACAGGATGTAACCTGCTGTCTTCCCTGAGGACCTACTATATCCATGAGTGTAACTCACAATTTTGCAACACTGTGCAACCTAAGTAACATACAAACTACTACATTATGTAACCTAAGTGTATCTATGTTAAATGTTCCTTTACTGCTCCTGTAATGTTATCCTGTGTTTTAATCTGCACTGTAATAACTGTCTTGATGTCTGCCCCATCTGGTATGAGGTACCTTTGTAAATGAGTCTCTGACTCAAAGATTGTAAACCGATTTGTAATGAATAAATAAATAAATGAATAAATAAAATTCAAGCATTGCCTTCAGCCTTCTTGATACCCTTCACCAACTCCTCCACATCCTCTAGATTAAATCTCCCATGACTTTTATTTCCATCCTCTAGGCCCATACCCTACTGCCTCCAGGTAGAGGTGTATCCATTAGGAGCATTCAGATATCCCTTGTTCTAGAGGGCCCTTCAGTTTGTCAAAAAAAAAGAAATACTTCCTCTTGCATCAGACCCCTAGCCAAGAATTAGCCAGCTGACTGTTCTTCTGGCACTCCTTACTACCTCCCAGGTCAAGGAGGATCTCAGAAAGATCACCTTTAATAATTATGCATTCAGGAATAATTTTTGTTTTCATAAGTGACCTCCTCATGTCTTCAGGACATTACTCCATGTGTCCTTCATGCCAGTATGGATGATGTCTGTCTGTCCTCACTCAGATGCATTTATTGGCCTTGATATTGCTAATTTGAACCATGCTCAGGCATGAAAATCACTTTGCCTGAACTACTATGCTTATTGACGTTAAATACTTTTATCTATTGTTTTTGTCTGTTTTGGTATGTCTCACATTGCTTTTGTTACTTACTAGTTATTGCATATCGGTACTCAGTAGATAGTATTTTATGAGTAATACTGACTGAACCTATTTTAAAGTTTTGTATGAACTTCCATTGTATTTAAATTGTAATAAAATAAATAAAATAACTACATGTGAGTAGATAAATGAATACATATAAAATCCTGGTTCACCAATGCCTCTACCTCTTCTACTGCCCTAAATATGGGGACCCCAAAGACTGCTACTATTCTGCCTAGCCGTTTCTTGCCTTTTTCCATGTCAGGAGGTATCCTGGCGCCTAGACATTTCAAAACAGCCTTAATTACTTGTTGACCCCTCTCAACCTGGCCAGCAAAATGTTGATACCTGTTGTTGGTGTCCACTGGTAAGGGTTGCCCACTATGACCATGCCTGCAAGCTCCCTTTCCACATGAATCCACAACACTTTTCTACCACTAGAAATTAGAGTTCCTACTACCTCCTCTCTTAGACCTTACTTGCCAACCATCCCTCAGGCCTTGTGCCCAGATTAGTGAACTCCTCTCCCTTTCCTCCTTGGTTCCTTGCTCCCTTCCTAGGCATCTGTTGTGCCTCCAACTGAGACTTAAGCCTTTCAATGCAACTCTTGAGAAAACCTAAAAAATAATAAAGAGAAAAACAACAGTGGCTGCAGGTCGTCATTCTCTGACCTTCATTGGCAGGATGGCATACATTACATTGCCCTGGCAGCATAACAAGAGTTCTTTTCTCACAGTTTTCAGTACCTTAGATACCCTTCCCTCAGATTTCCATCCCAAACACACCAGATCTACTCCCTATACATCAGTTGGCATTCTAAATTGGCGAAGTTCACCGCAGAGCAGCAATCAGCTTGCAGCAGCTGCAGCTGTACCCCCTGTACTCACAGCAGGCTGGATGGCATACATCACAAAGCCCAGCCAGCACAAAGAATGTACTTCTATGGTACCTTTGCTTGTAACCTCCCAGAAATTAGACCACTTACGTTATCTGTCCATTGAGCTTCAAGAAGGTGTGGATGGCCACACTGGTCAACTTGCATTCCTGATCAGTATATTGTATTGCAACTTATATTTGTGTTGAACACTGTACCTGGGGCTTGAAAGGAGAATAAGCACGGGTGGCTACAGTATAGCCACCCTGCCTTTTTAGTGGGGTTTCTTGGCTCCTGGCTCTATTTGGCAACTGGCTACTCCTGACAGCCTGCCAGCTGGCATTTGGAGGAGTAATGAAATATATAAAAAGACTGTGTTACAAACCTGATATATGTATATTTTTGGGTATTAGATAATAAGGAACACAAATTAGATGTATGATACATGTGTGTTTACACTCCTGACTAACAGCATGAAAGAGAATGTGTGTTGTAGTGGTTAAAGTATGGATACAGTCAAGATTCATTTGGAGCAAGGATGGATGAGAACTCTTTGGGAACACAGCACACCCAGGTTCAAATAATGTCATCCACCCTGCTCCAGATATTGTCATATCCTATCTTACCATGTCCATTTGTCTTAATTTCACTAATTGCTTCATAATCTTAAGGTTCTCAACACAGGTTAATCATTAGATGCATTCCCTTTCCCACATAAATCTATCCCAGTTTTGAAGTTGTTTAACTATTCTTTATGTTATGGCATATTTCCAACTAGTTGGAAGTGTGCTGTAGTAAGGCCAATTTATTAATCAGGAAACAGGTCTAACTTACACAATTATCATCCAATATCTCTTTCAGCTCCCTCTCTAAAATACTTGAGAAGGTAGTTTTAGATCAGATATTAGAACACCTGGAAAATACAATCTCTGGACTGATTCTTAACACAGCTTCAGATCAAAACATAACAATGAAACTGCCTTGGTGAGGTTCACTAGCCAGGCATACAGAGTCGTTGTTGATGGAAAATATGTTGCTTTGGCTTTTGTGGACTTCACCAAGACATTTAATTTGGTTTACCATGGGGCATTGTTAAACATATGCTAGCGTCCATATTTCTGATGAAGTAATTACATGGTTTAAACATTATTTACAAAATAGGTCAGAAAAACTCTGATTAATGGTCACTTGTCCAAAGAGTCTCATCTGCATTGTGAAGTTCCACAGGGTCCATTCTTGGACACTTCATGTTCTCAACTCTGTGAACTCCTTTCAGATATTTGTCAACATACCAAACTTATACTGTGCAGATGATGTGCTTTTGTTTTGCTCTGGTTCTGATATTTTAATTTATAATAAAACTTACAAAAGGATTTTAGTTCTTTACACACATGGTTGGACACAAATAAGTTGGTGCTGAATTTCTCAAAATCAAAATAATGTTTTGTTTTTTCAAATGAGAAACATTCCTATTACTGATTTTTTGCTTTTTGACAGTTTTGGAAACCAAATTGAATAGGTTATAGTATTTAAATATCTGGGTCTGTTGCTTGATTCTCACCTGTCTTTGAACAACATATATTATCTGTAATTGGGAAGCTTCACAAAGATTAGGCATGCATTATCGAATGAACAGATGTCTCACTTCTGACACCAGGTCAATATTAACTCATAGTTTATTACTTTCAATTATTGAATTTGTGTCTATTATTTATTCATAAACATCAGATAAAATGCTTACAAAACTCATAACCACCTTTAATAACATTGTTCATTTACCAGCAGTCTTCCACAAATGATGCATCACTGCCTACTCTGTAGGGCATTTGATTGTTTGTCAGTATCAGAGAGTATTAATTTTAGAACATTCATTTTCTTACATATGTCTATCTTGGGTTATTACCTGGCAGTATCATCAATTTGTTTCCATTCAATACTAGTACTGTTAATACTAGATCTCATAGTAGAGTATATTTTCTAATTTCTGTGTTTCCACAACTTCTGCTCAAAATTCTATGAATTATCTGCAGCAAAACTTTATAATCTATTACTAAGTTGTATAGTCAATACTAATAGTATTTCTATTTTAAGAGATCCCTAAATAATTATTTTTTGGTCAGCCCTGACTGTAACTGTTTTAACTGATTGCATTATGTGTTTTTATTGTTCTGTTAAAGTATGTTGTTCCTTATAGTGTAATTGTAAGTCTTGTCTTTACAAAACTGATGCCTATGAAAATGGGCATTAATTTGCTCATAGGACATTTCAGTATAAAACAAAATGAAATGAAATGACTTATATATAATAGTTAACCCCTCCTTCATTGAGAATTATCAGATTCTCAGCACTGAGTTAGTATTTCCTAATGTCTTCATGCTGACAAGGAATTGAGAATCCACAGAGTGCTCAATGATTGGGGAGGGGTGGAATGTTATTTTCATAATACAATTTGAGCCTGTTGGTACATTAATTATATATACACACTATCCTCCTTCATTGAGAATGAGCAGATTCTCAATGATGAGTTAATATTTCTGATGTCACCGAACTAACAAGGTGTTGGGAATCTAGTGAGTTCTCAACAAAAGGGAGGTGTTTTTTCCTATAATACAATTTGATCCTGTTTTCAATCGGTAAATATGGTTTACTGATGTTAAAACTGCTGATTTTGAATCAGTACACAAAGCTGTCTGTTGTTGATGACTGCTCAGTTCAGCTCTTGCTTAAATAATGGAACTTGTGATCGCTGCTGCAATTTGTTTAGAGGGCAATCTTGTGCTTCATGTTTGGACATGTTAAGAACAACGGGTTCTAAATTCAAATGTGAAGAATAAGGGATTGATTTTCAAAGGGTGACACTGGACTTGCATCAAGCCCGGCATTAAACTCCTTTCATGTAACTGCACCCGATTTTAGTACATTGAGTGCAACTGTGACAATTCCTCAGTTTAAAGCAACTTGAGCCGAAGATTTGGTGCAAACCAGTGAGGGTCCTGAAATGGCACAAGTTAGACCAGGGAAAACTGGTCTTAACTTGTGGAATTTGGCTCCGGGATTGAAAGTCCCACACTCAGCTGGGAGAATGCAGCAAGCCCTGTGCACCAAATGATCAGTGTATCAGAGGCTTGTGACATTCTTTCAGCTTTGCAAATTGAGCTAAAGGTTTTGAAAACACCAGCAATACAGGCTCAAAGTGTATTATATCCTTATTTAATAATGGATATTTAATATTTAATAGTGCTGTGGTTTTATTTACTTGTGTTTATTTATTTTAGAGTGTGATTGTACAGCACAAGTCACATTGAACTGTTTCATCAATGAGTTGGTTTAGCATTGTTTTTTACAGTTGGCAATGCATTGAAAACTCATACTGCATTGTTTTCAGTGCTTAACCAGCTCAAGAGCAATGTTTGTAAAATGTTTTTGCAGCTTAGTTGGACTGCGTATTGTAGTCCAGTCACAATGCAATGCAAAACTGAGTTTCAGCTCTAGGAAACAGTTTGTGCAGGGCTTTGTGCTGGATCCAGCAACACTTATGCAACTCTATCAGAAATGCTAAAACAACTCATTGGAGGGACAGTTTAAAATGATTTGTACTGTACAGGGCTTGGATATTTGATATTGCGCTTAACAAATAAATGTTATTATGATTTATTATTATTTTCAGTGGGTCCAGCCAGCATGCAAACATCATAACTTGCAGTAAATGATGTCACAAAATACTGTATGACAAACGGCTTAATTACTATTGTTACACTGTTCACTGCAGCATACTGCACCATTTTGCAGTAATACTTCAAGGTACAGTGTTGCATCCTGGTTGGTGCCTCAGTAATTAGAATGGAAAATAAGTCAAAGAGTCAGTGTTAGTATCACTATAATCACAATTGCAGAAAAATATCGACATTAGCCTAATATCATCTAGATTTAACCTCTTGGACTTTAGAGGAGAAATACATTTGAAACATTTTAGTTATGAGAACAAGTGCTTTAAGGCCATTTATAGTCTGCTGCAATTCTTTCTGGACCCCAGGAAGGGTCTGGTTTGTTCCTCCCTGTCTCATCATAGTCACTTTTCATTTATCACTGATTCTTTATCCCTTATGGCATGTGGATTAGTGCCAGATGGAAGAAATAAAAACACTGTAACAGAACCTCACCCTGTAGTTTAGCATTCTGAACTTCCTGCTGGTAGCTGCATAGGCTTATCATTTTGAGCTCCTCTGCCACTGATTACAGAGATACCACATTATCATTTATACTCTCTGTACTATTATCTATTAGGCAGTTAGATGATTTCTCCAGTAAGAGTAAACAAAAGTGTGATAAGTCTGCCATCTTAACAGCACTTCTACATCCCTGGACACCTCAAAATACACCTCTTTCCCACTATTATTTTTAGTCTCATGACAAAGACCCTATGCTCCAGCTAACATTTCTGGGGTTAAGGTACTCTCTGATGTGGCCCCTATAATCCCCTATCATCCTTGCAAAGATCTGTTATTTTATGAACAGTCATAATAGAGGCAATACGTGTAATAATTTTGGGTTGTTTAATATCAATTACAGCTTCTTTGTGGGTTTTTTTTGTTACTTTTTGGGGGGCCTTAACTTTCATATGTAACACTACAGTATGACCCTATACCTAGTTTTTGCTTTTCCTTTTTTATTTACTTTCACAACTGAGGCAGCTGTGTCATTTATTCCTCTATCTGCCGTTTTCTTGTTTATGTCATTTGGTTAACTATAAAGCAAAATAACACATAAATATCCCAAGAGAAATTAGTGTCAAACAGTTAATTTTAAGTTCATGTCTGCAAAGAACTAGCTCCATTTATATAAATTCACACCTGCTCACAATCTCCAATAAGAAACAGTTATGGGCAAAAGCAAAAAAAACAGTCCCATACTGACTGCAGAAATCTTCAGCACAAAGCTAGTACATAGAATAGTCTTACCACAGGGCTGTGGATGATCTTTTTCTCTGATACCAATGTTTGTTTCAATGTTATATTGCAAAAACATGCAATTTAAAATTTACTTGCTGTTGCACTGCTATGGCTTTCTGCAGACAAAATAAATTAACAGTTTAAGCTGACCTCTGCCATTCTCTTCAGTATAATAACAGGAAACTCTTTACAAGGTTACTGTGGACAACATATATCCTCACTCACAATGTTGGTCTATGAGAAAAGGATAACCCTCATAAATCCCCAAAATTGACGGTGCAACCCACCCAGCAGCTTATAACACCAGCTAATAAAATATTATATAATGCCAAGAAATAATCTAGAAACCTGATTGGCTAATGAGTCCCAGACACAGTGATGTTATCTCACAATATTATCACTGTATTTAGGGCAGGCAGCAGAATGACTGCACAACCATAAAAAGAATCACTGCCACTTCATATCTGCACAAGGAAAGTGACAGTTTTAACCTTTTATGGCTTTACCCCCCACCCCGAGGATCCTGGCATCTCAAAACAGAAATTCAGTGGACAATGGAGGCACTCATACCAAACATAACAGTACAGCATACAAAACTAATTACATTTTCATAGCCTATCTCTTCCCCCACCAAAGTGAGTGGCTTCATTGAATTGTGCAGATAGTTACTGCCAGTTATGCGTTTAGTGAAGCCACTCACTTGAAACACCCTACCCTGTAGTACAATTAAACATCACTGCCAAAACAACAACAAATGCTAACAAAACAGTAAATTGACAGTCTCTTCTGCACAGAGGAAGAGGACACATGATGACTCAGCTTTCATACTTTCTTGTACTGTTCACTATCGTGCCAGAGGCGTATGCTCGGTCCTCACCACTCGCCATTCTTCCACAGATCCTCATCGGAAACCACTAAAAGTAAACAACAGCAAAACCTCAGGCAAAACCAATTGAACTAAAGTACCTGTCCACCAAGATTTGTGCATGTCTGTCTATGTCTGGTATGGGGCGGGGTGGATGGAACACAAACTGCCCTAGAAAGACTGGGAGGAGAAGTGAAGTATGAAGCAGCAGCACCACCTCCTGGACTACTTTTTTTCCGTGCCTCCAAAATACAGTATGCCTTCCACACACAAAAAAAAATACAAATCTCATTAACAATCTATTTTTTTATTTTGTTGTTATTATTAACAAAAGCTTATTATAGTAGCAATAAGAGCACTCCAGGGTGGTGGTATTGTGTAATATATCAATCCTGGGGTGGTGGAAGCACTCAGCTTTGCCATGTGCTTTAACCCACCCCAGGAGTGACATTATTACACAATAACACACACCCTGTCATGCCTTATTGCTTAATTGTACTGTAGTCTTACTTACATTATGTACACATATAAATGGGTTTTGTAATTTGGAATCACCATGCAAAGTCTTTCCCCAGAATGAACTTGCAAGAGGTGGTGAATAGTCTGATTGGTAGGCTTATACTCCACCAAAAGGCTGGGAGTACTAGCAAATCATTTCTTTTGCTCCAAAAGCTCAAACAAATCACAGGTTGACCAGAGCACTGCAAAACCAAGAGAGTTCCAGCATCTTCTGAGCTGTTGAGGCATATGGACATGTTATTTGTCTAACAGTGACCAGATTAAGGTCACATGACCTGTTAACACCATGAAAAGAAATACAAAACTGATCCGAAATCAGCAAATTTAAATATTTAAATTACTAGATCCCCTAATCAGGAAAATATAAAATATATTCCCAAACAAAAAACAACAAAATTGAGAAAGACAAACAAATAAAAAAGTTACGGCATCCATGTCAGTATTAATGTTAATAACCTTTTCTATGGATGCCCACCCATTGAACTTATTTGTTTGGCGGGTGTTTCTTCTGACATAAAAGGTAATAAGTATAAAAATATATATTTTTAAATAACATCACTGTACTGAAAGCTGCAGCTATAGGACAGAGAGTGCTTCTAACCACAAAATTATTTTATTTAACATATACAGTAGTCCTTTGAGGTCTGCCAAAAGAGCAATGTTAAGCCAGTGAGGTATAAAGAAAAAAATGTTTTGGGAGAATAAATGGAGAATAAACAGAGCTGTGACCACTCTTGTATAGCCACACAACTCAAACCTGTATAGCAGCTGCTGCTCGTCCACCAACAAAGAACAGCCATTTCCACACTAACATTAACACTTCATGTGCCAGAGCACCAAATCCCAGCAGGAAGATTAGTTCCACTACACTATCCCATTCCTCCTGCTTTCTCCCTTCAGCAACTCAACAATTATGGCAGTAGAGTCTCTCTCTTCACTCCACTCCACAGGTCCCAGTCCTCAGTCTCGATACACTCCAGCGACTCATCCACTCTCCCTTTCTGATCCACAATCCAGATAGCTCACTCACTCACTTACTCACTCACTCTCATGACAGAATAGAACTTGACCATCTCCTGGACAATATTTCACTTACAGGGCCTGTCAAAGCAAATAAAAATTTAAGAACACACACAGTGATCAAATACAACACAGAGAGTATGCTGCTACATAATGAGACAAAGGTGGCATACCATGATAAAATACAGTCAGATATTGACAAACAACACTATTGAGCTACTCCCCACTCACAGCATCTTCTGGGTAGAGATCCTGCAATGTTTTAATTTCCTGCAGATTTCTGCCAAAGTACCCAGTTTGCCTTCATGAATCAATTCACCCATTTTGCCATTTCCATTACAGAAATAATTATATGAAATGTTTTCAAGCTGCACACATAAAACTACCCAAGTGATATGTGTGCTGCAAGTATGATTTAAATCTTAAATTGGAACTGATTGCATGCATATGGCATGTGTGCAGCAAGCAAGTGTGGAAACCATGATTTTATGTTAAATTTGAAAGACTGCATGCATGTGGCATGCATGCAAAAAGCAAGTGGTCACTGATAACTGCACACATAAAAGTTAAGTGACTTGCTCAGGATCACATCATACACAAGTGGGGGTTGATGAGATTCAAACCCAGGTCTTCATGCCTCCAAGTCTCCTGGCTTGCAGTTCAGTGCCTTTAACTATTAACTCATATTGTCTGCACACATATGGCTCACTTGTACTATTACATACTGTATCTGACTACATCTGCATGCATGCGTGCATGCTTGTAGCCACTGTTAGTTTTTCAGTTTTCTTTTTTCTTCTCTTACTTATCTTAGTTTCACAGTTGAACTGTAGCACACTTACCAATGGAAACACATGTGGTTTTTCCCACCTCCAATACACAAACTTAACCAGAAAACCACTTAATTACTTCCTTCTGTCTGACCTGTACTCCTACTATTTTCTCTTCATAATTTTGAATGCTTCAATGCAAACAGACTTTAAGATGCAAACACAAAAGTAGCAATAACCTGACACGCACCCACATGGCCAATTCCACCCCATGTACACACACTGTAGTGAGTATGGTCATGCTGCTACAGACAACTCACCAAGTATAGATATAAATAAAAAGTCTCTACTTGAGTACTAGGGAGGCAGAGGCAGGAGTCTTTAGAGGTGATGTTGATAGGTCAGAGTGCTGGGGCATACCCCCTTGAAATGAATGGAGTTATTTTTGTTACTATTTTATATGGTATGATGGTGAGTTGGACAATAATGAAGGCCACTGTTCTACTAACAAGGCCCTTGTTAATCAAGCAGTGGCCTTCATTAATCTCCAACTCTCCATCAATAATGTATAAATAGTAATAAAAATATTCCCATTCATTTCAATGGAGCACACCCCTGCAGTCTCCTTTGCCCTTTGTCATAATGTGCCTGAGTGGGATGTGGAGATCAGCTTCACAGGGGAGGGGCATAAGCCTGACTATAGTGGGGCTCCAATAGTCTGTGCATACCATACCATACCCACAGCTAGTAATGGAACCAGTGAACCAGAGGAGTGGCTATCTCTGCAAAGCAGTGTGCAAAAGTTGGAGATTAGTGTCCAAAGGTGGATAAGCAGAAAGGGGCAAAATTCAGCAGAAGGGCAGACAGCAAGGAGAACCAGGGATAAATGACAACCAAGGAAGGGGCTGGAGTAGAACAGTGAAGCAGTCTAGGAGGTCAAATCATGGAAAGCCATGTGTGCAAATGCCAGGAACCTTAGCAACAAGATGGAAGATCTGGAGGCTGTCATGGTACAGTCAGACCTGGACATTGTGGCCATCACTGAAACCTGGTGTAATGATAACCATGACTGGGAGATGGCCATACCTGGCTACAACATATTCAGAAGAGACAGAGCAGGCAGGAAGGGAGGAGGAGTGGCACTAGTGTGAAAATGACATAAGGGCCACACAGATCCAGGAGGAACAAAATGGGAGAGATACTGTGGGTTAAGCTGGAAAGGAAAATGGGGCCAGCCATCCACACAGGTGTGGTCTATAGACCACCAGCCCAGGAGGAAGAAACAGATAGAGTTGATGCTAGCCATCCAAAGGATGGCTGACAAGGTGAGGTAGTACTGGTTGGAGACTTCAATATACCAGATGTGGACTGAGCATCCCAGCAGCAGCATCAACTAGAGCAGATTTATCCTGGACTCTTCAGGGTGCCTTCCTCAGCAACTGGTCATGGAACCAACTCGCAGAAGGCAATACTGGACCTTGTGCTCACAAACAGGGACAGTGTGATGGGGGTAACAGTGGGGAGCACCTGGTAACAGTGACCACCAGTCATTGTGGTTTGAAATCACAGAAAGAGCAGAACCAAACCACACAAAAACACGTATCCTGGATTTTAGGGGGCAGACTTTGGGAAAATGGGGAGATGCTTGAAAGAGACATTAAGGGAATGGGACAGGAATCAGGGATTGAGGAACAGTGGGCAGTATTTAAATGGGGATTATAAGAACAACAGATTATGCATTAAGCAGGTTAGCAAGAGGAAAAGAAAGAGGAGACCATTATGGTTTCCAAAGAGGTAGCAAAGAAAGTGAAAGCCAAAAGACTGCATTCAGGCAATACAAAAGACACAGGCAAAAGGAGATAGGGAGAAGTACCAGGAGAAACAAAGGGAGGCAGGGAAGTCAGTAAGGGAAGCCAAAGCTCAGACAGAAGAACACATTGCAAAATCAGTAGTTAAGGGGACAAAACCTTTACAGGTACATAAGTGAAAAAGAAGGACAAAGGGAGGGATAGTTAGACTGAAGGGGAGGATGGGAGCCGTGAGGATGACAACAGTAAAGCTGACATATTGAACAGGTATTTCTGCTCAGTCTTTACTAAGGAAGAGGGGTAATGGGTCTGAAGGGAGTACAAGGGGTGAGAATGGTGCAGAAATGGACACAAGTCCCTTTACACGAGAAAGGGTCCTGAAGGAACTGGAAGTAATAAGAGTTGACAAAGCAATGGGGCCAGATGGGTGCACCCCAGGGTCCTTAAAGAACTAAGAGAGGTGGTGGCTGAACCTCTGGCTATCCTGTTCAGCCAATCACTGGAACAGGGAGGTACCCAAAGACTGGAGGACAGCAGATGTAGTCCCCTTATACAAAAGTGGGAACAAAGAGGAAGCAGGGAACTACAGACCAGTCAGCCTCACTCGGTAGTGGAAAGATCATGGAAGCACTACTGAAGGAGAGATTGGTGGAACATCTGGTTGTCAATGGACCACAGGACCCAAGGCAGCATGGTTTCACCAGGGGAGGTCATGTCAGACCAACCTCATTGAATTTTTGACTGGGTGACTAGGAGGTGGATCAGGGAGGGCAGTGGACATGGCCCATCTGGACTTCAGCAAGGCCTTGACACTGTGCCACATAGAAGACTATTACACAAACTGGGGAATATGGGTGTGGCAGGACAGTAGTGTGGTGGGTAGGTAACTGGCTGGGTGGCAGGACACAGAGGGTGGTGGTAAATGGCTGTCACTCCACAGAGGGAAGAGTGACCAGTGGGGTACCACAGGGATCAGTGCTGGGACCGGTCCTATTCAACATCTTCATCAGTGACATTGCACAGGATATAGAAGGCAGAATTTCACTGCTGATGACACAAAGCTCTGTAACAGAGTAGACACACCAGAGGGTGTAGACAGAATGAGAAGGACCTGCAGAAACTTGAAGAATGGTCAAGGGTTTGGCAGTTGAAATTCAATGCAAAGAAGTGCAAGATAATGCATATGGGGCACAAAAACCCGGCACAATATATCAGTTGGGGATGAGGATATAGCATGCACCAAGCAGGAAAGGGATCTTGGGGTTGTCATCTCTGATGACCTCAAGGTAGGGAAACAGTGTGACAAGGCATCAGGTAAAGCAAATAGGATGCTGGGATGTATAGGTAGGGCCTCACCAGCAGGAAAAGGGAGTGTCATAATCTGCCATACAAGATAATTAGTGAGGCCCCACCTGAGTACAGTGTACAGTTCTGAGACCATACCCACGTAAGGACAAGACAGGGTAGAGAAGGTTCAGAGGAGGGCAACAAAGATGGTGCATGGGTTGCATCACAACTATGAAGACAGGTTGAAGGAACTGAATATGTACTCCTGGAGGAGAGGAGGAGAGAGGGATATGATAGAGACATACAAGTATCTTACAGGGAGGAACAGGGCAGGAAAACACTATTTTTGGGCTAAAAGATGTTTCAGGATTAGAGGGCATGGATGAAGTTGGAGGGAGGACGATCTAGAGGAAACATGAGAAAGAATTTCTTCACAGAACGGGTGGTGGACAAGTGGAACACCCTGCCAGAGGAAGTGGTGGGGCTGAAACAATCACGATTTAAGAATGCATGGGATAGACATAAAGGAATTCTAGAGGTCAGGGTAAGGGAAATAGACTTCTAGGAAAACAAACTGAACTTACAAGCTCAAATGGCAGACTAGGTGGCATATAGTCTCATTCGCCGACACTGTCTATGTATCTATGTATCTATGTATCACTTCACTGTCAGTGAATGCAAGGACAGCTCTAGAATGTCTGTAACATCTCTAAAAGGTACAACTTATTTGTTTTGACTGAAAAGTGATATGCAAATCAGAAATATTAAAATGAATAAGATTTGTATGTATATACTGTACCTGGGCAGTGCATCAGATTTGGGGCACCCAGTTACTAACCAATTTTTTCCTCACCGAGTTCTGCCCCCCTAAAAAGCATTATCCTGATTTTCTCCTGACTCTATTCCATTCAATACCCATCCCCTATGGGTCATGAAGCCACCCAAAGGTGAAGAAAGATGAAAACACATCAATTATTTCAGTCCTTCCTCCTTCCCAAATCCCACTGTAAAATTATTTACTTTTACTTACCTGGTCATGTGGCCAGAACCTGCAACTTGGCACAGTGTGCCACTGGCCCAGTTTTCAGTCTGCCCTCTCCTTCCACCAGAAGCTGGATGTTAGATCTGATCATCACAGGTCTCCAACATGGTCCATGACCAAGTCATCTCACCAACTGAAGCCACCCCTGTGTTGCTTGCTTTTGCTTGGTTGCTGCTGCTGTGGCTGCTGTCAGACTGCACTGATCAAGGCCTCATGAAGGCCACCCACATCACTGTCACCACTGCTGCTAAGCCTAGCTTGCTGCATGGGATCTGTGCTGTTTATGTTGCATGGCAAGCCTAGTTAAGTAAGTAGGTAACCTAGTCTTGAGTTAGCTTCCAACTCATGCTCTGCCCCTTCAGCCACCAGGGAGTTGGAGACTCACCAAGAGTAGACCATCAAAATACGCTGCTACAACACTGCTATTGAGAACTCAGTGCCTCCAACCTCCAAGCTGTAGTGTGCAGTCTGTCTACTCTGTGGTGGGAAAGACAGTGTTGATCTGCAAGACTCATATGCTCTTTCTTGGCTGGAGCTCTTCCACATCACATGTGATTGTGCCACCACTAATAGATGGAGAGAGTGGACAACACAATACAGACACAGTCAAGTCTGAGAGTACCTGCAGCATGAGCACAGACAGGACAGGTGGTCACTTATTGTACAAAAGATTAAATCCAAATGTAATGCCACTTTGCCACACCATAGAACAGCCTAGGCACAGCTACATGGGGGTGACAACTGCCTCTGCCTTACCTAAATGGCACCACTGCTTAATGGTAGAAATTTATTTTCAGGTGCTAATGCAATAGTTTCCACTGTGTTCTGAGGTACTGTATCTTCTTGTTTCATGATGTGTCCTGATGATCATGTGGGTTAGTGTCCCTCATTGTTCCTTATTTTACATGTCCATTTCTCATTTCAGTGACAAAATGTGAGGTATGGTGCATGCTTCCAAGACCCTACTCAGCACAAAGAGTACTGAGCATAGCCATAGTATATATGTTCAATACAGAATGACAAAGGGAAAGTGGATGAAACAGTAATGGAGAAACACATTTAAAGAACATGCAAACATACGAATTTGCCAGCAGAAAAGGCCTAGAGGTCCATCAAGTTCGTCTGAATGTGCTTATAGCACTAAATATGCATAAGGGATTTGCATGGTCCAAAACAAAAGGATAGGCTTTCACAACAGAGGCCCTCTTCATACATCTGAATTGGGGCATTGACTGGCTATATCCTAGGCATTTAATGCAGTAAGCAAACAAAACTTTACAAATTAATGGTGATTTAATGACAAAAATCAAAAGCCATTAAACAATTTGCAAAAGGATCAGAATTAATGAGTTTACCTAATTTAATGGGAATTCAATAAAAATGTATTTTAATGTCTCTAATTGCTAGCAGTAGTATAAGAAATAGAAACTGATGTTTTTTAGATGAGATTTGCACCAGCTTAGGCTGCACACATGGCAAGCATGCGGCATGTGAACCTGATGTGATGTTCAAATGATGTTCACACCAGCTTAACTGCTGCACTCATGTCAAGTATTCAACATGTCAAGCTGATGTGATTTTATTAGATGTTCAGACCAGCTCACCTGCTACACAATGACAATCTTGCAGCATGTGAACCTGATTTGCTTTTAGACCTCATTTGCTTAGGATTGCTTTGTGTATGTGATCTGCATGCAAACATTGCACAATTAAACATGTGGCATGCATTCTGTATGTACTCAGCACACCTATATTTCTATAAGGGTTACTAGGAAATTCAGCTTTTGCAACTTCACCATTAACTTTGAATTTGGGGTGCATTTGGGTGAAGTTTGCTCAATTCAAGGATTTTGGTAACACATTTCTGTAGGTCACATGGAAACAGCTCCTAAAGGTCACATGCTACTTCTCAATGTACAAACTGTACCTTTAGTTTTGTTTTGCAGTCTGAGTTAGCTGAGAAGATCCGATCAGCTGCTTTGAGAGGGTTTTAAAATACACTTTTACAACTTTTTGTTTTTGGACATCTTCTGAGTTTTTGTTTGGTTGTTTTCTTGTTTTACAATTTTTGGCCCAGAAAGACACACTAAGCCGAGGCTTGTTTCCAGGTGCATTTTTCCAGGTGCATCCTGGGAACACAGGAAATGAAGTGATTTGCTCATTGATCACATGGAATACATGTGGTGGCTGTGGGATTCAAATCCATTTCTTCAGGTAGCAACTCAGTATTCTGTTTTACCCAAGAGTATGTGTTGATTTATTTAGGGATTATTTCTGTGTATTTTTCTTTATATTTCCCACTTTTATTTGCTTTATTTTTCTTGTTTACCTATTTTGTTTTTACTGTCTGCTTTTCTTCAACCTCAAAAAGTAGGACTGGTGAGGAGGAGACTGGGAGGAGTGGGCTAGTACCAGCAAAGAGAGGGGATGCAGTCCATGGATCGGACATACTGTCCCATCTATCTTCTGAGGCCAGCTTTGTATCAGGAACATTGGGAAATGGAATCTGCCCCCAACAGCGCAGAGACCAGCAGCAGCATGCAATTGCACCACCTCCACCAGTTAACCCTACTGTGGTACATCCTGTGCCTGCTGCAGTACCTGCCCATGTGGCTCCCGTGGTTGTGCCACCACCTAAGCCCTGTGAAGAGGAGGAAGAGGAGCTCCTCCCAGGTCCATCTTGCTCCTTTCCTTGTACAGCACAAGTCCCTTGTTTGGAACTTTTGTAATTGACATTGCCAACAGCAGAGTGATGACATGCACATTGTGTCACACCATTGTTCAGAATGGGAAATGAGCCAGCCATTTTGTCACATTTGGTCGGCACACCCACCTTAAAGTGAGGCACCACCAAGAGTGGGAGAATAAGAAAGACTGATACAGTTGAGATGGTGGGGTGGTGGTGGCACCCTAGTGCTCGATCCATGCCACTGTATGGGCAGCACAAAAAGTGATGTGGATGATCATCATGTTGAAGAGGTCCCAGTGAGGGACCCAGAAATGGTGGAGGGAATGGGAGAGGGAGCTGCAGGCAGACTCGGTGCTGTGATGGTCACCTACAAGACTGGCCTCAGATCCTCCTCCTACTGCATCCCTTCATATGGAAGTGGCACAGCTGCACAGGAGATAGGAGAGCTCTCCACTCAAGCTGTTACCATGAAAGAAAATTTGTAGGTGTTGTTCCAAAGCCAATGAAGCATTCTAGTGAGTCTGGTGGAATTCTTTGGAATTCTGTGGTGGCAGTGCACCTCTGTCCCCAGGCCATAGCCCTATTTTAGCAATCTCTACACTCCTTTATTCAAGACATGCTACCTGTTTTACTGTCTCCTTTATTCTTATCTTTACCTGTTGTAAAAAGGGTAAAAAAGAAAAACAAAAAATTGTTGTATATATTTATGTCTCTCTGTCCTTATTTCTGATACATCGTCCTTCAATCTAAATTCTTCATTTTCAGATATCGGCTGTGGTTAAGTTATTTTTACCATCTGAGGAATATCACCCAGATTAAGCATCTAGTTCCATCTGGTGACCTTCCAACTCTGATCCATGCCTTTGTGACCTTGTGCCTGGACTACTTACTCCCCTTACCTGGGGCTACCAGGGTTGATGTCCACCACTTGCAGCTGGTGCAGAATGCTGCGGCCAGGTTGTTGTCTGGATCATCTTGATCCAGTCACATTACACCTGTGCAGCGTGAACTGCACTGGATGCTAGTTCAATGGTCGATCACCTTCAAGGTTGGCTTGATGATCTATAAAGCCCTACACAGACAGGGACTGAGCTACCTGCAAGATCTCCTGCACCCTTACTTCCCGCATCACTCCGCCCAGCCAATGAGGGATTACTGGAGATTCCCAGGGTACAGCTAAAAGCTTCTGGATTGTGGGCATTTTCATTTGTAGCCCCAACCCTGTGGAATTTACTGCCTCATCGAATATGAGAGTGCTCACAGTGGAGAGCTTCAAAACTGCTTTCAAAACTTATTTATTTGGGCTCTCCTTTGGTGAGATTACCAGTCTATGCTGGATCACTGTAGTTATGTATTTAAACAATCAATTGGATGACTGTTTTAGAATTTTATCATAAGTATTTTGTATGTTCAGTACAGCGCTTTGATAATTTGTGAGTAGCGCTTTATAAATGAAGATATTATTATTATTTATTGTATATATGGTGCTTTTTGCACCATTTCTGCTAAGTTCATTACAAGAACTGAGACAGGGAGGGCAGGCACATAGAACTGCATCATATACCAGTATGCAGCAGCCTAACATATTTATTCTGAAAATTTGGGGTGCACAGACTTTATGTAATGGTGCTTTTTGCAACATTTCCCTAAAGTGCTTATAAGAACTGTGGCATGGGGAGTGACACACAGGGCAGCACCTTGTGTGGTGGGTGGGTGGCAGGCTAAGGTTGTGAGGTGCTTGGTTCAGTTCTGGGTGACATTTATTTTGTTGTGCCCAGACATTTTTTTATTCCGCTTTTGCACACTCCCGACATGCACCCTGGAGTTGAGAATCCTTTATTAGGGAGGTGCAGGGAGCAGCTCCCCACAAAAAGAAAAACAAGTCCCTAGTGCCCTTTGCTGTGCACTGGGAGTGTTCATCACCAGAATTGATTTTTCAGCTATGTACACTCGCTTCTAACGGCCATCACCTTTCCACAATCACCATTATCACATGGAACCAACCAGAGCAGTCTCCGTATATGCCTTTTAGAAAAACTGGAGGAGGGGTTGTAGATGCCATGAATGGTAAGATGGTTTCCAGTTGTAGTGCTACAACTTTCTCTATAACCTTTCCCACAAAGAGAAGGTTAGAGACCAGTCTGTAGTTAGCAGGGCAGTCTGGGTCAAGCGAAGATTTTCGAGAAGGGGAGTTACCACTGCTTCTTTCAGGGAGCATGGAACTCACCCAGCTTTAGTGAACACCAGACTATCTCTGAAAGGACTGGGCTGATGACATCAATACCACCTAATAAAGGCAAGTATGGGCTGTGTCCAACTACAGCAGCTCAGGCGCATACCTTGGAGAATCTGCATGACATCCATGATCTCCAGCTGCTCAAACTCCATCCAGCAGAACCGAGGAGTAGCGACTCCACACCGACCATTATCCCTCCATAAAGCATGCTAAGCAGATCTTAGACCTGATGTCAGCAACCTTATTAACAAAGAAGTGAGCAAAATCCTCACTTTTATCCTGAGACAACACTCTTCAAACTTGCAGACAGGCTGGACTGCACAGTCTGTCCACAGTTCGAAAGAGCTGGGCTAGTTGATTCTGAGCTGCAGCAATCTCTCTGGACAGGAATTCTGCATTCTAATGGGAGATTGCTGACTGAAAGTCTCTGTAATGTTCCATCAGTCTAAGTCTGTTGGCATCCCGGCGGATCTCCACCAGCAACATTCTAACCTTCGCCCTACTTGCCTTAGCTCCCTCAAAGCCCCATCAAACCAGGGGTACTGAGGGTGAAGGGTGAGACGGCAAACACGGACTGGAGCCAGGTGTTCCAGAGCCCCCACCACTGCTCAATTATAGGCTTGTGGCAGGTTCTCAGGGCTCTCACTTGCACCCGTAATCCCAATAGGTCCAACTCTTCCAGAAGACCTTCTGGGTCTCTCCTGCAAAAGGTGGTATCAGACCATCTCCACAGGGGCAGGCCAATGGGGAGCAAGGAGGTTGAACCTTATATTGTGGTGATCAGACCATTTGACTGGTTCCACCACCAAGTCAGTGGTCTCCATCCTCAGGAGGAAGATCAGGTTCAATGATTGGCCATAACTGTGAGTCACAGAGGCAACTGCCTGTGTAAAGCCCAATGAAATCACAAGTCGGGAGGAAGTCCCACCAAATTACGTGAGTTTGTCATTGACCCAGGCATTGAAGTTGCTAAGTACCATCAATCTGGGAGACTCCAACACCATGTCGGCCACAAAATCTGGGTGGAAAATAGACAAAAATGATCCTGCACCCCACACCTGTGACCATGGTGCACTCAAAGGATCTGACTCCTCAACTGGCACATCTACAAGAACCAATTCTGATTTAAAACAGATTACCACACCCCATTGATTCGATCTTGCACATTGTATCACCGAAAACCTGGCGGAATTGTTGCCACCAAATGGGGCCAGCATTTTCATCCAGCCAGGTCTAGGTGAGACATGCCAGATCTACTGACCCAACAAGATCGCATATGATAGCCATCTTGTTTTTAATAGATCTGGCAGTGCACAACACCGTGCAAGTCAGATGAGACACTGGGGCCAACCAAGCGACCGACCCAGTTAACATGGAGCCCTTGGGTATGGGCACCAGGCAAGATGAACCTCGATCTGGATTCCATTTCACCCCAGGGTGTCTCCTGGTGTTCAGTACCTCAATCCGCCACTTCACATTCCCTCTTCCAGGTCCAGGACCTCCACCCTCCACCTTCTACCCACTATCCTCAGTGCTCTGCAGTGACCATAAACTGCTGCAGGCAGTAGAGGACAACTAAAGGGCAGAGGTCCCGGAGCTTGGAAGAGGGGTAGCGCCTGACAGGGAGAGCAGCCTGAAAATACATGCTGATAAAAGCCAGCGCTCCAGCCCGCAATTCCCAAAATAAACCTAACACACTCCCACTCCACTACAGAAAGTAAATAAATAAAACCCTACTCCTCCAACTGAACTAAACTCAACAGTAAATAAAACTCCAATACCCCCACTAAAAATAACCCCACAAACAATTACTGTACTAATACTAACCCCCAAGTTCAAGCAGAAGATAAAAGGTGTATATGAAGAGCAAGTTCAAGCCATAGTCCGGTGCTAATCTGCTTTATTGGGCTCTCACCCTCAGCAGACATATTTTTATTAAAGTTTGTTAACCGGGTAAGCCCACTGGGCCCCGAAAGTCCCTTTTCACAGGAGACCTGGAGTTAGTTACATATAGTTTTACATACAGCAGGTAATACAGTGCAGAACATATCACACAGGACTACAATGACAGTATACAGTTTTCATGGAAGACGGCAGTAGAGAGTACATCACATTTACAGAAATACAACAGTGGCGGCAGATAGATGTGGGCACTAAATGCATTAAGTACAATATAAGAAATTCAGAGTAGGATAGGGTACAAGTTATAAAGACGGTAAACAGTATCCTTAGAGGGGAGCAGTTTTGTACAAAGATTGACACATTCAGCAGTGATTCACTTGAATTATAAGTGTCCAAGGAAACACCAGTCTCTTACTCTGGCAGTTTTCAATCTGAAAAGGTTGTGTGACACCACTTATATGGAGGCTGTCTCGCCACCTCCCCTCAAATAAACAGGCTGAATGGAGCAATCTGTCTATTATCATATGGGAGCAACTTTTAACCACAGTCCTGGAGAGGAGCGTATTCAGTTGGAAATTCAACCTGCAATTAAAGCCTCGCTGAATGACCAAGGCTGGGGAGGGCTACTCTCCCAGAAAAGCAAGGCCCCAAAAGTAAGCCCATTGCCCACCAATTAAGGGACTCCCTAGGGAACCAAGGTCCTACCAACCTCCAGTCACAGAATCCCTGGTGCCCTACCAGGAGGCTACCCAACCCCAACCAACACCCATCAACCAGGCTAGCTCCACAGGCCAACCGCGTTGACAGATTTTAGCAAACCAGTAGCAGCACTGGCGATAATATCAATGGCACAACTAAAACCCCAAGTGAGAGAGGGAGGAGCCAACACAGCCCTGTGAAGATTAGGGGAATTATGGCCTGATTTCTTATATAAATTATGTGTTCCCAGAATTTTCCACTAGACACCGGGAGAACTTTACAGAATTAATGAAACAAGGATTCATACAACATTTTTACATGAGCGCCATAAGAAAAAAAGGATGCAAGGCACCAAAAAGGATTTAAAACTTAAAAAAAAAACCATCATGGGTGCATTTTCTAGCAGTTAAGTACAGAATTCACCTAACGGAGTCCAGATGAGCAAGATTGATGTGTTGATTTTTCTACAGTACTGTATGTCATTTTTGTGGGTTTTGAAATTTTATTTTGTTTTGGAAAAAATAGGAAAATAAGATGGTGGCAAATGAAAAGGATTTTCACCCTCATAAAAAACGATTGGCCCCAAACGAAAAGGATTATTTTTCCATTTCATACAGCTGTTTTGAAGTGCTTACTGAGAATGCTCAGAACCTAAAATTGTAAAAGTTAATAACTTTGGAGCAAACTAATCTTTTTCACCAAACAAGTAAAAGACACCTCTGTGGACCAAGCCCTTTCTATCCTGAACATTTCATATCAATATTTCAAACTATCAGGGTGAAAGGCAATGACAAAAACAGAATAAAACAGCTGATTTTTAATGTTTTTTCGCTATCCGCATCTCAGAATCCACAAATCTAACCAATACAAAACTTGGCACATTGAGAGATCTATCTCACAAGACTGGATGTGCACAATGTTTTTGCAAATCCATTGAACGGTTCAAAGATATTAAAGTGCAAAATGTAATGTTCACTACTGCCACCTGTAGGACAGTTGCTGAATTACACATGAGTTCTATTATAAATTATACACTTACCCTGGCTAGAACTGATTCCTCCTGCCACCTGTAGGGCAGTTGGTAAATTACATGAGTGCCATTATAAATTATACACTTACCCAGCAGTAACTGATCCCTCCTGCCATCTGTAGGGCAGTCACTAAATTACACATGAGTTCTCTCATAAATTATACACTTAGCTGGCTTGAACTGATCCCTCCTACCATCTTTAGGTAGTCACTAAATTACACATGAGTTCCATTTAAGCAATAATGCACAACGGGTGTGTTGCTGTGAGATTTACCCACATCCAATAATAACTTTGGAATGGAATAATATTTTTCACCAACCAGCAAATGGTACATCTGCAGGCCAAGCCCTTTCTACCCTGAAAGTTTCAGATCAAAATTCAAAACCATCTGGGTGCTTGGTGGTAAAAAAAAAAATAAAATAAAAACAGTGATTTTTTTTTGTTTTTCACTATCCGATATCAGAATCCTCACACCTGACAGGAACAAAACTTGACACATCAATAGATCATCATCATCATCATCAGTTTTATTTTTTTAAAAGCGCCCTTCCATTGCTCAGGGTGCTCTTACAATAAAAGTACACATAAGCCACACAGTTTGACCCACAATATTGCGCATCTTACCCATTAAACTAAATGAAAACAATCAACGTATTACATACCAGTCTATAATAAAACATATCTTAAAACAAAGTTATATAACCCTCCATTCACAGCAGTAATGTTATTAAACTTAAACAACAGAAAAGGCCTGGTTAAATAAATATGTTTTAAGGAGATTTTCAATTCCTCCATGGTCAGGCTATCACATGTCCGCGAGGTAGAGAATTCCACAGGATTAGGGCCATATAAGCAAATGCTCTACCTCCTGAGGTTTTCAAACGGACCCTGAGGAATCTCTCTCTAGAAATCCCTCATTGGAGGATTGGAGTTGGCAGGAGGCACAGTAAGGAGACAGAAGGTCTTGCAGGTACTGCGGTTCGCTGATCATGTAGGGCTTTATAGGTCAGCAATGCGACCTTGAAGGGAATCCACCACTGTACCAGCAGCCAGTGCTGTTCATGCAGCACAGGTGTTATAGCCTGGATCTAGGGTTCCAGTCACAACTTGGCTGTCGATTCTGCACTAGCTGCAATCGGCAGACATCAACCCCGATAGCCCTAGGTAGAAGGCATTTCAATAAACAAGATGGGTGGTGACAAAGGCATGGACCAGAATTGGAAGATCTTCAGTTGGAACTAGGTGTTTCACCCTGGCTATATTACTAAGATGGTAATAGGATGCTACAGCTGACACTTGAGCCTTCAAGGTCAGGCTTTCATCAAAAATCATGCCTAGGTTCTGTGCCTGGTTTGAGACAGTCAGTGTAGTTCCTCCCAGCTGTAATCCAGAGGGCTGTCCCACCAATGCCCCAGCCCACCTATGATCTGGGTCCACAACCAATACCTCTGTTTTCCCTGGGTTCAGTCTCAGCCAGCTGGTACTCATCCAGCCCTGAATCTCAGTCAGACAGCTGTTAAACACTGAGATTGTATCACTCTCCTGGCCAGACACAAAAGACAGGTATAGCTGAGAATTATCTGCATAGCAGTGAAAACTCAAGCCATAATGTCTTATAATGTCTCCTAATGGCAGCATATACACTGCAAATAACATAGGGACAGCACGAGCCCCTGCGGTACCCCACAGGGTAGCTCATGGGGTGCCACTGATCTCCTCCTCAAAACCACACATGCAAAATTTTGTGCAAATCTGTTGAATGGTTACAAAGCTATTTAAGTTCAAAATTTGATGCTCATTACTGCTATCTATAGGAGAGTCACTGACTTAGTAAGTTACTAATAATTTGTTTGTTGGGTGCCCAATCCCTGGGGCTCTGGGTGCCCTGAAGTAGAACAGTAACGATATTATAAAACAATCAACTTACAGTATATAAGCAGTCAACTACAAATGACATTTATTTTTAAAGATTTCATATAAACTAAAAAGCATGCTGGAAAAGCTAGGTTAAACAGTTGAGTATTTAGGCCCTTCCTGAATGCTTCCACCATAGGGTCCTCCCTCAAGGATCTTGGCAGTGAGTTTCAGATGACCGGCCATCCACCCTGAATGAACCATCACCCAAAGTTTTCAGCCTGGTCCTCAAAACCACCAGGAGGCCCTGGGTGGAAGAATGAATGGAGAGAGCCAGGATGGCAGAAGTAAGGAGATCTGATAGGTAGCCAGGCAAATCCAATAGGGCCTTATAAGTGAGCAAGCCCACTTTGAAGAGAAGCCACCACCTGACCGGGGCTAGTTCAGACCTTGCAGGACTAAGGTCACATGAGAGGACCTAGATAGCCCTGTCAGCAGCCTGGGTGCTGCATTCTGCACTAGCTGCAGATGGTGGAGGTTCCTCCACTGACCCTGAGGTAAAGCATTACAGTAGTTGAGTCTGGATGTTATGAAGGCATGCACCAGTGATGGCAGGTGTGGAATTAGGGTTTAATTTGTGCAATGTTCCTCAGGTGGTAAAAACTCTTTTAATGACAGCTGACACCTGAGTTTCAAACTTCAGCTTGTCATTGAGGACAAAGCCCAGATTTCTCACCCTAGAGGATGCCATCAACAGGGTTGACCCCAAGATGAAACCTGTTGTCATCCCGGAGTTATCCCATCACACCCATGACCTGGCTCAATCACTAGTACCTCTGTCTTATCTGGGTTAAGTATCAGCCAGTTAGAGTTCTTCCAATCCTGGAACTCAGCAAGGCATTTATTCAGCACTTCGAGGGCACCATTTGCCCCTGGTGCAAAAGACCTGTACAATTGAGTATCATTTGCATCACAGTGAAAACCCAGACTGTACTGCCTAATAATCCTCCCCAGGGGCAGCATGTATATCTTGAAAAACATCAGTGTTAGGATCGAGTCTTGAGGAACTCCACAGGTCAGGGCATTGGGCAGGAGGAAAAATTCCCCACCACCTTCTGCCTCCTGCCTGATAGAAAGGACTCAAATCAGTTGATGACAGTACCGGAGAGTCCACAATACTCTAAGAGAATCCCATACCACAATATGGCCCACGGTATAAAATGCTGATGACAGATCCAAGATAATGAGAATTAACCATTCTCCTGATATCTTACTATGCGGAGGTCATTATGCACTGGGACTAGTGCCGTCTCTTTGCTGTGCCTCATCCTAAACCCAGATTCTTATGACTCACAGAGGTCTCCAGGTGTTCCTTGAGCTGCAGAGCTACTATCTTCTCAACAACCTTCCTTAAGAATGGGAGGATGGAGATTGGTCTATAATTCACTAGGATGTCAGGGTTGAGTGATGTTTTTTCAGAAGTAGCTTCACCAGTGCCTCTTTCAAGGTATCAGGAAGACACCTGACTGAAGTGAAAATCTGACTATTCTGGTGAACACTGACCCCATAGCCCCAACATAGCCCACTAGGAGATGCATCGGCCTGGGCCCAGTTCACAAGTGGGCTGCAGCTTGAAATCACCTTGGAGACCTCAGCCACCTCCAATGACCGAAGCTCTACTCAGACAATAGGAGAGCCCTGCTCCACCCAGACCCTCACCCGCGGGACTGCTCTAGACCCACTGGCGAGATCCTGTCCCAAATAGAGGATACTATGTCAGAGAAGAACAAAGCAAACTCTTCACAAAGTGTTTCTGAAAAGGCTCTTTTTGGCTATAGACAGACAGGATGAAGAAGCATTTCCACAGTCCAAAAGAGCTGAGCTGATCTGTTCTTCCTGGCAGCAATCTACCTGGACAGGAACTCTGCCTTCTTATTGTCAATTACCCTTTGATAATCAACATAGTGATTCCTCAAAGCCAGTCTATCCTCCTCTAACTGAGTCCTATGCCAGCAATGCTTGAACCTCCGACCCATGGTCTTCATCACCTTGAGAACTCTATCAAACTATAGGGGTCTCAGGCAAGAGGATCTGGGTCATATACGGACCAGTGCAATGGCATCGAGTGCCCTGGAGACAGCCCTATTATAGGCTTCCACCGTCTCTCCCAAGTCAGCAGCACAAATAGCACTAACACTGGAAAAACAACTACCGCCATCAGTCCCTCTGAGAACAATCCCCTAAGGGGCAATAGCTGCTCATCTCAACATAGGAGGGACCATCAGAGGGATCCTCAAATAAGAATTTCACCATACAGTGATTGGACCAAGCAATTTGATCAATCCTGAGGTCATTGACCTCTAGATCCAGTAAGAATACCAAGTTTAAGGAGTGGCCATGTTGGTGGGTCACAGAGGCAATTGCCTGTGCAAGGCCCTGCCATGTCATCAGCTAGAGGAGGTCAGAACCAAGTTGTGAGGATTCATTGTTGACCCAGGCATTGAAGTCCTCCAGAATAAGCCATATGGGTGACTCCAACACCCTGTTGGTGATGAAGTCTGCAGCCTCCTGCAGAAATTCTCCTCCTGACTCGAGAGCAGTAAACCAAGAGAATTCTTCATCCCGCACTTAGACCCCACGCACTGCCACACATTCAAACAATGGTGTAGAACCCACTGGATGTACAGAGAAATTCAAGCTGGATCTAAAACAGATGGCTACATCCCTGACCCTGTGATACCTTCTCGGGCAGTGTACTGCAGAGTACCCGTCCAGTACTGATGCCTCCAAAATTGGACCTGAGTTGTCCCCAACCAGGCCTCTGTGATGCATGCCAGGTTGACTGAAGAAATCAAGTATGACATACAGTAATTGAGATCTTGTTTCTCATCCACCTGGTGTTGCATAACACTGCCCACGGGGATCAGTGAAGGCTGTAGGCCCTCTAGCTGCCTGCTCATGCAATCCGTGGTAATCCTAGGAATGGAAGCCAAACATGTCAGGCCCCTCTCTAAGCTCCGTTTTCTCCTAGGGCACCTCCTGCTCCATACCACCCCTATCCCCTCACCTCCATTGAGCCCCCAGCACCCCACCACATACCTCTATGCCCCTACTAATACCCATCTCCTGCAACACCTTATAGCAGCAGCTGAAAGGGGAAGATCCCAGAAGGGGCAGAGATCACACAGCAGGGCTGCCTGGTAGCTGATCTGAGGTGCCACAGACTCTACACATGCCTAAACAGCTAAAATAGCTAATAAAATATACTTAATAGTAAAATAATTAATCCAGCTAACAAAACTCACAATACAAATAGAACTAATAATAAAATCCTAAACTAATTACTCAGTCACCATTTATACTATAAATACAGTAACATTTCCTACACAAACACTACCAAACAATCATATGCTATCTAATTCCATTTCCACCGACTCCACCCACAGCAACCACAACAGTCCTTCCCACCCACACTATCCCTTAAATAAAACTCTAAAATAACACTTTTCTTTCTTAGGAGAATCCTTTTCTGCTGCAGAGGAATTCAAAGGCTCAATTAAGCCAATTCAATGGACAGTAGTCCAAGCACAGTCAAGTCTTTCAACTAGCACTATACAGTGCTCTCACCACTATAGGACAGATGGACAGTCCTTGGGTGGAATCTCTGAATATCGAGTAGGGCTCACACCACACCTAATAGGTCCGAGGTTAGGTGACTATAATGCACAGCAAACAGGTTCAATTTGGCTTATGACAGAGGTACTCTCACCACTACTCTAAGGCAGCTTTTTGACTAGATCTGTTTGATATACTTAAGCAGCACAAGTAGAAGCTCAGTGTTTATGGTACCAAAGCAAACAGTCCCAATTTGGCCTACAATGGAGAAGTGCTCTCAGCACTACTTCTGGGCAGCTTTTTTTTAACTAGGATTGTTCAAATATACACAAGCAGCACAAGTAGCATTGAGCCACAACTCCTCAGCAGGAGTGATCCAGCAAGTCAGGCGACCTTTGGAAAATACAGGGCCAATCATACCTGCTACTTAACAGACTCCAGTCCATCTGAAACTGCCATAGTTGCACAGTTCTTTATTCACAAATCAAAAGCGAAACAGTTAATCAGCCCACAGTACCTGTTCCATTTGGTTCCGTATTTATAGCCACCAGAGCATACGCTCACCATGCTGTGCTGAAGATCTTACAGGGCTAAAAGTCCCATGCAGGAACCCTCAGCCAAAAACAGACACTTGAGGCTGCTGCCACTTCTTCTTTGGCAGCTCTGGTCTGAGAAAACTACCTCCCAGTCCCATCCTGAAACATCACTCCTGGGAACCGCAACCTGGTAAGATAGTTTCTTGTATTTCTTGTCTTCTGCCTGAGCAGTCCACCCAGTTGTTGCTAGTTGAAAATACCAGTAGCTGCAAAGTGCAAGCACTGGATTTAATGGGTGACTCATGAGAAAACTCCAGAGCAAAACCGGTCGAGTCATTGAGGGTCACGGCACTGCACTGCACTGTTTGTACTTTATTTCTGGACACCTTTTAATGTAAGACTTTTGACATAAGATTAATTAAAACAATTTTGTTACTTGATCACTTGGTGCTGGCTTTTGTACTTTCTCTTGTACTTTTATGCCGTAGCCGTGCATGAACTAGAAGTGGGATAATGTATTTGTTTACTGTTTTAACATAGAATACCCTGCAGCACAATGGAACCCTTGAACAAAAAGCTAGCTCCTACTCTAAATCACTTAGCGTCCCTAGCTAACACTGTTCCTTATACCTCAAAAATTAAAATTCTTACAAATAAAATGACTAAAAATCACCCTGGCCAATAACTTTTTGGCTCAGAGCATACACTTTTTAAAAGCTATTGGATTCTCCTAAAATAGCCCAAAATAACACACATTTGGGAGCTCTTTCAGAGAGTTTGTGTAGTGCAATCTAGAGCACTAACTGATCACAACCCAGACTGGTGGCAATCTTACTTCCCCTCATGAATTCCATTATAAATGATACACTTACCCAGGCTACAAATGATCCTGCCATCTGTAGGGCAGTCGCTAAATTACACATGAATTTTATTATAAATTATACACTTACCCAGCTAGAACTAATCCCTCCTGCAGATGGCAGGTAGGGCAGTTGCTAAATTACACATGAGTTCTGCTAAAGCAATAATACATGACAGGTGGTGTGTTGTTGTGAGATTTACACATGCCTAAAAATAACTTTGGTACAGATTAATGTTTTCACCAAACCAACGAAAAGGTACATCTGTGGCCAAGCACTTTCTACCCTGAGAATTTCAGACCAAAATTCCAAACCTTCTGGGCATAAAGCAACGACAAAAAGGCCCAAGCAAAAATGATTTGTTATCTTTTTACTATTAGCATCTCTGAATTCACATCCACCAGAACAAAAGCTGGCACATCAAGGATCTACCTCATGAGACCACACATGCAAAGTTTCATGCAAATCCATTGAGCACTTGCATAGATTAAAGTGTGACTGTATTGCTCACTACTGCCAGCTGTAGGGCAGTCGCTGAATTACATGAGTTCCATTATAAATTATACATTACAAAATGGGTAAGTAACTGCTAAAAACCTGATTAGTCAGTCTAGGACCTTATCCGGTGTAAATCTCACATCAAACAGATGGATAAAGTTCAGCTGGCCACCATAGGCCCCATAATAGCCTCCATGCTCTCATCAAGGGTCCGAACATTCAAGTGGTCATGAACAGCCACTTGTTTAAACTGCACAGCTGTAAGACTGAAATACTGCTGTACAATAGAAATACAGAAAAATGAACACAAACCACCCAGCGTAGTGTGATCTTAACTAGATGCAGCAGAAATGGAAAGTGCTTTGAATTGATAGCTTGCTCACTAGCTAACTTTCTGTGTCATCTTGAAATCGGAACTGGCAATGGAGAAGTCACCTTTTGGATGCCACAGAGCCCAGTAATGATTGTTTACCAATCTTTACTAATGACTGTGTAGCAGCAGAAGCTGAAATGGCAAGAGAGCAAATGTCAAGCCACTCAGCTAATAAGCAGCATCAAAGAACTCTTTAAAGTCTTCCTGTTTCCCTGAATGAACCCAATGTCAGTACTGCTGTGAATGATGCCACAGCACTGACTTCTCCCACAGTGCTTCATGCAACAGGATGTGGCCAGTCTGAGTAACGCTCCAATTTTATGCAGCTAAACCCAAGGTAAGGCCAGCTCTGGCATAGCAATTTGCAATATATCTGTAAGCTGGGCAGGATTCTGTAGAGATTATGTAAAACCCACCCTCATGATCCATAGTAATTATTTAGTAATGAAGAAATGTTATCTGTGTGTAAATTCAATATGTAAAACAATGGTCAACCACAGTTAAAGTGACATGACCAGCCTGTTAGAAATTTTTCAAACTATATACAGTAGGTATGGAAACAGTGCGGAGCAAGATTTAAATATATTAAATATGTACTGTAGGTTGCAAGATTTTCCACAGTGGTGCATGATAATGTGATTTTTTTGTATAATGTTTCATTGTACTTGTCCTGAAAGAAAATCTTTCTCTGGCATACAGGAGGAAACTCATTCATGAACTGCTGGATTTTTTTTTTTACACCTTATCTGCAAGTTATCGTATGGTTTACTGATAAGGATGTAGAATTTTCAAGCATATTCAGACTTAGAAACTAGCACTGTAATGTGGTAATTGGCATTGAAAATTTAAGCTGTGTTCCATGTATGCTGGCCAGTGAATTCAGAGTTTGCACATTTCCTTGCATGGAGACACAGTCAATTTTAACATGCAGATTACTGCATGTTACAGCACTCATTTCCAAATGCTTGAAAACTCTGCATCCTTATTAGTAAATCATAAGATAACTCGTATTAGGTGCCAAAAAGAATTCAGGTGTTCATGAAGGAGTTTCCTCCTTTGTGGACATGTATAACAAATACTTCTTTTCAGAATCAGTAATGATGAAACATTGTAAAAAAATTACATTATTTCAGATCACTTTGGGAAAATCTTGTACCCTATGTATTTAATATACCTAATGCTCGCTCCATACAGTTTCCATACCCGATCTTTAAAATGTAAAATGCTAACAGTGAAACAAACCATTTTGCAAACTCATATATGCCCAGTGCAGTACTGTTCCAACACCATAAATCCATTGCAAATGTCAAATTTAGAGCACAGTCCTGCATTTGGCAAACAACAACTCTACCCTTAAGTAGTTCTCACTCCCAGCTGTTCTTAAACAAAATAAAGTACAAAGAAAGAGAAGGTAACAGATTACTGAATTTGTGTAAATAAGCCAAACAGTCAGTCACCAAGTAAGCAATAATGCATAGTCGGGTGTGTTCTATGAGATTGATACATGCCTTGGGTGCCATGAACTTCCCAAGGCATATGTAAATTTCACAACAACATACCCCATCAATGATTATTGCTTTGATACTGGAGACAGGTGTGTGTGTTATGAGTTTTACACACGTCTATGGTGTGGTGGCACAAGGTAGCAGGCTCAGGTGGTTTTACGCACTTGGCCTGCTGTCTCATGCCACACCACATCACTGGCGCAGTGAATCTCACACAACACACACCCTGTCTTGCATTATCTAAGCAATAATGCACAGCAGGGTATAGGTTGTTGTAAAGGGAAGAATCAAAAATATAAAAGCAGAATAACCAGTCATTCCCTACCTCAGCACTTTAACTGTACATGGAAACATTAACGTTCATGTTATAAACAAGTGAATTATACATGTATAGTACTTGTCATAACAAAAGCAACATTTTAGTTTCAAACTACATGATTAGTATTACATGAAAGTTTAGATGTTTTTGTTTAACAATGAAATGTTTTATCTGTTTCATAAAAATACACTTACTGAATTTAAATGTGTTACTTTACGGTGTCAGAAATCTTCTAACAAAATTTAGAATCACTCCTAGCCTTTGTTTTAGCAATCATTTGTTTCTGTTTTATGGGACTATTGTTTGCATAGGCAGATGAACACAATACTGAAAATCACTCTAAATAAAAGAAAATATTGATTTATTAATAATTCATACTGCATTTTTTTAAATTTATTTTATAATAGAAATAATGCACTCAGGGGTGTTCTTAGAGTTACACACTTGTGGTGGTTTACAGCACTCAGCCTGCAGCCTCATGGCACACCACATTAAAGACGCTTGTAATCCACAACAACCACCTTCCATCGTGCATAATTGCTTAACTTACACTGGTTAGAGCTGATCCTTCCTACCATCTGTAGGGCAGTTGCTAAACTTCATGAGTTCCATTATAAATTATTTATTTATTTATAAATTTGGTAACTGGGTAAGGCCCACTAGGCACAAGTGCCTGTTCCAGGGTGACCTGGGAGCACTGGGCGGTTAAGTGACTTGCTCAGAGTCACACAGTATGCAAGTGGAGGTTGTGAGAATCAAACTCGGGTCTGGTCTGCTGGATGTATCAAGCTTGTTCACACCTCGTTTCTCTAACCTCTAGGCTATACTGCCAGCCCAATTATAACATGTAGAAAAATTGTTAAAACTGTAGGATTAAAAAAAATAAAACTGCTTTCAAAAACATTATAATTTATTATTGTAACTGCATTTGGGACATAAAGTGGTCCTTTTGTTAAATCAGCTAACTCTTATTTTGATAATAGTTACAGCAGAATAACAGCTAATAGGCTGATTTACAAACAGCAATGAGGAATTCTTGGTAGATTATAAAGTTTACTAAAATGTTTCTTACTCAGAGGTGCAGTCTCCTGCTTTAGTAGTGGTGACTGCAGTATAGCATCTAATGTGTAGATGTGTATAGCAGGGTATTATAGGTATTATATGAGTTTGTTTTCTATTGTTGTTACAGGGAGGTGCAGTCTTCTGTTTTTGTAGTGGTTACAACAATGTAACATCTCAAATGTTTATTTTCAAAACAAGACATTGTGCATACAGTATATAGCTGACATGATTTCTTTACTGAGAGATATTGGGCCAGATATTCAAAACTTTGCTCGGGCTAAATTAGCACTGTCCAGGGCAAACTTAGCCCAGAGCACAAAGCAAGCCATATTCAAAGGAATAGCCCAGGGCAAACAGCTTCTGAATATAGCATGGCAATGAGGCTGGGCAAACTGGGCTGGGAGTGCAGGGCAGACTTAGCCCTGGAATAAGACAGCTCTGAATATTGCAACCAGGAAGTGCAAACCACAACAGCAAAACAGTGCACAGAGAAGTGAAGGTAGGTAGAGGTGAACTATGTGGCCAATATGTGTGCCAGCAAATGCATGGACCCAGTACAGCTGCAGGCAGCAGTGTATGTGAAAGTACAGTGTTCAAAACTGTAAAATATTCCTCTGTTTCGCAGCGGTAACATGTTTGCGTGGGTTTAGCGCAGGCTAAACCGCTAGCCCGGTGCAAACACGTTTGCCAGGCGCTAAACTTTGCCATATTCAAAAGTGACATGCAAATGAGCCTACTTACGTAGTCTCTGGGCAAACATCAGACTAGCATCTCATTATGCCCTGATTTGCATGCTGTTTGCACCGAGCTAGCAGTTTAGCTCTGCGCTAAACCTGCGCAAATGTGTTAGCGCCTGCCAAACAGCTTAGGAATATTATACAGTTCTGAACACTATTCACATGTGCTGCTGCCTGCAGCTGTACTGCCACAGTACAGCAGACCACAGCAGCAAGCAGGGGGCCAGTAGTGTGTGGACACGGCAATGCCTATGGTGTGTAGGGCAGTGATGATGACTGCACTATACACAGTGAGAGCCCAACCTGCAGGTGTTTACTGACAGTGGACATTACTGTTACACTGTTGTGTGACCCACAGATGCTGCACCTCTGGCATGGGATGCTCACAATGACATATACATGTCCAGCCTTGTGCTGTGGCAGTTGTACAGCAATGCGTGCATGTGGCCGGAGGGCATATATTATCAGAAAGGCACACTGGTGTTGGGGTATGCCCAATATTAGCCCATATGCACTGCATGATGTGTTCCAGCCATGTGGCCACACCTGGTCTGTGACAGGGTGGACACCATACATTCTCCCTCAACATCCTCCATGCCCACAGTCCTGCATTTGTGTGCTGGCAGCTGTTGGTGTCCAAAGTGTGATCCACAGGTGTGTGCTGTATGGCCACACTGCCATGCTGTCCACTGGTGACAGGGTCACCACTTACTGCCTGGCATAGCTGGGACTGGTGGCAGATGATGGCATCATTGTGATGCCATCAGTTAGCAGCATGCCTCCTCTATGTTTGGCTTTGTCTATGTGTCATATTTATTTTTTTAGGGTCGCACAAACCCGAAGCAAAAGCCACGCAAAGCCATAGTGTCATGCAAATGCTGATTGCCCAGGGTTAAGACAAGATTTTCTTGGGCGGTAATGTGCACCATGCTAAGTGTCATGCTAAGTTGAGCAAAACCACTTTGCATGGCGCTAATAGCTGAATATAGCATTGCACCTGTTTTCATGTCAGTTCGCCTTTGCATACATTATGATTTTGCCCGACGCCAATGCAGTTTGCCTGTGCTATTTGGCCTTTTGAATTTAGCAGACCTGTGCTAATCCCACACTAAACCTGTGCAAACGGTTTTGCCCCATGCAAAGTTTTGAATATCTGGCCCTCTGTCTCCTATTTCTATAATGAGTCCATAAATGTCTAGTCAGCTTTGCTTGATTTTTCATGAGTTAGGCTTACACTGACATTTTGAAAACGTGGGGCACATAAGAACCTGTTCTTGCAATGTGAACAAGTGAAACCAAAAAGAAATTGTGAACAATGATTTTGAACAGACCACGCTTCCCAAGGAGGGATAGCTTGTAGTTTTCACCTGATTTTTCTAGTTCACTCAATTTAAAAAAGTAGCTATGTAAATAAGCTCATTATTATGCATGAGCTATGAGGTGACTCTAGGCATCTTGGCGTGATGCCTAAAGTCATCCTCATCAACTCATGAATAATCAATTTTACAGCTATTTTGAAGTGCTTATCAAGCATGCCTAGAACCCAAATTTTTAAAATGTAGTAACTTTGGAATAGACTTATATTTGTTCACTGAATGAGCAAACAACCATCTAGCGCTCATGCTGATGGCAAAAAGCAGCAAAACACAGCATTTTTTATGTTTTCACTATCTGGTTCTCAGAATCACAAATACAACTGGAATTAAACTTGACAAGTCAAGAGACCTACTACATGAGACCATGCTGCACAGTTTTGTGCAACTCCCTAGAATGGTTGCAAAAATATTAAAGTGCACAAATTGGGGTTGACCAATAAAGTGCCTACTCAACCCTAACTATAGTGGCTTTACTGCACCATTATAATATATAGCTATGCATGACTCAGGTGTATTGCTAGGCATGAGGTGCATCTGAATGAGAAGTGCAATTATGTATTGAATAATACATGGGATACTGTGTATAACGAGAATTTTACACACACTGAGGTGTTAGATGCTACATAAACCCCAAGAGCAAAGCTTGAGGGGTTTACTTAACTATCAACACCAAGTGTGTATATAACTGCTGTGGAGCATTTTTGTTTGGCAGCAATTATATAAATACAAACTGCCCTCCATGCCTGTAGCCATGGTTGGGCTGAAGCAGGGAGGCAGTGAGCACATATCTGGAGTGAGGAAAATCCCAGCACATGTTCCCCATTTTAACCAGCTAGTTATACCTGCAAATTGTAACTGGGTTTCCTATGGGAGAAAACACTCCCATTTATTATACCACTATAATGGCACAACCCAGAATGTCTTAATGCACTTATAAAATGGCATATAAATATTTGACTTAAAATGAATAAAAATAAGAACTCATTTTAAAAAGCCAAACAAAAAACAAATAGGACCTTTTATTGAAATATGTTTACATTTTAACTTTGAAGACAAAAAGCCCATATTCTGGTAACTGTGTGGGATGTTAAAACAATAAAAGTCAATAAAACCATGTATAGTACACATTTTACAAGAAAAAAGTACTCAGGATGCCTTCTTCTATGAAAAAATGCTATCACAGCAAGAAAACTTTTTGGACTGGAAAATAATAAGTACATACATTCAAGTTAATAGAGTCCCAAGAGGACTGTGAATTACAAATGAACCTAGCTTTGGTGTAAATAAACAGAACTTCATCGGCAAATGGAGAGAGATTTCTCACAATGCATCAATGGACTGGATGAGACTAATACTAAAGGAAACAGAAGAAGCAGAAACAAGTTAAAAGAGCTGAAGGAGAAAGAGAAAAATGGAAGACTTTAAAACGGACAATAGTTACCTTGTACCTAGCTGCTCCTGCCATGTTCCTCCCTAATTCACTCCTCTAAGCCCTGGACAAACCATACCCCTACCCTCACCTTCATTTTACCCTGTGCACACCACCCCAAATCTTTAGCCCTCCTCCCTTCACTAATTGCTCCCCTTACTAGCCTCTCTTGATCTCTTACAGAATGTAAAGGACACCAAATGATCTCTATGGGTCCCTCCTACCTCCCCAAGGGGCTTGTATCTCTCATCTAAACCCTTACCTCATCATCTTATAGGGGTCTCTCTGTGACATTGCCTTATCTCCTTCTCTCTGGTCTCCCAGTCCGCTTGCAGGGTTTCTTGCATCATGAAGGGCCTCCAGGGACACGGTTCTTCCTCCTCCCACCTCACCTCTCCCTCCCCTTCCTGTTTTCTTTCACATAAGCACTTGTTTGCTTGTTAACCCAGCACTTATTATTGTCCACTTTTTGTACATGTTATGCGCATGAACACTGTTGTAACACTGTTTGTAACACCTGCCTTAGAATTGTATGGTAAAGTTCATCTTGTAAATTGAATGTTTAATGTCTCATTCCAATTGTACCCCTTCCCCAGGTCACACCAGGATATGAACAACTTGTTGCCCACTGTGCCTTCATGGTGAAACATTTCAATAAATGAATAAAGGACGTTGATAGATTTAAGCAACAACTTCAGGAAAAGTACAAAGGCAGGACAAAAAAACATGTGCAGCTAAAAAACAAAATTTATAAGAGACGAAAATGACTATAAGAGAGGCACATATTCAGTTGGCCTAAGGATAAAGGGAATGATAAAAGCAATGGGTTCAATTCAACACACATTACATTTTAAAAACAGCATCTACTACACAGCAAAGAGAAACTCGGATCGACCAGGCCTATGACCTCCAGTACATGCAGTGCCTCTGATACAAGTGCAGCCAGTAACACCAGTGATTCTAAACAGTCAGAGTTTTTAAAGGAAGATCAAGACCATGTGGAAGACAATCCACAGGAGGGGAAACAGAAAATGCGGTACCAGACAAGCGTAAACACACAAGAAGGGCCCAGAGGAGGATGAGGAGGACACAGCAGCTGAGTCTTTAAGCAGAGGTACCAGTGGCGATGCCAGTAGGAGAGGAAGGCCAGGTAAGTGGGGACAACATCATAAATCTATCAGATTATGAACTAACAGAAAATCAGAGACATATATTAAACAAAGGGTTGTCGTTTGTCCCCACTACAGACATTGACTTTTCCAGACTTCTGTGGACATTCCTAGACTGTATAATGTTTTGAGCTTAAAATGCTTTTTCAAATACTAATAATGTAAATGCAAATAATATGGGGTATGCTGCTTCATTTATTAGCACTCAGAGTGATACGCAAATGGGCAAATATGGGACATAGTCCGAACACAGGAGGTAACTGATGCTCTGACTAATACAGAAAGCACTGCAGGTGATGGGAATACATCTAATATAACAAAACTAAAAAGAAAAAGCAAAGTACAGTTTCCCACTCCTACCTCTAGCAGTAGCAGTGTTTAAGAGACTCTGTGAGATGGAGCTAGAGAGCGTTAGACAGGAGGACTTTGCATCCAGATTTTGCTATATCACAAGGGAAGAGACATGCTTTCGAGAGGGCTGAGGCATAATTCCAGAATTATCATAAAGCCAGCAGATAAAGGAGGGAGGTGGGGGTTATGGACACAGAGGATTATAAAAAAGTGTTTGAAAGGCAACTGAATAACAAAGAATATTACAGACCTGTGGCCACTGACCCTACACTCCTCCTTAAAAACAAACAGATAGCTTTATAGACTAGGCACATGGTACAGGACTTATCACAAAGAAGGAAGGGGTTTCTAACAACCAAATTATGTCTCAGAGTGCAATTCTACACCCTACCAAACAGAAGCCCTTAGAATGTCCACCAGATAGATCTATTATCTCTGGGGTAGAGACTGTCACAAATCCACTTGCCAGGGTGGTTGGCGACCATTTATAACCTCATGTGTGTGACTTGCCATTGTTTGTACTTGACTCAGGGAAATTATGTGCTTGCTGGATGGTGTGGAAGTGAGAGGGACTCCATGTTAGTTACCCTTGACGTGAGTCCCTCTACACTAATATACCCTATCAAGGAGGGCTTAAAGACATGAGATATTTCCTCAGTAAAAGAGGGGCAGAGGCAAAATCTTGCACCAACTTGCTCATTGAGATGTCAGGAATAGTCCTAGAAGGGAGTTACTTTTCCTTTATGGTGATGTTTTTATCAGGAAACAGGCACAGCGATGGGGGCAAGTTTTACCACCAGTTATGCCTAACTTATACTTAATATACTGGGAAGAGGCCTACATCTGGGATCAAAGTGTGAACTCCTTCACGTATAATGTGGGAATGGAAGTGTTATATCGATGATGTAGTCATGGTGAGGCATGGAAACATGGCAGAATTGGAACAATTTATAAAATACCTACACAAGAGCAATGAAAACCTCAAATTCACCTGTACAGCTAGTACAGAAGAGGTTTCACTTTTAGATTTGAAGATACAAAATGAACCTAATGGAAGGATGAGTACAAGTCTTTACAGAAACCCAACAGACAGAAATACAATTCTCTGACTAGCAGCTGCCACCCACTCCACACCATGGACAACATTCCCAGAGCCACTTTCTGAGGATTAAACACAACTGTACAAAACAGAGACTTGCAAAAGGAAATGGTAAGTCAGGAGAAAAAGATTTTGAAGACAGGATATGGCCAGGACACAATAAATGAGGCTATGGAGGCCATGAACAATGTGTCTAGGAAACTCTTCTCTAGAAAAAGATGACACACAAAATACAGATGTACATAATAGAATTAACTTTGTTAGTACATATAGTGTCAGGTCCTGGAAATTAAGGAAAATAATATATAACATCTGGCACATGTTGGGATCTGACCCCAGACTCAAGGAGACAGCAAGCACACCACCAAGGATGGCATACAGGAGGGCAAGGAATCTTAGGCACTGTTTAGTCCATAGTGTCCAATCAGTGGAGAAATCCAACAGCTGGTGGTTACCCCACTACCAAAAGTCACTAAGAAATGTGGAAGGTGTAAATATTGTGACTACATCAATGAATGTATAGAAATAATGAATTCATATGATGGGAGCACAATACACATTAACATGTCATAAGCTGTGACATAAAATATGTGATACATTTAGCCACATGTTCATGTGGTGTATACTATGTGGGCAGGGCAAAATGAAATTGAAGGAGCATTATAGGAGAACATGTGAGGTCATTAATAATGGAATCTTGACTATGTCCTAGCCGTCCATATGCATGCTGTAGGCAATAGAGCTGAACACATCTTGAAATTTACAGGTCTGGAACAAGTATGTTTAGGTGCAAGAGGAGGGACAGGGAATTCTTCTAAGTAAGAAGGAAACTACTGGATGTACATTAGGAGCCAGTATGTTAGAGAAGGGTTTGAATGATCAAATAGAACTAGAACCCTCCTGGTAGATACTTGAATTCCTTAAAAGACATGGTATACTATACTGATCAAGAGCTTATGTTTTCTCCTAGGTACTTGTACCTGTTCTGGGAAAACAGAAAACAAGTCTAGAGATGGATTCCAGGACTCAATATGCACAGTATAGACACCTTCTTTCTGATAAGGACTCTGACACAGGCCGGACATGTCTGAATTTATATTTATCTTGTCTTTCTTCCTTCCCCTCTTTCTCTTCTTAAAATTGATCTATGTTTGTATTGCTGGTAATATAAAAGGTATACTTAATCATCAAGTATGGTTTTCCCACACCGTTTAGTTTTAACCCCCATAATTTCCACGTCTCTTCTGACTTGGACTGTTATCTTAGCACAGCAATACGGTCCAACCTATAGGTATCTAAAGAGGGTACCACATATCACAGGGATGCATCATTCTTTCTACCTATTCTTCCCCCAGTCCAGGGAGACCAAAAGATATACATTACCATAAGTAGGACAATAGGTCCACCAGATAACATAATGTTGAAGTACCCTGGTCCCTTGAGATAACACTGTTTCCTTCATCCCCAACCTTATCCTTTCATACTCCCCTTCCACCACTCCCTCATGCTCCCTCTAGATCCAGGTACCTGCTTTATGAAAGAAAGTCTCATATTAATAGTAAATGGAGAATAAAAGATCAGTATGTGGTTTTAGAGACATTTGAGAATGTAAAAGAGATTTGGGTCAGAAAATGGTCCCCAGTATAGCTATAAAGAAGATGCTGTCTCTGCACTGTTAAAGCACTTTTTGAGGTATGACGGTTAATGTTGGAATACAAATTAAATAATGCTGCTTTAACATGGTTGCAGTAAAAAATTCATTTGGTTTGCACTTTCTATGTTGGTTTTGCACATCATTAGGATTGTATGTCACTTTAAATTTTAAACACATTGGGCCAGATATTCAAACTGCACCAAAGTAGTGCAATAGCAGGAGCAAGTGCAAGTCCATTGTGCCCATGCGCACGCGGCCGATAGTCAAACACTGCACAGGTCAAGATGCGCCTGTGGCATTAAGACTGAATATTGCACCAACTGCGCTTATGGTGCAACCAGGGATGCGAGGAGCAGGGTAGCAGTGCAACAGCACAACCAGGGATGCACAGGACAGGATGCAGGGCCCACCACCCATGGTAGAGATGGGCAGAGGAGCACACAGCACAACAGACATCGCCTCCACACCCCATGCACTGCACAACCTGAGGAGAGCTGGAAGAACCACCAGCCCATGGACACCTGCAACAAACCCACAGCTGGGGCATGGTGCCCTAGCACACCCTGGCAAGCTGTGACCAGCACACAACAATGTCCGGCCACCCCATGCCACACCATCCCACCAATGCAGAGCACACCCTGCACCACAATCCCCATATGCCCTGCAGAGGAGTAGCACCCAGCAGTGCAGGACACCCCATTCATGTCACCACCCCCACTGTGACAATGCAACTATGCACCATGGAGCCATGCAAGGCAGCCCCACCACAAGCACCCTGCAGTGTCTGGCAGCGAACAGCGATGCAACAACTGCATACACAATGCCACCCTGCACCCTCCTGAGGTAGCCAGAGAGACCGACTACGCATGGGCACACGAGGTACCCACATGTGACAGGGCATGCCCCTAGACCCCACCACCAGTGGCAGCACCCTGCACACCTCCCAAGGACATGCCCCCATCCCAGCACTGGCTACAACAGCCAGTGCAGACACTCACAGTGTTGCATGGAAGCATGCACCACACAGGATGCAACACAGTGCATGGACAAACACCTACCCATACCAAGGGCACGCCAACACAGGGACACAATAGCGGGTCAACCAAGCCACTGAAGTGTGGCCATGGCAGCCATGTACACAGGCCAGCACCCTCCATGGCACAGGTGTGCCAGCCACCCTGCGCAGGCACCATGAAGCTGTACACCACCAGCATGCAGCTGGAGCACAAGTGACAGACAGTGGAGCACATCCTGCAACAGACACAAGTGACAGGATGGAGGTGGGACAACAACAGCAGAGGCCACTGTGCCACCCAAGGCAGACATGCACCACACACGGTGACAGGAGGCAAAATGGCATTGTGCTGGGTATAGTGGCTGTCCAGCATGAACAGCCACCACTGACATGCCAGTGGACGTGTAGGTCACAGACATGCAAGGGTGTCAGCTGCACAGGACATGTACAGTCTGACAGGGTGCCATGGACACAGTGCATGCATCATGGACTACTGCACACAGTCATCCAGTGCACAGGGAACAACACACAAACCACAGACAGTGAGAGATAGCTATGCCCACACCATAGTTGCTTCCCCAATGGACACACACACACACATGTCCATGATTGCACCACCCTGCGCCATACACACCACTGCAGCTGAGCACCTGTAGCCGCTGCAAATCAGAGAACACCACAGTTGGCATAACAAAACAAATGTATATTAAAAGGTAGAATACAACTATTTACAAATATATACACAACAATTGGGGTGAGGGCCACAAACCAGGTGGGGGATGGGTGAGGGCAGCAGTTAACAAATGAGAGAGGGAAGAAGGGGTGTGAGGGTGGGTCTGGGGGTAGGTTGAACTCAGGCATGGATGTTTCAGTGGGTGCCCCATTCCCGCCTCCTGTGGCGCCTCCTGCTATGATGCCTCTGGACACCGTGCTGGTCCAACCACTGCAGGATCTCCAGAGACGCACGTGCAACCTGTAGCAGCTCCTGCATGGCCTCTCCATCTGCATCATCCTCCGTCCACCTAGGACAAGGGAGCAGAGTCAATAGGTGTGAATGCCCATACCCCTGCAGTACACCCATTGTGCATGGCATACAGCCGTGGGGCACACCCTGTGATGATGTCGACCACCCACAGTGATCATGTCTTATGATCTGCCCACCCAGGTGCACACAGTCATGTGGACTGCTGCACACATCCACCGCCCAAGTCCCGCACAGCACCACCATGGCTGTACAGTGACATGGCTATGCAGTGCGAGGCAGTGGCACAGCCAAGTACCCGGTGCATGCATGGACCACCAGTGATGCACACCCACATGCAGTGCCACTGGACAGTGCTGACTGTACCGTGCGGCATGCATGGCAGTGGTGTCAATGGATGGTGGCCATGTCACGCCGCCTGCCCTGCAACACAGCATGCACAGAATATCCTGGAAGAAAGGCACTCACTCTCATCAGCCTGATCCAGGTGCTGTTCTGCATTGGGACCGGCAGCCCGTGGCTGTTGCCCAGCTCCCTATCCTCATGTCGGTGGTGGTCTTCGCAGGCTCGGCGCTGTTCTTCAGGGCCTAGGGTGCAAACATGGAGGGGAACATCAGTACAATCCAGTAGCAAAGGCCCCCACCCCAGGTGTGTGTGATCCCACACAGCCCAGCCATGCTGCAACCCCCAATACCTCAACCACCACCACTACTGCCCACACTGGACGCCCACCCCCATGTGGTGGACACATGCCCACCGTGATACCCATACAGATGCAACCAGTGTATGGATGGGGCACCTACCTGGTCGTGGCACTGCTCCTCATCTGGCATGTGCCTGCAGGTGGGCAAGCCTGTCCAGGTCCCTCCGCTGAAGGGCCCCGTGATCGGTGTCAACACTGCTTTGTGGTGCGGGCGAGTCCTGTGGCCTCCTCCAGCACCACCGCCACCTCCTCCCAGATGGCACTTCTGGCCCTGTCCAGAATGCATTGCCAAAAGGGCCACAGCATGGGCTCCACAATGGCCACCAAATGGCCAGCTCCACCTGGCTCCACACAGCAGCCCTCTGTCTCACCATCTCTGCAACTGGTTGGAGTCAAAATGGCTCTCCATAGCACACATCCACCATGTGCAGATGCTGCATGTCATAGCACTGCCATTCCCCCATGCGCTGTCACCAAACAGCGCAATGAGAATGCACCCATGCAGATGCATGGTGCCCTGGGGCACAAGGTCAGGCACAGGGTCAAGGGTTTCTCTCACAAGGACCGCTACAGCACGATTGGTACTCCCTGTATGTAGCGGTTGGGTGCCTGTGTGAGATGCCCTATAGTGGCCTACCATGCTGTGGCACCACAGCACCCTACGGCTCCAGGGCAAGGCGTCATACATGTGAACAGCACACTAGTGCCACTGGCACAGTGGTGGCCATGCTCTGCACTGCCTCCTGTGCTCAGCACATCAGCAGCATGGCAGACATCGGCATCAGCACCCGGGCATGTGCCGTGCAGAGCCTACTGTGCACATCACAGAGGTGTGCCTGTGCCTGAGCATTCACACAATTGCACAAGGCAACAGTGTGATATTCAGCCGGCATATGCAAATCAGCTCATCAGCAATTCCATGGCGCAGCTACTGCTTTAGCATCCACTTAATTTGAGCCTTGCCTCATTTGCATGCCTTACGCTATATAAATGTGACATGGGGTTGCAGGGCCATAGTCTGGTATTGCAGTCTATTGTGGTGGGTTGCATGCTGTTTTGAAGTGTGGACTGTGGTGGTGGAGATGCATGGGACTGCACAGTGAAAAGTAACACCTGTCATTCCCACATGCTCTATAATGACCGAATGTGAGAAGAGGAGGAACAGGGATGTTGGAGGAAGAAGGCCCAACTTCACGGGTGGAAACAGGCGCCTGTTCGAGGAATACCTCAACAGGGAACTGTTGCTCAGCGGACAGCGGGGAACACCACAGGCCCGTGCTGTGGCATGGGGTGAGTTTGCACATGCCGTGAACCAGCATGGCTGCCACCAGCAGTCCGTCAGGAATGTAAAAAGAAGATCGCAGAGACAGGAGGAGAATTAAGGACAAGGTGGCTGCCATCACAGCAGCAGCGTGGCGCAACCAGTGGTGGGCAGCCAGATGTGCCATGCCTGACACCACAGGAGGAGCAGATGGCGGCAGCATGCAGTGTTGTGCAGTAGGGCATTCCAGGTGGTGGCTTCCAGATGGGTGGCAGCTCTTCACTGCATGGTAGGTCCTGTGCTGTCACTGTGTGGGAGGCAGAGGTGCCACAGGGTAGGGCAGAGACATTAATGCTACTGTGTTCCCTACAGCTCCTGAGCATCTACATGGGTCAATGGTGGTAGGTATGTCCACCGTGGGTGAGGTCCTGGACACGGTGGAGCACCCATCCACCTCCACAGGTGTCCGAGGTCAGTACCACTGCATACCTGCCTGTCCGTCCTTACTGAAGATGGTGGTGCTGGTGTGAATGAGGCCATGCCTGTGTCCCAGCATGACAGTGGCAACAGACTCCAGCATGCTGGGACACAGGCTGGTGCCGGATCAGACAGCGATGATGATGGATCACACATCCCAGACAGTGACACATGTGGGGCGCAGGATGGTCCCACAGCAGGGAATGGCACAGGTGTTGCCATGGGTGGTGCTGCCATGGTGGCCTGTGTGACATCACAGTCCCAGCCTGTGCCTGTATGCCCTAGTGGGGCAGCACTGGTGTGCATCCAGGCCAGTGGGGCTGTTACAGCTGATGCATTGGCACCCGGCGAGCCTGGCGATCGGCTGCTGGAAGGGCAGTGCCAGCGGTTGGAAAAATGGGGATGAGGGACAGTGTCGGGGTGGCATCAGTGCACCACGTGTGGATGTGCCCAGGCATGGCTCTGGTGTGCAGCGCCCGACTTCAGGGGTGCTGCCCAGCACAGCCACGAACACTATGAGGGACAGCATGCCGATCAGGCAGATGACCTCTTAGATGAGCACGCCCACATACTCCAGGATTCAGTGGATCAGCAGTTGTGGCTTGTGATGGCAGTGGATACATTCAGTGTGGTCCTGCACCAGGCAGAGGATTGGCACAGCAGGTACACGGTCTGCTCCTGGCAGAGGATGGACTGGCGGCGGGAGGATGTGACCGCTGCCATTGACAAGCGAGACACATGCACTCACAGCTGTCATGGCCAGAATGGGCACCCATTTATTTGTCCATGTGCCACAGACACCGTGCAGTGCCATGTTCTCCCCATTCCTGGCATCGCTGACACCTCCCATGTCAACACCAGGTTCAGCTGTGGGCATACCGGGAACGCCAGACGCAGGCATGTTTGGTGAGCTGTAGACCCTGCATGAATACGGTCGCATTTACAGCGTCACCCTGGTGGAACATCTGTGCCACCCCATGAGGCCAATGGTCAGACTGGCACAGCTGGCGGGTCTCGAGGGCCACCCATGTATCCATGGCAGCAGTGGCACTGTGCTGCATGACTGACCTGTCTCCCACCACAGTCTGCAGCTGCCCTGGGTGCAGTGTGTTGTGTACCGTATGATGCGAGGTGGGGTACCCGGCTCTGCACACACACAGTCCATGTGCATCCCTCCGGCTGCTGGCCATGGTGGCATGTGCATGCGATGCCTGCGTACTGCTGTCCACCAGTGACAATCGTGCCCAGCATCTGACATGCACAGTGACAGCCACTGGGTATTGCCATGTGGGGCCTGTGTGCAGCTAGGTGTTGCAGTTGTGGTCGGCATGCCTTCTACCCATTGTGCATGTCTTGTGGTGTGGGGTGGGGTGTGTGCATGTGTGTGTGTGTGTGTGTATCGTGTGTCCGTGTCATGTTTGGCCATGCCCATCCCTGAGGCGTGTGCGGATCCCCACTCAGTCCCATTCACTTGCCGCCATCCACCCCTGGGGTTCATCCATGCCTGTGTGTGGGTTGTGCCCTTGCCATTGGTGGTTGCACATAGCCCTGTGACCTACCTGTGTTGGCTGAAATGCTCCTCTGTGATGGCGTCCCAGTGCAGTTGAGCCATCCTGAACAGGCAGGGGTCCCTTCACCCAGTGGGTGGCTACACATCACCATCTGGACTGGTGTCCTCATTGTCCCCATGGCTATCCCACAGTTGTTGGCCATGTTGTGCAGGATGTAATAGGCCAGGAATAGCCTGCAGGTCTTGAAGGGCTATATTGTGAGGCATCACCAGATGTGTCCAGGCACGGAACTGTGACTTCAGCATCCCAAACACACACTCGATGATATTACGTGTAGTGGCATGTGCCTCATTGTATCGTTGCTGTGAAGGGGTCGAGGGGTGCTAGCACGGTGGTGAGCAGTCAGGGACAGAGTGGGTATCCACTGTCACCTGTGTATAGAGGGTGTAAATTAGTATGGTGGTCTGCATCACTCTGCCATGGGCAGTCAAGGCCGGTACCCATGGCACCTCTGACTGTGCCCCCACAGCTGCCCATGTCATCCTGCGTGTTGTGCATACTCACCACTAGGTGGCCAGTGGGGATATCCCCACTCTCAAACCTGTGGCACAGTGCAGACTGGTGCCAGATGAAGGCATCATGTGCTCCCCAGAGTGCATGGCACAGACGTTGGTTATGTGCCCACTGGCATTGCACACCACCTGGCAGTTGATGCTGGAGTATCCCTTGCGGTTGCTGTAGGCAGTGTCATCTGAGCCAGGTGGTGTGTGGATGGCCACGTGGGTGCAGTCAATGGCCCCAGCACGCCAGGCATAAGTGCTACCCTGTGGAACTGTTGTATGTGTGCTGTGCGCTCTGCCTGTGTGCTGGGAAATGGATGTACTCTGCAGCATGTGGCAGCAGTGTGCTGAGGAATTGTGTGAGTAGGCATGAGCGCGGCCGACTGGGTTATGCCTGTTGTGTCCCCTGTTGGTCTCTGGAAGGTGCCATGGCAAGCAGGCACATGACAGCTGTCATCTTAGTTTCCACTGACAGAGCATGGCTCAGTCTTGTGGGTACCTGCAGCTCATTACTGCACAGCTCACAGAGCTGCTTCAGGATCACCTGGTTCAAGCGGTGCCGGCCCACAATCTCTGTATCAGTATACTGCTTGAAGGTGATGCAGGCTCGGTACCACCTGTTTGGAGCATACCACTAACGGGCCCTTCCATGGCGAACCCCTGCAGCCTGCCTTCTCACACCCTCATTACTGCCTCCATCTGGATGGTGGCACTGGCCATGTCCCTGGCTGTTGTCCCCCGGCAGATGTTGTCCCATTTCTCCGCTGTCCTCCTGCTGCTTCCCCTGCGGGTACACCTCCAGCCTTCTGCTGTCCTGCCTCCTACCACTACCCTGACCGCTCTGCAGCACTGCCTTCTTTGTCCTGCTCACTGTCACTGTCTCCCACACCTGTCCTGCATGGCACAGGTGTGCCTTCCTATTCCTTCTTTATCCCTCTATCTGGTCCTCTCTCCTCTTGCTGCCAGCTCACCCCACTTCAGGCCTTCCTGTAGCATTCTTGTGCTCTCTCTTGCTCTCTTGCTCCTTTTATTTGGCTCACTTTCACTATCGTGCAACTTTCGCTACCTCCCTATTATTGCATAGCGCATGTCATTGAATAGCGCACTGCGCCATTTATTCATGGTACCTTCCCTACGCTTGCGCATGTATTCATTACCATTGCATTCTTGCGTATTGCAACTTGAGCAGTGCAGCTGTCTCCTGCTGAATATCTCACAATGGCGCATTTTCGGACTTGCGCTGGTGTATCTCTCTTGCGCATGGCGCAACCCCTTTGAATATCTGGCCCTATGTATTTTACCATGCGACCTGCTGCTATATAAGTGTATGAAACATAGGGGCACTGCCTTTGAAAAAGTCTGGGTTGCTGGTGAAGCGTTAAGTCTTTCTTAGCTGCTCCCTCACTTGGGTGGCCACCGTTTATAAGCTGCATCGCACTTTATAAATAAAAGTTAAATGAATGTATGGCAAGCGGCAAATAAGGATCCAGAGTCTTTTGGAATAGCCTACAGCTCTGAGACGAGTGCCATGATTTCTCTGCACATATAAGAAAAAAGTTACTTTATTTGTATTTCAGATCAATACAGTACAGTATTTCAATGGAAATGTGTTCAAAACATTTGAACCTGACAGGTTTTTTTTGTGTGTCCGACTATGTAATTTCTTATTAAAATACTCATATATGATTCAAATGTATGTCCTTTTATGAACTTCAGGAATGTATTCAAGCAGTTAGGGTTTGCCTAAGTAACTGTATTATCTCACCTTTTCTGTCTTTGTTTATATAGTATTATTCATGTTCCTTTTTCACCATGTTTCATTTTCTCTGTCTTTCTCACTTTACAACATATAGAATGTTTACCATGGAATACAGTGATTCAAAATTCTGTACAATTCCACTGGCAGAATGTTCCTCTCTGAATATACTGTATATAACACACACACACACACTCAGAAAAACAAAGGCCTCATGTGGAGCCAGATACTCCATTTTATCTCTGTCAGGATAAGCAGCAGAGTTTTCTCTGAGGATCTATGTGATAACGGTGGCTGGCGCCAAAAAATATGTTGGCGATATACTCCCGGTCGCAGCAAAATGGCACCAGGGAGTCGGGATTTTCGGCCGCGAGCCCCTGCCCCCTGTGGGGTTCACCCCATGCTCCTACTTAAGGATTTCAACCCAGGGGGTGCATATGAGGGGGTACAAATGTGGAAAAATAAAAAATGCGGGCCAGTCGCAACAAAAAATACCTTCACCCAGACCCGAATCCAGCACCATTCCCACAGTAGCCCTGAACCGACCCACTACACCATAGTAGCAGTTCAGCAGCTCACCGTGGTGTCACCCCTTACAACCCCTCCATCCCCTCCACCCCACGCTCAGTGTGCTTGCTCCCCCGTGCACATAGGCATGTAGCGACAGGATGTCACTATTTCGCGCAATCCCCATCCAGTTGCCCACCTTCCCAGTCACCCGATGACAGGTGTCATGATTGAGTTGCCCTTTCAGTAGGCACCCAATCGCAGTTACCTAAGTCATGGGATACCTTCCCGGATAACCAGGTAAAGATAGGAGGAGAGTTTTCACTGTCAGCAAAGAAACACTTGTGAAAAATATAAACATTACTTAATGTTCCTAATTTGTTTATGCATGTATGAAATATGTGATTATCAAGGAAACAACATTTAATTCATTTTGTTTTTTATTTAAGGTAGTTTTATTTTAGTGCCTAACTGAAGGTTTCTAGTAAGTAAAGGCAGTAGCCATGTTTGTGATGTAAGGCATGTTCTTGGTTTAGGGGCCTGATTTTCTCATTGTGTGATGAAGCTACTAACAAATCCAGTCAGGTTTAGGACCAGGATGATCATGCATTATGGAGTATTTAAGTAGTCACCTTACTAGTTTTACCCAAAGAAAATTCTTTGATTTTCAGACCCATTTATAAATAAATACATATATGTGTGTGTGTGTGTGTGTGTGTGTGTGTGTGTGCGTGCGCGATGTGTATATAAATATATATATATTTGTGTGTATATGTGTTATTTTTATATTAAACATGACAACAGATGGTCATAAAGAAGGATGAGGAAGAGGAAAAAGAAGAAGAGGAGGTGAAGTTGCAGTTTGAGGACATGAAGGGTGGGATATTCAATGGGGTTGCGCGTAGGCGCAACAGTATTCCATCGCAACCCACTCATGTGCCCTGGCATGATATTCAAAGGGGTTGTTGCACTGCACAAATCCCGATGCGCAGAGTGCACCAGTAATGTATGCGGCATAAGTGCAGGGTGTGCCCATGCATATGATGCACATCCCAATATTCAGCCCAGGATGTGAGGCATATGCAGGCACAAACCCGCCTTGTGCCACGCAGGGGACACAAAGATCTGCCCTTAAAAGCAGGAACAAATCCTGGCCACCCACAGGTGAGCTGCCATATTCGGGGCACAACAAGGGCAGCTGCCAGCTGTGGGTAGCCACAACCTCCCAGACATAGGCGGGCGTTGTTCCCTTGCCTGATCACAGGCATAGTAATTAATTATCCCTGGTTGTCCAGTGGACCCTACCCCATCGCCCGATCGGTGTAGTGTAAGCAATCCCTGGTGGTCCAGTGAACCTGACCCCTGCCTGATTGTGGGCTCTAGTTGATTTTACAATCCCTGGTGTTCCAGTGGACTTGATCCCCATCGATCATGGGAAAATGATGGCATTAAATCCCTGGTGGTCCAGCGGTACCCGTCCCCTGCCCTCAGACCTGCCACCCGCTACCCCGGTCGAGTGGCGGTCTGCAGTTCCCACCTGCAAGCCACCAGGCTGCCCACCTACTGACAGCATACAGTGCGGCTGCCGCCTATTGGTCCACTGCATGGGCCAATGGGCATCAGACCACACTGTACTACACAGTCTGTATGCCCATTGGTCCATGCAGTGGACCAACAGGCATGTCGCATACTGTACACTGTCAGTCGGCGGATGGCCAGGTGGCTTGGGTGGGGAACTGCCGCCCACCGCTGACCAGGGGAATGGGGTGGTGGGTCTGGTGGGCAGGTGGGGAGGGGGTACCGCTGGACTACCAGGATTTAATGCCATCATTTGCCCATGATCAGGCAGGGGATCGGGTCCACTGGACCACCAGGGAATATGTTACTAACTACAGCCCGCTATCGGGCTGGGGATTGGGTCCACTGGACTACCAGAGTTTTCATTATATGTTATGCCCATGCTCGGCACTGGAGTAGGGTCCACTGGACCACCAGGGATTTATTTATTATATGCCCACGATCAGGCATTAGAGAGCGTTGCCCACTGAGGGCAGGGAGCATCGATCACCAACAGCTGCAGCCTGGTAGGGTGCCAGGAGCAAGTCACCAGGGATTGGTGCACCTGCATGCAAATGGGGCCATAATGACTTGCAAATGGACTCATTTGCCTCTTGCATGCATAATGGCCTCATTTGCATGCCCAGCGTAAATATCACAGTTGATGTGCCTAGCGCACCCGCACTTGTGCTGGTGCATTCCTCTGCTCCTCACTTGCCACTTGCTCTGGCACAGTGCCACTGCACTGTGTGCAGCGTGGGCAGCCCTAATGCCATATTCAATGGTGCTGAGCCATGGTGCAGCTCCGTTCAATGTCTCCCGGTCCATGCCCTGGCGCATCCCAGTTGTGCTGCACCCAGGATTGTGCCCCACCTGAAGCATTCTGAATATCCTAGCTGAGGAGTTCTACAGTGTACAGTATATGGTCACTCATTCTCTTCCCATCTATGGTTGCATCAGATGAAGCTGGGTAAGTGAAACAGTATTGAGCTGGTTGGTGATAAAACTGTCACACCTGGCACTGCCACTATAGAAAGACAGGATGAGTGTGACCAGGTGCTATGCATTTTGTTGCATTTAACAATATTAATTAGAGAATTAAGCATTGTAGGCAGGATTGTGATATGATATGATACCAGTATGGGGCTACTGCTATAATGTACAAATCTTTTTATTACTTTTACTTATTTTTATTTGTACACTATACAGAGAAAACATGATTTGTGATGATGATAAAAGTGTAGTTTTCAGAATTAGTCAACTTCTGTGGTTTTATTTTATTGGTATTGTATTATATTTATTACTTTTTTATATGTCAAAAATGTGATCATTATTCTCAAGTTGTTGTTATATGGTTGGGGAGGGAGTAAAATCATGTTTTAAAGGGACACTGTCAATCTTTTTGCATCATATTATTTTTAGGTTAAAACCTACATTTTATGATTGCTTACTTCCTCCAAAATTAATTGATATTGTTGGTTGTTTTATCTGCCCCTTGCTTATTAGAACTGGAATGCATGGTAATGTACAGCTATGTCCAGCTTTGTGTTGCTTCATATCACTGAACTACTCTTAGTGCACACCTCTTGAACATTAGAAACTCCCTCAGACAGTACAGGCACTCATGATACAATATTCTCCTCTACTCCCATTGCATAATCAGTGGCTTGATTGTATTGGGGATATTCCTGTGTCCAGAAAAGATGCAGTGAACTGGTCAAGAAATGTGAATAAGCATGTTTTGGTTTGGTAACACCAGCATGATGGGCAGTCAGTTTTTCACTTTTAAAAGAAAAGCGGATCTGAATCAAACTACCAGCTACATCAGCAGTCTCTATAGAATGTGAACAATCACAAATTATGTTTTTAAACTAGGGACCCTGTGAGGCCTAAGGGGTTTACAGTGTCCCTTTAAAGAAGCTATGATGACATGATGCAGCTCCAGATCCTAAATAGTATGACTCTACAGTAAGTGTCAATGATTTCTGGGTGTCAGACACTCAAGCATGACAATAACATAATAAAAATTAGTATTATGATACTATAATAATATGCTTTACTGGGTTACTGTAGAACATTCTAAATAGTGTGTTGACTTGGAGTACAGGCATACTCCCCATGGAAAGGAAAATTCTAAGGGTTGCTTAGTAGTATTTACTTTATTTAAATGACATGAAAACATGATTTGTTATAACTTGATTCTTGAAAGCACGATTCATGATTCACAAAATGTGAAATAAAGGAAAATCTAAGAGATTTCAATGAGATCTATGTAAGCCACTGAGCTCTGTCAGCCTGTAGTATGCTGACAAGCATCTTCTGATTGAAGTATGACTGCAGTTCCTACAGCGTTTCTTCATGAATTCTACTGGACAGTGCATACTCTTCATTCTGTACCGTCTACTGTGCAAGGAAAAAGATGATGGTGTGTACAAAACATGATTTTGTGAAACATGATTTGTGAAAATGAAAATATGATTCAGGGAGTGTGTTTGTGTTTTTCTTCTATTATTGTTATTATTATGTAAATATTTAATCATTGTTAATTTAGTTGCAGTGAAAACATGTTTCAAGAGAAAGAGAGGGACTGAGAGGTTGAAGACACATTTTACACAGAATTGTTAGACTGCTGGAATACACTCATACATTGCAGTGATGGATGACAAGGACTTAAAATGAGGAAGAATTTGTACTATTGGTAAGGAGAGTGAAATGTTAGCCACATGATTCAAGGTATAAGATGAATGTTTATGAGTATTACACTTATATTAATATGAATTGAATTATGGGATCTAATTGTTTTTACATTTCATTTTTAAAACTGTTATGAGATTTTCAATGTCAACATTAAAAAGTATATCAATATAATTTATCATTATGGAAAATGTATATCAATAACTTATATTTTACAAAAACAGTTCTGTCTTGATGTAAATATGTATACTGGTACAGCTAGAGAAAACTGCCTAGTCTTAATATTGATAACATAATTACTTCTGTTACATAATAAAAGTATAATATCAACACCATTCTTAATGGTTGGACAAGCTTTCATTAAAACAAAAAAAATTCTAGCCCCAACAGCCCTTACAGCTACTGAGTTAAACCTTTCAAAAGACATTTTCTCAATATGTAATAGCTTTGAAACTGTTAGGGCTAGAGCCTTTATTATTTTTTTTTACTGAAGGTTTAGAGTCAATCAAATAATGATATTGTTAATATGAACATATGAATTTTGCCAAGCGGATAAAGGCCTAGAGGTCTATCAAGTCTGCTTGAATTGCATATAGCACCCTTATTCTGCAGCTGCCCTTCCTTTCCACCCTTCCCTTTCATTGACCCTCCCACTTGTCCTGCCCCATTCCCTTTGAAGCAGTCCACCATTCTACTGGATACCACTTCTGCAGGTAACGCATTCCACCCAGCCACCACCCTCTCTGTAAAAAGTGTCTCCTCATCTCCCTCCTGAACCTTCCTCCTCCAGTCTCATATCATGGCCCCTGGTGTCCCTCCTCCCTTACTTTGAACAGACCCTCTGTACCTTCTTGTTTATTCCTTTCATGTGCTTAAAGGTTTCAGTCATGTTACCCCTGTCCCTCCTCTCCTCCAGTGAATACATGTTCAACTCCCTCAGCCTCCTCTCATATGATAAGTCCCCCAGCCCCTTGATCATCTTTGTCACCCTGCACTGCACCCTCCAGTAACTTAATTCCCTCTTCCGATATGGGTGCCAGTACTGCCATAGTACTCCAGGTGCAGTCTAACTAATGACCTATACAGCGCAGAATCACCCTCCTCCTCCTTGAGGATATACCCCTGCAATACAACCCAGCATTTTGTTGGCTTTTGCAGCTGCCTTCCTACATTGTGCCAAGTTGTTCACTGACCCTGTAATGAGCACCCCAGATCTTTCTCTCCTCCTCTGTCCAGACTAGCTGCACTCCCCAGCTTGTAACTCCTCCTTGGGTTCTTCATCCCAAAATGCAGCACCTTGCACTTTTTGGCATTAAACCCCAGGTGCCATGTGTCTGACCAGGTTTCAAGACTTGCCAGATCATCCTGCAACCCTGCCATCCCCTAGGTCATCCACCACTAATATGTCACCTCAGTGACCATTTATTAATATAAATAAGTTTCATATCGCTATAAAAGCGTAAAAATGTTCACTGCATTTTAAAGACCTGCCCTTTTCAGCACATTTATATTGACATGTATATGTGTGTTGCATCACAGAAAACTGTATTAGCTGTTGAAATGCTACAGCTAAAAATGTACTTTCAAGCATTATAAAAATATCATGTAAGATTATTTTCGGAAATGGTCAAAACATACTAGTGATTGTTCTGTTTAAGAATAAGCACATTCCTTTCTAGTTATTCTAATTACAGTATATGGTTATTCTTATGTAAATATTTACTATTTATTTATTTGCTGTGAAAACATAATTCAGGAGGAAAAGAAGGAGGAGACTTTCCTGCCAGAAAGGAACATTTCAAACAGCTTTATGAGACTGCTGGAATGCACCCACACCCTACAGTGAAAATACATGATGAAGACTTCAGCAAGACTGTATTATCAATATCATTATGCAAATATTTATTATGTATTGCCATAAAATGCAATTCAGCAGGAAGACAGTGGGATGCTGGCTCCAAGGAAAAGCACTAAATTACACTTTAGAGACCTTCCTTATTCCAAAATGCTGGTATGGGATTTCAGATTTGGTTGGTGAACATGCTCATCATATGGGTAGCATGTTATATGACCCTGCTCACCACCTCAATGAGAGACACTAAGTGTTCCAATCTCACTGTAGCAGCTGATATTACTTCACAGTCACTGAGGGTCACAGGTGTAACCCCTTGTTCCCGGGTTATTAGAATCCTACTTAGAATCAGTGGCAAGCAGGGAGATGCAGCTTGGGAGATGCCAGATAAATGGGTTTCACACTGTCATACTCTGTTTTCAGTTTCTGATGAGCTGGAGTGATGATATCACCTTAGAGTTCTTGCAGCAGCATAAGCCACAATGGAATCCTAGCTGCAGGGGTTAGCAGTAGAACATTGGTAGATTTGAGTCAGTCTTCAGAGAAGTCTTTGTGGAGACTCAGGAGAGTGAGGAGCATGGCAGGTTGCAGTTCTTCACACTCAGCTGTGAAAGAGAGCTATCTCAGGAGAAGGGGCTGTGTTCACACCCTAGAGAAGAGCACAGAAGACCAAGGTGAAGTGGTAGAGACAGTTCCTAGAAGGTTTTTCCAGTGCCCCATCCCTGGGAGTATGGGAGGAATGCTAGGATTCAGAGGCAGTCCCTGGTCCAGCCTAGGAGGGTGAAGCTGCCTGAGATTCATTTGTTTTGTGAGTACCTGAGACATTTTATGAAAAAGCCCTGGGTCACCTGCATTCCTGTGGTGAGTTTTTCTCTGGCAAAGGGATTCTGTTCACCAAGACTGTGTTTTGAGTAAAAGTGTTTGGCTACTGTGGGGTCTAGGGAGACTTGCCAAGCACAGAACTTTTAAACTGTGTATGATTTAAAGCATCTGAAACAGTGGGGGTCTAGAGTAAAGACATAGCCACATACAGAACTTTTAAAGTCAGTACATCTCTGAAGTGTGAAAAGTAGAATGTTAAACATGTAAACATTTCAAGAAGCATCTACAAAGTGTTTCAGAGAAGGTGTTGTAACTAGATGAATGGCAGTATAGATTTGGGAGCAAAAGGTGGGAGACCTCCCATCTGAAGTAACCAGGTTTACCTCTCTGGGTTCAGATTGGACACCTTTGTTTTCTCTCAGTGCATTTGGCCAGTGCCTGAGGAAAGCACAGACATGGGATTTTGGATTTCCGGTGAGATGGAATGTGCTTGTGGGAGGTTTAGGAGCCACCGTAACCTCCATGCAATATGGAAAAGTGTCCTAGTACTGGCGGGTGCCAAGTCAAGAGAAGGAAGAAAGTGTCCCTGATCAGGCCATGTGTCCCAGATTCATTCAGAAGCTGAGGTGCGTAGTGAAGAGTGTGCTCTGTACCTCTGTAATCTGCATTACCAGTAAGTGTAGCCCTGTGGGGTCTATATTTGCTTTGTTATTCTATGTGAATAAAAGCCACACTCTAGAATCCCAACCTGGTTTGGACATTACAGTTACTGCTGCCAGTGTCCAGATTTACTTGGGTGCTCCTGACCAGAAGTACAAACCTAGCATAATGCTGAGCAAATGTTTTCTCCCAGGGACCCAGGTTGTTGGCCATGCTAAATGGTCCCCCAGGTGTGAGCCAGGTAGTTACCACACTTGGTTTGCCTGTCTAAGGATGGCAGGCTCCAAAGTAGAAGTAATGGGTTAACAGAGTCTGGGAGATATTTGTAGTGACTACCTCTACCCCTCTCGGTGGTTCCTTGGTTTGAGAGGAGCAGCCCTGCTAATTGAAACAAGCGGGGCTAGTGGGGGAGGTTACACAGGCAAAAAATGAAGAATTTTGATGTCCTACATTCCTACTGGCACCACCAGCATGTCCTGTAGCCAATAAAAGAAACATGTTTGTCAAATAAATACTTTAACCACCCCTCAAACCTCACACACACACACACACACACACACACACACACACACACTATTTTCCAGTGTCCAATGAATTCCATGTCTTTCTCCAGCTTTCTACTTCAGGAGGCAAAAAAATAAAGATGATTTTATTTGCACTCAACACCACCAGCCCTCAGTGAGGAAAATACATTTGGATGAAGATGGCCACACAATTTGTTTGTCTGGATCCTACTCTTCAGCCAGTTTTAATCAGGCAACTAAAATCGACTGGATCCCTAATTTGTGGAAGGTAGAAATAATGGTATTGTGTGGGACTTTATCAAAAACTTTGCACGATGTAAGTACAGTATATAACATAAGCTATGAATGCATCTGCTAGCTTTTTCATTAAAGGTTACAAGATTAGTCATGCAGGAATGACCACTTGTGAGCCTGTGTTGCATTAATTCAATGTTTTCATTCTCCTTTAGCTGTTCAGTGTAGTGAATAAACTGAGATGACAATGATAATTCTCTGATGAATTCTAAAGTTTCCTAATCAAAAGGCACTGTTCTCATAAACAAAGAGCTCCATTCCTTTCACAGGTCCTTCCCATGTGACAGAAAACAAGAAATGAAACTGAAACTTGCACAGTGTGAGAAGATCACGATCTCCTGTGTTGCTCATTGGCTGCTGTAGGTCCTGTGGCCTGCAAACAACTTTGACATGCTCATTGTGTGCACCATGTAAAAGTACTGCATCATGATGTTGAACTGCGAAAGCATAAAAGGGACACAAGTGCTTCAGACTGGTTTCACTGGTGAGTAATATGATGAATTTCGGCACTTTCACTTTATGCAGATTCAGCACAGGTTCATCCTTACATAAGAACATAAGAACTAACTGGCAGAAGGAGACCATGCAGTCCATCTAATCTACCTGAGATGTCCACCTCCCTATTTTCTGCACTTGTTCAGGTGACTACATTGACTGTCCCATGCCGTTTGAATTCTCTAACACTCTAAGCTGCCACCACCTCAGGGGCAGGCTGTTCCAAGGTCCCGACCCTCTCTGTGAAAGTACTTCCCTAACATTGGTTCTAAATTTACCACCAATCCGGTTTAAGTTGTGCTCTCTGTGTGCAGTCCTATTTTCCTGAAAGAGGTTACCAGTATGTACTGCATTTATCCCTTTAAGAAATTTAAATGTTTCTGCCATGTCTCCTCTGTTCCTTCTCTGCTCTAGTAAGAAAAGATTTAACTGACTGAGCATATTTTTGTAAGGTTTGTCTTGTAGTTCCTGCATCATCTTGGTGACTCTCCTCTGCACAAATTCCAGAAGGTCCATGTCCTTTTAAGGTGTGGCCTCAGAACTGCACACAGTACTCCACGTGAGGCTTCACCAAGGACCTACAGTATAGACTGCGATGCTTACGTCATGCTTTCTGCTAGTAATATCCCTACCTATGCATCCAAGGATGCTAGATGCCCTAATGCTGCTTTTTCACATTGCTTTCCTACCTTTAAATTGTCTGATGGCATAACTCTAGATGCCATTCCATCTTTGTCTTTTCTAATTGCTGCCCTTCCAGGACATAGTTACCCAAGTGCATTACCTTACACCTTTTTGGTGCTGAATCTCAACTCCCAGTTCTTGGACCATTCCTCCAGCTTTCTTAGATTTGCCTCCATTCCTTGGACCCCTTCCCATGTGTCCACCCTGTCACAGAGCTTTGTATTGTCTGTGAACAGGCAGACTTTCCCTTTCAGTCCCTCAATCCCTCAGCGATGTTGCTTATGAATATGAAAATGATTAGACCAAGCACTGATCCCTGTGAAATCCCACTGGTGATGCTGTCCTGTGACTTGATGCCATTTACCATAACTCTCTGAGTCCTGTTCTGTAGCCAGCTTTTTATCCAGTTGACCACTTTCTGACCTATGCCTGTTTGCTCCAATTTATTTGCTAGCCTTCTGTGTGGAACCGTACTAAAGGTTTTGTTAAAATCCAGATATACTCTGTCCACAGCCACACCTTGATACACTGCTCTTGTAACCAGTCAAATAATTCTATCATATTTGTTTGATACGAGCATCCTGCCACAAGTCATGCTGCTTTGGGTAAAATTTCTCATTTTCATTCAGGTACTGCACTACCCTTTCTTTAAGCAATGTTTCCAGTACTTTACCCACCACTGAGGTCAGACTGACTGAATGGTAATTTCCTGTTACCTCCCTGCTACCACTCTTGTGCAATGGCACAACTGCAGTGCTTCTTCAGTTCTGTGACACCATGCCATTTCCAGTGACTTGTTAAATGGTTCAGCTAGTGGGGCTGCATGTTCTTCTCTCAGTTCCTTCAGAACTCTTGGGTGTGTTCCATCTGGCCCCATTGCTTTGTCCACCTTTAATTTTGACAGCTGATCAAGGACTCTTTCTTTTGTAAAGGGCTGGTGTCTACTCCCCTGTTGTGAAGATGTGCCTTGGCTAGTGCTGGACCATTACCTTTGTTTCCATGGGTGAAGACCGAGCAGAAGAATTTGTTGAGTACTTTTGCCTTGTCTTTGTCATTCTCCACCAGCTGTTCATCTTTAGTTGCTAACCTGGTTATTCCTCCTTACTCTTTCTTTTTCCTGTATATGATGAAAGAATGTTTTGTCTCCCCTCTTCACTCCTGCACTATTCTTTCATCCATCTGGGCTATTACTACCCTAATTGTTTTCCTGCTTCTTTGAGTTTAATCCTGTATTCTTCTTTATCCTTCTCGGATTTGGTCTCCTTGTACTTTCTAGAAGCTGTTTTCTTATCTCTAATTATAGTCGACACCTCTCTGGAAAACCAGAGTGGGTTCTTTGATTTTCTGGATTTGTTTATTTGTTTTGTGTATTGTGCTGTGACTGTAGTTATAACATTTTTCAGTTTTATCCAGGTGTCTTCCACATTCCCTGTGGCATCGGTTACCAGCAGTTCTTTAATACTTTCCTCATTATTGAAAAAATTTGCTTTTCTGAAAATGAGCACACTGAGTTTAGTATGACAAGGGTTCTCTGTGTTGTTAATTGAGAGTCAGACTGACCTGTGATCGCTGGTGCCCAGGTTGATCCCCATTTGCACATCTGACACCCTGGCACTGTTTGTGAGAACCATGTCTAGAATAGCAGATTCCTAGTGGGTGACTCTACCAGTTGAGTAAGTCCTGCCCTCCATAGTGCAATGAGGAATTCTTTATTCTTCTCTGAGGAGGCAGTGAAGGTGGACCAGCCTACATCTGGTAGACTGATGTCCCCAACCAGTTGTAGCGCCTTGTCTGCCATCCTCAGTATGTTTTCTAGGAGGTCTTTATTGTTCTCAATCTTCTGGGTAGGAGGTCTGTAGATAACTCCTACCCAGATAGGGTCCTGTTTACCAGCTCCCAAAGTGATCCATAGGGCCTCTGCATTGCTGTGCAGTCCCTGGATTTCAGTTGCATTAATCCCATCTCTGATATACATAGCCATCCCTCCCCTTCCCTTGCTGTCTCTCCTAGAGAGTGTATCTTGGAGGTCCTTCTCCTAAAGTTCTTGCTAAGTTCCCTAACTCTATGGTGCTGGATCTCTGGTATACCTCTGATAGTTCATTGGTGTTAACTTGTACTACAGTAGTTGTTTCCTTGCCCCTTCCTGCACAATTCTGTGCACCAGCGCACTAGGTAGTCAAGTGACTGAGCATGGTTCAGGTTTTCCTGCACTACACTCACCTTGCTAATGTACTTCATAATAAAGGGCCTGGTTTCTAATACCCTCCTGCAGCATCTTGGAAAAGAAACAGAAAAGTCTTAAAATGTTTATGTTGGAGAGGTGCTGTTTTTTGATATGCGATGTGCTGTGTACCTTTTAAAAGCATGTTTTCATTAAAAACTCTTTTTTATCATGAACAAGCTAATGTTTTTTTCCTTTTCCCTGGTCAAATAGCTACTTTTGAATTTTGATATCTCAGGTATTTGACTGCTATGGAGGTCAGTGCTGGCAAGTCAGTAACCTTGCAACTCCAGTCAGCAGAGGCTCTTCCAAGATGGTAAGAATCCTTCTGTCCACCAAATATGCATCCACCATGCATTGTGCTGCACTCAATCTTGTTGCCTCATCACTCTCCTCATTTCCTCCATGTCTTCATTTCCCATCTGCACAAAGCATCCTGAAGTGGATTTATGGTTATTTTCTTGGTTGATCTGCATGCTGTTTTTGGCCAGTTTACCATGTGAGTGGTAGCAACACCTGGTCTCTGTTCACTTTGGTGTTGTGCCTTACATAACTATGACTTTGACATCTGTGCCCCATGTACTCATCTTATTAGTTGATCAGTTTGATTTTGGACCTGATCATGCCCACCTTCAAGTATCAATGACAGGCTAGCTGTGGGTCCAGTATGGTAGCAACACCAAACTTGGCAGACTGTAGAATGTAGGAAATATGGTTATTGTAGTCTAGCACATGGAGCATGTGTTCCATTAAGGTACAGCTTCCTGTATCACCACCTGCCTCCAGCATCTGCTGTATATTCAACAGCATCTGCCTCAGCACCTGTAGAAGTGGGATGCCCTGACCAATACAGGCAATGTCCCCATTCCCTGCCTGTGCTGCAAGTTCAAATGAACTTTGAATCTTGATCAGGCCATCCATTAGTTACTGCCAGTCTGCTGTGAGAGACGTGGATACTCTGGCATGGTGACAGCTTTTTTTGTTTGTTTATACTTAATTTCTTCCCTGGGGTCACAGATCAGCAACCATCCTAGCCACCCATTCAGCCCCATACCCTGACATCTGGCTGAATCCCTCTTCCCCATGGCTTACCCACCATGGTGGGGCAGTGAGGAGCCCCCAAGCTACTACTCACCTCAAATGGGATCCAGTTCAGGAAGCACCATTCAGGGTCAGGCTTGCGGTGGGCGGCTTCCTCATCTAGCTGACTTGGGACCATTTTCTTATTTTTCTTCGAGAGCAGTGCTTGCAATAATGTCTGGGAGGAATGCGTGCATCCGCATGCATGCCTCCCGTACCTGCCCTACTCAGTGCTTGTCTTGCAATGTCAGTGCTCTGTCCCCAGCTGCCACCAGGGTCAAAAGTGTGCCAACCTCTGAAATCCCCCTCCTCAGAGAGGAAGAGTAGTCCCTAGGATGCTCTATCCCTCTCACCCCTGCCGACCCCGGTAGCCCATGCTTGTTCCAGAACACGGTTCACTGGCGTAGTATGAGGCAAGGCGACCAGCATCTCAGCCCTCAGCACCACCAGGCCAGCTTTAACAACAGATATTCTGACATAGATTTGTATTTCTTGTACAAGTGCTCAAACATGCACAGTGTCAGGTTCCATCTGGTGATAACTTCCAGCTCAGATGGGGATGAAGTATTTTTCTGGATCTGCAGGCACCTTAGATGTCACAGGCCTTCTGGAACAGGCAGATGCAATGGTCCACAGTCAATATATAGTTGATATCAGGATAGGCTAGAAACTCCTGCATGATGAGATTAAAACAGTGTGCCAGGCATGACATCATGAGAAACCCCTGCCACTGATGCATTCCACTAAATTTGAGCCATTATCACTCCAAATGAATCCTGCTTTCTGGGAATGTGGTGCAACCACTCATCAATATCAGTCAGGAGCAATTCTAACATTTTCTGACCTGTGTGTGATCCATTTATACATTCATTGCCAGCATGACATGCTGGAGAGTACCTGATTGTTGCTACTACTGTAACTGGGCTTAAGATACCTGTGCCCATGTGCTGTAATGCACAGATAAAGCTATCAGATGTTTGGCCACTGGTCTATATATCCATACTGAGATATATGTATGGTGATACTGAATGAAGCTGGGCATGGATTACCATGTGTGAAACCATTCCATAAACTTCAGGAATAACAAGTGTGGATAAATACATTTTGAGGGAATCTGCCATTTGGGACAGGCATATGCCTTCAACCTTCTAACTACCAAACTTTCCACAAAACAGAATAGTAACAGGTCAATTGCCAGCATATCAGCTGTTGTTGCATTCAATTCCCATGAAATAGCATGATTGGGTAAATTTTGTATGACACTCAGACATGTTATACAGCGTCTGCTGAAACTTTCAGGGTGCTGAAATAAGAAAGAGCTGAACTCAGCATGGCGGCATGGCTGGTGAGGTAGCATTTGACTCAGGGTATCATGAAGGCAGCTTGAATGAAAGCAGTGATGTGGGGTGTTTTGGGGGCTGTAATTGATGTGCTTTGGTGCCTCTGGCTGCTAGTACTCAACCCACCACTGCTACTAGGGGCACTAGTAGGCAATCCCACAGACTCCTCATCTCTGTACTAGTCCTTGACAGTCAACTCTGCTTCCACTGGGATTGCTTGGATTTTGTGGCTCTTGATTTTACATGGTGGAGGTACTGGGACAGTGGAAGGTAGCAACAGGTGTTTTTGGATGGTTTCTGGCCTGTGACAGTGGGAGACTCATGCTGTGTTATTGGCTCAACAGTCCCAACAGGAACAATAGTTGGAGGATGGGGAGATCTTGGTTATTTCATGAAATAATTGCAGTGTGCACATCACAGAGGTTCAGCAGCATGATCTTTACATTTTTTCTTTTGTAGGTCCCCATAGGGGTCCAAATCCTCGGATCTACCATGCTGCACCAAAAATGAAGATGTCGATGTGGGTGTGGCAAAATCCCCAACACTGACAGGTGAAATTTTGCCTGTCAGACATTGTGTGTTTTCTTTCAGGCTGCACCCCCAAGCCTCCCCATGTGGGGGTGCACCCCCATCCCCTTCTTAATATAACTAACTCCGAATTGGAGTTAGTTCGAGAAGAAGGGTGAAGGATGTCGAAACAGCAAAATGTTGTCATTGGGTCTTATCGACAATTTCAAAACTTGTTGAAATTGTCACTGTAAAGGATTTTGTCATCCAGGTTTTGTTGCACGATCAGTATACGCAAATCCTCAGCCCCTCCCCATCTAGGCTGATAACCTCCTCTGAAATCTGTCCTCCTACTCTTCACCTTCTCCACCCCTTTCTTTCCTTTTCATCATCCTTGCATGCAGCAGTCAGATCTCCTCTTCAGACTGTGAGTTATGGTCAAATTCAACACTCTCGTCAGGAAAGGGGAACCTATCATCCAGATCAGGCTCACTGCCACCAACATCAGCAGTTATGGGGTCAACAGCAAGCACCTCCTCTACCACATTTCCAGAGTCATGTATTTTCCTACTTCTTGGACCTATCCTCATGTTGCTGCCTCCCCAGCACCCACCAGTGCTGATGCCACAGATATGGCAGAGAAAGATATGGCCACATTAATGCCACCACCACATCTGCCAACTACTTCTTTGCTAGGAATACTACCTGCCCCTGATCAAGCTGCTGCAGAGGTAGCTTTAGGTACAACACCCTTTTACCACAGAACCTAGGCTCTTCTTGTCACATGACTGTCAACTCTAACTTTACGAAAGCATCTCTGTCCAATTATTTTGATATTTACATTTTTAACACTGCAATTAAACTAAACACCAGCAGCAGCAGAGAAAATACCACATATCTCAAAGTGTGATCTTAATACAACAGAACAGTTTACTGAACTGAAAGTATCTACAGTAAAAACACCACCCAAAGAATATTTGTTTCTACTTTTTATGACTGTGGGTGGAGCCAACAGGAGTATTGCATGTACAAAAGGAGTAATGTCATGTTTTCTGTCCATGGAACTGACTGAAGGTGTAAATAGTCTCCTCCGCCTTACTCTCTCCAAGAAATGTTTTCCGCCCTCAAATAAATACGTTTTCATGTTAGTCAATGGTTGCAGGGTACTATTTTCTTTCTTAAATGGGTGGTACAAGAACTGGAACCTGAGTAGTGGAGGCAGCACTGTTTTTTGGGGAGTAAGAGTCACCCTCCTCCACCAGAAGCTCCAAAGGTCCATCCCACCTTTTATTTATTCATGTGGTAGGGGCATGAGGTTGATCTATCATGCTGAAAGACTCACTAGTTTGGGATCTGGACCAAGGAACAAAACAAGTCTGTGGAGTCCCTGCACTTTTTATGGACTAGAAGAACAGAAGATACCTAAAATGCCTTCAATCTGACTTAAAACCCTTGGAACAAATGATTATCAGAGTCACCTGGTGTCTCAAAAGAAAAGACTAAGTGTCTAAAAACTAAGGAAAATAGACAGCTTTCATGTATTTCTTAAACATTTATATACTAAAAACAAAGTTCAGCTTTTGGGATTAACAACATTTGTTTACCATATTCTATCTATCTATCTATCTATCTATCTATCTATCTATCTATCTATCTATCTATCTATCTATAGTTTGTCTTTTTAGTGATTTCAAAACCTTGAAAGCATTGGTGTTAGTAATATTTCAAAATACATTTTTAATTGTCTTTACATATAAATCATGCATGTTCATGTGAGGGCACATTTTGGGGGATGGGGTTCAAATTATTTTAATCATGGGCACAGTACTTGGTAAACACAGTCTGTGATGAAGAGTATTTTCTTTTTAAGTTTGAGAAGTGGAGTTGACTTTCACAAATGGATAGTACAGACATCATGGAAAGCAATTAGAAGTAGAATGGGTTAAACACTTCCTGGAACTTTCTGCATAACAGGTTCCCATAGGCACCTCACAGCATTTGACACCACCATCCTAAGAGCAGTCAGTGTGTTACTTTGCAGGACATTGCACAGCAAGAGACCCAGCCTTGCCTTTTTCCAAATAACATACCAACTTCATTCTCAGGCAGGAAGTTCTGGGCTACTGTTTATATTCTACTGAATCTTCTTAAAGGAAAACTGCATGTTAAAATCAGGAATATATGTATTACTACTAGTTTTGAGTTCTCACTTCAATCCAGTGTTTTGTTTCTGCCTAGGCTGTGAGACGAGTTTTTCTAATTTTCCTGGGTGTTTTATGATGTCTGGGGCTGTCATTCAAGTTTGTTTTGTTGCATCTTCTCCATGTTAGTCTTCACAGAGTACCCTTTGGTTTGATGTCTAATAGCCCCTACAACAGGCCAGTGTTTTGTTACAGTGTCTTGCTTAGCCACAGCAGAGAAAGAACACTGCAGCCAGGATTCACAGTGCTATATAATATACTATAGAAAGTTACATTTTTAAATACATACACACACCAAACAGAACACAGCTGGATAAGGTACCAGCATTTAGGAAACCTGTCATACTTAACCAGAGTCTAGCAATGTGAATCCTGGCTGTGACTAAAGGTGTTTACAACTGAATGATAATAACCACATTTGCTTCACTTGCAAATAGGTAGGCATGTGTGTGTCTAATTTCTGTTTGACTTACTGTAAGTTACACATAGAATATGAAAATTTGTAACATGCTGTATTGTGATTCAATGAACTGATAAATGAGGATATTGGTTTCTTTTTAAAATTCATTTTTCCTGACCATGGATATACTAAAACAAAATTTCTCAACAAAATATTTTTAGATAAAGAGTTGAACTAACAGCAGAGGAGAAGCATGTCGACATTAAAAGCTTAATGACATGGATGTAGAGGCACCAATATTTAAGCATGACTTTGGTAGAGGATTAATCATGACTGGGGATGAGGGAAGGAGTGAGTATTGATATTTTTAGCATAATGGTTTTCTGAAACTTCAACTTTCAATGGGTTAGACTCTGCAGCCATCTGTACAGTATATCAATAAGTCACATGCAGTGTGGTATGGGTAAACCCAGATCACCAGACCAGGACCAATGCTGTAAATCTGCACTGGGCACAGCTTGTGCAAATATTGGTGATCCAGTGGATCAAATAAAAACATGCAAATAAATAAACAAATAATCAGCTTCGGTTTTGTGTTTCAACCCACCCCAGGAGTGACATTATTACATGATAACACACCCTGGCATGCCTTTTGCTTAAATATGCCTTCTCATTGTACTGAACTTTGATTCAGTTAGTGTATACAAAAGCCTTCATGTGAACACTCTGGGCTTCTCCTTGACTCCTGATATCTATTTGCTTTAGCTATTGTATATTGTTTGAACTGCTTTGGTCTTCTTGTTGTGGTGCCTGTGTGCCTAAACTATGTAATCTGTTTATCTACTGTTACCCATGTATCTCCAGTGAATGATTGTTATAATTGTCTGCTCTCTGAGCCATTGTTTTTGACTTGTTAACTGTGCTGTCTTTGTATGAGTTTCAATGAGGTGCTTTTATAAATGAGTCTCTGACTCAAGGTTTGTAAATCTGATATTTGTAAAATAAATAAATAAATGTTTATGTTTAAGCCCATGAAACATCTTTTGTAGTTAATGCATTCACAGTCATAGTGGCTCTGCCAACTTGTTTAATATAACAGGGATGGACAAGACAAACAAGACAGGGGTAATTCTAAACAAGGTATTGTAAGCATTAAAGTAAAGTAAAACTACCACTTCAATAACTAAACAGAAGAACTACAATCAATTTAGTAAGAAAGGACAGGCACAAATAATTCCTTTAACATGCAGAACTGTACTACAGAAATAAAATAACAAATCATGGACCACAGAAAAATAATTAGGAAAGTCTGAGGAAAACAAATAAGACTAGTACTCACAGGGCTACTTTGCTTCAAGCTAAAACAGGACCCCTCCACACAGCACTGTTTTAATTTACAACACACAACCACTATTCTAAGCTAAATAAATCTGGAAAACTACAAACAACATAAATCTAGCTGCACAAGGCATTTAGAAACTTTTCTGAGCAATTTGGATCTTAATACTCCTTACTCAAATTACATTTAAAAGTTTTTTTCAGAAAATCAAGGACAGACTTGACTCCAACTCTGTCTTCATAAGACTGCACTAAAGACAGCCTACTCATGACATACAGCTCATTTCAGTACCATGTGACATCCATGTCCATGGTACATTACAAACTTCACCTGTGGGCCCAACTTTGCAGGCAAAGTATAAACTCCACTGGTGAAGTTTTCAAATCTGCTACTCATGAAGTTAAGTCTACAATGTGAATTAGAAATTTGCAGGGCAGATTGAATTTGTGAATTTGGTGAATTAGCAAAATTTTTCTATGAAGCAAAGTTGGCCAACTTTGCACACCTCTAGTGGGGACTCCTTTTACAATCCCCTCAACAGGTACAAATAATGGATTTCAAATACAAATATTTGATGATCTGAATATGAATATTCAGCTGAATATTTGAAATAAAGTATTTGCCCTCGCCTAGTCAAAATAGTCACAGACTTTTCCTCAATCCCTGAAATCAGTCTCAACCCTCTATACGAACTGTCCATACAGAATGTGACCATTAGAGACCCCTCCATTTATCACTGGCCAGTAAGCAGAGTGCTGAGGATATGCTGTGAAGTTATTTTAACTGTTCAACTACCTTCCTGCTCCAACCCCAGTTAATGGTTCTCTAAGACAGACAAATTGTTTGGGGATTTCTGTGGGAGGCTAAACCACTAAGGTATAGCAAGAAAAATTAAGGGCCCATTGGAAAGAACGGTATCACATCAAAATAGTGAGTACATTATAGTGAGTACAAAACATCGAATAAATTATAGTGAGTCACAAAATAGTGAATGGCACAGATTAGCAAGAGGCACATAACAGCAAATATGGACAGTAGTGAGTATTTTATTACAGGAGCCAACCATGCTGATACCCCTCTATCAATGAGCGGTGTGGTATTATACTCTTAATGATAGGGGTAGGGGGCAAAGTCCTGCATATGAAACACTGAGCAACAACTTTTCTTAGTGTCTTAGGAGTGAGAAGAAAATGCCCCTTATACTCTATGGAGGCTTCAACAACGGTTCCATGTCATAACGGCAATCACAAACTAGCAATCACCGTTACGGCGAATGTACATCGCCGAAAAATAATTTAACGATGCACACTTGCAGTGAGGGAGAACAAGGTGCCTGAGACCTATGGGTTTGTTTTAATGTGGGGTCTGCTCCCCTCACCCCTCCCACTTATGGATTCTCAACTCCGGAGGTGCATGTCCAGGGAGAGAAAACTTAAAAATTGAAAGCAACCTGCCAGCAAAAAAAAATGTGCCATGCCAGACCGGACCCTGCACCCTGTTCCTCCCAGCCAATCACCCTCCACCATGCTAGTGGACCAGCTCATCTGCTGCCCACCACACCCCCTCCCACATACCATCCCTGCCCTGCATCTTTCCTCCCACAAGTGTGTGCACACATGTATATGTGTATACTTCCCATCACCGATGTCACCCACCCCAGTATCTGGTCACCCCTGCTAGGTAGTCATGAATGCAGGTGCCGTAATTGAGTCTCTGTTTTGTAGGCACCCAATTTCAGTCACCTTGTTCACTGGATACCTCAGCAATAGACAGGATAATAGCTGTTTTGTGCTGTGCTATTATTGTGAGTCACTCAAATGTGATCGCTATATTTGATGTGCTATTTTGACATTGAAAGATATTGCCTCACTATTTTGACATAGACCCAGAAAGAAGGAGGTGGGACCTCCTGTGGATTAAGGGCTATTACTTGGCCTTCATTGGGGCTCAGACTCGTTGGTGATTCAAAGATGTTTCAAGTTGCTCTCCTTTGTGGAGCCACATGGAACACTCTGTTATGGGTATATGTTTTCTGAGTGTCTCCCAATATGGATCTCTGCTGTTCAAGATAAGATCCTATCCAACAATGGTTGCTTCATGGCAGGTTCAAAAGCAGTGAGTTAGCTGATCAACTCTGTCCTCATTCCCTTTGAACTCAAGTTATCGGAGGACAACTTCAAAATCCTGACTGATGAGAAGCCCTTGTCCTGGAAGGAACAAGGGATTCACTGGGTTAGAGATCTTTTGATCCCCTCTAAGCAGTTTCAATAATTTGAATGCAATAAGTTTAATATTAGTAGGAAGAATCACTGGAAATGTCTGCAAATACTAAATGCCTTGCAGGGAGTGCTGCTCTCCTCAACTGCCCCCTAATATGATGGTACCAGCCCCTTCATCTGTTGACTGGCTTAGGCTGCCCAAGGTAGAACAGGGACAGCTCTCAAACCCTTTGTGATGCTCAGTCACTGCAGACCCTGTTACCAAAAGGCCACTTGGAAAGGAAGCTGGCTACCATTCTGTCACAGGAAGATTGGTCCAAGTGCTGGCAGATGGCTCTCATCACCACTTGTAGAGATGCGAGGAGCTGTCTGATTAAAAATAAAATCTACACTAGTGATAGGACCCTCACTTCTCCACAAGATGGGACTGATGCCCACTGATCAATGCTGGTGATGCTGGGCCCCAGGAGGATCACTGTTGCATATCTTGTGGCCATGGCCAGCCTTAGCTAGTTACTGGAAAGCTATTCATGACACTTGTCAATCAGTTCTCTGACCCACTGAACCATTTGTACCAGTGGTATATATTTTAGAACCCACAAGTCACACCACACTTATATTCCTGTCAAGGGTTATGGTTGGTGACAGTGGCCATTAAAGCTAAGCATCTCATATTACAACAAACTCTAGCCAGAGCCAATAGGGCAGTGAAGAGTTACCAAGTGACCAAAGTTACACATGTGCGTAGAAATTATTCAATGCCTGGGTGTAACTTGCCCATGTTTTGTAGGTGTTGCATTACATTTCAACATGGCCTTTTGGACCCCTCCTCATGAACAATGCCAGTGTCATTCTGTTCACTTGTCCCAAAAAATGATTTTGCAGGGCAAATGCACCATTCTGTGCCACAGGTGCGAAAACATGTTTTAGGCAGGTTGTGGAAAATGACAGCTGTACTGTTTTGAAGGAGATGTGCAAAATCGGAAATGTTAAAATGTGGAGTGAAAATATTAAAATTGGTGACATTAGGAGCATGCATAGAAACTGCATGATGCACACTTGTAATGCAGTCATTTGTTTTGAATTTTCAAAGTTGCAACATGGGCTTTGGGACCCCATCTCATGAACAGTGGCACTGTCATTTCATGAATTGGTCCCAAAAGGTGATTCCACACAGTGATCATGAAATCACCTTTTGGGATGAGTAACAAAATTACAGTGACAGTTTTCATGAGCTGGGGTCCTAGAATCCCATGTTGAAAATTTGGGGAAATTCAAAATGGCTGAGATATCAGCATAAGTTGAAAACCCCATTGAATGGCAGTATAGCATGCTTACCTTTGATTCTTCAGTTCGTGGTTGGACTTTAAAGAGTGCAGACATGTCCCAGTCCAGAGAAGATGACGCTGACCTCTGGAGGTAAGTATGGGGTAAGGGGTGGGGAGGTGGTTGCTCAGTGGAGAGTGGGGAGGGGAGTGGGACTACAGTGATGACGAGGGACTGTTTTCTGTTTTATGGGGGACGTGACGACAAGGGACCATTTTCTATTTTACAGAAAACAAAGAAACAACATTTTGGCACACTGGGATGGGCTCCCAGTGTGCCACTGAATGGGGTTATACAGGATGCCAACATGGGGACTGGGCACCCCAATGTCGGAACATCTTTGGGCACAATGGGTGGGCTCCCAGTGTGCCATGACTTGGGGAGGGGCACAGAAAAACTTTGCACACTGTGCTGGGTTCCCAGTGTGCCAGTTGAGTTGGTGGGGAGGCACAGAATGCCATGGAGCTGGCAGCCGATGTCAGGAACATCTTTATGGTGAATGGCATTTTGCCATTCACAACATAAGCAGTAAATGCAGAACTGCACATGTGCCTGAGTCATGTGTATGCATTTCATGCACTGGAATGCAAAAGTAACAGCCAAATAGTGCTGTTGTTATACCAACTATGGCAGAGGTTCCAAGCTCCATTAGGCTTTCAGAAGGATACTTCCAAAAGTCCACATGAAGATCTCCACAATCGGCTGTTTTCAGAGCTACTGAGCATCACTATAATGCTGTAGGCTGCCACAGCCCTGAAATGGACAACCACTGAGTACCACTCAGTGCTCAAGTGGAAATGAGTAGGTGGGGAATGTTGCTCTAGCATGGAGCCTCTCAGCCACTTGGCAATGGGCAAACATAGAAACATGGAATTTGATGGTAGATAAGGACCGCATGCCCATCTAGTCTGCCCATTTCCCTACCTAATGCATAGGCTACAGATCCTAGTTAACCAACAGCCTATACCAGGACTATACTCACAAATGGAACTCTTATTTATCCCACATATTGGGGCACTTATATGAATGACCCAAAAAGGGGAGCTAAATACTTTGTTGTTACTCTTCATGTTAACATGATGAAACTGCTCATGCTCTCTGCTTTATAGTCTTCTGTGTTTGTAATGATATTGACTTTCTGCAGTATGTATGCTTATCAAGTAGTAGCTGGCTATCTCACCTGATTTGTCAGCTGTTGTATAGTCTTCATAGGTTTGTTTTCAGGTCAGTTTAGACTCATCCAGTCTTTATGCAATACTCAATGACTTTATTGTCAACTTGTGCACATGAGCTGAATACAGAAAATGTTCTGTAGGCATTGTTTATAACTTAACTTTTTCAAATGTTCTACTGTACCGATGTAAGTTCTTTTGTAAAAGAAAAAAAAACTCAATAAAGCTTTTAACTACAAAATAGTGCTAGAACTGGAGATGAGCATCTCGCTTGAAATGCTGGTGTAACTTAAGCATTGATCTCTTGCTAGCAACCATGATAAACTTATTGAAATGGTTGTGGTCCAAATGGGAAGAATATGTCAAGAGGAGGGCTCACAAAGCCCGCAATCAATCTGAATAGCAAGAAGTTAAGGAGACTGGGAAAAATAAGGGAAAAGACCAGTCAAAAGCAAAAGGGATCTGAGGGCTAGTTGGAAGGGGTCTGTCTTAAAGGGACACTGTCACCATTTTGCATTATAGTCTTTCTAGCCGAAACTGACATTTTATAATTGTTTACCTCTCTAAAATGTATTGATGATAATTGATGTGTTATCTGCTTCCTTTCTAAGTAGAACTGAAAAACACATGCTAATGGTGTAATTATACCCACATTTGTGTTTTGTTTCAAATCTTTGATTTTCTACTCTTGCATACTTACTGAATATTAGAAACACCCTAAAAGAGTGCAGTCACTCATAATGCAATAGTCTCCTATCCTCCCACTACATCATAAATGGCTAGATCCTCTTGGGGGTGCCCCAAGTCAGGAAAGTTGCAGTGGTTGTAGATCAAAAACTTGAAACAAACACTTCTGTGGTAACACCAGTGTAGTGGGCAGTCTGTTTTCATTTTAAAAGAAGAAAGGAGTCAGACTCAAACTCCCAGCTACCTCAGCACTCTCTACAGAATTTGACCAATCACTAAATGTGTTTTTGAACTAAAGACTCTTTGAGGCCTAAGGGGATGGCAATGTCTGTTTTATGTCAGTAGTCTGGGAAATAAAATCAGTGAGCTCCAGGCATCAGAGGCAGACACTGAGATGGATCTCATAACAGTTGGATAAATTTGGACCACAGAAAATAGCAACAGGGACATGACAGTCCCAGGTGACACAGTGTTTAGAAAGGATAGAGGAAAAGGTAAAGGGATGTCAGCCCTTTTATGGCAGGAAGGGCACTGTGGCTGTGGAGGATGGCTATATCAGGAAAAGTAATGGGGAAACATAGTCACTGTGGGTTCAGCTGACAGCAGCCTCAGGCAAGAAATTATGGGTGGAGGTGATCTATAGAACACAGGTCAAGGGAAGAGAGGATAGGGAGAAAAGGGAGGAGCTAGGACAGGGGTGGCACATTGGGATGTGGTGTTGGTGGTGGTATGTGATCTGAACCTACAAATACTCACTGGGACATTTCAGTGGCCAGAAGAAACAGGAGTCAGGCAATGCTAGATTCATTGCAGGACTGTCTGCTACTGCACATGGTTAAGGATTCCACTAGGCAGGCTGTTTTTCTCAATTTGGTACTCACTAACTCCAGAGGCAGTGGGAGGAATGCAGAAAGGGGAGCTACTAGGGCCCAGTGACCATAACTCCATTTGGTTCAAGCAGGGCCTTGGGACCAGAATGCCCTCTTTGAAGGCTGTAAGCCTAGATTTCAGAAGAGTGGACTTCAACCTGATGAAGGAGCTGATTCAGGATAAGTAAGTCAGAGTAGGCAGCATTGGAGGAGTGGAGGGAAGATTGGGGCAGATAAGGGACTATTCTCAAGGCAACAAGTAATGCAGAAGAATGGTAACAAGAGAAACAGGTACAGTACAATAGACCAATATGTTTCTTGGAAAGGGTCAGGGAAGCAGTGAGGACCTAGATAAAAGGCCTTCACCAAGTACAAGGACAAGCAGGGGTGGACAAATGGGAAAGTACAAAATGAGAACTAGGGAAGCAAAGAGGACAGTCAGAGAGGCAAAAGCAGACACAGGCTGTATATTGAGGAAGGGGTCAGTTGTGGGAAAACAGTTCTTCAAATGCATTAGGAAAAAGAAAGAAGGAAGGGGAATTACTAGGGTATCAAAGGGAGGTAGGTAATAGAACAAAACAAACAAAAACAGCTGTCTAAAACAAGTACTTGTGCTCTGTTTCACAAGGATGACAGCTGGATCATGCTGAGAGGGACATCAAGGTGGCTGTCAAGGAGATCTGGAGATCAGGCAGCCAGTATTTACTAGTGAAACGCTCCAGAAAAGGTTTGCAACTCTAAAGATAGATAAGGCCCTGGGACCATATAGGATGCATCTGAGGGTGATCACGGAATTAGCAATGAACTAGCTGCATCTCTGGTAGTGATATTCATGTGCTCAATTCAGACAGGTAGTTCTCAAAGGCTGGAAGATAGCAGGCGTGGTCCCACTTCATAAAGGGAGACAGGAGCAACTGGGAATTACAGACCTATCAACCTTACCTCTGTTGGGGTAAACTAATTGAGACAATGATCAAAGAGGAACTTGTGGACTACCTAGAGCAAAAATTTCCAAAACAGCAAACAGCATGGGTTCGTGTTAGGAAGGTTTTGTCAGACCAACCTGACAGTTTTCTTTGACATAGTAATGAAGTAGTAGGTAAGGGCCATACAGTTGACTCTCTACTTTGATTTTAGCAAGGTGTTTGACTGCTGCATCCCAGAAGATTTCAAGAAGCTGGAGCATTTGGGTGTGGTATGGAGCATAGCTAGATGGGTAAAACATTGGTTGAATGGGAGGTAGCAGATGGTTGTGGTACATGGAGTCAAATCAGAGGACAAGGAGGTCACGGGTTGGGTGCCACAGAGATTGATCTTGGGTCCTGCCTTCTTCTATATGTTCATCAATGAGTGACATTAGAGAGGCATCCAGGGCAAGCTGTGTCTCTTCACAAATGACATTAAGTTCTGTGGTAAGGTAAATAGTGTTAAGGGCATTAGGCAGATGCTAACGGATCTGTAAAGATTAGAAAGGAATCTAAGATTTGGCAGTTGAAATTCAGTGCCAAAAGTGCAAGTTGATGCCCTAGGAACAAGAATCTCAGGACAGAGTACTGGATTGGAGAGTAAAGTTGAACAATGCAGCTGAGGAATGGGACCTGGGAGTCATTAGTAACTCCCTAAAGCAATCCAGCCAGTGCAACAAGTTTATAGTAAGGCAAACAGAATGTTGGGTGTATCAGAAGGGTACTGACAGCAGAAGGAAGGAAGTATCGCTACATAGCTATGGATTACTGGTGAGGCTGCACCTGTAGTAATGTGCTCAGTTCAGAGTCCGCACCTAAGGAAGGATAAGAACAGGCTGAAGATGGTGCAGCATAGAGTGATCAAGATGCTTGGGGCCAGCAGGGCACATTTTATGAGAGATCGTCTCAAGGCATTAAATATGTACTCACTGGACACTAGGTGAGAGAGCAGATATCACAGAGACCTTCAAGTTCCTAAAGGGAATAAACAAGGTAGACTGAGAGGAAATTTTTAACTGTTCAAGAATATGGGGAACGAGTGGAAACTGTGGTGGGAACTTCAAGAAGGATGTGAGAAAGTTTTATTTCACAGAAAGGGTGGTTGTGGAGCTGTGGAACAGTCTGCCAGCTGATAGGGTGGCTGCAAAAATCATTAATGGTTTCAAGTAAAGCTGTGACACAGTGAAGTATTAAGTAATCACTTATGGTGACAGTAGTAGGGTAAAAGCAGGGGTAGTGTAGAGTGACAGCTAGAACCCGGCATGGACAATAGATTCTGGGTTTGATAGGGTAAGATGGCCAGACTAGATGTATTATTGGTCTTTTCTGCCATCATTCTTTGTCTTTCTGTGTCTACTTGATCTGCTGCAGGGTGAGCAGGAGGCTATTCTCTAGCAAACTGCTAAGGCTAGGAGGAATATTTCATGTTGGTTATCAACGTTAGAAATGGAAACTCAATAATAATTGATTTTCTTAAATGTGTTTATATGTGTATAAAAGGGGCTCAAGAGGGAAAGAACATTCAATTATTACTTATTTTGTTAATTTCATAGAGTTTTATTTTAAGGCCTAGTTGAAGGGTTTTCTATATGAGTAGAAGTGGCAGACATATTCGTGATGGCAATCATGAATGAGTGAAGTGGTGCATTAATTCCTTTTATCTTAAGAGATTTTTCTACCCAGCTATGCCCATCATTCTAAGGCTATACTCTGATCCCAGGAATATACCTTGTTGGGGCCTGTCTGTGGTCTCCACTGGCCTCTGGCAGCCACCAGCTACCCACAGTTCTTCCCTCCAGGGCAGGGGCTCATTGAAGGGCTTCCTCCTCCCGAGGCAGTCTACTATGTGGACCAGGATACAGTGCAGACAGGCAGTAGGACCCATGTGAGCCCAGAAGCTAGACCATCATTCAAATGGCTGTGGGGTTTTCTTTAATTTCTGCTGGCCCCGCCTGCCTCCTGGACATGAGCACAGCCTCTATTGGCCTCCACACATGCAGCACTGTCCTCTGCAGCAAGAGCAAGCTCCATGGTCTAGCCACGGGGTCATTACAGTGCCAAAGCTGCAGTCAGCCCTCCCCAATGGAGCATGCTGTCATATGGCAGCTACCTCCGCCTGGTCTGCCTCCTAATGCAACTACTCCAGTTCACTCTCAAATCTGTAATGTCTGCTTGGCAATGTGGTGAGCTGTCACTTGCCATCGGGGTGGCATGGCTCATGAATTCTGTGAGTTGCCCTAATGCTAAATCACACTGCCACACTTTTCTAGCCCATGCAGTTGGAGAGAATTAAGATATGAGAACTTGTCTAGGCAATCAGGAAGCAGGAAAGTTCCAACCATTTTTTATCATCTAAAAAATTGATAACCAACATAGTAGGTGCACACTTCCATGTGAAACATGAAAGGCAAGGACTGACTGATATCTTAGCTAGTATTTCCTGGAATTATATTGAGTGAGTTTGGGGCTAAGTTCTTTCTATTAAGGTTATATTTTTCTCGCTTGGTATTCCTGAAACTCTAACGCTGAGTCCCTGAAACCCAACAGTGTGGCTGATTATAATTTACAACTGTCATTGCCTTTAGAAGTTCAGGTTCTGTACTTTCCATTCTGCAACCCCTGGGAGAAAGAGGAGAGGAGAGACAAGAGGGTCTGAGATACAGCTGTCGTTTCTTTGGTGATCAAACATATCAGATCGCGACTTGCTCAGATCACTTATTCAGATAACTGCCACACGCATACTCACCATCTGCTAACAGGTCAATAATGACAAAATTAGAAATAATTACTTTAAGAGCAATCATATACATTGCATGTGGGATAAACTCCATATGGAACACAACTAAAAGTAACGTATGTGCTTGTTTTAAGAATGCTCCTTTTATTTTAAAGCCTAAGTTTTAAACATGTAGAGATGTAAACATTCAAACAAATCCCATCTTGTTACCATTACCCTGAGCTGACTGTGCTAAGAGAAATGAAAGATTCGTACATAGCTATTATGAGCTGAAACTAAAAACACAAATTCATTTTGACATATAGTATGACATTTAGAGAAAGCTACAGTATACTGTACAAAGGCCACACAGAAGACCTCCTGTTGCTGACACCCTGCCTTGCCACTCCACTCCTCCAGACTAATCTGCTTTTGCCCCTATTCTAAGGTAGGTTAAAGCAGTAGGGGACAGAGCAATTGCAGTGGCAGCTGCAGTTATCTGTATCTTGCTGCCAGAGTGACTGCAGACAAACAGATCAGTCAGGCCATTTAAGAGGACATAAAAACGTTTTCTTTGGAAGGGCCTATCCAGAATGAAGAGTGGCACCATATGGAGCCCTGTTAATGTACAAATCTGCAGTGCTGTAATATCTGTAAATGTGGATTTTGTTACTCCTTCTATTATGTACAGTTCCCAGAGCCCTTTGGGGACTGGTCACTTTATAAATAAATGTGTCTTGCCTTGCCTTACATTTATGTGTTCAAATGCTGTATTTTGTTAGTTGAAACACAGGATGTTCTTCCATAAATAGTATCCACACCTGCAAAAGTTTTATACTTCCATTGTAGGACTGTATAACTATCTCGGGATGTCCTATGTTTCTGTTTCTTATCTCAGTTTTGCATGGATCCCAAATGAAATTCGGGAAACTGAGACAGTGCTGTCACAGAATAAAAAAAGAGTCTCAGGCTTCCACTTCAAATCCTTGTGCCATCCAAAGCAGAGTCTTTACATGTTTATATGGGATATCTTTTCCAGCCTTTGCCATCAGTTCACTGGAATGTCAAATTACCTGCTATATCCCCTTTACAAAGCAACCTTTTTCAGTGGTGTCCAAATCATTTATAACCTTGACCTACATATTTTATTTGAGATTTAGACAGCTGGGAAACTTTGTGGATGGCACATGCTCTAAACAAGAAACTAAGAAAGTTGTTGCCATTCCACAGACAGCACACTCTTACACAGGAAGTGTAGACATGAGGTAAGAGTGCAGAGCTGTGACCTTAAGCAAGTCATGTAACCCTCCTAAGCTTAATGTCCTTCCTTCCTTCCTTCCCTGTCCACTTTCTTCACTGCATACTGAACAAATACTGCTTCACTGTTGTGCAAAACAATATTGACAATGCTGCCATTGTTTACAATAGGTACTCAAGGAGCATATGAAAGAATGGGCATTTGTTTTTTATACTACCATTTATATACAATGTGTCCTAAAGTGATTTACAAGCCATGAACAGTCACAGCAGCCATTGGCAAGCATATGGAGCTTAAGTATGTGAAAGAGGAAGAGTGTGATAGAGGGGAGAGAATATTTTGACAAAAAACAAGGTGCTGTGTCAGTCTGTTGACTGAAAACAAAACAAAGGGATATTATTAAATGGATGCTGAAACAAGAAAATAGAGTTAGAATCAATTTTTCTGTCATAGGTCTTCTTCAAGAGTAATCTAAAATATAATAAAATAAAGTTAGTGGAGAGGTAGAGAAATAAAGAGAGTATGTATATATGTGAGGAAGCAAAATAGGGTGAGGATTTGGGGAAGTGATAATAGGCAAGGTAAGAATGGAAACTGGAAGAAAAGTCAATGGAAAGAGATCTGGACATATAGAAAAAATAAAAATGGATATGCACACATAGATGGAAAGCACCCCCACACACACACACAGAGTGGAATGCCCCATCCCACCACACTGAATGGAAGTGTGTGCAGGCATACTACACATGCAAACATACCATGCATGCATGAAAGGAAAGATATATTGGGGTGGGGGTAAAAAGGACAGACTACAATGGTAAACCATAAGGTGGCTGCAAGATATTAGTAGAAAATAAGTACTAATATAAACCAGAGGGGTAGTGGGTGCCTAAGCAGATGATAAGCTAGGTTTCTATGTATTTTCCTTGGTCAGCATCCCAGAAACCCTACTGAAGGACACAAACAGAAACATCATTGACATTATGGTCCGAGGAGTAAAATGGGATACAATGGGTTTGTCAGTGTCGCCATTCCTGACTGCCCTGTAATGTTCCCTGAACTGGTCAGCCACGTGTCTTCCAGTTTCTCCAATGTAAATAGCTGCATACTCCTGCAAAGAATACAACAAATCACATTGCTGGAAACACATGAGAACTCCCAGGTGATATAGAAAAACACATGTGGGATCTTGACTTTCAGTGACATTAGAAATAAATTTGTAGGTAACAGCTGGGTTCTATTGCAAATTTTAGCTCCTAGGTGGGAAGACATCATTAGCAGCATGAAGCTGCTGTGTACCAAGTGATTCTGGTGGTTGGGTGGTCTGTGGCAGGAGGCAGTAGGTGGATCTGTAAAGGAAGCTTTGATATTAGGGTCAGTATGCAGAATAGAAAAGTTCCTAGTGATGGTGCCAGAAATGAAAGGAATCACAAGTGAAATGCATCATTGTTGCTGCATAAGAGTATTTCTCCTGTGATGGTCACAGTTAAGGCATATTGCTGACCTGGGAGAGTGCTCTGTCCACTACACTTTCTATGTAACCCGTTCTATGAAAGGGGCAGTATTTAAGCCTGCTCACCAAAATCATAATTTTCACTGCACAACCTGTGATGTCTAAGAAACTGTGAATATGGCAAACTATTCTTAACATGTTTGGGATGGAAGGAGCTGTGAAGGAGAAAGCTGAGTGAGTCAGTGGATTTGTAATAAAACAATGTTGTCAGACCCATGTTCTGCATTGACAATTTGATATCTAGAAAAGGTAGTGTGGAGGAGGATACTTCAACAGTGTACTGAAGGATAGGAAGGTACTCAGTAATCTTGTCCAAAAGATTTGGAGGGTTTCCCTGATGCAGGAGGTGGTCCCTGCACAATCATCTATGTAGAATTTGTAGAGGTAAAGCACAGTCCCTGTGAAGGAGAGAAAGATTTTTTCAACGCAACCAACAAACAGATTGCAAAGCTGGGACCCATCCTGGTACCTATGGCCACTCCACTGGCCTGCTGAAAAAACAAACATTATTCTTGAAAGAAAAAGCATTACGTTTAAGAACAAGTTCAGCGAGTGGGATAATGTGTGTGTGTGTCAGTGATGACTGGGCTTCCTGCTTAGTCAAAATATGCTGCACAGCTGTCAGGCCATTGCTGTGTGGGATCACTGTGTAAAGTGATTTGATATCCACAGTAAAGATGAGCTGATGGGAGGAAGCCAGGAATCTGAACCTGTCAAGTAATAAAAGAGCATGGTTGATGTCTTTAATGCAGGAGGAAGGGATTCAATGAGTGGTCCTGTCAAGAAATGCTGAGATGTGGAATGTGGGTCAGGAGCAGCCAGACTATCATGGGCATCCAGGGTTACTTGTTTTGTGGATTGAGGAAGGAGGTAAAACCTGGGTGCCTGTGGATGTTAAACTTTGAGACTCTTAGCAGAAGCAGTGAGTTCTTTGTTTTCAGTAGCAGAGGTGATGGTGGTCATGACCACTGTGTAGTAGTTGACAGTGGGTTCCTGGGAAAGAAAGGAGTAAAAAGTGGTGACAGAAAGTTGCTGTGTGATATCAGTTATGTAAAGCTTCTTATGTCAGACAACACAACACCTCCCCTTATCAGCTGGTTTAACAGCAATGTAATTTCTATTCTGAGCGATCTATGGACTGCAAGTTCACCAACAGTCATATTAGTGTGGTAGTGCCTGCAGTGAAAATATACATTTGTGGTGTCTTTTGTACATTGGTTAACTAAATAATTTGCACCAGCAAACATCCTGTAGCTGGGGACCAAGAACAGTGTTGGGAATTGTTGTTGTTGATTATTCTGATAATGTTGTCTGATCATCTGCAGGAAGAGAAGTCTTACCAGAAAAATGACTTGTAAGGCATGCTGTGTGGTAGAAACACTGCAGATCAGCTTGAACCTGAGATACATCAAGATGTCTAGGTGTGTGTTAAGGCTATGTGAATGCTGAATGTGCAATGGAACAGAATTCCATGGAAGTTTAGAAAACTACACTGATTTCTATCACTTGCAGAATTTCAACATTCTGCATGCAAAATATTCTTTGTAGAATAATAATCCACAGTTCACATAAACCCTGGATTCTTTTTCTGCAATCTGTGGAAATGTATTATGTGGTTTACATGATCTGCAAAAATTATTCCGTAGTTTGCATTGAAATGTTTTTGAACTTATGTGGAATTTTACAAGAAATTCCACAAAGAATTCAAAAGCAGAACTGTCATCCCATAGCAGCTTCAATGGTGGAATTTCACATTTACACAGCCCTAATGTGGGTACAAAGAGAGACTCTTGCTGAGGACAGATCACTTATTTCTTGTCAGGAGAGATCTGGAAGAAAGTAAAACAGCAAATATTTAGATTGTGTATGACTAGAAGGCTTTTGTTGGTTGATCTGATGGGAGAGAGATGAGTTTGACAGATCTGGTGTCTCTGAGGAACTGAAAGAGTGTAGTTTAGTTTTGGATGCAGTGCTTATTGAAAGGAAGGCTGTGATGACCTGTACATTGCAGGAAACCCCTTTGTTTCTGGATAGTTTTGTCCACATAGATCAATTGGAGGGCTTTCCCTGTGGTTTAATGTGGGAAAAGCTCCTCCCACAACCTCTACTAAAGCCTTCTACCACCGCACCTCCCTTGCTTAGAGAATGTTTTTCCCCAAGTTACTTGCATGGCTCGTGCAGCTGTGCTCCTAGTGCTCCTGTTGGTTCGTTTTACTTTTATTTCTGGCTATCATCCTGTTGCCCCCCCTCACCATGTTCCATGCCTACCATTTTGTGCCTTGTTGGTGTTTGTCTCCTCGACTGCTCAGCCACCTCTCTGCTCCTTTCCACCCTCCTTTGCTATTGTGGGGTTTTCCCATTGCCTTCATCCTGATGCTGCTCCCGGGCATTCCGCTCTGCTCCACTCATCCCTGTCTGCTTTTCATAGCATATTGCCCCATCCTGTTTCCCCTACACTTGCTGTTTTGTTAGTCCCAGCAGTAGGACTACTTCTGACACCGTACACCTGGTGTAGCATTACTGCAACGCTCAACCCATTCTGAAACTGCCTATTTCACTCATCCACCATTTTGAATCCTGCCTTACTGCCTCGCTACTCCTTAAGCTCCTTCCGCTTGCTACCCAGGCCTAGTCTCTACCCAATACCTGCTTATTTTTATGGATGAAGGGACTCAATTCAGCCCAACCAATGCCCACCAGTAAGTATCTCTCAGTTCCTTTTCTGTTTTTGCTCTCCATCACATGGGCCTTCATTTTCTTCCTCAAACACCAAACCACTTGCCTCAGCAGCATAACCCCTAGCTGCAGTCCTTGCGCTCTGGCGTTCACTGAGCTGATATGCTGAAGCCTATCTCTTAGGTACCCATTCTACAATCCCACCAAGCTTATTCAATTCCAATAGTGCACATTAGCAGTTCTACCTAGGCTGCTACACTGCTCCTTTCATATCGTTTAAGTTTAAAGGGTCAGGGTGTATTTCCGGCCTACATTGCTGAATTTTCAGGATGCTCCAATTCCCTTGGACATTCTCACTTTAACTTTTCAGGCAGCTCGCCCAGTTGTACCAACACCTTTGGAAGCCAGTGGTATAAATAGAGCTGCACCAAGCTCCTTCCATACATCACTGTACCCTATTTAGCCTTATCCCTCAGGACAGGGACCTTCGGGAGGGTAAGAAAACCTCGCAATAGTTGCATTCTCTGTGGTTGAACACTGCCTACCATTTAACCATGACTTTACAGTACAGAGCTTTCTTTTATACTGCTAGCTACCACAGTCCTTTCCCCATTCTTCACATTTCTCCCCACAGTACACTCCAGGGCACTTATCCATCCATTACTTCTATTTTGTGTTTGCTATCCTATCACAATTAACATATCTCATCATCAACCACTTTGTGTTTCCTATACTTACAGTTTCAGTGTCACTCAATGTTCTACCCTCCTGCACTTGTATTCACTGCCTACATCTCCTCTCTCTCTCCAGCAGCATTGCACTTTAGCCAGTCCATACCAGCAGTATTCCTGACTCCATCCCTAACTCATGCTTTCTGAGGTGCTGAGTGAAGGTATGCATCCCTGTCAACTGAGGATGTGATTCTGTTACATTAACCTCCTAGTCCTACTTACCAGCTTGACATCCTCCATCCCTAACTCTGCTGGACAGCATCAAGTGAAGGTTAGCTCACCCCAACTACCAGGGATGGGATCCTTGTCTACAATCTACTGAGTTACACTATACCTTCTCTACCTGATGCCAATTGCTGCTTCCCTTTGGTAGCGGAACTTCCTTGCCATGTTTGCCCTCATCATTCTACCTATGCCAGGCTACCTTACCTCACTATCTTCCCATCTCAGCCATCCCCAACAGGTGTCTGAGTATTTGTCCTACTGCTGCACTTACACATTCCAGCCTGCTACCCGGATGCTGCTTCCTTCAGGGACTTGACTTTGTCTGTATTGCTTTCTCCATCATACCTCATCAGCAGCCTCAAGTCACAGTCCTATCCCGCTAACACTAGGACCAGAAGCCTGCCTCCGCATGCGACCATTTCCATCATCTACATTTTCCTCCTCATTCAAGTTGTTGCTTCTTTTATGAATGGACCATCTTCAGTTACATACTCTCATCATCCTAGCTCTCCTAGCTGCATCCAGTCAGGACCATCGTACCTCGACCATCCTGGATGGATGCCTGAGTTCCACTCCACTGCTTCACCTGCTTCCTGTCTCGACCTGCCTTCATACATCGCAAAACCTTCTGGACGTGAGGGCCCTTGCTCTGTGAGTCTCCTTTATTCCTTGCCTGCAGCCTTCCCTCAAGTATCAAGCACTAACTAATCTGACAGACAGCCTGAGCTTGCATCACTGTTTTCAATTTCTGCATCCTGTATGTACACAGGTCTCTGCCTCCCTTCGAGATGGGACCATCCCACTACCCTGCTTTCCTCCCTTGGCTCTGCTTGTTGACATTGACTGCATGTCATTCCATTGACATCAGGGGTGGTAGCCAGGTCTGGATCCCTTGGATCATTGTATCCTCTGTCTCTTGCCCGGTTGCCACTTTCTGTCCGACTAGGACCTCCATAACTGTTTGTCTCCATCCTCCTACACTTGCTGAGTGGTATCAAGGACTGGTTCTCTCTCCTCATTTTCCATGCCTGGAAGCTGGTTTCTACCATTGATTGTTTTGATCTTACTTGCTGTCCACTGTAATGTCACTTGCTGCTCTCTCTTGGACTTGAGCATGTCCCAATTGTGCTCTTCCTCAAGCAGTATCTGGAGCAACCTACCCGTCATTCCATTCAGTCTGCCTGCCTCTGGGATTTCCTTGTTGCAGGTCACCAGTCCAGTTGCTGTCCAGTTTATTTTCTCCACTGGGTGTGGGACCTTTATCCTTCTTCACTCCAGCACCTTCTATCTCTTTGTTGGTTGGTGAAGCCTTTGTCTGATGTGGGCCCTAAGCAACTCTACTTTGTTGCTCTCAGTACTTTATGCTGCTTCTCAGCCTCCATGGATCTTCATTTGAGCCTACTATAGCCTTGCTGCATTCTGCTCCCTTTCAGTGAAGATCCAAACCAGTCCTATTCCTCCTTGTACAGCATGTCTTCCACCTTCATTCACCTTGACACCACTCTGGATCAGTCCTTCTGGCCTCAGGATTTCACTCCGGACTTTCCCCATTTTTGGATGGCAACATTTCTAGGTCTGCCTTGAAGGCTTGTGACTTCATCCTATCTGTGTGGTACTTTGGGCTTCCCACCATATTGCAGGCCAGTAGTCCTACTCAGGCATCTGCTACCTCCCATATCCATTGCATAATCTCTCTGGCCATCCTTACAGCTCCTGTCCACTAATCAATGGATCTCTGGTCATTTCACGAGGAATCTACTTCTAGAAGGCATCTTGGGGAACACACTTTGGAAGCTCCACGCTAAGGTAAAGTGTTCATACTACCTAATCAGCCTCCTTGAACAGTCTGGACTCTCCTTTGACTGGACACTAGAAACATCCCCATCTCTCTACATTGGATACTCCCTACGAATCTAGCCCTTACAGTCTCCATGGACTTTCCTGTCTACCATGCCTCATAAGCCCTTCTCTTGCTCAGTAAGGATGTAACTTCTTCAATTACGCTCTGAATTACTCTCCAGCATTGCTCCTCTGGATCCTGGGACTCACAGGACACCGCATGGCACCTTGGACACTACCTAGTTCATTCCACAGCTTTCTACCATCACTGAATTTGTCATTCATGATAGTAGACTCTACTTCCTCAGCAGACATTGCTTGTTCAAGGTCTTCCCAGTTGACTTCCAGAATATTCATTGTTGGATCTCTACTGCCCAGCTGTTTCTGAATGCAACTCTATCCAAACCATCATTCTTAGCTCCTGGGCATCACCATTCTTATATAATCATCTGCACATCTTCATCTAGTATCTTCGGTCAAATTAACTGCCATTCGATAGACTCTCCAGCCTCTCCATCACTAATTATTTACATTACTCTCACCAGTAAAATATATCATCAAACCGCAGGCTCTTCCAAATTCCATCCAGAAATCAGCAACAGTTAAGGCCAATTCACCAACCAGTCCTGCTTCCAACAGGTCTTAATTAGCCATAGCACCAAGATCTTCTGCAATTCCACAATGCTGACCTCACTTCCAAATTCCCACAGACTTTTCCATATATCCACCTCCAAGCATTTCTCAAGTATTTATCATCAGATTACTCATTAACTAACCAAACTATGCACTGCCTCAGTGTATCTCTCAGATAATCACACCACGGCAATACCTGCATTTACTTCAGCCAGCATATCAGCAGAGCATATACAAATATAGTTTGACATCAAGCCCAAATAAGCCATCCAATTCCCTATACCAAACTTCTAAACAATATATATATATATATTCGGTTACCATCTGGACCGCATCAGCAAATCTTTCCCTATTCGTCTATTAATCAGTTATGACAGTACTCCTATCAGGCACTCAAAAGCTCTCCTCTACTCATATTCTACTTTATTGATGCTTACTTAGTTACAGATTGCTCACCATTAAATCCCTTGAACTCGGACTCTGTTCGCCTTTCTTCAACTGGATCTGTTCCACACTATGATTCTGCTCTCCTTCAGAAAAGACCTACTCTCCATCCTCAGGATCATCAGTCACTCTGCATCACCAATGAATCAAAGATGGATCATCATCTCCAAGACACTCAAAGACTCTCTTCTACTCATTTTACTTCTCGGATGCTTTTTACTGACTTCTTGCTCACTACTGAATTCCTTGTCTCCAGATCTTACCTTGAAAGTCAAACCTTTCATAAGTTCAATCATTCACCTATGACTTCTCGTATCATAGCAAGTCCACCTCCACCGTCCACTAATTTATCAATCAATTCATTCTATCTCTGCCCATTATGTCCATGCAACCCTCATGGACAAGCACCTTCATCACCTGGAAATCTGGACTTCATTCAACTTTTTTCAACTGGATTTGCTTCACACTTAGATTCTACCACTCCTGCAGAAAAGACCCACTCTTCAAATTCTGGATGGTCATTCAGTCTGCATCAGCCATGGATCAAGGATGGATTATCGTCTCCAAGAAGCTCACCTTCCTTAAATTAGCTATAGTTACTAGAACCTGGTCCAATGGGCAGATCACTGGCCATGTGTCCTCAGAGATTTCTTTAACTGGGGGTTCCTGTCTTGAGTGCCAGGGGTTCTGCTCTCCATGAGTTGGAGGGGTATCTTTTGGACCTTCTATTCTCTATAAATTACTACCCACATACCTACTACTCGAGTGTGGGACTACATTCAAGCCACAAAAGTACTACAAGTTACACAAGCGATATATACCCCATTGTTTATTCCCCAAACATTGAATGGGATGGATTGCCCATGATTCAATGTGGGGAATCACTTCTCCACAACCTCTACTTAAGCCTTCTACTAACCGCAAGACCTTCCTTGCTTAGGAGGTGTGTTTCATCACTACGTCCCCTCCTCCTCCTTCTCTGGGGTTCTTCTCATCCTTGTTTCTGGGCCTCCTATTTCCTACAAACTACTACCTACATACCTACTACTCAGGGTGGAAATAGAGTTAAGCCACAAAAAGTGCCACAAGTTACACAAGCATTATATACCCCATCGTCATTCCCCAAACATTGAACCATTACTTAATGTAGAAAATGGTATTAGTGATAATTTTCCTGGAGAAAGTATTCAAAAGCTAATTTGTGGAGGAAACGCACCTCAGACCCAAAGGACCAAGGGTGAAATTTCAAATGTAGACCTTGAGGAATAAGCCTTTGGTGGTGACATGTGGAAAGAAACTTGACTTCAAAGTTTAGTCTTAGAGCAAATGGCAGAAAATAATTCAAGAAAGCTTTAGAAATTTGAGAATGGAGCATAGTTATAGACATAGAGGAAATGAAGGAGCAGTGTAAAGATCTGAGAAGAGATTTTAGAGTAGGCATAATGGGTTTTAGCAAATGTGCAACACAACATATGAGAGAATATTTCAGCACATAGAGGTTAAGTCACTTGCTCAGCATTTCACAAATAAAATAAGTAATATTTAGTAACTGGCTGAATTAAAGAGAAGCCTTATTTCATAATTTAATTAGTAAATGTAAGAGCCTAATGGAAATTTTATATGACAAAATGGTTTGGCTCACCAATAAACAACCCTGATATAGCATCCCATAGTCATATGATTCTCAGGAATAAATATTAAACATTAAGCACATTGGTTTTTTTTGTTTTACAGAAGTGTTTATCCTACATTGGCCACAGCAGGGAAAGCTACTTCTGCCAGATTCACTGCTCCCCTCCACCATCCATAGCCTCCTTGGGGACTCGCCTTGTGGCTCGAGCCTCCATGGATTGCTCCACCATGGCAGGGTTAGGAGTGGGAGGCCATCCTCCCCGAGCCTGAATCCAGTCATTCATTGCAGGCTGTCCCAGTGACCAGGTGAATGGGGGTGCAGTGAGTGGGCATCATACACCCCTACTGTGCCAACCATTTTCCTCCTGGTTTTCTCCCTTCCATCCCTCAGCCAAGGCTTTCTCAAGGAGTGCATGCACATGGAGGCACTCATGCATCTAAGGCCATGACTCCCTTTCACTCTTTCTGATTTTCGTTTGCCTTGTGATGCTTTTGTAGGCTTACCACCAGTTCTCCACCTGGTGGCAGCCAAGAGCTCATGTGGCCAACCTCCCGATCTGGTAGATGAGAGAAGCCTGGTAGCTGCTTAATCCTCTCCCAACCTCCCCCATGCTAACCCCACCAGCCTAGGCTCATTCTTAAATTTGGGCTGCTGGCATGGCAGGAGGTAAGGTGCTTGGCACCCTAGCTCTCATGCCACTGGCGCTAAGCACAGAATGTTTAAACATTTGAAATGTAATTAATTAAATGAATTGGTTATGTGACTTCTTAGTCATTAGTGCAGAAATAATGTCAAATGAATAGCCATTAAGAATACTTGATATATGTGATATGGTCGTTATTACCATTGTCTTTCATTAAGATTCATTTCAGATTCCTCGTGGAAAAATCTGCAACAATTTACAAAAACATGAAAATGATCTTTATACCCTTTCTTATTAGGATATTTCATATTGATACATAGATACATAGATGCTGACAGCAGAAAAGGCCTATTGGCCCATCCAGTCTGACCAACCTACCTAACCACTCTTCACTGGCCCTAGTGGCTATCCTGGCTCTTAATTTCTGCCTCCTCCTGACTAAGCTCATATGCCTGTTCCATACCTGCTTGAAATTGCTTACTGATTTGGCCTTTACTCCTTCTTCCAGAAGCCTGTTCCAAGTGTCTACCACACATTCCATGAAAAGTTCTTGTGAACATCTTTTGAATCTCCTCCCTGCTAGTCAAGTGAGTTCCCTTGTAACTGTGTTTGAACTCAAGGAGAACAGTTCATTGGCATCCACTCAGTTTATCCCATTCAGGTACTTGTGCATTTCTATCATGCCACCCCTCTCTCTTCTCTTCTTGAGGGTACATGTCCAAGTCCACCAGACTCTCCTCATACAAACTGACCCTTAGTCCTGGACCATTTTTGTTGCCCTGCACTGTACTGCTTCCTCTTTATCAGTTTTACTCAGGTATGGATTATAGTTCCTTGAGCAGTACTCCAGATATGGTCTGATTAATTACTTGTACAGAGGAAGGATCACTTCCCGAGTTCTGTTGCTTACTTCCTCCTCTCTGTACATCCACAACATCCTGGTTTCCTTCCCCACAGCTCTGTTACAGTGTGTTGCGGAGTTTAGGATCTCTGATACCATGGCCTCCATGGTACTTTCCAGCACCACTATTACATTTTGTACATCACTCTTGGGTTCTTTTTCCCAGTTTACAGCACCTTACACCTTTTTGTGTTAAAGAACAGCTGCCAGATCTTTGATTTGCTCTCCAGCCTGTCTAGATTCTCCTGAGTTCCTTTATCCCTTCCTCTGTCTTCAACCCCGTTATAGATCTTCATGTCAGCTGCAAGAGGAATAACTCATAGCTATTAAATTAAAGGGGTAGATAAAAGAGAGTATATACAGTAGCAACAACTTTGTAGTATATGCCAGGCAATAGTCACAGCTGGTGCGTCATCACATTATATCAGTTTGTCAAATATCAAAAATAAACGTTGCAGTTGACACTAATTTCAAACATGGGTGTTTCTGTAGTCCTGTGATCCATATTTCCATTCCATAACAGAAAGGAAGTGTTGCTTGTTTCAGAGTAATGATGTTTTAGCATGCAAGCAGGTACCTCCCCAACACACTCACATGCTTACACACACACACACACACACACACACACACACACACACTTATACACACACACACACTTCTAGGGAAACAGGTACTGGTGTCCTTTATTTACAGTAGGCACATTAGACCCTAAGTGCTTCACTACAGTGTATATTTGTGAGACATGGACCATTGCCCACAACTGCAGAAAATGCTTTCTGCACATGTGGAAAACTAAACATCTTGTGATGATTTTGTTCTGTAGTTGCAGGTAAAAGTACTGAATTACAGTAATTTGTTGTCATAATTCAGTACTTTTACTGCAAGTGCACACTCCAGAAATCTCAAACATTTTCTGCACCTCCACCCCCCTTTTCACAGACTCCTGTACCCTCAAAATGAAATTTTACAAAGAGGCCAGAACATGCCTGCACATTCTACCTTGTGCTTCAGCACTGTGAGATTGAGCAAGTTGCTGGCCTGGGCTGACAGTGCAGTTCTGAACCTGGAGACCTGATTTCAATCTTCCAGGACTCACTTTGTGCTCTGGAGATAGGCAGACAGTTTGGTCTAGTGGTTAGTGTCCAGAGCAGAGAAATTGGAGGCTAGGTTCAAATCCCATAATCCCCACTGACTGTGGACCTTGAGCATCATCCAGAGGTTCAGTTAACTCAGCTGCAGAAATTAGCAGAGGCAGGACCCACTGAGAATGAGATGTTACATCGCAGGTGGGTTATACTGTGTAAATAAACTGTAAAAATAAATAAATGAATAAAAACAAAAAAAAATTACTTTGTGTCCTCTTAAATTGATTTTCCTTTCCAGATATCCTTCATTATCACCTTGCAGCTCCTTAATCAAATTGGTGAGGAAAGGGACATTGCCCTTTCCTAAAAGAAATGCAGTAACAGAAAACATCTATTATAAGGTGTAGGGCATGAACGAACTGAAGAAGCACAGAGGTGTTGATGAAAACTCTGGGTGGGTCTCAGCACAGGATCAGCATGGGGTAGAAGGGAATATAATGATATGATGGGATGATGGGTACAGAATTGAAAGCACCATTTCTGTTCTGTGCAGTGATACTGAATTGTGCATGTATCATGTATTGCATCTGTTTGAAAACATGAAAATGCAACACATGCACGTTCAAAGATACATTTCTAAGTTAATAAAAGACAAATAAAATCCCAGATTTCCTTTGCCTACAAAACATAATAGAGCTGCCCTGACTCCTTTTATATTATTATATTCCCCCATACTTCCCTTCTACCCTCTTCAATCAGGGTCACCTTTTTCAAAAGAATCCCTTTACATATAAAATTTCCCACCTAATTCATGGGCCAACTCCTCGTATCAGCATGGCTTAGTTGATAGCTTATCCACCTCTGAACCTGAAAAAGGGTGGTTCTAGTCCCACAGCCGGTCTTAGTCCCAGATCCCAAAATGCTGGCACTCCTGTGCAGTACTTGGGGGTCCTGTACTCTTGGAGTGTATCAGTCTTTGAGGAGACATTAAACGGAGGTCCCTAATGCACACCTTTTGTATTGTCCTGGTGGGTAAGGATAAGTGAATGTGCAAAATTGGTAACTGTGGCTTGACTTTGATTTAGTCTCCATCTTTGTTTTGACTTTGACACTTTGGATCCTTGGTATGGAATCTAGTAGGCTATAAATAGGGCTATGAGGGCCCATCTACCACCTGTCACCCTCCAGTCAGTCCCACATCTTCCACCTTTCTGGTTCCTCCAATCAGTTTTCTTTTTAAAATAACTCAGTCAGCAACTGGCACAGTGCCAAGAGTCAGAAATAAAAAAAAGGCTGGGGTGGGGAAGCAGGTGTAAACTGACTGGGGTGGGGAGGGTGGCCTTAGGAGTAGCCTGGGCCAACTGAGAAGGGATAGAGTATTATTTTTAATTATTTGGCCAGCTGGCTCTGTGGTGTTGGGTGATCGCCTGGCATGCTAATGACCCAAGTTTGTGCCTGAGTCTGGGATGACAGGAGCAGAGGCCAGCAAGGAAGGCTCAGAACATCCAGCAGTATGCTGTCCTCCTGGGGATGGGGGATGGGGAAGATGTGAGTTTATGCCACTCTGGAATGGCTCCTGGTGGCGTGTTGGGGCAATGCAAGTTGTGGTATGGGTGACCATATGCCATCTGTGCATGCTGCCATGGACACTGCAGCATGGAGCCACATTGTTTGTGGGGTGGGCAAAAAGCAAGCAGAAGATGGGCTACCTAGCCAGCCAGATGATGGCTGCCCAGTCTCCCATCCTCCATGAAGCCCGGAGGTGTCTGCAGTACTCCTGCCGAGCCTGGTGTAGAAAGGAAGTGCCCACTGTTCTAGTCTCCTGGGTCAAGCAGGCTGAGGAATCAGATTGGGGTTGCGAGATGGTGATTGGGGTCTGGTGGCAGGGCCTTTGGCAGTCTGAAGGGTGGCTGGACAGGAGGGCTATGGGCAAAAATAATAAAACTTATTTGGTCAAATGTCAAAGTAAGGGTAAATGATTGCAAAAATGGCAAACTTGGTTTGGCTTCTTTGGTTTGACTCTGACACTTTGACTAAAGGCACTTTGGGTCCTTGGTATGGAGCTCTAGCAGGCTAAAATGGGGTGACATCCCACCATTAAACTTTGCCCACCTCAGTCAATCCCAACCTCTTCTACCCACTTCTATTCATCCAGGCAGTTAAAAAAATCACAGTCAGCTCCTGGCACAGTGCCAGGAGACATACATTTTCTTTTGATTAAAAAATGTCTAGGGTTTGGTGGAGGAAATGTGACTGGGGTGGGAAAGGGATGCCACAGGACTAGACCATGCCACCTGGAAAGAGATAGAATGTTATATTTTGATTATTTTTTAACATGTTAAAGTGATTGCTGAAGTGGCCCACAATTTCAAGTTTGACTGAACTGAAAGTAAACATGCTGAATTTTGACACATTCACAAAATGCAAATTTGACATTGGCTCGTCCTTTGGTTGAAGTGATTCAAAGTGGCACAAAAGTTCAATCGGGTGAAATCTAAGGAAAAGTGCCAAATGTAAGCACATTCACTGACTACAAATTTGGCATTGACTCATCCTTAGTGGTGGGTATCCAGGTGGAAGTCAAACAACAATGGCACTTTTTGCTACAAATGTGAATCTTTTCAGATGCCCTGACCAACATTCTCTTTTACCAAAAATATTTTCAAGCAATTCTCCATGGCTATACCTTGATGAGTGGAATGGCTCCCAGAATATTTTAAAATCACTTATCTACTAGTCTTACTGATTGCTCATAAAGCACTTTGGGAGAAAATTAGACACATCCTACCAGCCAATTCCTTAGAGTTCATAGGAATTGTAGTAGTGTAGAGCATTCTAGTTCCTGTCTAGAGGATCTACAAGAAATATTTGTGGAAAAGGTTATAGCCTTACTGACATGGATTGAGCCAAGGTAAGGGCTTTGACAACTGATGGGTCCACACTTCTGCTACCAAAATAGAGGAATCATGAGTCTGCACCAAGACTCAATTATGTAACCATTTACTCTGTGCAGTAACATTCTATGAAAGAAATCCTCTGGAAAACTGGCATACACTGGAGACGCAGACCAAACTGGAAAACTAGGTAAGTATTTCACCTAAAGTGGAGTACAGGGCATCCCCAATCTTGCTAGCCATTTGACCCACAGTCTCCAACCCTTACCCAATGTTTGTACTCGGATTTCATCCTTCTGAATGGTTGCCACCACTCTGACAGTACTGCCGTGTCATCATGGTGGGTAATAGTTTTGTTTTTTAATCCAGGTAATAACAGTTAAGTACCCATTAGTCGCTTCATTAACTGTGACACTACCCATGTAGTGTACATGATCAGGAGAAATTGTGGAGCATACTATACTGGGCATACAAAGTCAAACTAAAGGAAAGGGTGGGTGACCACATGTGGCTATTTCTCCCCTTGGGTATCACCCCCTCTTCTCCTTCATAAATACTGAGCAGAAGTAATCATTTAGCGCTTCTGCCTTATTGCCCCACTGCTTCCACAACCCACCTCCTTCTTAATCTTTACTATGTGGTCCTTACAGTTCCTTTTCTCCCTGATGTACCTGAAGAAGTCCTTCTCCCTCTTCTTGTGCCAGTCTGAGCTCCGTGAGCATCTTGGCTCCCCTTAGTGCCCGTGTCACCTGTTTCGATTCCTTCAGGTACTCCTCCTGTCCTTCCCCTCCATGTTTTTGTATCTCCTAAAGGCAGCTCTTTTCCTTCTTACCTTTTCCATTACCTCCTTGCTCACCCAGCTCAGTTTCTTAGCCCTAGCCTTCTTGCTCTGGGCCTTGCTGCAGGTTCTGGTTGCTTCTACTACTTCCAGCTTTATAAGCTCCCACCACTGGTTACTGCCCATACTAGGTTGAATTCTGGCCAGGTACCCTTTTACCACTTTCCCCATCCTCCCAAAGTTGGCCCTCCTGAAGTCCAGCACCCTTGTGCCAGATTCCACTCCTTCCTTACCCATGTGCAATGTGAGCCATACTGAGTGGTGGTCACTCCCCGACAGCGGTTCTTTCATGCTAAGTTCCCTCATAAACTCCCCATTTGTCAGCACAAGGTCAAGAGTTACATGTGTGCATAATTACTGAATGCCTGGGTGTAACTTGGCCATTTTTGGAGAGTGTTGCCCAATTTTCAACATGGCCTTTTGGGACCCTCCTCGTGAAGAGTTCCAGTGTCATTTGTTCACTTGTCCTGAAAGGTGATTTCGACAGCAACCATGCCATTCCATGCCACAGGTGTGAAAACATGTTTCAGGCAGGATGTGATAAATGACAGCTGTACTGTTTAAAGGAGGTGTGCAAAAGGCAATGTTGAAAATGTGAGGGAAAATATTAAAATTGTCAAAGTTAGGACCATGTATAGAAACTGTGCAATGCACACTCATACCACAGTAATTTTTGGAATTTTTTCACCAGATTTGCAACATGGGCTTTTGGGGACCCACCTCATGAATAGTGCCATTGTCATTTCATGAATTGGTCCTGAAAGGGATTCCGTGCAGTGACCACAAAATCACCTTTGTGACTGAGTAACAAAATGACACTGAAAGTTTTCAACAATGTGGGGTCCCAAGAACCCCATGTTGAAGATTTGGGGATAAATTAAAAAATGGCTTATTTATCAACATAAGTTGAATACCCCATTGAATGGCATTATAGCATGCTTACCTTTCATTCTTCAGTTTGCGGTTCAGCTTAGAAGAGTGCGGACGTGTCCCGTCCAGAAGATGACAGCACCAACCTCCAGAGATAAGTATGGAGTGGGGGTGAGGGAGTTGGTGCTCAGTGGGAGCATGGGGATGGGGAGGGGACTGGGGCAATGTTGAGGGACAGTTTTTTTTTTACAGATAAAAAACATAAAAACATGTCAGGGGACTGTTTTCTTTATTAACAGGTAACAAAAATGCAGACATTTGGACACACTGTGGTGGGCTCCCAGTTTGTCACATGAATGGGGTGGGTGGGTACATGGTGCTGACACAGGGATTGGGCACCCTGATGTCAATGTGAGAAAAAGAATACATTTGGGCACACTGGGGTGGGCTCCCAGTGTGCCACATGAGTGGAGGGGCTACATAATGATGACACGGGATTGGGGACCCCAATATCAGCAGGGGAAAAGAAGACATCTGGGCACACTAGGGTGGGCTCCCAGTGTGCCACATGAGTGGGGGCTATATAAGGCTGACACAGAGATTGGGTACTCTGATGTCAGTACATTTCCTTTTGATGGTGCAGGTAGTGGTGACACAACTGCACATGCATGGCACTCTTGCTTGTGCAGTGCGGTGAATTTCATTTGCCATTCACAACATGATGGCACCTGCAGAACTGCACATGCATGTGAGTTGTGCATGCGCAGTTCATGCCATGGATTGCGGAAGTAACAGTCAAAATAGTGCAGTTGTTATTCTATAGCAGCCAATCGTGGTGGAGGGGTTCCAAGCTCCACTGACTTTTGGAAGGATACTTCCAAAAGTCCAATGGAAGATTCCTTGACTGGCCATTTTTAGAGCTACTGAACGATCCCAAAATGGCTGTAGACTCCACCCAAAGCCCTAAAATGAAAAAAAAACTTTCTTTGCTTCTTGACCTGAAACATGTAAAAAATAAAAATAAAAATAAGCTCACCACGGAAACTGACACTGTTGTTCTGTCAGCATTTAACACTCAGTTATTTGGGCTACACTCCTCAGAAGGATGTGGTAGGGGTTATTGACAGAATCCTGCAGAGCACACTTCCCATGCCTGCCTTCACATTCTCTCACAGGCATGGGCTGAAGCTCACTTCCTCATTCATTAACACTTTCCAGCCACCCCAGCACTGTCTGACCACAGTTTCCCAAACTTTCTCCAATGGCAAGCATTTGCCGAAATGTTTAGTGAATTATTCAAAATAAAATAAAAAATGCACTATGTTTCCCAAGTGTTTAAAAGGGAGTGGCAAGTGTTTGTTATCCCACACAGCATGTGGAAGGAGGGAGCTCCACACCAAGGCCTTCAAGTAATGAGAGCAGGAATGGTGCAGGCAGGAGGTACAGTATGTCCACATTAGGAACTGTGGGCCAAGCTAGAAGGATAAGAACCTATACTGAGGTGATGGCCTGCTTTCATCCAGGAGGCAACCACAGCCCTCAGTGGATGATGCAAATGTTACTTCAATAGACATTTAAAGTAGCCAAGGGGTGATGGAAGAAATGGGGAGACAAAAGTGGGCCACTACAAGCTGAGATTGAGAGTAGGGAGATCCGGGGTAGAGAATCATAGCAGGATGCAAGTTATTCAAGAAGGCAGGGGTAAGCAAAGGAAGTGGGTGGGGAGCAGTCAAAGAAAGGTGTGTAAGGAAAACACTTGGAAAAAAGGGTAAGTAGCAAGAAGAGAGGTGAGGCTGTCAAAATTGTGCAAGGTCTGCATCAGAAGCCTTATGAAGAGAGACTGAAAGAGTTCAATATGCAAACCCTGGAGAAGGGAGGGTGAGTGGGAATGTTATGGAGACCATTAAATACTTCTTCGGGTTAATATAGTACAGGAGGGAGATATGTTTTGGAGAAAATGTGCTGTAGAACAAAGGGTCAAGATATGAAGCTGTCGGAAGGTAGATTCAGGAGATGTGAGAAGTAGTTATTCACAGAAAGGGTGGTGGATTCCTGGAACAGCATTTCATGGGAGGCAATTGGGTGAAACCAGTGATAGGTTTCAAAATGCCTGGGTCAGGCACAATGGAATCTAGGTGGAAGGAAGGGGTTGAAGGTGGAAGAGACAGTGCTGTAGGTCAAGTTGGGTCTGTAGCAAAGTGATCAAAACTAAAAATGGGCAAACTAGATGGGCCCAGTGGTCATTATCTGCCATCAGTTTCTATGTTTATGTAACCTCCTTTTTGGATATTACTAGTCTATTCACCCTCCCTGGGTTTTTGTTGCCTAATTGAGCCCAGTAGGAAAATGATTACTTCTTCTCAGCACTCAGGTGGAGCCTCCTGCGGATCAGGAGGTCACCACAGGTGTGTAGGAGATCAAACCCAGTAGTTTAGGCAGGAGAGAAAGTTCTGGTCAGAGAAGTGAAAGTGAGTTGGGGCAGGGTTGGGGCGGGTGCCCGCTGGGACCCTCAGCTGGTGGCACATGGAGGGACAGGGAGGAGAAGTGGGAGCTCCATAGCCACAAGCTGCACAGTATCTTGTTTGGCAGCTAAAGTTGAGAGGGCAGTCAGCAGCCGTAAGTCACATAGTACCCTCGCAGCCTGCACTAATTCATGTAGGGATCCAGTGGGCATGGAGTTTAGTGTCTAGAGAGCAAGTTGCCTTGAAGCTACACGGGACGTGTCCTCTCTCTATTGGTGAACAATTGTTGCCAGTTCTGAGAAAGGATGCAGGGGTCAGGAGGGAGCCCACAAATCCCAAGCCTAGAGGATTGTATGTTCCGAGGGTGACCAGCTGAGCCAGTGCTTAGACAGAGAGAGAGAAAGAGAGAGATTGGTATCATTAGAGTTTGGGTACCTGTAAAGAATAATGGGCTGTTAGGCACTGTGAACTGTTTGGGACTTGTGCTGCCTTCAGACTTTTGTGACCGTAGCAGTCCTGAGTTAATGCTGCCATAAAGACTGGGCGACATCCTCGGACAAGGTAAAAGCTGCTATTTTTGCCATACCGGTATTGTGAAAGCTGAATGTGTTCCTCACAAATTAACTGATGCTACCCAGAGCTATGTGTGAATATGTTTAATGAATTTGGGATCCCTGTTGTTTCAAGTTCCATGTGGACATTCCATTATTGAAACTGTTTAGTATGAATTAACCTGTTGTTTACATCCAATACCAGCAAAAGAAAGGGACCCTGTGTGTGACATCTGGGCCTGTGTAAGGTGGCCACTGGAAGTGTTTCTGCTGTTGTAGATGCCCCCTTCCAAGGACATATTCCATCCATACCCCAAGACATGGGAAGAGGGCTACATTTCTATGTATGACAAGTTATTCAAATGGAGAAGGCACACAGCTGTTACAGTTTTCACTTGCACAGTTGGTTTACAGAGCAAGTTTAGATACAAATGTGTGTGTGGTGGTTGTTGGGGAGGTGTAAGGAGATGTGGGCTTGAGGATCAAGCAAAACTAAAACAAAACAAATTAAATGCCCGTGCCATATAGTACAATACACTCCATCGAGTCCAGCAGTGATGAACATTACGTGACACATTCTGTAGGTTACAGTCAGTGATTTCAGAAATACATAGATTTTATACAAGCCATCAGCCTCCATTCAGTGCACATAGTAAGCTTTATTGGTAAAAGGCTGGGAAATATAGAAATTTATAAGTGTAAGTTGACAAAAAGTTGAGTAAGTTATCATTTTTGGTTATCTTCACCTTTCAGCATTCCTGTATAAGTCTGGTTCCGGTGGGGGGATGAGAAATGGTGGAGCTCTGTTTATCATTTAGTCTTAGATCAGTCCTGAAAGGTTAACAAACCCTACAGACAGCAGTAAACCATTGTATATATACACACACACACAGTTGGGATACAGAGAGAGTGTAATCTGAATGTCTCCTGGAGCAAAGCAGTCTCATTAAAAGCTCAGTTTTCACCAACAGGCAGTAGTATAGTGTTAAATGTATAAGTTTGGGGTCTCCATGAACTACAATGTCTCAAACCCTCACAGTCTGAGGTCTGAGGGTTACCTAGGACCCCAGAAGTTAACAGGATTTTAGGTGCATTCTGGTGCATTTTGAGAGTCATTTTGAGACTATTAGAGCTGCTTTAAAGCCTTCTTTGATTTGTTACAAACAACCAATATCACTATCAAAATAACTACTTTTTATGTTTGCTTGCACACATGTGCAAGAAACATAGTCCACCATATGAGTTTTTGTAGATGTGGCACCTCTGCTTCCAATGCCCTCCGCATTTTTGCAGGCGGCGCAGCACTGCCAATGAATGCACCAGCGGTCTATTACAGCAGTTCAGATTGCAGTGGCATACGGTTGAAAACAAGCGACTGCTTTAATCAGTGGTGGTAGCGTGTGAGCAATTGCATGCTGCCCTGCCATCAGCAGTAGTAAATTCCCACATGTCATCACCACAGATTGTAGCAGTGGTTGTATGCATGCCCCCACTTTGTTATGTGCCGGTGCCCAATCCCCTCGGCTCATGCACCCCTCCCAGCACACTGTATGTCCAACAGGGGTGCCCAATCCCCATCATCTCCAGTGCCCTCTCCCAAAAAACAAACTTACAGTTGCCACACTGGGAGCCCACCCCAGTGTGGCAGAAATCTAACATACTCCTGTGTCCCCTGTATACTGTATGGCCATTGGGGTGCCCAATCCCCACCTCCTCTCTCTTTCAAAACATCCAGGTGCCACGTTGGGAGCCCACCCCAACTTGGCAAAAGTCCCACATTGTCCATGTAAAATAATAAAAGAAAAAACTGTAACAAAAGAAAATGGTCCCTTGTTGCTGTCTTGCCCCTCCCACAACCCGTGCCCACCCTCTGCATACCCCACCTCCCCCCATACTTACCTCCAGAGGCCAGCTTGATGTTCTTGGTGGAGTGGAACACATCTGCACTCTTCAAAGCTGATTGCGAACTGAAGAAATCCTGGTAAGCTGTATAATGGCATGAACAGCGTTTTCTCAACTTTGGTGCATATCTCGGCCATTTTTCAAATTTTGCACTAAATTTTCAACATGGGTTCTTGGGACCCCTTCTCATGAATTCAGTGACTGTCATTTGATTATTCGGTCCTGAAAGGTGATTTCCACGGTCACTGCGTAGAATCACCTTTAGGGACCGATTAATGAAACAACAGTGTCACTGTTCATGAGGTGGGTCTCAAAAGCCTATGTTGCACATTTAGAGAAAAATTCCAGAATGACTCTGTTATGAGCGTGAGTTGTGCAGTTTCATGCATACCACAAATTCATGAATTTGTAATATTTTGACCCAGATTTTCAACATTGGCATTTTTCACACCTCTTATGAATAGTACCGTACAGCTGTCGCTTTTCACATCCTGGGTAATGTGTTTTCGCACTTCCTGTACAGAATAGCGGTCACCGTGGGAAATCAGTGTTCAGGACAGAGTAAGAAAATCACAGTGACACTGTTCATGAGCAAAGGTCCTAAAATGCCTATGTTGAAAATTTGGTGACAAAATTCCATAAAAATGACTGTGTTACATGCGTGCATTGTGCAGTTTCACGCACCCTCGTAACTTCACAAATTTGTAATATTTTCACTCCAGATTTTCAACATTGGCATTTTTCCTCCTTATGGACAGTACTGTACAGCTGTCATTTTTACATCCTGGCCAGAATGTGCTTTCGCACTTCAAGCGCAGAATAACGCTGTCACTGTGTGAAATCAGTGTTGAACAGATTAAGAAAATCACAGTAACACTGTTCATGAGTGGAGGTCCCAAAATGCCTATACTGAAAATCTGGTGAAAAAATCACCCAAATAATTGCAATTTCTATGCAAGCTGACTTCACCAGTTTTTTATATTTTTGCTCCAGATTTTCAACATTACCATTTTTACACCTCCTCATGAACAGTACAGCTGTCATTTTTCATCATGTTGAAATGTGCTTTTGCACCTGTGGCATTAATGGTGCAGTCACTGTACAAGATCACCTTTTGGCTAACAAACTGATAGTGTCACTGTTCTTGCGGTGGGGTCAAAAGCCCATGTTGAAAACTTAGAGTAAAAATATTAAGACATGCCCAGGGCCTTAGTGTATCTGACCATAATTCCACTCCTGTAGGGTCTGACAGGTGTCTGCCATACTGTAGGGACTGACAGGTGTTGGGGTATAACTTGGGATTGTCAACAGTAATGTTCACATCATTCCACCCTCCCCACCCCCTGCAGCCAGTGATAGGCATCGAGGTGCACCTTGGACTCTTTGGCCCCAGAGTTCACACCATTCTCCTATACTGCACCCATTTCAGTATATTTCCTTATGTAATGAGGTGGTGTAAAGCCCAAATACCCTACAGAATCCTCGACACTTGTCAGTGTCTGCAGGGTAGGGTGAGGTGAAATGTCATGACCATTATGGCTGACGACCCAAAGACACACCCCAATGCCTGTCCATCTCTGAAGGATGGGGGTAGAGTTGGTGTCAGTTCAATACATCACTGCTACTCTATACTGCATCTGTCTAACTCCTGTACTTCCACTGCTAAGTTCAAGTTCAAGTTCAAGTTTATTGCAGGAAAACTCTGTTGAGCAAGTTCATTCACAAGGAGGTCCTGAGACATACATACATTCACAATGAAGTCCCTGCACTGACGTACAGACAAATAGTTAAGTGCTTACATCATAAAAACAGTATACATAATGATAAGAGCTTACATCATAATCGCAGTGAGCAAAATGATAAAGAGCTCCCAGAATGCTCTCGGTTCATGAAGAGAAGTTTATACTGTTTGTAAAAGCAAAACATTGCATACATTAGAAAATAACAGTAATTACATAACAATTCAACAAAGATTCCACCTAAGACACCGATAGTGATGTGAAACAGAGTTGAGGAAGTGTAGGAATGGGACCTGGGATATCGAGGTCACTAGATTGTGGCTTAGTGAAAGTAATTCATTAAAGACAGTTGCTAATGTCAGCAAGCAAACATTCAGCATTGACAAATGCTTGTTATATTCTTTAAAAAATTGTCAAAACTAAAGCAAAAAATCCACTCCAGCTACCCTTCAAACATACAAATATATATCACTTCTCTTGAATACAGTCAGCTATTTCTGCAGCAGGGGTGCACTTGTTATCTTGCAACCTGAACTGAAGACTCTTCCCCAACAGTGTACCACACAGGCAGACAAGGCAGCAAGAAGAGCACACAAAACACCAGCTTGGAGGTGCATGAGTCTGTCACACAGCAGACACGTATACAGACCATCCATGCCAGATAATGGAACTGGTACACAGGACCCACTGGAGGGTCCCTCAAGGTCCAACATTGACACAGGATGTATACCAGTTCATGGATGCTTTATCTGCTTGTACCCTGAATTGAGAGATTTGGAGCAGGGAGGGTAAGGCTCAGCAGGGACAGCTGCATGAAGTACAGGGCGTATACAGTGGCATCACAGTCCACAGACTTGTCATGCTGCAAGGATTCCCCAAACTGTATGAGACCTAGGAAAATGGTATGACTATAATTGTCACTGATCTACAACAGGATGATGTTTCCGACTTATATCTAGTACTTGGCTACCAACCCACAAATCCCATACATCATACACTGGAACCACAACACCATCAAGCACTCCAGCATAACCCACATGACAGCCAATGTACAAGGATTCACAGCCAACCATAACAGATGATGACCTAATGCCAGGCATGTCCAGTGGCATGTCCATAGCCCAATCACATGACAAGGGCAAGGGCAATGCCAGTGGTGAGCTCATCCACCTAAACACCCACTCATAAGTCATCCCAGAAACCAAAGCTAAAAAACACACATGACCTAATGTCTCATCCAAATGCAGCACAGGCTTTAATGCTGAAGAATTGCCATCTACCATCAGATACATGTGGACCTCACTTCATGCGCCCCATGTTCACTCACAGCAGGGAATGAGATGCTGGCAGCAAAAGGCAAGCTTGGGGAAAGAGAGTCACTTACATCTCTGGATGTGGCCCAGCCCCTCATTGTCAGATAAGACCATTCAATATAAACTAAATTATTAATACAAAACAGCACAATTACCTCACTGCTCCTTTATGAAAAATCCAGGCTGGTTATTAATTCATATTGTTTTGTTGGCACAACCATTTAACTCACTTGGTCCTGGCCAAGTTCCGACTCCAAGGTGTCAGAATTAATCCCTCACAGGCTCATATGGCATGACTAGTCAGCTGCTCCCCTCACACTCCACATAGCACCAACCACCCTCCAGGCACACAGGTGCAGCTAGTTGCTTGGTGGGTTAGAGGATTTCTGCAGGACATTCCCCAGACTGCAGATCTATCTTTCACATAAACAAAAAGTATCAACTTCAAGACAAGAATGAAGTTACCACTGACAGTTATTAAGTTAGTAATTCTTCTTGGAGAAGACATTTAAAATGCACTACTGCTTTGCCACATTAAATAAGTTAATTAAATAAATAAGTCCACTATACTGCTCTATCCTGTAAAAATACATAGTGAATGCTGGATCCCACTGAAAATGAGGAACTGCCTCTCACCTGAGCTATCCTGTGTAAATGCATTATAAAAATGGGTAAAAGGAGGACTCCACTGAAAAGAAAAGATCGTGTCCTGGGAAAATACAGTGTAAAAACTGGGTCAACTAGAACCCCATTGCACACAAGATATCACAACTCATCTGGGCTATCCTGAGTAAATATATTGCAAAACTGTAAAAGCAGGACCCAACAGCAGAACCCTACTGAAAAGCAGATGTTGCATATATGCTGATATGTCCTGGGAAAATACATTGTAAAAGCATCCAGATCACCTTAGCTGTCTGATAAATTCCTGGTGGTCTAGTGGTTCCCTCTGACCCTCTTCTGACTCACCCTCTCAGGCATCCCCAGCCCTGGTCACATAATGCAAACTGCAGCAATAGTGATTACTGACTCAGTCTTCTGTTCACCACCTCAACTGATTTCAAACTGACAGTCTCTGAGCAATCACAAATATTGTACAAACATCTGTGTCTACTGTACTCATGATTGCTCACTGGCAACCAGACGGTGGCCAGCCAAGGTTGTGAGCAGAGGGCTGTGTAGGTCACTGTCACTATTGCTGTATTTTGGCTTATATTTATTATTGGACTTACCTGCTGAGAATTTTTGGATTTATCCGGATTTTATTCATTTTGGACTGCTGGAGAATCGATTTCTCTGATTTTTATCAACTCCTGGACTGAGGGTGGTGAGAATGGTGTACATTTATTTATTTTATTTTGTATGACTACAAATCTGATTTATTTAACTGGTTCCTGCCACGTGAGGTGGTATTGGGAGATTATATAACATCTCTTGCAGTGTAATGCGTGAGAGGTGCTGCATTGTTTAAAACACAAATTTGTTTTAATAACGTTGTATATTCTACTGTGTTTTAAGATCTTTTGATTTTATCTTTATTTTTATTATTTTGGTTATTTTTGAGTTGGGCTTTATTTTGGTTTATGTTAGTTTATTTTGTTTTATTTCCTTCCTCAGTGAGAGAGAGCGAGGAGAGTGTGTTATTTATAAAGTGTGTTATTTATAGGTTTGATATTTGTAGGTTTATTTTTCTGTTGTTTTGATTTGATTAATGATGGTTGGGCACTATTCCCCACTAGGCTCAGAGAATTATGTCCCTTTGAGGTGCCACCATTGTCATCTGACACCTATTTTGGAGTGTCGAGCACTGCGCATTCTGAAGAGGTGAGGACAAAGGTGGAAAGCTGGGCCTTGTGGGGACAGGAAAGGAGGGCGGATTGGGGTTTTAGGGTCCAGAAGACATCCTGGGGCAAAATGGGGTCAGGATAGAGGTCAGTCTATCTTGTCCCCATGCCCAAGAAGTCCCGAAGAAATCAGACAGGTGCCAAGGTCTTCCTCGACAGCTCATCCTGCCTTGGGTGTTGTGCAATGCCAGATCAATTAAGAACAAGACAGCTATATTGCTGATCTCGTTGGTTCATCTGATCAGACTTGCATCACCGAGACCTGGCTGGATGAAAATCCAGGCCCTATATTGGCCTTGGCAACTCCAGCCGGGTTCTCGGTGATACACCGTCCAAGGCTGGATCGTAGGAGTGGAGGTGTGGCCATTAAGTTTAAATCTGAACTGGGCTTTGTGGATGTGCCATTGGGAAACACCAGATCTTTTGAATATATCCTGGGTGAGGGTGCAGGCTGTGGGATTCTCCTCGTCTACCGTCCACCAGGTGACGGTGGCGAATTCCTACAGGAGATTATAGACTTCATTGTTGACCTGGTGTTGAGGTTTCCCAGATTAATACTCCTGGGTGACTTCAACGCCTGGTTGATGATGAACTATCTCATTTTGGTCAAAATCTCCTCCAGTTGATGAATACACTGGGCCTGACACAGGTTGTTACCTCCTCTACTCATATATGGGGTCATTAATTAGATCTGGTCTTTCTCTTGGGTATGGAGATCCTTATTTGGGGGTAGAACCAGTCAGTTGGTTGGACCATTACACCATAAGGTTCATTTCAGGGCCCCTCTAATAGGTCTGCCCCTACGGAGATGGTCCAGTACCGCCTTTTAAGGGGTATCGGCCCCAATGACCTAATGGTGGTGCTGGATCTATCGAGTCTGTTGGGTGAATGCATGAGTCCAGATGGTCTTGTATTAGCCTATAATAAGGCTGTGGGAGATGCTCTGGACAAATTGCACCTGTTAGTGTTCGCCTCTCACCATCCGTCCAAGGAGTCCATGGTTTGATGGCTCCTTGAAGGGAATTAGACGAGTAGGTCAAGGCTGGAGAAAGCCTGGCAGAAATTGGGCCTTGATGCTTACAGGCTTAGATTGTTGGCCCATTATGATAGCTACCAATCCGAAATCACTCGTAAGAAGGCAGAATTCCTGTCCAGAGAGATTTCTGCTGCAAAAAATCGACTGGCTCAGCCTTTCCGAACTGTGGACAGACTGTGCAATCCAGTCTGTCTTCAGCCTAGAAAGCCTCTTCTCAGCTTAGATCTGCGAGGGTTCGCTAGCTTTTTGCAGATAAGGTTGCCAGCATCAGGTCCGGCATCGGTCCGACCTCTCCTATGGGGGATTGTGGTGGATGACTGGTGGTGTATTATCCTCGGTCTGTCTGGTTAGACTTTCACAGCCCGGAATTCATGGACATTGTGAAGATCATCCAAACAATGCGACCAACTAGTTGTAGTTTGGATCCGGGTCCTACACCACTGTTAGTAGGTTGTGTAGAAGTTATCTACCCAATCCTTGCTGACATTATCTGGAAATCCTAGAGGGTTTTTTTTGTTGACCCTAAGGAGGCAGTATTTCGACCACTCCTAAAAAATCCTCCTTGGACCCAGACTGTCTAGCTAACTACTGGCCTATCTCTAACCTGTCATTTGTTGGTAAGGTTATTGAAAGGCAGTTATGTTGCAATTGGATGATCATCTCACATCTCATAATGTCTATGATACTAACCAGTCTGGTTTCAGGAAAAGGCATAGTACCGAGACTGCCCTTGTTCGGTATTGAGGTGACCTCCTAATGGCCAGAGATTGAAAGGCTTGTACCATTCTGGTCCTTCTCGATCTATCTGCTGCATTTGATACTGTAGACCATGCGGTGCTATTGGAGCAACTGTGGGTCTTTTGTGGGCTGTCTGGTACAGTCCACAAGTGGTTTTGTTCTACCTCACTGGCAGGTCTCAGAGAGTTGTCACCGAATTTATTCCTCTGATGCTTTCTCCCTGCCTTGTGGGTACCACAGGGCTCCATTTTAGCTCCCATGTTGTTTGCAGTGTATATGCTGCCATTGGGAGAATCATCAGGTGATACAGTCTGAGTTTTCACTGCTATGCAGATGATACTCAGCTGTATCTGTCCTTTCTCCCGACCAGAGTGATGCACTCTTTGTACTTAATAACTGCCTAGATGAGATCAGAATTTGGATGAGTTCGAGCTGGTTGAGACTCAATCCGGATAAGACTGAGGTATTGGTCGTGGATCCAGGTCATCCTGGGGTGGGTTTGGGTGCTGGACAGCTATCAGGTTTATTACTTGGTAGCTTACGCTCCTCTACCTCTCGACAGGTGCAAAATCTGGGCGTTATTTTGATGACGGTCTGACTCTGAAATCTCAGGTGTCAGCTGTTGCCAAATCCTCTTTCTACCATCTGAGGAATATCGCCCGGTGAAACATCTGATTCCCCAGGAGGACCTTCCAACTTTGGTCCACGCCTTTGTCACTACCCATCAGGACTACTGCAATTTCTTCTACCTAGGGCTACCAGGGTCGATATCCGCTGCCTTCAGCTGGTGCAGAATGCTGCAGCCAGGTTTTTGACTGGGACTCTTAGAACTAGTCATATTACGCCTGTGCTTCACGAACTGCACTGGCTGCCTGTTTGTGGCGGATCACCTTTAAGGTTGGTTTACTAACCTTTAAAGCCCTACATGACCAGAGACCAGTTACCTGAAAGATCTTCTGATTCCCTATTGCCCCCTCTGTCCTCTCCATTCCACCAGCGAGGGATTGCTAGAGATTCCCAGGGTTCGATTGAAGTTATCGGGATCTCGTGCCTTTGCCTTCTCGGCTCCAACCCTGTGGAATTCTCTACCTCACTGGTTAAGAGAATGCCCAACCGTTGATAGTTTTAAAATTGCTTTAAAGACATATCTTTTTACTTTGGCTTATTCTTCTTAGTTATGGTTGTTTAAAATGTTTGGGTTTTATTGTTCTACCTATTTCTGTACAGCGCCTTGATTTCGAAAGGCGCTTTATAAATAAACATGACTTGACTTGACTTGACTTAGGTGACCAGGGGAGGTTGTGGGGAAAGGGTCCTGAGCAGGTTGGTTGACAGAGGATCAGATCAGGGGAGACCACTAGACTACCAGGAATATTCAAAACAGGTATAGGATGGTCAATTGGGGATGCAGGAACCACTACACTACGGGAATATTTGAGACAGCTGCAGAACAGGTGATCAGGGGTTGGAGATCACTAGACTACCAGGAATATTCAAGACAGCTACAGGATAGTCAGTCAGGACATACAGGAACCACTACACCACCAGGAATATCTGAGACAACTACAGGACAGGCAAATGGGGGTGGAGGACCACAACGAATATGTAAGACAGCTACAGAGTAGGGACAACATACACATGTTAATGGGCATACAAATGGGCCACTGTGCCTTCCATGCCCAAAGGGTCATTAACATGTTAGGGTTAAATATAGCCCACAGGAGTCCTGCCACTATATCATTTCATCCTCACTACCTCCTTTTCACTCCTGTCACCCATATTCAGTCTGGGCCTGTGTCAGCATAGGGCAAAGTCACTATGTACTGTACTGACATGGTCCATATTTAGACAGTTTGCATGCTCCAGTTGCAGTGAGCTAATTGTCTGAATATTGCCCTGAGGCAGGCTATGTGCGAACTGCTGCAGACCACACATGGTCAACTCTAAATAGGGAGGCCTATACTCCTTAACCCAGTGGAACCCAAAGTCCATGAAACAATGACTCATGGGGTTAGGAAAGACCTGCTTATAGTCTCAAGATGCTGTTGTTCTAACTTGTAACAGCATGAAAGCAAACATGTTTGGCACTGAGCATGCTTGTTTGTTTTGCTAGTAAAACATACATAGCTTTACCAAGTCAGCCAAATGCTTCATTTATTACAAACAGAAAAATACCAAGCAACTAGATATGCAAGAGATAATATGACCAGTGAAAGCAGAGCAGTGCATTGAACTCCAGGGTCCATGCTATAACAATTGCATAATTAGGCACCTCCATATGGCAGGTATCAGCTAAGTGTTATCCCAGTTTAATGTCATAGTAAGTCTCTCACTGTTTACATGTTTTTTTTTCAAATTTAATAAACTTTATTGAAGAACCACAAAAAAAACAATACAGTATATATGCTAGTATACAGGTCCTGGAAATATTGACAAAAAGAGAGTAAACACTGATAGAAACCAGGAAGTATACATGTTCAATTTGTAGTATACATCCCCAATACCCCACCCACCAACCCCAACCACCCAATACCCCCACCCATACCACTGGAGGAGAACCAAAAGACACCTCAAAGATAAACACAATCAAGATACCAAAAGGAAATTGCACAGTAAGTTAACAGAGAAAACCAGGGACCATTAGGGATAAAGATCAAATAGTTAATAGTGACTGTAGGGGGCCCAGATACGGTTACATTTAGATAATTGGTCAGTTATGCTGGCTATAAGACTCTGCTCAGAGTAAATAGTATTTCTTTATACCATTCATGATATTGGGGTGTACATTGGTCAAGCTAGTGTTTAAGAATAACTTTCTTCACACATGCAGAAATTATTACTACATGCAATCTCTGATTTTCAACCAGGACATCTGGATATTCTCCCAAGATACATACTTCAGGAAGCATCTGAAAGTCCCAGCAAGGGATCGAGGCACACATGCATCACATTCCAAAAAGGAATAGCCTTCTCACAGGACCACAGGATTTGCAGACGGAACCCATTTTTATTACATCTGGAACATATACCTACAGGATGTTTACCATCTTATGCATTTTATTGGGGTATAATAGAGGTTTGCAGGATTCTGAATTGCATGAGCCAGTATCTGTCCCCTTACTGTAGGTATATAAATGTTTCAGATACTATTCCAATTCCTAATGGTATTGGAAGGTAGAAGGACTGGTCCCAACAATAGAACAGGAGCCATCCATGGCAACCAGAACATCCTACAAGCCCTGATAGTAGTATGAAATATAATGCAAAGTGGGAGCTTGGCAAATAAGGGGAGAATGAGAGTTCTTAAAGGACTAAGCCATGGGCCAGGATCAAAGTGCTGCTGAAGCATGCGTGAAACCTGAAAGTACAGAAACAGAGGGAGGTAGGCCAATGGTATTTATTACAAGATTCAATGAATGGCAGACAACTTTTGATTAGAAGTAAGGGCCATGACTGTCTAAGCACCCATGTTTGGCCAAAACTGTCGAGAAAGAGGCGTCCAGCTATACAAAGATTAGGGTTTCAAACAATGGCTGGGATATATCTTTATACGTGCACATTTTAAAAATGAACAAAACTTGAAGGTGGACATGGAGAGATATGTCTAAAGGTGAATCTCACAGAGGCTGGGAAGTTTCTTCCTAGGGAAGTAAGGAAGTGACCGAACATCCAGGCCATTATGGGCACACAGGAGCCCTCTATGTCCACCCATTGTGGGGCATAGGGTCTGGGTGAGTTGTCCACTGCCTCTTCTAACCAGTAATGAAGATGGGTAAAATGCAAGGTCAAATAATAAAGGAAAAATTGGAGCTTGCAATCCCTGTCAAATTTGGCACGTGTTAATTTGACAAATGCTCTATGACAGCTTTGCCTTGCCACAGAAAGGAAGACATAATTCTGTTGATTTGATGAAACCATGACTGGGGAGGGCAAAATTACACATTTGGAGAGGATATAATAGCTGGGTAGAATGTTCATTTTAATAATGTTCGAACAGCCACAGAGTGAGTGAGGTAACAGGACCAATGTGCTAAAGCTATCTTAATTTGGAAACCAATGTTAAAGTGTTGCATTTTAGCAGGGATGTACTAAGATAAATCCTAAATATTTTAGTTTGACTTTTCTCGGACTAGACCAAGTGTTCAATATCAGCTTTAAAGGTAACATTATTGAGGGGCATAATTTCAGTTTTAGCAAGATTCAATTTGTAATTGGAGAAAGCACCAAACTGTGAAATAATCTGAAAGGCAGCAGGAAGGGAAGTAGCAGGAGAAGAAATGTTCAGAAAATATCATCAGTGTAAGCTGACAGTTTGTAGTCAGTAGAACAAATGGAGATGCATGAGATTCATCAAGAGGGTTAAGCTTACAGATAAGAGGTTCCAAAAAGGTTAAACAAATAAGGGAAAGAGGATAACCCTGCCTGGTGCTCTGATAGAGAGGGACGCGAGGATAAACTCAATTACAGAGAATCTGAGCCATTGGGGACACATGTAACACCTTGATCCATTGAATAAATGTTTGGGGAATACGATATTTGGGTAATACAGTAAATAAGAAGTCCCATGAAGATATCAGTGGTTAAAAGCAGCTAACTGGGGGTGCTGATGAGCAGCTAGCTAGATAGGCGTGCCTGTGCACTGCTCCGTAATAGCAGTCGGTAAAAGTTAAAAAAACAATAAAAGTTTACTCTGTAGAAAGTGATGTTTAAGTATATGGCAGTGGACACCATGGAGGAGTATCTCACGTCAGGTCCTGGAAAAAGCCAGCGTTTGGCGGGAAGTCCGGAAGAAGTCCAGTGGCTGCCGTGGCAAGTGAAAGCTGGCATCATATCGCCTATGGCAGAAGTGAGCACGCTAGGCCATGAGGTAACAGAGCAGGTTATAGAGGCAATGGAACCTAATTGTTGAAACTAGAAAGTAAAATTGAACTTAAATTGCAGAAGGTATTGGAGCAGCAAACGCTGCAGGGTAACAGACTTGGAGAGATGGAAAGCGGATCTCAGATTGGAAGACAAAACTGTGGAAGTCCGGGACAAGTGGCAAGATTGCAGAAAGAGTTACAAGACCTAAAGGAGTCATTCGACCATCAAGAGAACTATCATAGGTGCCTTAACTTGCATCAGGAGCCTACCAGAGGTGCAGAAAAGGAGGTGTTCTAAAGCTTTGTGCCCAAACTCTGCCAGAACTACTCGGGTTTGCATCCAAAGAATGGGCAATTGAAACTAGAGTGGTGCACAGGCCGTGATGCCTCAACCTCCTGGTAACCAACCACCTAGACAAATAATTATGAGATTCCACGCATTTCAGGACTGAGAGGCTGTTTTAAAAGCATATCAAGAAAAGGATCCTTGAAATATGGAGGGTGAGACTCTACCTCTCACAAGATTACTCACTGCATCTGCTTAAAAACATAAAATGTTCAACCCGTTGATGGCCCAGCCGAGAGGCATAGTAGTGGAGTCTTTCCTGATATACCCAGCGTTTTGAAAATCCGCACCAGAGTGTGACGTTATCTTTCTGAGAGGTTCCCAAGACTGAGCAATTTGTGAAGGAGCTGCAGAAAAGGCTGGCTAAGTGTGGAAAGGGGTTCAAAATCATATGGTGATACATCTGATTCTGTTCTCAGTTGATTAAAAGTGAGATATTGGGACATTGGATCTGAACTAACAAAGGTACTATTACATATTATTTTTATATGAGAGGGACTTTGCGTGTGTTTCCTGCCATTAAGTGCTGCCAGATTGGATCTCTTCTTCCCGATGTTTGGGACTCTCCCTGGTTTTGAAGCGAGGAGGAGCAGGGTGAGTGCCAGGAAAGGAGGAGGGGACATTCTCGATGGTAGTGGAGGACAATGTAGAAACAGTCCGGAGTGGATTGAAGGACAGTGGGGTTTCCCACTCAGATACAAACTAAGTCGACCTATGGGATGGACTGTCCTGACTATTTACTGGGAACTGGACATGTTATGAACGAGGGGAACGGGCTCAGTGTGTGTATTATTGGTGCAGCCTGCTTCCTCTCACAGGAGATGGAATTTAACCACCCTCTTGGCTGTGCATAGTTCTTGGAGGCCAGGACATTTGTGAAGGACTAATGGGGGAGAAATGGGAGTCTGAAGGAAAATATGAAAAGTTTGAAAGGAATGTTTATGAAGGGGTGCGGGAGAAATATTGTCTGAGGTTCATTATAATGGATATGTTATGTGAGTGGTAAGATAATGATGCAGATTGGTGCTGACTGTCATCGGAGCAGTGGGGCATTTTGTCCATGGAGGGGATTAAGACACACATTCTATTTCAGCAATTGGTGTTGGAGGGAGGCAAGAAGGGATAGATCACTTTTCAGGGTCTGGATTGGGGTGGGGAGAAGGGAGGGAAAGTTCATTTGCAAGTTGATGGGAGGAATGGGGGGTATAAAGGGTTCTTACTAGTTCTTTGTACATAGTTTATCAATGTGTGTTATGTGATGCATTCTGTATGGGACACAAATTTTCATGAAAACCAGCTCAAAGTCTTGACCTGGAAAGGGAGGGAGGCGATTAGAGATGGGTAAAGTAGAAGGTTGCGATATGGCTAATGTGCAGGAAATGAAAGTAATCTCTTGGAATGTAAGGGGGTCAATAACCGGTTAAATGGACAACATTATTAGCAGCACTTAAAAGAAAGGGAGCAGGTTGCTCTACTCCAGAAAACCCATTTATCGGATGCAGAGCATGCCAAGCTGGTGAAGGAGTGGATAGGCAAATGCTTTGTGCCTCGTACTCCTCCGTAAGAGAGAGAGGCCTTCTTGTTGCACAAGCATTTGCTGCTGGAGATCACAAGGGTGGTGAAAGATCACCGGAATAGGAGGTATGTGTTTGTGGTGGAACAGTTATATGGAAAGGCAGTCACCTTTGGTAGTGTCTATGCCCCTGCTGTATATGATCTGGGGTTTTCCTGGGCTCCTGGATATATTAATGAAGAGCAATTCCCAGGTCTGATCTTGGGGGAGATTTGAATAGTACTATGGACCCAGTACTAGATCATTGGAAGGCAAGAGTAAGAGGACGGAGCACTGGGTCTGTGGCAGGAGGGAAGTAGATATGGATCTGGTGGATGGGTGGTGGATGATGTATCCGGGGCTAGGGAATATACCTTTGTCTAGTCCTCGTGGGATATGAAGCAGGATTGACTATCTGTTCCTGCCACAGGGTGGCATAACATGGTGCTGGATATTACCCATAGCCCTATACACATTTCTGATCATGCGAATGTCATGGGAGAATCAAGTTCCAAGGGGATAGAGTTTCTGCCCCTGATGGAGACTCCCATCATACATGCTTACAAACCAGGATTTCAGGAATACCTAGTGGATCAATGACAATGATACAAGATAACCAATGAGAGTAGTGGGGTCTCAAAAGCTGTATACTGGGATGCGGGCAAAGCTTACATGAGGGGGCCATTATAGCGTATATTGCTAAACATAAGCAGGACAAGGATGAAAAGAGGCAGGAATTGGAAAAGAAGCTTAAGCTATTGGAGAAAAGGGGTGAGAGGCGAACAAGGGAAGTGATGCAACTGGTAAATGCCATCAGGGAGGCACTGAATGCCTTGGTGAAAATGAGGCTGTGACATCCTGTTCTTCTGTAGGTGGCAAATGTTTGAGTGGTCTAATAAGCCTGGGCCCTGTTAGTGAGGTTAATGAAGGGGGTAAATGCCCCACTAAGATAACAGGCATAAAAGGGAAGGGAGGAGGAGTACATAAAGAACCTTGGAAATAAGGCAAGCCTTCGGATTATTATGGGCAGCTGTATAGAGCAGGTTGCAAAGGTAAGGGCCAAGAGATGAAAGCTTTTAGATAGGACGAGGCTCCCAAGACTTTCATCATTGCAGAGGGAGAAGTTAAACCAGCCAATAGAGAAGGAGAAATCATTAAAGCCATTTGAAATTGCAGAGAGGGAAAGCAAATGGCCCAGATGGCTTTCCCAGTGGAATATTATAAAGTTTTGGTGGGACAGGCGGCAGAGGTGTTGTGTGTGAATTGGTACGGTGGGGGAGGAAAGGGAGTGGTGATATTGCCTGCTTCACAAGCTTGAGGCCCTGATCTGCCTCGCACCCAAACCAGGCAAAGATGAAATGGAATGTGCTCCTATAGGCCAATATCACTCTTAAATTGAGATTTAAAGATTATGGCTAAAGTGTTGGCTATGAGGCTGGAGGACTGTCTGCCTGTGCTGATTCACCCAGACTAGACCGGCATCATAAAGATAGATTCTCATATCACAATATGAGGAGGCTGCTTAATGTGATTTGGAGAGCAAGGAGAACACATGAGAAGATGTACATCATCTCTATGGATGCGGAAAAGGCATTTGACAGAGTGGAGTGGGAGTACCTCTTGAGGTGCTGGGCTTGGTCTGGGTGAATCATATGTGCACAGTGGGTGAAGAGCATGTACCAGGCACCTAAGGCCCGGAAAACGTTAACGGGTAATGACAGAGACGGTAGAGCTGGAGCGGGTATGAGGCAGGCTGCCCTCTCACCATTATTATTTGCATTAGCATTAGAGCTGTTGGCTATTGCACTCTGTCAATGTCAAGATTTCCATGGAGTAACTGGGGCTAAGGGCACACTACACAAAGTAGCCTTATATGTGGAAGATATGCTCCTGTTTGTTACACTCCACAGACCTCCATACCGCTTTGCTAAGACTCATAGATGCTTTACCGAGTTCTCAGGGTACAAAATAAATTTAGGTAAATCGGAGCTGATGGCCTTTCCTAAGACGGAGGTGGAGGACAAAAGGTGGGGATTACAGGTGAGGATAAGTTCCACCTGTTTGGGTATCACAGTGGGCAGAACAATAGGGGCACTATATGGGCTAAATTATACACCTTTGATTAGAAAGGTGGAAGGGATTTGAGACATTGGATGCAACTTCCCATATCCTGGTTAGGTCGCATAAATCTGATAAAGATGAATGTGCTCCTGAGAATATTATACCCCATGCAAATGTTACCATTGAGCCTGATAAGAAGGGATCTTCAGGGAATTGAGAAAGCGTTTACTAAGTTTATATGGTGGGAAAAGCACCCTAGGATCAGTCTGCAGAGACTCAATAGATAGAGGTGGATTAAATTTCCCAGATTTAGAATTATTGCCTGGCAATACAGCAGCAGTATGTGGTGGACTGGGTGCATAGGGCCAGCGGTAGCCAGTTGGGTGGATCTTGAGCAATGGGATGCCCAGGGCGTTTGTCCATGATACTACACAGCAGAAGGCTCCAAGCATTCTCGACTCAGGAGGGGTAACCCATTGGTAAAATCAGTGCTGGAAGCATGGAACTGTATTAAGAAGAAATGGGGATGTGTAGGGTGAGACCCTGTTGCTGCCGGTAGTGGAAAATCCTTTTCCTCCCAGGGACAGTAGATGGAGGTTTAAAGAGGGAAAAGAAGGGTGTACAGAGTAGGGGATGTGGTCAAGCAGGGTACTCTAAACTCATTCGGGGATATAATACAACAATTGGGATTACAGAAGCAGCAGATGTTTCGTACTTCCAGTTAAAGGGCTTTTGTGTCCAAATGGAGAGGGTGGGGAGTGGGGTGCAGATATAGGGAAGTTAGAAATGGTAATATATCAAACACAGAGAGACCACAAAGGTTTATTAGAAAGGCTGCAAAATGGGGAAGCAGGACTGTCCAGGCCATACCCAGAAAACAAGAATGCTGTGGATAAGAGATATGGGGTGATATATCCGAAGATTGGAAAATGCTGATAGAGGGACAAGGAGGACTTCTAATATGCAATAAATACAAGGAGGCCTATTATAAGTTTCTACACAGACTATACTGTCCCGGAGGTAGTACACAGGGTGCACCAGCCATTTCCCACTGTGTGGCAGATGCTGGAGGAGCGGGGACGATATACATTGCTTTTGGGCATGCAGAGTCCTCCAGGTTTTTGGGAGAAGTTATTAGGAAGTTAGCCAGATGGCAGGTATCTCCTTGCGTGTAGAGTAATTGTGGGTTTATTTGGTATGGATTCAGGGAAGGAAGGAGTATGGGAACCCCTACCTCACTGGATGAGATAGCACTGATATTGGCGAGGCACTGCATACAAAATACCTGGGTAACATATGCAGCACCAACGATTGTGCATTGGCGTAGACTAGTTATGAAAACATTAGCCCTTGAAAAGCTGACTTTGCTGCTAAAGAATAGAGGAATCCTTCTATAGAGAATGGGCCCCTTCTAGCTTCATTAGGTGGAGAGGAGGAAAATAGACTAAGATTGGGATTGAGGTAGGAGGAGTAAGGTAAATAGGGAACCTTAAAAGGAAATTGGTTGTTGTTTGCTTGCTAAATTGAAAAAAAAGGGGTAACAAAACAAAATTGGTAAGAAGGAAAATGGGAGGAGGGACACACTGAGGAAATGAATGAACTGATAGTTCAGCTGGGCTAAAGGATAAGATGAACAATATTAATTTATAATTTATGTATTGTTAAGTTATTAAGGTCTGTGTCTGAAAATATGTATGAAATGCATCTGTCTATTATTTGTGTGTTAATATATCGTCGATATGTTTGTTATTGTGTGTTTAAAACAGTTTTGAAATTAATAAAAGATTATACAAAAAAAGAAGTCTCATGAAACCCAATCAAAGGCTTTTTGGCATCCAGGGACACCAAGACTGCAGGAATGGAGGAATCTCTGGACTTGATTTAAGATAGGACAGCTTCCTAAGGTGATCAGATGAAAGCCTACCTTAATGAAACCCACCTGTTCCTGGCTAATTAAGGAATCCCACACCAGCCCCCCAGTCTACAGGCCAAGACCTTAGCTAATATTTCATATCAACATTTATAAAATAAGTCAGTCTGTAATTGGATACCAGTAAAGAGATCCCTATCAGCTTAGGAAGAACTACTATAGTCACTGCGGTGAGGAAGGGTCAGAAGGCCAGCCTTGAAAATATAAGTATATGTATCCAAGAGAAGAGGCAAGTTGGTCCCTAAAAGCCTTGTAAAATGTGTGGAAAACACATCTGGTCTGAGGATTTATCAGGGACCAGGGACTCAATAGCTTGGGAAATTTCAGCTAAGGTTAGAGGAGCCTACAAAATAGCAATCTGCAGGTCCAAAAGGTGAAGGAGATGTACATCTTACAAAAATATTCCAGCTGGGCAGGGCAGAACAGAGAAGAGGTAAGGGCATATAACCATTGATAAAGGTCCTAAACGAGTTAACAATGTTGCATTGTAAGGTGAGAAGGGAGCCAGATTCAGTATGAATAGTAGTGACAATCTTATCCAGTGTTTGTGACCTTAACCAAAGGCCAACAGTTTCCCTTCCTTTTCTTCCTGATCATAATATTTCACCTTGGAACAGATTAAAAGCCTTTTCTCCTAGTAAGACATTACATTGGAATCAAAGATGCTCAAGTTGTTCCCAGTCAGAGTGTGGGGAGGATTGTGAGAGATGTTCTTCCAGGAGTGGATCTGGGCTAGCAGAGGTTATGGCAACTGAGCGTTGCCTCCTCCAAGTGGCTGCTACCAAATTAATTCTCCCAAAAGCACATTTAAGTGCACCCCAGAGAATATCCAGGGAAAAGAATGGAGAGAATTAACTCATGAAGAGGCAATGAAAGACTGGAGACACTACAACAGATCTTCCAATGTAAGTATTTTATTTTAGTTGTTTAACCAGGTATAGCACACTAAGCTGAAAGCTTTTTACAGGAGTGACCTGGGAGCACAAGGAGGTTAAGTGACTTGCTCAGGGTCACACAGTATGCAAGTGGAAGCTGTGGGATTCAAACCCAGGTCTGGTCTGCTGGATGTCACCAGATTTGTAGCTCAGAGCCTTAGACCAGTGCGCTATATTGCCTCCTTCACCTTTCAGTAGACGGTAGTTGATTGCTTAGGATCCATGTTTTATCTTTATTTAACAAAGGTGCAAAGTTTAACTGGAGGAGCTGAGCGGTGATCAGAAATTACTTGGCTGAATAATGACAGCATGACCCCAGGAAGACATTCTTCTCAATTAGGAAGCAATCAATTCAGGGAAAGGAATTATCTGGCAGCGAATGAAATGAATAGTCCCGCTATCATGGTTCAAGGTTCTCCATGGGTCCACCAAACCCAAAGAGTCCATCAGTTCCCTGAGTGCCAATTGACTGTGGAGAGGGCATCACAAGCCTCACAGTCTGATCAAGGTCATTGAATTGGACCGAATTCCAGTCTCCCCTAGTATTATGGGACAGGAAGTCCAGGGAGCCAGGAGAGACATCAAAGTGATAAAGAAGGATGGGTCCTTGAGTGAGGCCATAGACAGCTCATAAGACCATCTCTAAATGATCTAAAATAACCCGAAGTACAATATAGTGACCTTGAGGGTCTGCCACCTCCTGTAGGAGATGGAAGGGAAGCTGTTTACATGTTTGATTATAGCACTAAATAGAAACTCTTGCTTACAGTACCTTGCAAGTCACAGAGGAAAATAGCCATTAGACACAGGCACCAATAAAACTGTCATTTTATTATCAATCAAGCAGTATTTCAAAATAAACTCCTATAAATGTAAATAATGTAATTCTTCCACAGGATTGTCAATACAAAACCTGGACAGATAATTACATGATCTTTATTACCTTAGTAGGAAATCAACTTTAAACAGAGCAAACAGATTTACTAAAAAAATTGTAACTGCCTGTTAAACTCAACTGCCTGTCCCAGCCCTGTGAGCCCACTGCCACAAGCTGAAACCTGATTGCAAATCACCTTGTGATCTTCTGTGATGGAATTCAGCTGAACTACAGTATAAAACAAACTTCCCTTACAGCTGTGCTTCAAGAATATTCAGTTGCTGATTTAAGACTGCTGCCTGGAGAACTACATAAAAACTATTGAAGACTTTAAGAAGTATGGGAACACTACACCCCTGCCAACAAGGCATTGTTTAGATAAAATGTGTAAAAGAGGGTTTAAGTGTTTTTAACACGAAAACAAGCTGCCTGTGTTGCTTACATTCCACTGATTATACTTTGAGCTGACTGAAAAATGCTACATGTAGGGAAAGAACTCTTTACCCCACAGCTTAATGATTTCAGGTAGTGGAAGGATCATGGTTCATGTTTAAAAGTGTGCTTGGATGGAGTCTGAAGTGCCCTTTTTCCCCAAGTGATAGAAAGACACCTGCAGGGCTCCATCCTGCAGCTATAAAAGGAAGCTTTTCCCAAAAACTACTCTTCCTGCAGGACAACAGCTTAAAGAACATTTCCCTACTATTTAATAAAACTATTTATGCACTCCAAACCTAAATGAAGCTCTGTGGTCTTTCACCAAAAAATATTTTTCTCACTTATTCACCAGCTAAGCACCTGGTAATCACAGCATGCTGCAAATGGTTTTAAAGAATAACTATGTATAACACCTGCTTGTGTTTAAAACTTGCAACATGCTCCATCTATAAAAGTTCCCAAACCACAGAAATCACCAATTTGTTTTATTTATTTATTTTAGTCTTTGGTAACCAGGTAAGGCCCACTAGGCACAAGTGCCTGTTTTGAGGGAGACTTGGGAGCACTGGGGGTTAAGTGATTTGCTCAGAGTCACACAGTACTCAAGTGGAGGTTGTGGGAATCAAACCCAGATCTGCTGGATGTACCAAGTTCATTCATAGCTCATTACTCTAACCTCTAAGCTATACTGCCAGCCCCAATGAGCAATTGCTCATTTCATTTTAAAATTAAAGTTTACTTTACAGCAACAGAGTCCCAACTCTCAGTCTCACTATAACTGTAACCAATGACCACAGCTCCTTTCCACAGATGGGTATGGTAGAGCTGACTGAAGTTGGGGCTAACACCAAGGTCTCAAATGGTGCCATTCCTGTAAGAGGGAGTCCAGGACTTAGAAATAAAAATGAATGGACATGGCTGAGAGTAGCCAATCTGCTAGACTGAAACCTGCAGGAAGGGGATGTTACAGCAGTCTGACTACTGATGCAGATTCAGCTGCAACTGAACTGTGGCTTCTAAGCTCCAGGACCCCATTTATACAGAACATTGGGCGGAGAGCAACTCACCAAACTCTGGCTAATTACAGAGTCAGAGAACTCCAAGTTAAAATGGGGCTGCTGATGCAAATGACAACAATTGGTCCTGTCTTTCCTGGCCACATTTCTTATAGTTTGAAAGGGCTGGAATACCAAAGCAAAGTGATGTAACTGAAAATGGCACCTAAACATGGTGATGGTAGTGGGTCTGTGGGGCTAAGTAGAGTGGGCTTGAAATGAGTTGTTCCCATTACATTAAACAAGACAGAAAAGAGTGCCCTTCACTATCCAGAAAATGCTTAAACCTTACCATTTATTACAGAGCTGCCATCAATCCTTCGAGCAGGAACAGAGAAGCAACAGTTTAGCATCTTTCAAACTGCTCATTCTTGAGTACAGTGAGTGAGCCAGTACTAAGCACAACAGTGGGATGGGGGATTGGGACAGAACTGATGAAGATGGTGGGTAGTGAAAGTGACTCAATTTCTTAAAGTGTAAATTATGAAAAAAAAACATAACAAGTTTCCTTTACTCTGCAGTAGAAACACCACGCTAAACAGCACAGCACCACTTGCTGGCCACTTACCGGAGGACTATTTTATCAACTTTTCCTACTTTCAAATTATTTTTAATACTTCTTTTAGCAAATGAAAAAAAGCACACACAGTTTTTGTTTTTAAATAATTTTATTATGTTGCCATTTTATAAGTGTACTAAGTTACTTCAGGGTGTGCATTACATAGAGAATAATGGATGAGCAAGTGTGTATTATGGATTTGTTTGCACACCCAAGATGTGATGACCCACAATCCTGAGGAGCGAAGCTCGAGAGGTTTATGGTCATCACACACCAAGAGTGTGAAAAAATCCAGCAATACACACTTGAGTATTCTTTATTTTTATAATTATGGTGATCTGATTTATTTAGTTACCTGCACTTTTCCCAGTGACTGTAGTGTGATTGGGTGGTATTTGAAGTTCTAAACAAAGTGTACATTTCCAGAAACACCACTGTTTAGTATAAAAACATGTAAGGTTTGTTTCTGTACCTTAGTTTTTCCTAGTTTGCTGAGAAAGAAGCCACTGAGCATAGAAGCGAGGAGAAAATGACTTGGGGGCTAGAAGACTTAACTCAAGTGTAGCTATGCTCACTAACACTTGCGCCGAGTCTTCTGAAGCTGCCAAGTCACCGCCTCCTCGCCTACACTGAGTGGCTTTTCTCAAAAACTAGGGAAAAACTATGTACAGAAACAACCTACATGTTTTTTATACTAAGCAGTGTGCTGGTTTCTGGAAAATGTGTACAATATTGTTTAGAATGCTGAACACCACCAGCCATGCTACAGTCACCAGAAAATGAAAGTTGTTTTGAACGCCATAATAACTGGATTTGGGTTATTACGGCTTTTGGGAGCAATGATAACCCAAAATCTGGTTGTTATGATGTTTCAAGAGACCAGCAATCCGTCAATAAATCAGGTCACCAGTAATTGTAAGATTTTAATGCACTTCACAGGGCATAAGGACATGCAGACTGTGGCCTTGTGCCTTAGAATGCCCCTTCGGCATGCATACAAATCCTTTATAATATGGGGTAGAAAACAGAGACAGTCAATTGATCAAACAGCATCATGTAACTGTGGATTAGCTGTCAGTAAATGCACAGTTATTGTAATGCTCCTAAAGCAAAATCCCTGCACTGATTGGCACTTGTTATGTTGCCCCAGAACTGAAACACATTCACCCAGAAAGAGTGCAGTGATCGTGAAAGTTCATTAATTGTCCACTGCAGTGAAACACCACTTCATTGCTAACTGATCTTGTAATGCTAATTTTTACAGTGCAGGCTGTCCTTTGTTACCAGGGCTCCAGCCTCTACTAGGACAATATTGATTCCCCGTGCTCTGCAGTGTGTCCTCTGTTCACATTCTTCCCCAACCACCACTCTCTGCAGTCTATATGCTAGTTGGTACTTCCAGGACCAAAGCGATCATTCCCCTCCCACAGACACACACCCATGTGCGGGGTTAATGTAGTGACAGCAGGTGGTGATATGCAGGCATAGGAAAGAGTTGCCATCTGCTATCAGGTGAGAGAGAGAGAGCAAGAGAACAGCACGGGTGTGAGAGTGAACAGCGAAGAGAGAGAAGCACCTGAACACAGTCATCTGACAGCGCAACCAGCAATTTACTTCAACCATGGTGCAATCTCCGATGAACAGTGTCTCTCTATGACAGTGTACCATGAGAAAGAGAGAGAGTGAAAATGAGAGTGAGAAAAGAGAGTGACAGAGAACTGCCTGGGTGTGTGTGTGGGGGGTGAGAGAGAGAAGCTCACTGCGATTGTAGAGCTAGAAGCTAGGTTATGTGTCTACTTGATTCCTCACTCTCTGCCTTGCACATAGTCCTCTCTTGCTGCCCTCTTATCATCCTGTCCTCTCCTCTACCTGCTCCTACCTCTTCCTAATGTACTGCTCTAGCATGTCATACTAATTGTTTGGTATGATGTATGCTGCCCAGTCCTTAACACACTCTTGTCGATCAACCCTTACGTCCCTCCTCGAGTAGCCTGCACACTATCAATGGCCTTTACCTCCCTCACCTTAGAGAATGTATGCTATCCAGTCTTGCACTTTAGGCTCCACTTTCCCAGTGGTCTCATATGGGGTCTCATTATTACAGTGAGCTCTCTTCCTCACCCTATCCCTCCCTACTTCCCCTACCCTTGTATAGTTATACCTCATCCACCTCCCCCTTCTCCAGTTCACCCACCCATTTCATCATCTAACTTATGAATACACTCTTGTTGTCCTGTGGTCTGATCCAAGTGTACTGTGTAAATTTTGTTTATAGCTACAGAAATGCTTATATATATATATATATATATATATATATATATATATTAGTACTTTTTGCTGTTGATGATGTTCTATGCCTTCTTGCTCTTACTGTTAATCTTGTTAATTGTAATGTCTCCTTTTAAATTTTGCATTGTTTGATATTGCTGTAACCTGTGTGTCCTATTAGTATTTTTGTTAACTGTCCAGGTCCATCTTGAAAATGAGCTTGCTCAATGATGATCACCTGGTTAAATAAACATTTTGATTGATTGATTGATTAAAATCCTCTCCATGTCTCTGTGCACCCATACAGCCAGTGTAAGCTTCCCTGTCTGTGCAGCAGTTGTAGTGCGGGTGCAGGTGTGTGTGTGAGAGAGAGAGAGAGAGAGAGAGAAGCTCACTGCAATCCTGAAAGCTAGAAATCCTCTCTACTCCCATTCAGTCAGAGAAAGCTTCCCTGTCTGTGCTGCACTTTTACATAGCTGACCGCAAGACACAGCAGAGAAAGAGAGAGAGAGAGAGAGAGAGAGAGATGACACTGTCCTCTCCTCTTTCTCTTTAGTTTAGAGCCATGCAGTCAGTGAAATGTTCCCTGTCTGAGCTGCAGTTTCTACATGAGTACAGCACTTACACAGTGGAACTACTTTGTAGTGTGGCAGGACACGTAGAAAATTGTGTGTATTTCATCCTGAAAAATACATTTATCTTTATATAAGCACAATAATTGTTACCCCATGTTATAAAAACAATAACCCACTCTAAGATATGGGGTTCTTGGCAGTTAATTTACACCCTGGTGCTGTAAAGGCATTCAGCCTGTAGCCTTGTGCCTCACAACACACCCAGGGCATAGATTAACTGCCAAGAACCCCATACCCTGTCATGGGTTATAGCTACTTAATGCACAGTCCAAGAAGCACAAAGTGTTAGGTAGGGTCCCTTCTCCTAGTGTCCACTAGTAAGAATTTTCAGTATGGAGCTGGTTGTGGCAGAAAATGTCAGCAAGCAAAATCCAAAGTTCACAGCCACACTCAAACAGTTTGAATATCAATGTATTTTTCAATCAATCACAAGATGATCCCTGGCCATGCCCAAAATTTCACCAGAATGAGCTTCTTCAGGGGCTAGGATCTATATTTATTTCAAATATATTGATTAAGTGTATTTCTTAAATGTTAGCTAAAACTTTATTATATATTTACACATTGACTCACATTTAGATACCTACTGTATTCCTGGATTTTATAATCATCTGAATTCAATTAATTAGTACTGATTCAATTGAATGAAAATTTTGCTCTTCTCATTAGAGGTGATGAAAGCAAAAAATCACACTCCTTAGCTGGATGTTCAATAGACAAAAACTTTTATTAAAGTGCAATGCCATGCTGCCAGATCAACCAGTTCATCTCTGAAATGAACCTCAATTGGTTTTATACACTCTAGTATGTCATCAGGAGAGGTGAGCAAACACCAAAGATGGCCGCTGTTCCTCACTTACATCTATTTACACTCTCAGTAAGACAATCATCAGTGTTTAGTGTTAAGTCTACCAGTAGAACCATAATAATCTCACCAGCCTCCTTATTTAATATTATGTGCAATGTTTGTTAATATTCTGTCTCCAAACATCTTACATAAAATGTGTCATATTAATATAACAGTGATTACAAGTATTTCAGTCTATTGTGTGGTTCTATACTGATCTACAATGTACTTGATTTCACAACATACCTGTCTGCTACTCACTATTTATGTAGCATTTATGTTGCATATTTCTTTTCTTTAATCATAGAATGCCTCCAATATAGAAAATTGAAAAATCCTTCTATCAGTTTCATTCTCATGTACAGTGATTGTCACTGCTAGCGCTCTACTCAATCACATTAATTGTGTTATTATGCCAAAACTACCTGTTTGACAGTTTAAAGACCAAACCTGAGGGCTATGTTTTCTCACAACTCCATGTTTACTAGCCTCCTTGAACCAATGGTGGCTTGAGGCAGTCTTTATCTCTCTTCCTAAAGTGTTACTTGGAACTCTTCTTTTATTGTTTAAGCCAAAACTCCAGATCGCTATTTTCATTTAAATCTGCACCATTTATTAGATTTCTGTCTAGTAAAGCTTCTACAGCAGTTTCCTATTGCAATGGTTGGAAGATAATATATATAAACACATCGGTTTAAATTTTTATAAGTTGTGCACATGCTGGTTTGCATCCTTAAGGTATAGACAATACCAAAATAAATTATACATGTTCAAAATATGACTGTGTTTCACACTACTGGGAAGGAAAGAGGGCATGAGAGACTGTCTCCTCAGGATTTGGACAGTAGTAGAGGTGTACTTCTCTTAACTGGCATGATTTGCCAGTTATTCATCTTCATTGATGCCTAGCTTGTTGTTTATTACATCTATAATGTAGATCCAAAACATTTCTCTTCTTTCTATCAGTTTTTCTAATCTCTTCCCTCAGTGGCAGTTCCATCTTTTCTATTCCCAGAACCTTAATGAGGCAGCCGTATGACCTTGGGAGTTAAAGTGTTGTTCTACTGGAGAGCTTTCAACTCTAGTTCTTGCACAGCCTTTGCTTTCACTTATTCTTAGTTTTAATGGTCTGTTAGTTTTTCCAACATAATCGTAGAACATGGGCAAGTCATGGCGTAAAAAGTCTTGTTGCCATTCGGGTGAGTAATTGTTTTCTTTTTGAGGTGTTGCTACAAATGTGCACACTTTGCACAAGGTTACATGCCTAGTTCCAAAGGTCCTAGGAGTAATAGTCCTCCTGTTTGTTCCTGATTTTTAGTTCCAAGTTACCAGCCTGTCCATAATGGTTCTTGCCCTTTTAGAAGCTATGATAGGTTTCCGGTTGAATTCAGGCACCCCACCAGTCTTCAGATATCCCAATGTGAGAAAATTGTGTTTCTGATGGGTACTGTGTATGCTGAGTATCCTAAAGGGAATACCATTCTATCAGTATTGTCAGTATTTGTATCAATGTTCTCTGTCATCCTGTCCTGATTTGCTCTGTTAATAGATTTCTGAATGGTTCTTCTATTGTATCCTCTGGAGGAAACTGTTGACCATGTTTAGATACTTGTGTTCTCTAATTCTCATGTCACTACAGTTTCTCTTTACCCTTAGCATCTGGGAAAATGGTATGATGTCAATCAGTGTTTTAGGGTGGAAACTGTCAGCATGCAGCAGAGTATTACGGTCTGTTTCTTTCTTGAAGATCCTTGTATGTAGTTTGTCTCCCTGTTTGTATATCATTAGGTCTAGAAAGGATACTTAATCTTGGCTAGCAGTCATTGTGAATTTCAAAGTGACAGTGAGATAATTGACATGAATATGAAAATCATTCAATTCTGTTACTGTACCTGTCCAAAATTAGGATATCATCATAAAACGTTATATACTGAGATAATGCTTGAAAAGGGATTGTACATGGGGTTCAGGATAAATTGTTTTCAAATAGATCCATATACAAATGTGTATGTGGAGGCAATAGTGCTCCCCATAGCTATCCCCGTTTCTGTCTGTAGTATCTATTCTTGAACCTGAAATACTTCTCATTTAGAACCATTCTAGCCAGTTCTATTAGTGTAGTAATCGATGACATGTACTCCACTCTATGTATTATCTACATACCATATCTAACCTATGTGTATATTTTTCCTTTTTCAGAATTATCTGTTTGAATTTGCATCTTTATATCCCATTTTTGAGTCAGAATTCTGCTTCACAATTTGTATCTGGAAAGTTACCTCTAAACATGTTTGCTCACACTGCATTTCAGTACTGTATTAGTGATTGCAGCTGTAATGAAATCAACTACATATTGAAATGTTTTGTCATAAATGTGCAGCACTAGATGACACCATCAGATGTTGACAAAGTGCTGTTGGAGGCACCAAACATTGAGCTGCTTTGCCTGTCCTGCAGCTACGCTTGATTGAAATACAGCACTATATCTTCTGTGTGCTGACTGGCTGTTTTGAGCATACATTTTTTCTGCTTCTTGTGTTTCCCACCCAAATTAGTGCCTGGATCAAACTATTAGTATATCAGAACTTTCCCAAAGCACATAGCAGTGTTAATGGCATGTTCAATAACACATCCAGCGAGACCAGGCATGATCTGATTGCTCTTTAAAGCACAATTCCATACTGCTTACATGAGGTATGTGGCCAATAGGGAGCTATGGGCTTGCAACAGCAAATGAGCTGTAAAGGCTTACAAATGAAGATTGCTTCTGTGAAGATCTCCTATATTTATACATCCCTATGCATATGACCCCATAGCAATGGCAACGATCTATGAGGGTAATTTACATCCCATTAGGGATTCATTTATAGGCCTGGAGCAAACATTGTTGGTGCTCCCCCAAAAACCATAAGGGCTGCCTGTACAGTGTTTCAAACAAAGAGACAGCTCTGCTACAGATGTGCCTGCTAACAACTGCACATACCAACAAAAACAGTGGTGCTGTCTGTATTACTTAGATGCATCCATCAACTTTATTTACAAATAAAGTAAAATAGTTACATATAGTGCTTTTGGCACTGTATTTTTACTTTTTATTTGTGAATAAAGTTGATGTGATACATCTAATACGAATGATGATTGCTTTCTTTCTGGTCTGACTGCCTGTATACTGTCCCTGGCAATCCCTGGTCCCCTGCCCCCTACTCAGTCATGTGCCCAGTAACAGGCATAAGTATCCCCAATGTCTAGTGTCCACCCAACCCTGATTGCCCACCTAGGAACAGTAATAGTTATTCCCTCATTTTCAGTAATCCCCAGGGCCCACCCATTTGCAATGAAGACTCTTTCCATCCTACCCAGTCTGGACCCTCCACTACTCCAACCTGATTTCCCAGACATCTGAGAGGGAAATTGGGGAAGTCTAGCCATTAAGCAATAACTATTACTGTGATCAAGGTGCAGGGGAACACTAGACACCAGGAATATTAAATATTGGTACTGGGCAGGTGACCAGAAGATGAGTGTACTACTGGACACCAGGGAATTGATAAAGCCATGTTGGATGGGTAATGGGGGAGTAGGAAGCCACAAGGCCATAAGATGTGGTTTATAGAGGTTATAATTAGCCAGGTACTAATGGCTATATAGTGTCTTCAAGCCATCAAATATGCCAGTGTGCATACTGCACATGAAGTGCAGTGTTTTCTTTCTGTTTGACAAACTTACAATAAATGCTGCAAATGGTGCCCATCCACTTGAACTTTCCGAATATGTGACTTTTGGCAGTAATGGATAATGGTTTATTTTTTGCCTCTGAGCAGTTTCATACTGGATTCTCCCTATACCCTGTTCCGATCATTAGCTACTTTCTGTTGGCCACCAAATGTGTGCACTTGATATGTAGGGAAGCTGTTGAAGAGCAGCTGTCACCCTCAGTGCAGGCAGCTCATGCAAGGAGCTAAACTAGACAAACCTTGAATTATTATATTACAGGATTAGTACAGCTGCAGCAGTTAACAGTGACAGATATTTCCAGAAATGTCAGTGATATCTCTAGAAAAGTTTCTGCCTGCTTGCAATTCCACTATAGGACCACCAGACAGAATCACTTTAGAAATATCATGAAATATCTGGAAAACTGTGTTTTATTTTATTTCAGACATAAAGATATTAAAAGTATTGAAGGGTGTAAAGCCCATAATCTGTACATTCCAATTAAGGAACCTAGTTCTAGCCAGTGTTAGACAGATACAGCATTGGATAGGTATGGTCAAAGCAGGCTTGTTGGAACAATTGGGCTAGATTCACTAACAGTTTTGGGACTAAGTCCCACACCACAACGCCAGCTGTAGATTGAAATTCACAGCCACAGTAGTTGCAGTAGAAGTTATGGCTCATCCCATCTGCCATAACAGTTTTAAGCAGCTGCTGGGATTTTGGGGCAACACTACCGCAAGCTGCCCAACTGTATATCATGGAGCCAGTTGTAATCCAGCAGCTGCAGGAAACCTGCAGATCTACAAGTGGTAATCCACTTACCTGGGTTTTCCCAGAGCTGAGGGCATTTTGGGTGTTTGTGAATTTAGCCCTGTAGTTTTTTTCTACCTACAAATTTCTATATTTCTAAATTATTGATTACTGTGAAAGTTGATTGAAATAGTGGGCTATATTCATGTACATTACCTCCAGAGTTAGACTTTTTACTTGCTTTGCTTTACAAAAGCAGTTCAGCAATGTGCCATGAAACAACATGGGAGACTGTTGAAACAAGTTAGTAAAGGCAAAGTAAAGAGGTGTTAACAGTGAAGGTAATATTGATAAATATAGGCCAGTGTCTAATGTTTAACCACATTTGGGGCAAGAAGCAGTACAGTAGCAAAAATACATTTAGCAGAACTGTACTATATGGGCATATACACTTAGGCAGATGTTTGTGGAGCAAATACACAGCTTCCCAAGAAAGAAGTATTCCAAGTTGATTCCAACATCAGATACTTCTTTACATGGTCTTCAAATGACTTGGGGTGTTTGCTGTCTTAAACAGGAATGGAAACAGTTATAAATATGTATATCATGATCAGGACTCTGGTCTTTAATACCAATGCAGGTTTTAAAAGAAATATTTTGACTAGCATTTTGAATTATTTTTTAGTTTTTGTTGTATACACAATTGCTGTCCATATTCTGCCATCATTTGAAACTCATGCTAGCAATGTCACTCGTTTGAAGCTGAATCATTCTTACACTATTGATGTCTTCTTTCTGAGTAACAGTGATATTCAGTGCCGATCTTTACCCCACCAAGAATGTTCTCTGTTGTGGTGGTCATTTGTTAGTTAATTTTTTCTCTAGTTTAAGCTCTCTCCCACGAGCTGGGAAGAGGTGGTACCCTGATGACCTCCCTTACTAGGAAGAACAGATGTGCTGGTATAGGACTGATAATTTGGAATTGTCCCACCAGCTTGGATGAGTGATTCCCCAAGTGATCTGTGTCATGGGGAAGTGTCTCCATATTGCTTGCTTGACACTTCACATGAGTCATGACCTCTATCACATGGTAGTCCCTATCCTACTCCCTATCATGGGTGCAGAGGCTTTGCATTGTGGACTGGAAAATGTAATTATGACCCAACATCTGGTTTGAGTTAAGTATGATCAAGAAACTGAGGTGTAACTTATGTATGTATGTATGTATTTATTTATTTAATTGTTTTATTGTTGCCCAACAACCTAGAAGAAATTATTTTCACTGAGATGCTTACAATTTGAGTAGAGACATTGTGAAGTAGTTGAACTTCTCTCCATTAATTAATTTGTCATGATTGCCAAATTTGTGAAGTGCCAACTTGGTAAAGTTTTGGCAAGCAAAGTGGCACTGTTTCAGGCAAAGTCATGTAAATTCACCAGCAAAGTTCCGGCTTTGTCACAACTTCACCTTACTTCACCTAAAAAGTGCAACTTCTACATGAAAACTCATTGCAAGGTGGTGAAGTGGAACAACTGGGGAAGGTGAATTTCACAACTTAAAAGTTTGTTGCTTCTCTACATGAACTAGGCCCATTGGCGCAGAATTAAGCAATAAACCATGACAGGATGTGGTAAATCCCAGCATAACCCACACCCTGGAGTGATTTATTATGATTGTACAATGCCCTGCCCTTTGTGACAAAATAAAGAAAAATAGTTTTTTGTGCCTTTTAAATTGCTTTTATTGAATTTATTGCTGCACCAGAAAAAATAGTTCTGTCTTACTAGGTAGAATATCGTGTAGTATACGTGCTGCCAAGTTCCTAATCCAGTCCCTCCATACACAGGTAATATGGTGTAAAGTTTGTCTTTTAAAGAGAGCCTGAGAATACTTTTTTTTCTTTTAAAGAGAGAGCCTATGAATAAGAAGTAGTGGTTATTTAACTGATGGTATGAGACAGAGTTGTGCGAGTGCTGAGGATCTGCCAGCAGCTTCACTGTGTGGTTGTGGGGTGAATGTCACTTTTGTGGTGCAGAGGAAGTCGAGGTTTAAGACAGGAGAAAAGGTCAGAAGGTAAAGAAAAAGCTGATATTTTTGTGAAACATGCCTATTAGCAGAGTTTGTTGGTTGGAAGCGGCCAGAATTTATTTATGAGGCATGAGCTGCAGTGGTTTCAGCAAATATATTTTTGCCCAATACCAAGGTTACAAGTTTTCGTGGATATGAGGCTGTGAGTGGTTAAAGAGGAGCTGTTGTAGTTTCACAGTTGCCCATCAGGACTAACCTGCCAGAAACAGTACAGGTGGTAACTCTAACATGTCCTAATCATCTCAATGGTGAAAATTTGGTTCCTGTTGTTTCTTTTGGTGATTAGTTTCTTTTCCTCCTTCTCCTTTTTCACATCATACTATGCAAAATTTTACATTTGTCACTCTGAGTGTTCAATTTTCACATTTGTGCATTACAGTACTGTGTGGTATAAATTGCAACTGTTCAACAAAAAGGATTGTGGTCAGAAGATGGGGGTAGCTCCTTGATTCTAGGAGATGGCTGTGAACTGCAGAGACTCTGACACTCGAGATGCATTTGAATGCACATTATTAAAGATGTTAAAGAGGGAGACATTCATAGAGGTTAACAATAATAAAAGCATTAATAAATTACAGATTTAAAGAGGAGATTGTTTACATGACTAATAAAAAAGCACATTGTCTTTGAGAGACTATTGAAGATATTTTAAAGAATACATATGGAATAGCGGATGGGCAAATATCACAACAAGGCTGTCTTTCCATTAAGGGAGTTGAGGATATCATAGAGACCTCAAGAGCAGAGCTCGAGAGGTCTCGCTTGATGTCATCAGCTGCCCGAGATAGAAACGCAGCTTTAGTTGTGGATGGTCACCTAGCCACTGTTTTATATAATATATGTTTTTTGTTGTCTTTTTAGTTGTTTTACATTATTCATGTAGAGTTAGTTGCTGTAGATGCAGCTTCTGACACTGCTGGTGCCACTTCTGCTTAGTCCAGCTTCTCGCGCTTGCCTGTGGCCGCATCCTTTATTTTTAAAATTTGAGAAAAAGTAATTGATTTATCCAAAAGGGAGCCATGTGCAGCTCTCCATGTCCCATCATCAAAGATGGTGGCTCCACTGCTTGCCACTTTTAAATTGTGCCACCATGTTTACTTTAATTTTCTCTGTACAGTCATATCATCTGAGCCAATTAGGTGGCAGGTCAAGTTCTTGTACTATCAATGTGATGTCAGAATGACAATACAACTTTTTGGTGCTTGAACTGTCCTACAACAAAATTTCAGCAGTTGCTGAAATCCATGCACAATCAATGGCACCATATATTATAACACTGTTAGGCCTAATGAAGTGGCGATGGTCATGAAACTGTTGCCCTATTTTATCAGTGTAGATTACAGTAAAAGAAGTGTTTTTGCTGCAAGCAAGATTGTTGGAGTGGAGTTCATATTTTTTACTAATCAGGTAGTACCCAAAATATCATCACACAATTGGTATGCATATGAACAGGTTGTTGCTGCATTGATTTTAAATTTTTATAAAATACTCCCTAGTCACCAACTAGATGCAATCAATAAGTGTGATGGCATAAGCTCTCTTAAAGCAAATGTCCTATGATATGTTTAAGGAACAAGTGTTCACTTGTATTAGACAGCTGGCTATTTTATTCATTATGTTTTATTATTATAGTAATTAATCTATTGTTATAATAAAAATCTGTGTTCAACAGTGCAACAATTATGATTTCAAATTTACTTTTCAAACTGCTTGGAAAAATAATTTAATATATGATAATTCTGCATTGTGATGTCAAAAACAGAAACCATTTAATAGCCTCTGTGTATTTCAAAAGAAAGTTTACATTCAATTCTGTCTTTAGCAATACATTGTAAATTCATCTGTATGATTTTACAGTTTTTCAAAATAATAACTAGCTTCTGTTTTCTGCTTCTCAAATAAAATCTGTTTAAGACGAAAATATCCCCACTGAATCATTACAAAATTTAAATTAGAATATAAGTCTAATTAATTATTCATGACCTTAACTAACTCATTGATTGGCTGCCATGCCAGGTTGAAATCTTTAGAAATGCCTAGCATGGCAGCTGCACAGCTGTTTGCCCAGATCCTCTTTCTTTTCAATTCAGCTGTCTCAGAGAAAAACTGACAGGATCATGTGGAAACAGCAATCTGATTTTCAATGCATGGCACATCTGTTCAACATACAGGAAATGAATATTCATGCCACCAGCATTCCCAAACAATTAAACTGTAAACTGTACAAATTTCTCAAAGAAAACTTAAAAAATCACCATTTTAGCAGCATCTGTACAATAAAAGACCTACTAAAATACCTAAAACATAAAAAGACACAATACCTTGCAGAACATGGAAAATGAGGAACATACACTACACTGTAGCCTTCAAGACACATGGCAGTGTAACCCACCACACAGAAACAAAAACAATAACAGAAAAAGCTTCCAAAAAGTTCATTACTGTGATTAGACACATAATTGCAATAATGACCACAGAGCCATTTATTTTCTGTCAATTAATGACTAGCTCTTGGTCATTATTGCTTAAATATCAACATCCATGTATTCATTTGAAATTTGGTAACTGGTAAAAGCATAGTGAGCATGGGCTCATTTCCAGGTGGGAGTACAGTGTTACAAAATTACAAAATGTCAAAAAGAAAACACAGTAGCAAAGACAGTGTAATAATGTGCAGAATAAAGTACAGAGCACTCAGTTGATCAAACCAAGACAAACGGAGCCATAAAATTAGCTTACAGGCAGTGCTCAATGTCGACAGACACTAAATTAAGTGCATGGTGCCTGCAAAGATGGCAACTATCCTTGAGCAATAGAGTTGAAACAGGCAGCTACAAGCAACTGGTAAGGGTATGGGGTGTTGGGGTGACAGGAGCAGGAGGGGAGGTCACAAGTGGTGGGGTCAGGTAGAAGAAGTGCAGAAGCAATTATGAGCAGGAGTATTAGCTGGTGTCTAAGAGCTGGAAGTAAAGGGAAGGGAGAGGGAGGGAGGAAGGAGCAGGTTCCAGGAGAGGGAGGAGAGACAATAGGAAAGTTTTAGCTGCCCATCAAAGGAGTTAGGGTGGATCCGGGAAAGGTGTGAGGTCCCTAGAGGGAAAGGAGTAGGTGGAGGAAGAGAGAATGGGGAAAGGAGAGAGGATAGGCAAGAGAGGAGGGACCCTAAGCAGTATTTTGAGATGAAGGAACCACAGTGGGACTGGCAACATGAAGGGAGAAGGAGGATAGAAAGGACTATGGCTGGGTGAAATGTATCTTCTGCCAGTAAAATTCCAGAAAATTATGATTTCTGCTGCAAAATATTGTGAAACTTGTGAACATTTTGAAAAATGTTGACACAATTTTGATTTCAGTTTTATTTATTTTATTTATTTATGTCTAGGATTACATTCACCATTGAACCAGTGGTTCTTTTATTAAAGGTTCCACATCATAATAGCTCAAACATTTAAGATAAATACATACAAAACATTTGGCAATTTGATGAAGAGGACAGAAAAGTAAACATTTCAGTAACATTACAAGTGGGGCACAAAGTAAAGGCACAAACTTGAATAATCAAAACAAAATAATAGTGCAGTCAGTAAAGTGACTTTGTTAACCTAAAATTATGTGGAGAAAGATCTTTAAGATGGAAGACGATGGGTGATGGGGAGGGAGACAGAGGGAGATAGGGTAGGGTGTGGGGCATTAGCTGCAATGTGTAATACAAGTAGAGATGGGGTTGGAGAGAGGAGGTGGCAGGGATAAAGGTGAATGGAGTTAGTAGGTGATACAAGGAGAGTGGTGGGAGTAATGTTATCTTGGTAGTAAGGAATTGTAGGAGTAGGGGGAAGATGTGGGCCCTACAGTGGGGATAAAGGTAAGAGGAGCAGGGGAATAGTTTAGGGGCAGTCACAGCTGCTAAGTGCAGTGAAGTGTTGGCAGAGTTTGAACTTAAAGGGGTAATGCTTTGATTCAGCATTAATGTATGATGGGAGGTCATTACGCCAGGTAGGAACCCTAAACATAAATGTTCACTGAGCCCAAGTGGTGTGGCAGAAAGGGACATGGTAGATCTGTTTGGATGCACTACAAGTACTGCAAGGGCTAGAAGTCAGCATAAGGAGATGCTGTGTGGCTGGGGTGTTAAGCCCAGGCTGATTTTTTGCAAGCAGACGGGTCAGGTAGGTGACCCTGCCCTTAAAGTTCAACCAGTTGGTCAGTTCATAAAGGTCACACATGTGGGTGTGCTTATGTTCCCAAATATAGGTCAGCAGGACTTATTAAGTGCACCAGTTATTCTTTGAGGGTAGTATTGGCAGCAGCTCCATATATGACTAGTCCATAGTCAATCATGGATAAGACTGAGCAGGTACCTGCTAATCGGAGGGCTTCAGTGGCTAGACAATGATGCCAATAAAGAATCCTGATCCTTGAATTTATCACCTTAGAAATTAGGTTGATATGTGTGGTGTAGGACAGCAAGCTATCAAGGGTTATTCTGAGATATTTAAACTCATGAACTTGTTTGAAAGGCAAACTTTGGTTATTCAGTATTATTAAGTGGGCTGACATATGTCTGTTGTGTGGGCTAGTGAAAAGCATGACCTTGGTTTTTGTAATTCATTAGCAATTTGTGTTGGAGCGAATCGAGCCTCTACTGAATCAAAGTTAGATTGTAGATCTCTTGTTAGGGGAGGGGATCTGACTGATTTCAGAAAAGGATGGCAGCATCCACATAAAGTACCATATTGTTGGTGCAGGCTTGAGGAAGGTTATTAAGAAACAGACTGAAAAGTATGGATCCAAGGATGCAGCCTTGGGGACGCTTGAATGTACTGGGTGGTTTTTGGAGAATATCACAGATTTTGACTTGTTGCATTCTGCCTTCAAGGTAGTTCTTGAATCATTTGGTTATCCCATTGGGAGACTGAGAGCAGAGAGTATTGAATGTCAAATTTAGCAAGGTATTCAGACAACTAGTTAGAGACAATGAGCTCAAGGGCTTTAGAGAGGGGGAAGGATAGATATTGGGCAATAGTTTGAGTGCATCATCCTGTCACCACTTTTATAAACAGGTGTTACAATCACCGCTTTCCATCTTTGGGGAACTTCCTCAGGTGAGTGATAGATTTAGGAGTTTAGATAGGATTTCAGACTGGCATCTAGGGTAAGGCTTAGGAGTTTGAGGTCAAGAGAGTCTCTACTAAATCTGGATTTGACAAGTTCCCTTTTGTAGGTATTTTTGGCTCTATTCAGTGTGACTCTCATGAAATGGGGGTGGTGTTAGGAGGAGGACTGCTTTACTAGGATTATTCTTCCTGTCTGGCACATCAAAGAAGTCGGGAAAGTATGCCACTAAGATCGGTAAAAGCAATGTTAAAGGTGTCATCTATTTGTTTAGGGTTCTGTATGATTATGCCATTTACCCCGATCATAGAGGGGATTTTTTTAGTTTTACCCTCTTTAAGATTGTCCCCAAATCTCCTGCCAATACTCCAGGAATTTGAGAGATCATGCTTAAAGTGATTGATTTTGCACTGCAGACTTCATGGGTGCAGGTGTTCCTAGCAGCTTTGTAGTGCTACAATACATATCTACCTGTTTTCCAGTGGCTAGTGCCCAATGCCATAGGTTGTCCCTGTTGGTCATTTTTATAAGTGCAGGGTGCACCCTTAATCTTGCATTTACGTAGAAGGGTGAAAAGGTTGCAAGCCTTATTAAAGTGGGTGATAAAATAGTCAAACACTTGGTCAACATTTTGGACCATGTCCATGGGTAACCAGTCAATACTGTATGTTCGAGACAGGCCTGTAGGTGTTAAAGCTGCCGCTTCTTTTAGGACACATTGATGTACTACTTTAGCCGTGACTTAGGGGCCTTTGTTAGTCCAGCGATATTATCGGAGAGTGGTCACTAAGCAAGTTGGAGAGGATAATAGTGCAGATGATTCTTTCTGGGTGGGTAGTGAGAATCAGGTCAAGAAGTGAGTTGTAGACAGTTCTGTTGTTGATTCTTGTAGGGTAGTCACCAACTGAGTAATATCAATGGCTGCAATGGCATCTTTGTAGTGGTCGGCTTCAGGGCTAACCAATTAATGCTGAAGTTGCCCAGTACCACCACCTCAGAGTGAGGGGTAAGCTGGTAAGACAGTCAAGGACCACCTTGAAGCCAGTAGCCTGTTCGTGAGGAGGGATGTAAATGTACAGTATGTGAGTGATTTGCCATGTGACAAAGGATTAGCTTAACTGCTAGGGCCGGGGAGTTATTAAAGGATGCCAACTGTGGGAAGGCAAGCCTTTCAGAGAACCTTTCTGGCATATAACACCCCTGCTCCTTTTGCTAAGCCTTCCTGTCTTAATAGGGTACTGCCAGTTAGGAAAATTATGGTAACAGGAATTTTAGGAGATAGCCAAGTTTAATAATGGAAAGCACATCCAGATTGTGCTGTTACCCATACTTGTAGATCATTGAGTTTGGGTAGAAGGCTTTGGATGTTGAAGGTGGCTGTTTTAGATTACCATTGTTGCTGTTACAGCAGTGTGGTTGCTGTGGAGGACCTGGGTGGAGTGTATATTATCAGATATAATAAGGAGAAGCAGTGTAATCCTGAGTAGATCATGTTTGAGAGACTTGAGTGGTGTCTCCAGTTAGGGGTTTGCACAACTTAGTGATGAATATGGGGAAGTGATGAGTTGTAGGAAAGGGTATGTCAATACGTGGGGGTAGTAAGTCAAGGAACTGACTAGTGGAGTGGGTCTAGGGGCATGGGAGTTTGTGGACTCAGTGCCCTGTGGTATGCCTTTCAGGCATGTGTGTAGGACATATGTTTTGGGCATAGGGTTGCTATGGCTAGTATACAGTAGTAAAATGTAGCAGAGTGAGTCGGCTATGTAGTTAAGGGGCCTCATATTTGCTTGCTAGATTCACAGCCTGGATTGAAGCTGGGAGGTTAGAGGGGCAGAGTGTATTAGGGTAGGGTTGCAGGTGGCTGAACATGGGACATGAGGTGCCAAGAGTTACCAGATTAAGTGAAGATTAAGTTAAAGTGCAGTAGTGGATGAAAAGTGGAGAGAAGGGGAGTATTGTGGATTACCTAGTGGTATTAAAAGGGCTGTGTGACAGGGGTTAAAGTATTAAAATACTACATGCAATTGTAGCCACTGAGGTGGTGCAGTGTTTAGGGCTGCTGCCCCAGAGTAATGGGTCAGTGGTTCAAATTCAGGGTGTAGGAGGGAGATTTCCTTAGAGGAGAACAGTAATACCGGAGTGTTGGGCAGGAAGAATGGGCCAAATACTAGTGTCAGGAATGCTGGGCTATGCTTGGATAGGGAGATTAGGGGATAGGTAGTGCTCAGCAGTGACTCCTAGTAGTCACTTGGTATAAAGAGCATTAGGGAAAGCAGGGAAATAGTATCAGGAGGTGTTGGTCATGTGATAGGTCACATGAACTGTGTGAGCTATAAGCTGGGGTGGGGCAGTTGCTGCAGAGTGGTGATGGGCTAACATACTGCAGCTGCTAGCTGGCTTATCATTTTACCTCTGCTGGGCTCCGTTAGAATGGGAGGGTTTGAGAGAGCCTGTGAATAAAGGATACACAGCGCATTACCACAAGGTGAGTGTTTGAAACATACAAAGGCACAAACTGCAGGAGGGGAAGCAAGGACAAAGAAGCAAGGGGATGGGATTATAGGATGCACTGCACATGTGCCGAGAGGAAAGAGCAGAAACACTTAGAATGGCAGGCAACAGCTCAAAATGCACCATAATTAAAGAACAACTCAGGAATCAACTCAGAGGCAAGGCAAGCACACTAATCTGTGTCCAGGAAATACAATCTCTATAGCTAAGCCGACAGAAATAAATTAAAAGCAACACAGTACATTCACTAGAAACAGTCAGGGGACACTGCATATAAAACATTTTCACAATGTGTACCTGTGCTGCAGCTGCTAGCCAGCTCCTCCTCTTACTTCTGCTGGGCTCTGTTTGAACGGGAGGGTTTGGACAAAGCCTGTGCTGCAGCTGCTAGCTGGCTTCTCCTCTTACTTCTGCTGGGCTCTATTCTTTTTCCACCTAATTGAAAAAGGTTTTTGTCCAAATTGCACCATTGTTGGTATGATGATTTTACCAAGGTCTTTACAGATATGCACCTTGTTTCAGGTTTTGTTTTAAATGTGACCAAGTTATAAGCTCTAAGCTTTGAGAAATTAAAATGGCATTCCACAATTATGTCAACTGCAGCATTTTAAATCCCTATAACTTTAAAGCTAGAGAATGGAATATCACCAAATTTGTTAGGTTCATTAACCCTAAATATGAGACTTTGAGGCTACCCCATGGTCCAGCAGCACTGCATCATGCTGACATGTTGATGATCTGGGTTCACAAGTGATCCTGGGAAGTCATATCAGAAGGCAGGCCACAGCTGAGACAGCTACCACTCAGCAGTGCATCTCAATCAGGGAGGATGGGTTGTAGATTCCACCAACACAGTGACCCCAGCAGCTGGGCCAGTGAACTAGCTCCTGCTTCAGGGAAGCTGTGGCTCAGCAAGGCTAACAGTGGCATGGCCTCACCGGGGAGATAGAAGGGAAACAACACATGGAGACAATCCTGGTAGTCAACTGAATGACGCTCGGTTCAGCCTGATCAGGGTATGTCCCTGTGAACAGGGTGCACCCTGAAAGATGAGCTGCTGGACAGAGAAAAAGCAAGATGGAAAAAGGGCTGTGTGTGTGTCAGCTGTCTGATCTCTTGCTCAAAGGCTAGCCAAGTGTTAAAATAAAATACAAGAATATGAAGTATCCAATATTTCTCAAACAAAACAAAACTAGCAAAACTGCCAAAAGATGAACTTAAAAAACTTTCAAAGAAAAACTGAAACAGCTATACCACAAGCCAATCACCAACTATAAACAAACTCTAGCCAGAGCTGATAGGGCTGCAGCTGAGAATTTGGGGTTATAATATTGTAAATTACCAAAGTTACAAGTGTGCATTTGCAAAATGTAACATAGGCTCATAAATGTGTTGCTTTGTAATCTTTTACACCACATTTTCAACATAGCCTTGTTATGACTGTGCCTCATGAAAATGGGCAGCCAAAATGTTTAACTTCTGGCTTAAAGGTATTTTTGTGCAGGACCTGCAAAATTAATTTTCGGACGCAAAAAATTTTGGGCAGGAGTTGAAAATTACAGCTGTTACACTCATGAAGTGCTGTTAAGAAATGGCTATGTGGAGAATTTGTGGTAAAAATATTGAATACAACCAAACTTAAAAGACAGTGTTTGCAAAAATCAATGTCTACTCATAACTTTGTTGTTTAATGTTTTCACATGACATTTCCAATGTAGCCTTCTTATGACCCCACCTTATTAACAAGCAGAGAAAATTTTCAACTCCTGTCCGAAGGTGATTTCATGCAGGGACCACAAAATCACCTTTCAGGATGTAAAAACATATTGGCCAGGATTTGAAAACAACACTGACAGCTGCCACATTCATGAGGTGCTGTAAAGATATGGCTGTATTGTAAAATTGGGGTAAAAATATTGAAAATTACCAAACTTACGAACCCGCATTCACAAAATTTACATGGGCTCATAACATGGCTGTTTTTAATATTTTGCACCAAATTATCAACATAGCCTTCTTATGACCCCACCTCATGGACAAGGGCAGATAAAATGTTGTACTGGTGCTCAAAAGGTGATTTCATTCAGAGACTGCAAAACCACCTTTGAGAGTAAAAAAAGACATTTAGGACAGGATTTGAAAATGACAGCTATCACAGTCATGAGGTGCTTAAATGATATGGCTATGTTTTGAATTTGTGGTAAAAATATTGAAAAGTACCAAAGTTAGGGAAGCTTGTTTCAGATGCAACCAGGAGCAGAAGGAAGTTAAGTGACTTGTTCAGAATCACACAGTATTCACTAGGCAGCTGTGGGATTCAAACCCAGGTCTCCAGATCTGCAGCTCAGAGCCTTAATCCACTGCACTGTCTCAGCCTGCATTTGTAAAAATTAAATGTAGGCTCATAACTTTGTTGTTTTCAATATTTTTACACTAAATTTTCAACATAGTCTTTCTATGACCCCACCTCATGAACAAGGGCAGAGAACATGTTCATCTCCTGCTAAAAGGTTATTTCATGCAGGGACTATGAAATCACCTTTTGGGACATATCTGCCTAACTACAGTGACATTGTTCATGAGATGGGGTCCCAAAGAAGGTATTTGAAAATGTGGGTGAAAAATATGTAAAATGCCCAATGCTATGGCACTAAGCTCAAAACCCCATTGAAATACATTGAACTGCATACCTGTGTCTTCAGACTGCAGTCTACTTTTGAAGAGTGAAGACATGGCTGCGGTTCATAGAGGATTATGGTGTTAGACCACCGATGGGTAAGTAAGGGCTTGGGGGCTGCCTGGGGTGGTGGATACTCAGTGGGATGGCTGGGTGGGGGTAAGAAACAGCCTCAAAAGACATCGATGGACCATTCTTTTACAGGTGCCAAAAAGAGACTGAAATCCTTGATTGAGACACTGGGGGACTGGGAATCCTAGTGTCACAGTTATGAGGGGAAGACATTAACAGACCATTTTTTAACAGGTGAAAATAAAAAACAGATGATCCCTGACCATGACACTGGGGATTGGGCAATTCAGTGTCAGAAAACACCCATGATCTCCGATCACGACACTGGGGATTAGGCACCCCAGTGTACTTTCTTTTTTCCCATATACACTATTTCTGCTTCTCCTTAGAGCAGGAAAGCAGCTCCAGTTCTTCCTTTGGAGGGATATGTCTCTCCAGCTAGGCTTCCTGCATCCATTCACCTGACCATCCCCACAGTTTACCCCCATGACAGGGTCAGTGGCAAGGGCACCAGCCTCCTCACCACCAGAAGCCAACATCCAGATTTGCTGGGTGTCAGCATTGGAGCAGCCAGCCATCATGGAGCCCACCAACTCCATCTTTTTCCTCCAGGTTTATGTCCCAAGGCCAATGAACATGCAATGGGTGGGGTGACTGTCTCTGCCCCCACCCCAAGGAAGGAGAGTTGTCGGTGGATGCTTGATCCTTCCTCACACTGGCCAACCCATGAGTGACCAAGTCAGTTCCCGAACTCAGGTCGCCAGCATGGCACAGAGTGTAGCAACCAGTGCTCAACCCTCAGCACCAACCAGGCCAGCCCCCAGTGTCATTTCTTTGTTTCTGATGGGGTTTGGGGTGGTAAAAAGGAACAAGGATCCCTGGTCATGAAACTGGGGATTGGGCACTCGGAGTATGATGAATAGTCGAAGTTGGGATCCTGACATTCGGGATCCCAAGTTTTGCAGCCCAACACACACCTGCCTGACAGACTGGCGCTGGTGCAGGCAGGGGTAAGGTAGTGGATGTGACAAACGCTCACCCTACTTCTAGCAGTGCACCACAAGATGGGGAAAAATCTGGTGATTGACCATGTCATGGAGGGCTAAGCCACTAGCAACTCAGTCACCAGTGCACTAAGACCCGGTTCTATTTCTGGGTCTACACTTTTGTGCAGTGCTCTTTGCCCCCATAAACTGTTTTAACCTATTCCAAGTCTGCTCCACTTGGAGTTGGTTATTTTTTTACTGGTGGGGGGAATTTCTATAATTTTTTATCTTAATTCTATTTTTTGCTCCCAGGATGGCCCCATATAACTGACTCCCCAGCTCCTGTCATCCGGATTACCATGGCTTATCATAAGCCGGGTCCGGGAGCAGTGCCTGCGAGATCGTTCATCATCTTGCAGTCGGTTTTAATCCACTGTTTTTTCTCCTGGGGGCCCCAGAAGAAGGACACGTGCACATGGAGGTGCGCATGTGCCTTACAACCACGGTAATGACCCCTTCCACCCACCCCATTGGCCTAACGCTGGCTCCCCCAGCTCATGCAGCCTCCTGGCCTCCACCAGAGGGCAATCATTGAGCGAGGGATGCCAGTGTCCCTCCCGGAGAGGAGAGCTTCCACGGATGCTCCATCCAGCTTGCCCTCCATGCCAACCTCTGATGACCCAGGCTCGCTCCCGAACTGGGGTCGCTTGTGTGCCGTGAGGTGAGACATCCAGTGCCTCAGCCCTCTGCAGCACCAGGCTGGCCTGGAATTTCTATAATATTAAAAATATATACATAAATAAGTGCTGGTGGTCATGGCAGAAGACAGCCCACTCCGCCATGATCAAGATGGCCATCTGCATACTACTGCACATGCCAAACTGCTAGTGCATGTGCAGTACAGCACGGCAGCCATCTTATACACAACAGAGTGTGCTGTGTTCTGCCATGACTGTGAACACTATGAAATAGTTCAGTGCTGTGGTCCTGAGGAACAACATGGGCGGACTGTTTCACAGACGAGGAGGCGACTGTGATGCAATCCAGCATGTGGTTCATTTGAAAGGAATGCACAGTCCTTTTCTCTCAGTGATCATAAAAGGACTGCAGGGCTACTGCAGCCCAAAAGGAACTATGTCGCAGTCATTACTCAGTCCCTGTGGGCTTAAAGCACCCAAGTCAAAAATGAGTCTACTTTCAACCATCACCAATTTCTAAATTCTATTGCCTCCACTAAGGGTCTTTTCAACATGATCCAAAGGTAAAAACTGAAATGTATTCAGGTCAGAACAATGTACCTGGCACCAATGCACACCCACTGGAGTGTCACCATTAGGGTTCTTAATAGATCTTGTGTGTTTTGTACTGTCTCTTTCATCAATCTAATAGTGCGACCAATGTAAAGAGAGGGACAGTCACACTAAAGTGCATAAGTTACAAAAGTGGTTCTACAAGTGATAAATTGTCTGATCTGAAATGTATGACCTTTTGTAAGATTTGTAAGTTCTTTCACTTGATTCATATAGCTACAAACAATACAAGAACCAAACAAAAGGATCCCCAGTGTGTCTGGCAGACCAGTTCATTTTGAGCATTCAATTTTCCAAGTGACTTCTTACCACTAAGTCATGAACACTTCTGCCTTTCCTGTAGGCCACTTTGAGGCAATCCCAAGTTACGTATGTCAGGTCTGGAAAGTTGCCAAACATGCCAGTAACATTTTAAAATGTCTGCTACTTTGGGGCTTCTGAGTTCAATTCTATAATAAAATGTATTTGTTTAACTTGTCCACAATTATGATTTTTGAGTAAGTAAATCTTTCCTATCCCTTCCAGCCAAAGCTTTTTGTCTAGCCTCTGCAAGTAGGGAAGGATTGTAGCTCCTTTCAGAAACATATTGTGTAGTTCATCTGCTTGTTTAGAAAATGTGCTCATCTGAACAATTACATTGGATTCTCAGGAACTACCCTGTTGGTATACCTTTTAAGACATGTTTGGGATGGTAAGTTTCAAAACTTAATAAGTAATTCCCAGTCACTGGTTTGTGGTAATCTTCAGTAATGGTGTTTCCTTTGTACCAAATGTAAGAGTCAAGAAAGAAATATAAACTGGGTGCATCTGATTGGTAAATTTCAGATTTCATTCATTTTGTTAAGCAAACTCACAGAATCGAGGGCTACCAACAGTGTGGCCCCAAATGCAGAATATATCATTTATAAAAGCAGCCCTATTACCTGATGCTGTTCAGAAAGGGTTGCACCTGGTTAGCTGGTGGCCCCTCCTCCCACCAACTCAAAAAGAAGTTAGTATAGGAGAGGGCCATAGATGACCCCATCACAACCCACATCTAAACAAAATTTAGAAGCAAAAAGGAAGTAATTGTAGGTCAGGATCAGGTTTAGGGCCTTCAAGATGAAAGTAGGAGTGACATATTCTTCACTCTGAGAAACATCATAAAGTGGCAGACAGCATTGAGTCCCACATGATGTTTGATACTGGTTTATAGTGACATCACAACAACAGTGGGGCCACAGTGAATCAGTATCATTTCTAAAGTGCTCCATATCTTCATGAACCACCATTGTATCCTCAAATGAGATGGAAGCTTCATTACTGTTGTTTGGAGGAACTTGTCTACCACAGTGGCTAGGTCTTCCATAAGGAAACCCATATTGAAAAATATGGGTCTCCCAGGTGTTTTATAGGGCCCTTATGATTTATTTATTTTATTTAGTTTTTGTTGACCGGTAAGTGCACTAGACAAATCCTGCTTATTTTCAGGCACGACCATGGGAGGGGATACAGATGAATGCCAACTGACCTTGAACCAGATTAAGCTGTTGGTGGTATTTTTTAGTGAATGAGGAATTTGGCCAGGACACCGGGAAATTCCCTACTCTTTCGATAAGTGCCATGGGATCTTTAACATCCATCTGAACTACCACCAGTCCAGGCAGATGGGACCTCAGTTTAACGTCTCATCTGAAAGACGGCACCTCAGAAGTGCAGCACCTTTCTCATGCTGCACTACAGTGTCAGTACTGGGATATTAACCCAAGTGCCAGATGTGGGAACTGAACCCACAGCCCTCTGATCTCCCAGCCTCAGAGGTGAGTGCTACCTACTGAGTCACTGACACTGACAAATGTAGGGATTACAGGGACGTCCTTTCAGAAAAATGGCAATTTCTGTTCAGTAATGACACCTCTGTTAAGGGAACAGTTCAGAAAAGCATAAACTCTTTTATATATTCAAGTAGGATCAGAGTCCAATATGCAATAACTGTTCAGATCATTCTACTGTGAAAGGGGCTTTTTCCAGGCAGTATTTGTGATCTGAAACAATTACCTGTCTCCACTCCCCCATCTTACCAGAGTGGTAAATAACAATGATGTCCATATTCTTAAGCTCCACAATTACTAGCATTTCTGCTTCAGTGATGTTCTTGAATGCTCTTCTTGGCTGTTTTGGGAGCCTATCCACTTCAGGACAGACCAGATGTTGAAAGGTGGTAATGGCCATAGAAAATGTAGTATTGGGACAAATGTAGATTTTGTTTTCACACACTGTCTTGTCTGCATGGAATCCTCCAAAGTGTCAAATCCATCCATTATGTTTGAAACATAATTACCAAAGTTTTCAAGTGGCTATTCAGGGGTCCCAGTCCTGTGGAAGTGCAAAGGTGGATCCAACAGGAAGAACTTCCTCTTTAGGTGATTTTTGTCTATCAGCTACAGCTGTAATCTGATGTCCCCTTCTATGTCCGCTGAGCCAAATCCCATATTGCTTCTCTTAGTAAACATTTTTTAATTTGATTTTTCTAAAGGTTTTGCAGAGATCCACCTTTTGCCTGCTATCTAGGTTACCTTTGTATGTAGTGGCACCCACTACCTATAAACACCTATCCCAGGTAGTGTTGCCTTTTCCTTGGTGTCCAGTGGCACTATTCACTCTTGAGCACCCATCCCAGTTAGTATCAGTGTTACCTTGGTGTCCAGTGGCACCACCACCCTCTGATCACCATTTCTGGTTAGTGACAAGGTTTCCTGGTGTCTAGCAACAACTCGCACCCTCCATACACCCATTCCATTTATAAAATGGGCAAAGGATCTTGAGCAATTTGATTGATTGTTAGCCATGTGTTAGAAGTGTCTAGCGTGACTAAAAACTAGTCCTGCCAACAAAGATGCAATATAAGTTCAAAATCCTTGTGCCATTAGATACAATTTTCCCCACAATAGCCACTGACAGTGAGAACAAGTAGCGCTTTATTTTTTATTTCAACTAGAGTTGGCGAAGTGGCAAAATGGAAGTGATTCACAAAGTGATGCAGAATCTGTGAAGTAATCTGCAACATAAGCGGAGTACTTGGCGTCATAATGAGAACATGAAATTCATTGAAACCAATGACTTTGCATTACTCCGCCTTCTCCAACCACTTCTGCATCAATTTTATTGTGAAGTACATAGAAATCAATGTACTTCACATCACTTCCTTATAATTGAGCTCCAAACTGAATTTTGCAGTGATTCATGGAACTGCAGGTCACATGGTCTCTAGATTGTTCTGCACAGCCTCAGTTCTAGGAGTGTGTTGTGTAGTGGTAGCTGGAGAGGAGACAGTTTGCTCTCAGAGCTCTAAAACTGTTAAAAAGCCTTTTGAGTCATTTTTATTGCTCAAAATTTAATACATCGTTTGTGGAAACCATCCTGTGCTCATATCATCGAATGTTTATTGTTTGTGTGTGGATTTTGAATGTTAATTTAGAACATTCAGTCTGTGTACTGACAGACACTTGAAGTGTGCTTTGAGAAGGGCATATCTGTGGTGTAGGTAGATTAACTGGAGAAAAAGGCAGTCTTTCTGTTTTGGTTATATTTTCTTGTTTAACTGTGTTAATGTACATACAGTAATATTTTAATTAATTTTTACATTTTTTTAGCTGATTGTTGTGGTGCAGCAGTGCATAATTTCAGTGTGTTTAAAAGATTTGGTTATATTAATGAGGTTTTCAATTTGCTGTGCATTATTTGTAGTGTAGTGACGTGTAGCCATCAAATCAGACACATTTTTGTGCCACACAGTAATTGTAGCAGTGCGAACATGCTATCCACTGCACCTGCATGAAATTTCTGTACTACTTTGTGATATCTTTACTGGTAGTGGACTGGTACTGCAGTGCACTACCCCATTAACCAACAAAGGTATTCTTTTCCAGATTTGGATTTGTGACTTGTGGGCACTGGTTAGGTGTTGTTGTGCTTTTGGGTCTGCATCTCTTGAGTGCACAGGACAATCTTCATCTATCTGTGCATTTGCATCTCTTTAGGGCCCAATCTCCATCTGTAACTTAAGTCACAGTTGTTTGTTTGGCTTTACTTCAGAGTACTGGTGTGGTGCTTATCTCTGTGTGAACATTGTACTAATTGATGTGCGATTGTAAGTCAGAGCGATCATGAGTCACTCACATTACAAATCGCATTCTTCATCTTACGGTCACGATTCATGAATCACAAAACTGTACTTTTTGTAGTTAGTCCCATGTAAGCCTGTTTTGTAGTATCTCTGGTCTCGGCTTCAATCACCATTGTATGCGTTTATATGAGTTTTCAAATCAGGTAGTTTTATGTGGTACAGGTCAGGGAAGTACAGCCATAGGTATTCATGTTCCCATATAGTTTATTATCATTGGTCATGTCACACAGACACTTATCACGAGACAAATCACGTTCTTCATGAATCACAGCAGTTTTTTTTTTCCAGTTCTGATGATACACTGAAGACCTGTTAAGGTGACCAAAACATTGATGAATCTTTTAACTTTTTCTAAATAATGCTCCCTCCTCCCCAAAAATACTTACCTTCACTGGCTTGACAGTATTACAATGCCAAAATTCCTCATCAAACCAAGTATATATCGTTTACGTTACATATTCATATCTTTATTCTTTATACCATAAACACTGGAACAAGTCAGCATATATATGTTTGCAAGAAGCTGGACAGTGTCTGCACACACAGGACTTTACACTGCACATATGCAGTTTAGCACAATATTATTGCACTGCTCAGTCCTGCTTTTAACAAACACTCCATGATAGAAAGTAAACATTACTGAGGCACCAAAAATATGTCAGGGTAAACATTAACTTGGAATGTAACAGGGCCATAAGAAGGACACTGCACTATGTGGACAGCTTCTGGTACACAATACCTAGCTCAAAAGTGCAAGGAAAACACACACAGCTGCCATTCCATATGAATACATGCCACAAAAAATTCAATGATACTGCAACTTTATTGATGGCAAAACAAAGGCACACACAAATGACCACTGCGCTTTGCCGCTAAGCCTTCATAAGGCACACCACTGAAGGCCTACTGGCAAAATGCAAGGCTCATTACTGTGAGCCTTGTTTTGTCATAAATCTAGTGCAGTAGCAACAATTTGTGATATCTATTCATGTGGAGTTATAACTTTCTGGTTTTGTTAAAGGAGTAGTCAACACAAAATAAAAAAACATATGTTATGCAGAGCACTTCTGATTTGTATGTAAAGACCTACTGCATCCTTCCCTCTGTCTGCTATTAAAATTTTACTAAATTAGCCTGCTACCTTTATGGTAGTTTTATGACCCTAGGGATCTTTTTCATGTAAAATCAGTTTATTGCCTTCACCACTCTGACATTGCACTCTGTGTCATGTGTCACTGATATAACATAGCCCATAGATTTACCATATGCATCGCAGCAGAGCTGTGTAACTGTTCTTATGCAGTGACACCCAGTGGCAACTGTTACAGTTTAGTATGCACCTCAGAGCTAGGTGAGTGGGGTGTCTGTACAAAAACTGCTAGTCAGTTACACAGCTCTGCTGTTGTAACTGTGCATTTGGTAAATCAATGGACTATGTTACATCACTGTCACATGACACAGGACGCATTGTTGGAGTGATAAAAGGCAATAAAGTGATTTAACATGAAGACACAATTAGTAATTTAGTAAAACTCTAATAGCAGACAGAGGAAGGCAACTAGGGAGGGACTTTACACAATCAAAATGTTCTGCATAACACATGCTATTTTAATTTGGGTTGGACTACTCCCTCAAATTGAAATAATGATGGCAGGGACAAACCATTTTAACTTAAAACACGGAAAGCCAAAACAAAGCACACGCACTTAACAGAAGGAAAGGGAGCAGGATACAAAGTGTCACACATACAGAAGACAAGAAAAAGTGCATAATTAGATACAGAGGGTGGTGGGGAATACATTTTATGACACAGCAGGGAGGGTGAGAGGCACATGGTGGGAGAAAAAAACTAGTGCAGGATCCTGTGGTGGTCCAGCAGCAGTTGGAGCATGGAAATTATCTCCAATTGATGACCCTTTATCTGTTCCAACTTCTGCTCGACAGCACTCACCCTCTTATTCATCACATCCACAGCACTCAAGAGAACTGCAGTGTCTGTCTGAGTTACAGGCAGTTCTCTGGGGTCCCAAGTGCTGCAGCTGCTGCTGGTGGTGGTAGTGAGGGTGGTGCTGGTTGAGAAGCAGGCCCTGCTGTGGCTCTCCCTCTTCTTAGGGCCAAACACAGCCACATCTTCTGCCACAGAAGTGCCAGCAGGTGCAGGTCTGGCCCGTTCTGTGGCAGCCTGCCACTCCACCAGGTGGTGGTTAATCATGAGTGCGCTAGCCCCAGTCCCAAGGTAAGTCCCGGGCCATGGTGTATCTCCACCCTACAAATGCAGCACCTGACAGGCTGCTGTCCCCCCAACACAAATAAAAAACTCCCAAATCTGGGAGGTGAGGGAGGACCAGGCACAGGTGAGGAGGGCCAAATGTACTGTCAGCCTAGTCATGGTACTGATGCTCCACACTTGGGACCAGGGCTCAGGCACATCCTGCTCAGGATGAGCTCAGCTGGTGCTGGTGGTGGTGGTGACACCACCTGAGGAGTGGTGGTCCTGCTTCTGGGGAGGCCTGCAACTAGGCATGCCCCCCATGCATGTGCCTCCTCCCTGGCCATGCCACGGTCCCAGAACTTCCCCTCCACAGACATTCCCTGACCCTGCTCCATCTTGCTTGACTTGACTCAGTCGACTGCCTCCTTGGTCCAAACTATGACAAAACAGTCACACACATGACACACACAACACAGGCACACACACAGTCAGACACAGACAAACAACAACTTATGAAAGTAAGAAAAAATAAATTTACAGGAACAAATTAAGTGAAAAAGTCTACACAAAACACAAACCAATGCATCTTTTAAAAAGCTGAAGGACTCTCTCTCTCTCTCTCTCTCTCTCTCTCTCTCTCTCTCTTACTCTTTCCCTAAATCTCCTAACTGCTCTCACAATCTCACTGCCTCCTCTCTCTCTCCCTCTGCACAGGAGAAAGTAAAAGTATCTCCTTTCATGAGTCACTTCCATCCTGCCTGGCAAAAGCATATGACTTATAGTACTGTAAGTGGTGTGATGTGGGAGGCTGCCAATGAACTTGTCACTCCATCTTACTTGCGTTAGGCGGAATGACAATAAGTAATAATTACAAGGTGAAGTGAGGCCTTTCATATTGCTCACTTCGTGTAGCGAGATAGCAATGTGAAATGCCCACTTTTGGGCACTTCGCGACAAAGTTTAAATTACGCATCTCTAATTTCAACTATAATTTCCCTGTGTTTCAGGTTTATTTCACCCCTGCTTGGCTGCCTGTTTAACTGGCTGTAAGCTATTTCCTCGATAGCCCTGCATGCAGCCCTAAGATTAAACTGCTGCTACTCAGCCCATTTTACTCCCCACTCGCACATCCCAGAAATCTAACTCAGGAGCTGAAGATGGCTGCTTAATTCTGCTACTCCTGGGATCACCAACTATCATCATCCATCAACTCCTACCCAGACATTCATTCTTTTGCCAAATATTGGGTCTTTATTCTACCTGCATCACAGCTCAGCTCTGGTATAGTATTTTGCTATCTTGCAGTTATAGTATTTTATATCTGCAATCAGACAGTTGCTCTATTTCTGGCCTGCAATAATAGCAGACCAACCTTTGCAAAGCTGCTCTCTCAACAGAATTGAAACAATGTTTCAGCAATTAATCAATAAGTTAAATGACTTAAAATAACCTCACAACAAAATGTTACTAATGTACAATTGCTTGACCAAAAAATCTCTGCTACAGAATCTAAAACAATTCAAAATGAAGGCTCTATTTTGGATCTAAAGCTACAATCAGGGAACAGGATAGAATTATTAAAAATCTTCAGGACAAAATTGATGAGATGGAAAACAGAAACAGGCGTAACAATCTTAGATTTCTGGGATTTCCTGAAGGTGCAAAGCTCGGGGATACCAGTGCACTTCTGAAACATGCACGTCCAATGTTGCTTAAACTTCCTCCTGACCAAGACCTCACTATTGAGAGATCTCATCGTACTCTAAGCCCAAGGCCTGGTCCTACTCAAAAACCAAGGCCCATCATCACCAGATTCCTGAATTATGCTCACACAGAATTAATCATCAAAAAGCAAAGGCAAGTGGAGTGCAGCTTATTTGGCAGGATCATAAAATATCAATTTTAGAGATTTCTCAAAGAACTATCTAATAAATGCAGACTTTATAATCCTATCAAACTGTTTTTGCACCAGCAAGAGTATTAGATTTGCTTACGCTACCCAGCACAATGCGTCTACTTCTGAATGATTCATTTAAAGATTTCCGCATACCTGAAGCTTTATCAACATTCCTCAATATACCTCAAACTACACATACTATACCTCTTGATTGTGCTGCAGCCGACCTAAATATTGATCCAAATTCCTTCCAAGAGGTCCGTCAATCTCAGTGAGCGTCTTTGAAACTAATCAAAAACCATAGAGAAGCATGCTACAAACCACAATTAAAACTTCAGCTCCTGCCAGAGTTTCACGCAGCATACAAGAAAAAAAGTCTGTTCAATTTCTGCATGCTAAACATTTATGCTGCTCGAATGATACTCCTCGTCGGACCTGCAAACGAAAGCATGTTGACTTCTCTACTCCTCTTGTGTTGTCTAATAAATATACTCCACTATCTGCGAAGATTCATTCTTTTCTCATGAAGAATGCAGAAGATGATTTAGATCCACCTGCTGATACCTCTTTTCGAATGCCCTGCCTAATACCAATTCACCTGACTACTCATGGGCAGAGCTGGTATCTAGTTCCCCATCAAATCAGCAGAACCTCCCAAAAAAAAGAAAGGAAACTAAAGAACAGAATCCATAATACTGCTTCTCAGATAAATAATCGTCACAAGCACTAACTAATAGGAGGTCCTGATAGTATTTGCGAGTATCTATATTAAGCCCCGTAATCTCATATTAAAATATGTAACACTATTACTCCCAGCCAGTTTGGTCTAGTAAGGCTATCATCGCACTGAAATTTCAAGGGCTGTATTGAAGCTTCTCTTTTTTTCTTTGCTTACTTGAAGTGCATCTGCATTTCCCAACACATCTTGAAATGCACCCATCACATCTGTTAATAGTGATGCATTAGATCTAATTATTGCCCTGAATCCCTCCTAGGTGGACCGAGTGTTTTTCCCCGCTAGTGCCTATGTAAATAACATGTATTCAGAGAAACCTGCACAGTTTACATCTAATCCGACCGCACCTACCCAAGTCTCTACGCTTATAAATATGAAAGGAATTTTCTGGTTTTCTATATACGAGTCATTTGAGATGCTGAATAACATCATTCGTTTAGTACTTGGAATTTGTAAACAGGTAGGTTCTTCCTCTCCGCTAGCACTATCTAACAGGTGTGCTCTACTTCAAAATGTTTCTCTACCACTTAGTGGAGCACTTCATGAAGAAGTCTAAGAGCCACTGACTGAAGCTCTCACAAATCTAGGGTCTACATTTAATTCCTCTCTTTCCTTCTAGGCAAATCTGATGACTGATTCCTTAAACCCCTGAGAAAACTAGGGGAGACGAAGATCAACGTAATTATCATTGTGTACTGGGTGCAGAACTGTAAGGTTCATTGATTGCCATGTATCTCTGACTTTGTGCATGAACATTTATGTGTAGCCCTTCATTTTAGCACCACTTTTGGTTACTCCTTTTTTTTCGCTTTTCTTTTGTTCAAGTCGTTGCCTAGCTTAACCTATTAGAGCTTTCGCACTCAGCAGGTTTGGAAGTATTAAGGCTGTAAATCGCGTTTGAAACTTAGGGGCTGTATTTCTTTCATTCAATTGAATTTATAAGCATATTCTTGCTAAAATTATCTAAATGTGTAAACCTATTTACCCAGATATATACCATTTCCCTTTTTTTTTCTTCTTTCAGGTTTTTCCCAGGCCGATAGGTGTGCTACTAGTCATCAGTTTATCAGTAGAATAAAAAGTGAAACATAAAATATAACATATTGCCATGTATGTTTACTACATTTAAAGACGTATTTTTACTTTATGGCAAGTGCTATATACATATTTATATTTACATAGTGGTTGTCTATATATTTTTTAGTCCGCCTACAACTTTAAGCTAATAGCACACATACATCACATATCCATTCTTTATTAAGCTCATATGGATGTTTATATGCCTTATAAGCCTTTATCTTTTGATTATGCTATTCAGGGATATGTGATGTTATTTTGGCATATTATTCTTTTTATTGAACTAATTTGATATAGTTCAACATGATTATTATGTCTGGTTTAATTATTACTTTAAAAATGTTTTATGCATTGTTTTGGTATGATGCTTATTGGTTTTTCCCAGGGTTCTAGATTAAATATTTGAGTGCTAGTCATAATAATTACTTATAAGATATTGTTACACATAGTTAATAGCTTAGGAATATGCGTGTAACCTTTTCTTAGAAGTGTTTTCTCACGTGTTTACTGCCTAGTAGTGTGGCGAGAGAGTCTCAGATATGTGTACCAACTCCTGTCTCTCTACACTTCACAAATGTTCTTACTGTAATATACAAGTTTTCATTGTTTCTAGGAATATTCTCTCTACTATTCTATTCCTCTGTCTCTCTTTAGTGAGACTCAATGAGGCATATTTATCATATTATTCTGAATCCATATGTTCTAAGGATCCTGCTCACATTTGCACACCCTACTCATCTGCCTTTAGAACCTTTAACACCCTCTGACTTAGTTTTTTATGAGTCCCTCCTTCCGATTTGTAACTTCCAATTTACTGTTTACCATTATGAGTGATTTGATATTACACTCATGGAATGTTAAGGACTCAATTCTCCTTGTAGCATAAACAAATACTTACCTACCTTAAGAAGCATAAAACACATATTGCTTTCTTACAAGAAACTAAACTTATGTCAGAGGATGTTGACAGGTTGAAAAAGGATGGAGTCGAGTCAAATTTGCATCCTCTGCCTCCTCTAAAAAACAAAGTGTCACTATTCTATTACATAAGTCTCTTAATTGGAGCCAAAAGAAAATTATTACGGACTCGGATGGCAGATGGATTATAATTCAATTATCTTCCACTACAGGTACATTTATGTTAGTTAATGTTTATGCCCTAACTCTGATTCCTAATTTTTCATAACTTGGCTCAACAAATTATGATTAATAATAATAACAACTCGCCTATTCTTACGGGTGGTGATTTTAATTTAACCTTAGAAGCATACCTAGATAGAAGTAATAAATCACATGATGCTCATCCACGAAGCATTAATGCCTTGACATTGCTAATGAAAGATCTGGGCCTTTCTGACATCTGGAGACTTTCCACCCTAGACAACATGACTATACATTTTATTCCCCATTACACAAATATTACAGCCGTATTGATTTTTGGCTTTCATCCCTTCTTATTACAGAAAAACTATTAATACAGACATCCTTCCAGTTACCATATCAGACCACTCTCCTATTAGCTTACATCTACTTTGGGGTCCACCCTCTAAATCTTCTTCTTGGCATTTAGATCCACTTTTATTAAGGGACCCAGAATTTATTCCTTGGATTACAGTCCAGATTCAAGAATTTCTCTCATTTAATGATACCTCTGAGGTATCTCAAGGCTGATTGGGAAGCATTAAAAGCAACAATTAGAGGCAAAATTATTAGTTTGCAGCTCATAGGAAAAAAGCTAAGAGAGCAACAACTAGCAAATTTAGAGAATTCCCTTTAAGTAAAAGAAACTCAGTTCTATAAAACAAAAAACCCAATCCGATTCACCATTACATCTCAAAATCCTCCAATTAAAATTAAAATAAATGAATTAATATCCAGGAAAGCTGAACTTGCCCTTTTAAGGCTTAAACATCACTATTGAGAACAAGGAGACAGATGTGGGAAGTTGCTTTCTTATCAGCTTAAAACTCAGCAGATGGAGATATATTGCTGGTTTGAAAGACCCATCAGGCCAAATTTATACAGACAACCTTACAATAAATCATATTATGTGTTCTTTCTACCAGCAACTATATTCTCATCCAAATTCAGTTCTTCTAATCAAATACATGATTTTCTTGATAAACTGCATCTTCCTCACCTCTCTCATCAAGATATGGCCATACTGGATGAACCCTTTACCCTACAAGAGATCCAAACAGCACTATCATCTTTAAAAATGGTAAATCCCCTGGGAGTGATGGTTTCCTGTCGATTTCTACAAATCCCTATCTGGTACTCTTTGCCCTTTACTGCTTAAGGTCTATTTGGAAGCATTTTCCAATGGTAAACTACCCACACTATGACGAGAGGCTAGTATTACTGTTTTACCAAAAAGATAAGATCCTTATCTTCCCTCAAGTTACAGACCCGATATCACTACTCAATACAGGCGGGAAAATCTTTTCTAAATTATTAACCCTCCGCTTAGATTCATTAATTTCAAAACTTATCCATCTTTCTCAAGCGGTTTATTAAACATAGAACTGGTTCTGATCATCTTCGTTCTTTTTAACTTAATTTACAAAGCAAAACTCTTAAATCTGCTCGGCCATCGCCATAATTTTGAAAGCATTTGATTCCTTAATTGGAACTATTTATATCAAGTTTTATCACATTTGGTTTCACCAATAACTTCTGAGCTTGTATCAAATTATTGTATACTCTTCCTTCTGCTCAAATTCTTACTAACACAACTCTATCCCCTCCTTTCATCTTGCAAGAGGCACTAGACAGGGATGCCCCTTATCACCATATTTGTTTATACTTGCCATGGAGCCTCTCTCTGCCAGCTCTTCATCAATCCTGCATAATTAAAGGAATCCTATTGATAACTCTGCTCACTTCACTATCTTATGCAAATGATATTCTTATTCTACTAGAAAATCTCCAATCTTCAGGGCAACCTTTAGTTAAACTTCTTAACGAATTCACCTTTATCTGGACTAGCTCTAAATCTTAAAAATCTGAAATGCTGCCATTAAACACCCTCTGTAAATCCTATATGAATGATCCTTTGGGCTTCCACTGGACTCCCCAAGGTATCTCATATCTAGGTATTCGGATCATCCCAACATTGGATAAAGTTTGGGATGCTAATTTCTCTCTTTACTAACTAACATTAAAAATATATTTAACAGATGGAAATTGCTTAATCTTACCTTTAATGGGAAAATTTCTGCTATTAATATGACAATAGCTCCAAAATATTGTATCTTTTTCTAATATACCTCTAAACGTCCCTCTTGCTTCCTCATTAAAATCGATAAATTAATAGGTAATTTTATTTGGGATGGCAAAATCCCGATTTAGTAGTAATAAATTTAAATCACATTAGCCCAAGAGATGGATTTGACCCCCCTTGGTTTCAGACCAACTTTTGGGCTTTCATTGCAGCCAAGACTATCAAATGGTTTATTCAATCTGACACCAATTCACCTTTATGGGTTAATATGGAAGCCTCTCTTTGTGCTAACAACATTGCTACTTCTTTTCTTTATAATCCCATCCCTCCAAATTAAAATCTCACCCCACTATAGTACCATCCACGTTCTACTGGAAAATAATTCATAAATATCTGAAATCAAATCCTATCCCTCTTGTTTATGCTGCTATCTGGAAATAGCCAAATATCTCGAAAACCATCCAATCTACTGTCGATCCTGGAAAATAGAGGCATACTTTTATTAAGAGACATACTTGAACCCCATACGTTAAGAATAAAACCCTGTTCTGATCTATGCACTCAATGGAATCTTCCCTGGGATTTTGGAAATATATACAGCTTCTCACAGCATGCACTTATTATTTCTCACTTATTACGAATCAATCCTCACATGATCAACACATCTCCAAATGGATAAAACAACATATAAATTGAATAGTGTCATCTATAAAGTTATTAGAGAATCACTACCGGACCAGTCCATTAGTGCAAAAATAAATGGAGCAACTTATTACAATATAACATTACAAATGAGCAATGGCATAGGTGTTGGCTTTCTTGCCACAAATCTTTTAATGATAAGCGTAGCTCACTCATTCAGACTAAAATTCTTCATTTATGGTATAGGACCCCAAATGCATTGCATAAAATTAGATTAACGGATAATTACAACTGCTGGCGATGTAACTTGCCTAATGGCGATTTACTTCATATTTTATGGGATTGTCCCTCCATACGAAAAATTTTGGCATCAGATTCATATATTTGCAATAAAGTGACTGGTCAACCCTTTGTATTAGATCCTAAACATTGTATACTTGGTATTTTTGACCCTCATCCCTATAATATTCCCCAATCCTTGAACAGATGGTTAACCATACTTTTTCTTCTAGCTAAACATAGTATACTTATGTATTGGAGATCTAATATAATCCCCCTCTCCCTGTTATTCTTAATCATTTATCTCAATATGCCTCCCTGGATCATATGACACACATTTCTCTCGACAAACTCAACCATATATAATAAATGTTGGCAGGAATATTTTAAATATTTGGATTCATCTAGCCAATGTGGCACTTAAAGTATGGATTGAAAAACTTCATATAATATCTCTCTCTCTCCTTTTATTGATATCCCCATTTCCTCAGATTGTGGTCTACTTCTTCTCTACTTACTTGATACTCTCTTCTCTTTGCTATTTCTTCCTCTTCTCTTGTTTTCTTAATCTTTTCTATATAAGCTTTAGTAGCACTCTAACGATATATACATTGTAGTAATGTACAACTATGACTATTCATATCTCCTCTTTTACCTTATACTTCTATTTTACTGTATATTATGTAGTGCTAAGCCTTTTTCATTATAATATTGTAACTGTTCTAGTTTAGGTAGTTAACCCATAATTATTCTATTACCATTGAATAGTCTTTTTTTCCTCCTTTGTTAGATGTTATGCTACTTAGTTTATTATTTATATAACCTTATATAGTATTGTTATAGGATATACTTGTTGTTTGTTTATATTTTAAATACTTCAATAAAAAGATCAACTGCAAAAAAAGAAATCTAACTCAGTTAAATGAGTATTTAGAAAAGTAAATAAACACAGATTTAAAAACAGAAATAAAAATGATACTCTAACTCTGTCCGTGTGCATGTGTGTGTGTTGGGGTATGGTAACTATGACAACCATGTGACAGCTCGTGTCTCCACTCCTGTGTACCAAGCACCCTTCACACAAATCTACTGCCAAGAGAAGCACATGCTGTGCAGTGGCTGCCCATTCATTCATTATTTTTTTTTTTTTGCTTACCGTGCCTACTATGCACCCAGTAGGTCACCCAAGTTAACACTTTCAGCTGGCATTTCTGTTTCACTACTACAGCTTTCTTGCGATCCACCCAGTGGCTTGCTTCCTGGTTGACAGATAGGGCTCTGTGATCAGTCCATGCTTGTACCATATGAATTCAGGCATTAGAAAAAGAAAAAGAAAATAAACCCATCTCTTCTACTTTCTGATTCTAATCGATGCTACACTCCTATCACTCCTTAGCACCTGTCACTAACTGCCACTCACTCAGAGAATTCAGAAAGGGTAAATTCAAAAAGAAAAATACCTGCATCTCCTTTACTTTCTTTGTAACAGATATTGTTACAGCATAGTACTACTCGCTCCTTCATGTCACCTGCTCACTTGCCTTCTCCCGACTGCCTGGTCCAGTCACACTACTGTTACTGGACATAAAGAAAACATAAATACACTAAAACATACAACAAATGGAAAAATTAAATGTAAAAAGAAAAAGATAAAGGAAAACTATTCAATGAATGAAAACTGTACTCAGTGTATAGAAGGGGTGTCACATGGTAACCATGACAGCCAACTTTGGAATGGTGATCACAGTAGGATAAAAGTCCTAGTGGTAAAAAAAAATAGTGCAATCTTGTTCAGGTGGAGGAACTATTTTACAACACAAGGCATTACAGATTTTTCCATTTTTCAATGTAAACATAACATTTTAATTTCTACATGAACATAAAATATACTGCACCATTTTATAAGTCCAATAAGACACTCCAGGATGTGTGTTAAACATTTCTAATGCACATCCCATCCTGTCTTATGCTTACATATTTCACCCATCCCTGGGGACCCGTTGCACCCTGTCACTCAATTTCCTTCCAGTACAGTTCACAGTATCTCTGGTGTCCAGAACACCCCCACCCTCAGTACTCCATTCCATATTATACCCTATCCTGCTGCTAGCAGCACCTCCTTCCCTAATCTTCCATCTTTGTTACCTATAATATCCCTCGGTGTCAGTGGTACCCCACCCCCACCCTAAATGCTGGTAAATAAACAGGCGAACATTGGTGATCCAGTGGCCCCCACCAACCCCACCTGCAACTAGAGTACCACCCATCCAATCACCTTTTACCAGCAAGCTGGGGATGTGCTTGACTCTTGATACAGTGACAGTACAGTCCTCCTGTCATCTCTTCAGTTGGCCCTGTATGAGGCTGTGATTGAAGCACACATACAGTACAATGTACTAAATGCTCACTTTCAGCACATAAGGTGGCTGACAGAAGAGGTGAGAGACAAGGGCTGTGCCAGTCACTGTATCAGGGTCAACAAATTTTCCCAGTTTGCTGGTAAAGAGAGGCTTGATGGTGGTGGCCTGGGTGCATGGGTGGTGGGTGGGGTGCAGTGGATCACCACGTTCACTTGGTCAATTCATCGACCAGCAGTCAAGGGAGGCAGGAGTACCAATGAATGCCAGGGATATTATAGAAACATGGGATGAGAGATCAGGAGGAGAAGGTGCCACTAGCTACCAGGGACAAGATGTAAAATACAGGACAGGTGATTGGGGTGGAGGATGCCACTTGACACCAGGGATGTGGTGAACTATATGGGACAGGAGATTGGGGTGCCACTAGACACCAGGGAAAAGGTGATACTACCCGGGACAGGTGCTAGGATGGTGGGAGGTGCCACTTGACACCAGGGAAAGTTGCTTTAAACCAGGACAGGTGCTCAGAGGGTAGAGGTGCCACTAGACACCAGAGATGATGTGGCACTTGCCCACATAATGGGTGCAAACTGGACACATTTTTCCATGCAAATGAGCTCATAATGGGCATGCTAATGGTGCCTTGGTGCCTTGCTTGCCCAATGGGCTAATTGCTTTGACTGAATATCACACCATGGCTCCTGGCACTATCCAGTCACAGGGCACTATTACCTATGGGCTGGATACAGCCCAGGTCCATGCTGCAGCAGGGCAGATTGACTTCATAAAAACCAATATGGGCTGATATTCAGTTGGATTGAGCTGGTCTGCCATCTGACTGAATAGAGCAGCCTCTTAGTTAGTCACAGGTACAGCACAAAACTTTACATCCTCTGTGTGCCTATTTTTGAATATCTGTTCCTGGTGTTTACTTCTAATGAATAGACAACTAAGTAGTTTCTTTATTGCATTTTGATGTGTTTGTACTTTTATAAGAACATTTTGCTAGTGCAGTGAAACAAGTGGTTTTCATCATTACATTTCTCACTGCTAGGAAAAGAGTTCAGTAGAATTCTGGCATTGTGATGTCAGAAATTGCCATGTATTTAGATGCCCAATGTATTTCAATAGCAAACTAAATGTATTTTTTTATTTATTTTATTTTTCAAAAGAAATAAATACTTCTTTCAACAACAAAGTTTGCCTTTTATAGGTTTGCATAATTGTGGTCCATCTGTATGATTGTACATTTTTAAAAATAATAATTGGCTTTTCTTTCTTCTTCCCAAGTAAAATCTAGTTATAAAGAAAATGTCAACCACTAAAAAGAAAACAGAAGGTTACAGGTTATCAAAAGCACATAGTTCTATTAAATATAACTTATTTTGCTGGTAGAAAGAAATATTTTTCCATAAAACTCTGAAAACAGATTTGCATTTTCCATCAAAAAACACTGCCAGCCTTGCCAGTAAAGAGTTTCTGATGTTGTACTACAGGGATTCTTTTGGATTTCTTTTACTAGCAGTTTGCAAAATACAAATAAAATGATGAAAAGGTAAGTAAACAAAAACAAATAAAAGCAAACAGAATGAATGCAGTGGCCTTTATAGGCCCCAAACCTTCATTCTTTAAGATAAACATCTTACTAAGAACTTACCTTTTAAACAGCCACAACCATTAGACAGAATTTAGGAAAACCAGCACAAGTATGTCAGTCCCCATGCTTAAATAGTCTCCAGGACAATATATAATAACATTTCAAAGTGCACAAACAGAAATTACTGGAGCAGGGTGACATCATAGTCTCTCAGGATTTAGTTCATTGTGGGAAAAGTGCTGAAGGAAAAGGTCCATGTACACGGTGTCTTCCTCACTTAAAAATAGAAATAATAAAAAAAAAATGTTTGAACTGATTACACACTTGAAAACACAGTAACACTTCCAGTACATATGTGTATGATTCAAACCATAGATCTTTTCATTATCTGTACATAGTGCTCCTTTAAGTTTTATTTTTATATACTGCATATTGAACTAAGTCAGAACAGCCACAGCCTTCCGACAGTGAAAGTTTAGTGATACACAACTGACTACACATGGGCAGACCAGAGAGCTATGCACCTGTACACAGCTGGTCACTCATTCCATCATTGTCCCATTCATAGTGGGTGTAGTGCGGTGACAAGTCTTATAACTGATAACTCTGTGCAAGTAAAACATGTGATCATACTGAGTTAGGGATGGTCACCTATAGAACAATCCGATTCTTAAGATTTATTATCCCATCTGATTTGCCAGAAGCCACAATGACTCTCCCTCTCCACTCAGAAATGAACTTTCCTTTTAACCACTGCTGTAGATTCCTTTTCATATACTTCCTCTCCCCTGGCATCCTCTTTGACTTCCTAAATACTTCCCATCTAAGGAACAGTAAATCAAAAGCTACATTTTTGGGGTGTTCAGTGGTCAAATATTATTTCCCAAATACCATGAATTGTAAGGCTCTGTATTTTCCAGAATATGTCTCAAATAGGGATTATTCAGATTCAGGCAATAACATTCAGCCACCTGAAGTAATAATAAAAAAAAAACGCCTTACTTCCCAGCCCAGATACAGTTACATGCAACTCCTTGTCCTCTCAGCCTCATTAACAGTCCAATCCTACCCTCCTCCACCTTGCACCTACAGTTGGCTTTAGAAAAGATTCAATGTTAAATCAATCCATGATGAGCAGCAGTACATGCTCACTCTATATATTGTGCACTGCACTTGCTCACTATGTATACTGTGTACTCACTTGCTCTCTCTGTGTATTGTAGGACGCACTTATTCACTGTATATGGTGTACTGAACTTGCTCTCTGTATATTGTGTGCCACACTGGATCTCTCTGTATATTGTGTGCTGCACTTGATCTCTGTATATTGTGTACTGTACTTGCTCACTTTGTGTACTGTGTACTGTACTTGCTCTCTGTATATTGTGTACCGCTCTTGCTTGCTCTGTATATTGTGTGCTGCACTTGATCTCTCTGTATATTGTGTACTGCACTTGCTCACTCTGTATATTGTTTGCTGCACTTGATCTCTTTGTATATTAAGTACTGTACTTGTCACTCTGTATATTGTGTGCTGCACTTGATCTCTGTATATTGTGTAATGCACTTGTTCTCTCTATATTGTGCACTGTACTTGCTCACTCTGTATATTGTCTGCTGCCCTTGTTCTCTGTATATTGTGTAATGCACTTGTTCTCTATATTGTGCACTGTACTTGCTCACTCTGTATATTGCCTGCTGCCCTTGATCTCTGTATATTGTGTAATGCACTTGTTCTCTCTGTATATTGTGTACTGCACTTTTCTCTTTGTATACTGTGTACTGCACTTGCTCTCTGCATGTTGTGTATTGTACTTTCTCACTCTGTATATTTTGTGCTGCACTTGATCTCTGTATACTGTGTACTGCACTTGATCTCTGTATATTGTGTACTGTACTTGCTCTCTCTGTATATTCAGTACTGTACTTGCTCAGTCTGTATATTGTGTGCTGCACTTGTTCTCTCTGTATATTAGTGTACTGCACTTGTTCTCTCTGTATATTGTAAATTGCACTTGATCTCTGTATATTGTGTACTGCACTTGTTCTCTCTGTATATTGTGTGCTGTACTTGCTCACTTTGTATATTGTGTGCTGCACTTGATCTCTGTATATTGTGTAATGTACTTGTTCTCTCTGTATATTGTGTACTGTACTTGCTCACTCTGTATTTGTGTGCTGCACTTGATCTCTCTTTATATTGTGTGCTGCACTTGCTCTCTGTATGTTTTGTACTGCTCTTGCTCGCTCTGTATATTGTGTACAGCATTTGATCTCTCTGTATATTGTGTACTGCACTTGCTCGCTCTGTATATTGTGTACTGCATTTGATCTCTCTGTGGATTGTGTACTGCACTTGTTCTCTGTAGATTGTCTACTGCACTAGATCTCTCTGTAAATTGTGTACTGCAATTGCTTTCTCTGTAGATTGTGTACTGCACTTGTTCACTCTGCATACTGTAGTAAAACCAGCTGATCCTGTCAGCACTTTCATTCATCAGAATGCAGCTGTCTGTGGAGGAAGGTGGGCTGTGGGGACCTTGCACACGACTGTTGTTCTACTATTTATCCCCTGGAATACCTTGGAATAAAGCCATTATTTTGCATCCGTCAAATTGAACATCTTGATATAATTCATAATACCTTCACTGGAGGATTTACATCCTCCTGGCTCCAAGTGCATGGTGGTTTTGTGTTTTTTTTAGGTTGCGCCAATCACCTACCCAACATAGAACTGGATGCTGGGGAGGAAGTAGGGGAGGTAGCTGCTGACAGGGCAGGAGTTTAAAACAGTATTTATTTTAGTGCAAAACAAGCCCAATTTACAAATGTTAAATTGTGGCTGGTCATGGAGGCAAGTGGTTGTGCTCTGTCATCCACTGTGGTTTTATTTAACATTTAATAACTTACATAGTCTATTATGGATGCAGGAGTGGTGGAGGGGCTTGGACTGCAGACAGAGGGTTGGGGAATGGGGCTGCATGTCACTATATTTGGGCTGTGGAGTAGAGTGGATTGCTGTTTCTTTTTTAATTTATTTTATTGATTACTCAGATACTGAGTACCCACACATCTAGCTGCTGAATTTTGTATATTCAGCTGAATACGGAAAAAGGTATTTACGCAATACTAATTATGTTGCTTCATCCATGTTTAAGTAATTGGCAGTATGTTCAATTCTTCATTACCATAATTGCTTGCCAATGATTTATTCTTCTTTCCAGGCTCCTAGCAGTCATGTGCAGTGCCTTCACATATCCTTCTTAGCCAATAGTCCCATTCTGTTGTCTAATATAGGTGCTTCATATCATTTACTGACTGACTTCATAACTATTATATTTCTATTTATGCAGTGTGTGTGTGTGTGTGTGTGTATGTATGCAGGGGTGTAGCCAGACATTTCCATTTTGTACACAATCTCCAACAGTTACACCCCCATTAAAAAGTATACATCCTTTCCAAATGGCACCCCTTTCAAACAAGTGAAATTGTTGTCAGATGATTCCTCTACTCTGTAAAGAGGTTATACATGTATCGATACTCCTCAGTGGCCTACGCTAACCCAAATACTACAGATTAGAATGATAATATTAACAGAGTGGGTTATAGTTTGTGATAGGCACTCAACAAAACTGTACACAAATGTGGACAGTGGTATGCTTGTCTACACCCTTGTGTGTGTGTGAGACAGAGTCTCTGCCTACTATCAGTGCTTCCTTAGCCTACTTTAAATACCTGCTAATTATCAGATCTAGCATTTTCCTAGTGCACTGGTGCACTCCTGTTCAGATGCAAACCATCTCCTGTGAATAGTCTGCTTTTTCAAGAAGAAGCTCCAGTCCCCAAAAGAAGAAACCTTTCTAATCACCAAGCCATTTAGCCACACCTTGATTCTACCATCCATTGCAACTCTTTGATGTATTTCAGCCAATTTAAAGTACTCTTTATTAATGATACTCTCTGTTTGTGAAGAGTGTCTCTAGTGTTAGCTCTACAGCTTCTGAAAGCCCTGAAATGGCAAATACTGCTTTTTAACAAAAGAAAAATTGAAAGGTCAATTTTTAATTTTTAAACAACTGTAAAAGAAAATCTACTGATTTATAATATATTAGCACATATCTGAAGGGCCTTTCAGTTGCATAATAAAGTCAGAACCACTGAGCTTTGCTTCATGTTTCTTGCACCTGAAGGATGTCCACACCACTGTTTTGAAAATATGTGCAAAGGGCAAGTAAATATATATATATATATATATATATATATATATATATATATATATATATATATATATATATTTCAAGATGTTTTGTGCTGTTTTATTACATGTTCTTCAAAAGTAAGTCAGGGTCAAAGATAATACTGGGGAATCTGTACTTCACTGTGTTTGCTAAGAGCCTGCCATCCAGATCTCCATTCCACAGTTAATTTTGTTTATTATTCAGTTTTTGCCTTATGCCAGTTTATATCACATTGTGTTTTCCTCATTAAAAAGTTTAATGTCTATCAATCAAGTGTATAAGGATGTAAATGTTTTTATTTTCCAAGGACCTTTTTAGTGTCACTCCACAAGCATCAAATACTATAACCCCCATTATGGTTTTATATAGCCCACTTAACACCTCTTCTAGTGAGTATTTATCAGTGGCTTTGTCCTGTTTGGCATAAAAGGGTCACAAAGCTATTTTAGGCAGCTTCAGGAAGAAAGTAACCAGGTGGGTGTCTGGTGTGGGACATCCATGGAAGGAGTGTCTTCTGGACCTGGGGTTTGACAAGAGACCCTTGGTGTACACATGGCCCAGATAATTCTTCCTTCATATGAAGGGCACCACAGGACCCCATGGAAAAGAAAAGATGAGCTAGAATGACAACAGTTGGGCTGTGAGCCTGCTCTCCCACCCAGGACACAGCCATGATTATGCTTTGATCTGATGGCAACTAGCCCATGACATGAACCCAGACTGGATGGCTCTGTATGGTTATCTTCGAAGGCAAGGATTACAGATATGGAAACAAAGAAAGATAAAAGATAAAGACAAAGTCCATCTAGTTTGCTCTGGAATTGTCCCTTGAAACTGCTGCCCCATTTCTTCCCACTAAGAAGCCTTTCAAAATCACACCAGTCTTTAGAAAAATAACTCATTTATTATTAAACACCTTTTGTCCAAATACAGCACTAATAAGTGGGTGTTTACACATAAAAAGTGTAAAACAACAAATAACTCATAATGCAAAGCACAGTGGGATGTATATGCAAATTACCGTGAAAGAATTTAGGCTGGTTCTGTCACCAAGACACAAACCAGTAATACCAACATTTGACTGGTTCATCTTTCCCTGGGCTGTTACAAAATGTGTACACTGATGAGCGCTGTGAAGGATGAAACACATGTCTGTGTCTTCTGTTTTCAGCCTTTGCACAGTGTATGAGAAGTCATTTGATACCATATACTTTTGCTTAAAGCAGAACCTGTTTAAATTCTGTCATGGTGATTTAAATATATTTCCAACAATGCTAAAAGGGCACTGTCAGCTTTGCCCCCCTTTTTTCAAAATCACATGAATGTGCTCTTGGCACACACCTAACAAACGATTACTGTACAATGCCCTCTCCATGTGTGAAAATGTCCACTTTGTACCTATTTTGCTGATTTTTGTGTGGGATTTTGGCTCCTGGATAAAACTATTATTTGTAGAACTTGGAGTGCTCGGTTTGTTTTTGAAGATCCAAAAATTATTTGTATTACCATAATGGACTGGTGGAGCTTGTGTTAATACTGTGCTTGTAAAAATGCAGTTTGGGACCTCACTCATGGCAGAGCGCATTCCGACCAAGAAATGCTTCTGGTATCGTCTGATATAAACTTGGACCGAGCAGCCAACTTACAATGCAAAAATCAGCAAAACAGGTACAAAGTGGTAATTTTAAGACATGGAGGGGCATTCTACAGTGATTATTTGTTAGGTTGTGTGCCAAGAGGCACACTTATCTGATTTTGAAAAACGGAGGGCAAAGCTGACAGTGCCTCATTAACATTATGGGGATCTGTGCAATTTTGCATTTACTTGAAACCTGGCTTTATTGCCAATGCCCTTTCCAGATAACACTTGCCTCAGTGCTTTTGTGCTGAGGTTCATGGACTTTAGATTATTTTTCTATTTATGCATAGTCAAACAACAACATGCATACAATTTTACAAAATAAAGCCTGCAGTCATGTGCAGGTAAAAGTTTCTGCCTTCCTTACCAGCAACTTTCATGTTTTTAGCTTATTGTCCCTCTTATTTTTGTTATCTTAACTTTCTCTACAGAAACACAGTCTGGCTGTCTGCTTGCTTTGGAATCAACTCACATAGAAACCCAGCACAAAGAGAATGAGGAAAGCTGAGATGGGACATTCATACTCCCCGATCCCTTGGCTGAGTGAGGCTGTGACATCACTTCCTTGTATCCAAGCTCCTCTGATAGGCTGAAGTTGATTTAAACCTGAATAAGCACAGATAAAGACAATGCCAAGAACTAGAGCAAGTAAGGAGTCCTCTCTCTCTGCTGAATCAAATTCAGCTCCTTTTGAATAATAAAGAAAGAAAACATATGCTAAAATAAAGAAAATAAATATTAGAAGAAGAGAAAGTATTTATAAAAATAAACTATGGAAAACAAAGTAATGAAAAAGCAATTAATTAAAAATGAAAAATAAGAAAACAGTTAAAGAATTAAGTGATTCAGTACAAGCCAACATTTTGTTGTTATACTGAAGAGACAACTTCCACTCCAAATTCTCAAAAGGAAAAACTGAAGAGCCTGTAAGGATGGACAATAGTCAATCTACTTTAACAGGTCAATTAGAATTTGTTCAAAATAAAATGATACCAGAAGATTGTCATATCCATACATCCAGATACATTTGATCCCATTATATTACAGAATTATTCAAATGATATATGTGCTTGGTTTCTATTTGCCCCTGTAGACATCATACTAATACCTCAGATAATATGTTGGAATTAGAAAGCAGCAATGCTTCTATTAAATAATGCATATTCCTTTACTGGATATTACCAACAGTCACAGTTGCTCATCATGGAACTATCAATATTGGTCCTACTACTCTGATTAATTTATTCAGTAGTTCCAGAACTAGGTTCAACCATCAATAGTCTTAAATCATTACTAAATAATAATTACATTAAATCTTTCTTATTAAATGAGAAGCAAAAAAAAAAAAAAAAATAGGTTCTGCAGATTTATTATATCCCCAAAGTCCCAGTGGACTTACTATCTATGCTTGCTGGAGGTTAGAAGAGATAGAGGTGACATGATAGAGACTTTTAAGTATATGAAGGAATAAATAAAGTGAATGAAGGTAGCTTATTTAAAAGGAAAGTAGGAGTTAAAACAAGGGGTCATAATTTAAGATTGGAAGGGGACAATTTAACAGCAATTTAAAGAAATGTTATTTCACTGAGAGGGTGGTGGAATCCTGGAACAGATTACCTAATGAGGTGGTATGTGCAGAAACAGTGGAGGAATTCAAGAGGGCATGAGACAGTCACAAGGACTGTCTAGTGGAGGAAAATATCCTGGGAAGTGGAGACAAGTAGGAGCAGGTGGGAAATGGATAGACAAGATAGATCAGGATGGTCCTTTTCTGACAACACATTACTCTGATACTACCCAAATACGCTTAGGAACTCTTTCCCAATAACACTAATAAAGATAACGAAAGGGCAGCTAACCCCAAAGAACAAACTGATCTGGATAAAGGATAATGGGTAGCTCAGCCCTGTCCAGAGACTGTGGGTTTTATCAAAGACCCATGTAAAGCAAATTTAGTCATGTTGGAAATTCTACAGGCACTCAAGGTAGAAACATAAATGATAAGAGCTTGTGTAATGCAAAACCAAGTAATGACCAAATAATTACATCAAGAGATACTATTAAGTCAGTATAGCCCAAAGGTTAGAGTAACAAGCTGTGAATAAGCTTGCTACATCCAGCAGACAAGACCTTGGTTTCATTCTCACAACCTCCACTTGCATACTGTGCGACTCTGACCAAGTCACTTAACTGCCCAGTGCCCCAGGTTGCCCCTGAAAACAGGCACTTGTGCCTAGTGGGCCTTATCCAGTTAGCAAAGACTGAAAAAAAAAATTTAAAGAAGATAAAAATGGTGTAATAATTTTAACTGAAACAAACGACGAAAGGAAAAATCAAAGACAACAAGTGCACTACAGCTTAATTTACTTCCCTTTGAGATAAAAAATTGTAGGTTACCCCAATATGATAACTAACAAAATAGAAAAGGGAAGTAAGAAAAGATCAACCTCAAAAGGGAAATCACTTGAATAAGGACACTGGGACATAGCTGGTCAACCAAGCAGAAATGACAAATGAAGTAATACTAGATGGTAATGTTAAGGAATCAGCACTAGACTTGAACATGGTACCAGCAGAACTGAATATGTGTAAGATTGTCATTTGGTATAGGATTAAACAACTGCAAACATGCTCTGCCCAAAGAATTGCAGAAAACAATTATGGCCCTTAAACACACATTATTAATTCAAGAAGCATTTACAGTTATTCATGGTGTCCCTTACCCTAATGAGGATGTTCCATGAACTTTAGAAAGCAACGCTACATATGTATTACATCTGAATGCTATAAAACCCATGTTACAAAGATACATGGACACTCAAACAATTGTGTTAATGAACAAATCACATTGGTTTTGACAAATATTGAAACAGTCAAAGAAATTTCAAATAATTATGCATTTATTTTCATTTCAATTCAATTCAATTGAATTCAATTTATTCCTATACTGGAAAGCAGGTGAGCAAAATGCCCATTTTCACAAGCGTCCAGTGCAAGATGAACAGTAAAAACATTGACAAATTACAAAAAAAACAGGATACAAAGCATAAAGGCACTAAGAATAGGTTACCATAATACAGCACAAGGTTGACTGACTAAAGAAATGCCATAGTAAGCAGCTACATTGGGGAAGATAACAAATAAACAGAGTAAAATTTCCAAATAGGTACAAAACAAAACTAAAAACAGTATTGGAAAACTAATACTAGAACAGGTTGGCTAACTACAAAACACACATTGGTTGACATGGGGAGTTTGGGCACCTAGGTTGGGGGAGATATCAAAGGTAAAAGGACAAGACTAAGGGTATCAAATCTACACAAAGGGACAAAGCGGAGAAGATATCATGAAGGGAAGAGTAGAAACCCCTGGGTGCAGGATGAGGGAATTAGGATTGATACCCAGTGGGTGGCTATGAGATAGGGGATGCAAGAGAAATGGCACCCAGGTAAAAGTGCTCAAGAGGGAGGAAGATGGTGAGAGAGTAGAGAGGAAAAGGAAGGGAGATATGGCAGAGAGGGGTAGAGAGGAATGGTGAGAAGCCCATGGGGGGCATAACAAGGAGTGGCAGGTTGAGTACAGACAAAGCTAGTGGTCACATAGGGAGAAGAGAGGGGAGGACAGGGCAAGGAGAGAAGTAATGGATAGAGGGAGAGAAAAGGGGAGATGAGAGTGAGAGAGAGGAGAGGAGAGGTAGGAGGTGGGAGAACAGCCTGGGAATTTAGATAGTCATTTGGATATTTGAATCTATGGAAGTTATCCTTGAAACACACTACTTTTGAATACTTCTGTGGCCTCCTACACAGAACAGTGTAGGAATGAGATTAATTCTGGCTCAGTACTGATGAAAAATAATGTGAGGGTCACTGAAGATATCTTGTTGCAGATCAATGGTCCCATGGAGTTCCTCATGAAAATGGTGAAATCCATGACTGTCTTATGAATAAATTTAAATATATCTATTACACTTTCCATAAGATGTAAAGGAGCATGATATGCACATAGATTTCTAGATGGGAAATATCCTGGATGCAACTTTTATATGTTGACTTTAGGATTTAATAAAGAGAATATGGGAACAAAGACATATATCAAGCATGTTTAGTGTAATTGTAGAACCGAGAGTAGTCCCAGGATGATTAGAAACAGGGAATACCAACCAGATTGAAGTTGATCAAACCAGTGTGCATAAAGTTTTATAATGAATTGGTAGTTATGTTTCTAAGAACTGTACTTAGATTTCACACACCATGTAGGAGGATGAAAAGTGCACACACTACTGTATGTGAATGGAAGATTAAAAAATGAACAAATCGATTGACTTATAAAACTTATATGTACTGAAGGACTACTGGAGTGAGAGGGATAAACAAATGAGAAGTGTTTCAATCTATTTTTCTTTGATTGTTGGACAGGATTTGAAGTTCAAGTAACTCATTGCATTAATAAACATCACTTATACAACATCTACAGATACAAGAAGATTTTGGCACTAAATCCTCTACATGGAATAAAGGACAAAAGACTGGCACTTTAAATAACTTAGCTCCAAATATATGAAGTTAAATCTCACTGACCTGATCAGATCCATTGAAACCCTATTTAATTTAATGTTATTTATATTTGTTTTGCATCTGCTTGTATGTGGAGAGACTTATATGTTTGTATCAAATGCATCACCAATTGGTATTTATGTATATATAATAACTGGTCAGCAATTTCTCTCAATGTACTGACCAGGTTGATATTTTCCATAACAACCAGCTGGTTGTTATGATATTCATGAAGCCATGACAGTCAAACTATGCTGCTGCCTCATTGGCCAACATTCTGTATGTGGGCAGGGCAAACAGTCTCACAAAGTGCTGGAGAAAAATTGCTGGTCTGCTATTATAAAAATAAAAGATGGGAGGGTATTTCATATGAGAATTTAATGCACACCCTCATTGTGGGATGCTTTGATAAACCCTCGGGCTTTGCCCTTGGGGGTTTATGTAGCATCCCACAACTCGGTGTGCATTAAATTTTTATATCAAACCCTTCCCATACATTATTCTCTATGTTGATTTCTGGAGATGCTCTGAATTACAATAAAAAATGTAAACATAAAAAAAAAATTAACAGATTGGTAATACTAAAAAGCTATCTTACAATCCTTCTCTAGATCTCTAGATGTTGGCTCTGAAAGAGATGGATTGGCTTGGATATCGTTTAACAAGGAATTCCAGAATTATCCACAAATTGACTTAACTTTAAAAATCACTCACTGACCCAACAACTTATTGAAAAGTCCATAGATTAGAGTTCTATGGTCTTTATATAGTAGATATGAATGACGATTCTCAAGAGTTTTTAAATACCAAACAAGCACTGGGGTACAGGATCCTGTCACTGCAGAACCCCTTTACCAGCACATCTAACTTCAGCTGGCAATAATAGATATTGTCCCCTGTCAAATAACAGAGATGTAGGACTACATAAAAATGGAGACCTCTCATTAGCTTAGCTTGAGGAGATGGAGTAAAGTATATGCTAGTGCTGTGCTGAATGAGGAATTCTGCCAGTGGAATTAGCACAGAATGACCATTCTGCTAGCAGAATTTCCAATGGAATATTGTTGATTCTTCTGTGGAATACCACCTGCTGTGATCCACAGAATAATATTCCATAAGTACAGCATTTGTTCTGTGGAAAATCATTCATAACCATTTCCACAGAAAATATTGAGACCTGTGGAATAAAATACAGTGAAAATGTTGCAGAAAACTCAATCTGCATTTTTTCTGCCATAGAATTTCACCATTCCATTTCTGGTGAAATTCAGCAGAAGTTTGGCAGAATTTTGAAAAATCTGTGAAATTCCATTTTGCTGGAATTTGAAATTTCTCACAGCAGTAGCATGCACTCTTGGAATGTTATATGTCTTAAACTTGTAGACCAAGAATGCTTACATTTTCTTATCAAATTTGACACTGTATTGGTCCTAACCCATGGTGGCCAGCAGCCCCTTCTCTTATTTTATTTATTTATTTGCTTTTGTTAACCGGGTAAACACACTAGACAGCCAAGTACCGATTTTCAGGTGCAACCCGGAGATTACAAGGTACATACATGAACATCAGGCAGGACATCAGATCTATACAAAATATACCAAAAAAGTGAGAGACTCAGACAGGCCTAATGACAGCAGGCAAATGAAAAGAAACAGGAAAGTGGTGGTAAAGACTAATGTGGACCGTTATAATCTAGTCCAGCTAGTCTGCCTTATGAATCCACTGTTTTAGCTCTTACTTATTTGTATTCGTTTATCTTATTTTAGCATCTGTCTAATACACCAAATGTCACATGTATGTTTCTTGCAATGTTATATGAACCTATTATACCTATTTTAGCTCACTGTCTAATACACCAAATGTCACATGTATGTTTCTTGCAATGTTATATGAACCTATTATACCTATTTTAGCTCACTGTCTAATACACCAAATGTCACATGTATGTTTCTTGCAATGTTATATGAACCTATTATACCTATTTTAGCTCACTGTCTAATCGCAAATGTCACATGTATGTTTCTAGCAATGTTATACGGATCTGTTATATCTTATTGTATTGTACATGTTATGATGTGAAACCTATGTAAAGGGTCTCTGACTCATAGGTAGTGTAATCTGGGAACTAAATGAATAAATAAATAAATAACTGACAAAAATTGTGAAACGATCTTTGTGAATTCATACATCCCCACTCCCAAAGAATAGTACTTTATAAACTCAAGATCTATGGAAGGTACTAAAAGATCATGTAGTGGAGCAGAGTTCCCAGTATGATAAAAGCAAAATACTGTAATAATAGCTGGGGATTTTAAGTTCAGGTAGCAGATTATAGTTCAATTATTTATAATCTGGAGGATGCAAACATTGATGAATTAAACATTTTGAAAACAGATGAAAATACTGCCTGAATAGAACAAATGTGGATTTACAAAAATGATTTGAGACAGAAGCTATCCATAATTATGCAGAAGATAGACTATAATTAAAGTGGGGTGAAACTGAAGATTCTGATTCTATGTAACAGGTAGAATTCTGCAGTTCTCATTAAATTCCACTAGTTATTCACCTTCGTGAAATTTGCACTTTCCTTGGAATGCTGGCTTTTATTTAAGACTAAGGCCAACATGAATTCATTAACTGGCTCAGCACTTAATATCAGCAGTGGTGATAAAATAAAAAATGGAATGATAATGTTGCAACAATGGCACAGTCCCAGTGTATCAGGGGGACATAAATCTGTTATTTACATGGCTGCATTACTACTTCAACAATTATGTGTACAGAAAATATATAGTGAATAGCAGCAAGTAAGTATTAAATAAAAAAGCAATTTGCAGTATAATTCATAGAAATATATTCTACGAGCAATTTAGTCACGTGATTCCATTAACTTGGGCAGAAATTGAATTTGCAAGGTGCTGTTTCTTGTAATTCCACTTTCTTTCTTTATTGATATTGTTCCTTAGTCCAAAGTTAAAATTTATCATGTATAATTCCAATTTGTAATTTAATTTCATCAAATATTCTGTGGTGCATCAAAACAATTTGCTATTTACTAAAATTTGCTGCAGAACACCCTAAAAAATGTTCAGCAAGAAATGCTGTTACCTGAGGTCTTTTGTTTAAGTGGAATCTGTGGGTCAAATGGTTAGTTGCTATAGCAACCCCTCTCTCTGTTTTCTGTCTAGTGACTACTCCCCTACTGCTCTGTGCAGTTCAGTGGTTCTTAGTATACATATCTGCTGCTCTACATGACTACAATTTTGTATTTAAACTAGAGTTTAACAAACACAGTGGGACATTTATTTCAAAGAAATATTTTCATTGTGCTTTAGTTGTTTTGTCCTATCATCATGCAAAGTATAAAACGGATATATTAGTAATTAACTGATTACTTGAAATAGTTATTTTTTGTTTGCAAATTTTAAAATACCAAATCGAAAAGATGGTGGTGCCATGAAAGCTGTCCTTTGGTGGGGGGATATGGTGGTAGATTCATGATGTGTCCTTCTAGTGCACATGGTGGACGTGGTTGTGGTGATAGTGGTGCAGGTCATTCTGGCAGCAGCAATACAGTGAATTCTGACAGCAGCAATGCAGTTGCAAAGCTTCAGTACCAGGTCAGGACTGTGCTGTTGGTATATCTAAGGCTGGCAAAAGCATAAATTCATTTTTGGATCAGCACATAGTATCAGTAGTGGTAATAAAAAATAAAAAGGCAATTATGATGATGCAGCAGCAGCACAGTTCCAGCTGTGAGGGAGAGATGCAAATCTACTCTTGACGTAGCAATATTACTGCCTGAGTCTCAAGGGTATCCAGTGAACAAGATGAGTGAAATGGGATGCCTACAAAAATGGTGGACTGAATTATGGCACCTGTGTTCACAGCTACCTAGCAGGGGGTGACTGGATACTGGGTTGGGTGAAATACTGCAGCGGGAGTAGCGGGTATACACATGCACACATGTGGGGGAGAGGAGAGGAGGATGGTATGTGGGAGGGAGTGTGGCAGGCAGCTGCCATGCTGGTCTGCTAGTGTGGTGGGAGGGTGGTCATCTGGGAGGCACAGGGTGCAGGGTTCGAGTCCAGTATGGCATGGTTTTTATTTTTGCCTAAAGGTGGCTTTACATTTATTTAAGTTTTTCACCCCTCCTGACATGCACCCCTGTGGAGCTGAGAATCCTTAAGTGGGGGTATGTGGCAGCTGCCCCACATCAAAAATAAGATCCATAGGTCTCAGGTGCCATTTTTGTCCATATTGTGAGTGTGTATTGCAGAAATTCATTTTTGGTGATGTACATTCACCGTAACAGTGATTGCTATTCCTCGATCACCGTATGACATGGAACCAGTCTAAAGAGGACTTACAATCTTAGAATGATCTGGATTCAATTTAGAATCTGAGTTTTTAGTAGAGGTCATCCTTGTATGGAGGATGAAATGCCTTCAGACACGGAGATTGATCTCAGTGTTGGTGGAGATGGTGATGGTGTTAATAATGATGTTAATGATGGAGTAGGGTGATGGATTTTGAGGAGAGGGAAAATTGAGCACATGACACACGGTGAAACTAATAGGGTTAGTGTCAAGGAGGTTGGTGGTCAGCCCAGTGGCAATGAGGGCTGAGGCATAGGATGCCTTAACTCACGCCCATGCCGGCGACCTGTGTTCGGGGAATGAGCATGAGCCACTGGGGTTGGCGGGAGGAGAAGGATTGCGTGTCCATTGGACTGCTCTCCTTCTCCGGGAGGAGGGACACCAGCACCAGTGCACTGCTGGCTCATAGTGAAGGCTGGGGCAAGTGTGCTGAGGCTACAGCAGGGGAAGCCAAGGCAGACATTGAGAGGAACATGAACTGGAGTGTGCATTCACCCTTGGGCGTCATTGCACATCCTCAGCTTGATGGAAGAAAAATTGGAGGAAAGAGATCCTGGCACAATTCATTGCAGTCGGTCCCTCAAGAGGCTGCTCCCCGACTGGCAGCAACACACCTCCAGCACTAAATCCTTGTGTGAGGTGGGTCAAGGGATCCCTGCCACCCCACCATGGGGGCTAGCCATGGGGGCAGCTGGAGGTTGAGCTGCCAGTGGGGAATGGGGCTGGGGATATGACATGAAGTACAGCTGCCAGGGACTGGGAGGATAATAAAGTAAAAGGATTTGTCCAGTACAGCCAAATTCCTTGGAGAAATATATGATACAGAAATATGTTATTACTGGTAACTAGGAGAGGCCAAAAACACCAGTATAAGCTGCCGCTAACTAACAAAAGGTAATACTGGATAATATGGTCCACTCACCCCAATAATCTACAAACACAGGTAAATGTGTACTTTAGATACATTTTTAATAAAAGTATCTTCCAGCATCAATAAATCAGTATCGACGTTTCAGGATAAACCCTTCATCAGGAAAGCTGGATATTCTAGTATAAAAAGATACATATGAAAAAATAATATTTTTAACACATTATAACCTGTCTGAGTGCCAGAGCTACCTTCAAGCAGCACCAAATACCACATTACTTGGTGTCAGAGATGCCTACAAATATATCTCACTTTTCAGTGCTTATTACCCACATGTCTATAGTTTTGAACAAAATAAAGACATTCTGTTATTCCTAATGGATCTAGAAAAAGCCCCCAATGGCTTGTGCAACTACAAAATCTGTGTTGCTTGAAGATGATCTGGCACTCAGGTAGGTTATCCCTGCATGTGTTACACATTAGCGTTAATTGCCAGATTCAGGGGTGGAGTTTCCCCACTATAAAATTGATCAGTCTAAGCCCCGTCACTCCCACTCTAGCAGCGCCTGTGAGACAAAGGTGAGTACAAAATAGTTTACAAACTGAAATGCTAAAACTTTGTGTTAAGAGCCAGTTAAAAGGAACATTTCATTCATTTACCCTGTTTTTATTCACAACGCGAGGGAAGTGCAAGACCACAAATAATGTATCACAAAAGTGAAGCGGATAAAAGTTTGAAAAGGTTAATATTTTTGATGGTGTTTGGTAGTGAACTTGTAAACAAGCAAGAAAGGTGTGAGGTGCATTTAAAAGTGAAGGACAGGTCTTTCTTTAACATGATAATAGTTAAAATAAGTAAGAATACCAGTACTTTTTTTGAAATGGTTTAAAGCTTCATAGCAGGTTTACACAGCTCAGGGGATGAATTTATTTAGTTAAAAGAAAGTGAGAACAAGTTATGTTAGAGACTCATTTGATTTTGATAAGTATTTTTATCTCTTGGTTCATCAGTGGCCTGTGGTGGAGTCAAACATGAAAATGAGGTTTGAAAAGTATTGGAAGTACTAAATTGAACAATATGAAATGTAAGGCATGACTCTTCTCATTTTTTCAACTTTTTCTTTTATTTGAAACTTGTTTAGTCATGATTACTGAAGCATAATGTGTTAAAAATATTATTTTTTCATATGTTTCTTTTTATACTAGAATATCCAGCTTTCCTGATGAAGGGTTTATTCCGAAATGTCAATACTGATTTATTGATGCTGTAAGATACTTTTATTAAAAATGTATCTAAAGTACACATTTACCTGTGTTTGTAGATTATTGGGGTGGTGGGCCAGATTATCCAGTATTACCTTTGATAAATAAATTAACTAAAAAAGGGATGTTGGTGATGGGGATTATGACTCTGTTAATGGACCCTGATTACTATCCTCCCATGTTCCATTGAAAATTATCCTATTACTGCCCTGAAGTTGAAATCTGGTACAGTGCCCATTGTAAAAGAAGTGACTGATCACCAACTGGCAGCAAAGATTATTGATGCTGGTATTCAGCAGAAGTGGTAGCAAAACAGCAGCAGCAGAAGCCAGTCCACCACAATCCAATGTCTGTGTCCCTATTCAAGAATCCCGCTGAATGACAGGGGACTGATTCCAAAAGGGCTACTCCAGCATAAGCCGAGATACGCCAGACCCCATGGCGATCTCACGACTTACGCCAAGCGCTATTCCAGGCCCTATTCAAGGAGGTGCCCTGCACCAGTGCATCTGTGGGATGTGAGAATTGCAAGTTAGGACACTACTTATGCTGCAGCCCACTGATGCCTGGTGCAACTGCAGGTTATGACACACAATGCCCAATTCCAGGTGGGCGGATGTTGTAACCCGCATTGCAATTCCCAAAGCCGCAGTGGCATAGGGAATCTACGACAGCTTGGAGCTGTCATAGTGGCATCTGATGGCTGGCACTATCAGATGCAGCCACATAGTGCTGTGGCAAAGGTGCCATGCTGTCCCCTGGCCCCCACATGCACACCCCTGCCTCCAAACCCCGATCATGAGGTACCCCGGGGTCCAGTCCAGAGCCCCTCTGGTTGCCAGAGCCATTTGTCCCAGCCCCCATGCCCCCTGATGTGTGCTGTGGTGGTCCAGGATGGGGGCCTCTGGGGAGCTGTCTGTCACTTTCTGCAAGTTGAAACATGCTGTGCAATAGCCATTCATGGGCTACCACCACATGCATGGCGTATATCGCTTGTTTGCAATTGCTGGGACCCTATTCACTTCTGGAATGTGCGTGTAGGGTCCCTACATAGAGGCGACCAGCGAATCTCGTAACCGCGTGTAAGTTATGTTACCGCCCTGGTATTGGCCCCAGAATCTTTAGTGTGGGATTTCTTTTCTAGTGAAGAACACAATGAAAGCACAGCAATTTGTCAAATCTGCAAATCTAAAGTTAGTAGGGGCAAAGCAGGGTCACATTTAGAACAACTGGTATGCATTCCTATCTGCAGGTCAAGCATATTGTCCACTGGCAGCATCATAATACAGCAGTCATCAAATGTTCCACTCCACTCTGTTCCCACAAGAGAAGGTAGACATTATGTTGAACCAGTATTCCAGTATTCCTCAATATGACTTCCACACCCAAGTGAGAAAAAACTTCTGTCACTCATCATCCTCTGCTTCATATGTTTCCTGCTTTTCTGAATGCCAGCAACAGAGTAATGTGTCATCAAGTCCTGTCATCTCAGTTAGACACACCAAATTTACAGTTGCTAATCAGGTTGTACGTTTGACACAACCCAACATGAAAGAGGCACTGAGTAAGTATTCCAAGTACCACCAGAATCATCCTGTCAGGAGACAGTTAAATGCAGTAGTGTGAGAGATGCTGGCAACTGATCTTCTTCATTCTTTCTGGTGGTCCTAGATCCACAGTGAGCTTTATGTGTGTTACTGCACATTTCACATTTTCCCTGGTTTTATGGTACTATAATAATAATAATTGATGACCCCTACATCATCTTACTTCAGGCTAATTTTCAATACCATAATAACCCAGTATGATGTCATACCTAGTTATTATGGCATTTCAGCCTTGTGCTGTCAGTCTCAGACTGTGAATATGGCAGTTAGCTTTAGCAAGCAGATCTGAGAGCAGCATTGTCGGTATTTCATCAAGCAAGCAGGTCCACGGTGCAAATGATTACTGGGTTTTGGAGAAGTGAGCAATTCACTGTGTGAGCCAGTAGTTCTGTGTAAGATTTGTTTTTGTATTTTTTACATCTATTTTTACAGCTGGCTGGTGAAAAGTAAAGAAAAGGGAGATGGATAGAGAAGGATGTAAGGTACCTTAGAGCGAGCAGCTGGAGAGGAGTGAAGACTGTTCTTGCAGTGGGTCAGTTTGGCTGTAAGTTAAAAACAAAATGAAGAGTTTATTTCATGAGAGAAGGTACCAGAATATTTTGATCAAGCAGTTTAGCATAGCACTATGTTCAGAAGTCTACATTTAAAACAATGCTGTATTACACTAGAAAATAAGTCATATTACAAGATATGGTATGCCTTTTCCTATATCATAAAACCTTGGCCAAGTTATAAAAATAAAGCCTGTGCCAAATTTGTCTTCTGAGGATTTTTGTGTGAAAAATCCTCATAACACACACCTGCACAGGAATCATTCTCTTTATATAAATGTCACCATGTCCATCCAGTGACTGTCATTTAAGAACATCACATGGTGGTAGTGGTGGTGTTTATCAGCATGTTGCATTAAGCATGCAGAGTATGCACATTTCCACACAGCAGCCAAAATATTAAAATGGTTAAATGAGACCATTGATGGATGGCTAAAACCATACAGTTTGGTGTGATCATTCATTGCCAGTGATAATGGTGCAAATGTTGTCCAAGCCATTAATGATGGTGGGTTTAGCCACATACCTTGTTTTTACACATGTTCTGAACTTAATTGTGCATGTGTTTTTGAAGCTGAGGCAGTGGATAGCATGCTGGCCATTAGCCATAAAATTTAAGGCCACTTCAGCCAATCATCAAAGGCTTGATCAGAGGACAGTGTTCTTTCAGAGGTTCTATGGGGTTCCACAGCACTGTTTAAAACAGGAGGTTCCACCATGTGGAACCCCACACCATATATGCCAGTGCAGCTTTTTCTTTTTTTGAAATTAGATAAACTTTATTAAATAAAATAAGTCCAACAGAAGTAAGAAAATAATCTGACAGGTGAACTTATGAAAACCACCTAGCCCCTTCCCACCCCATCCCATACTCCCCCAACGGTGGAGCTACCAACAGACAAAGAACCAAATGAAATGCCATAAAACATTAAAGGGAAAATCATATTGTCCACTTCAGGCCTATACTAGACTAAGCGACCAATCATTGAAGCACATCATTAGGAGCAAGACTTCAGGCAATTATATAGTATACAGTACAATTTCCCCATTTCTTATCAAATCTAAGAAGTCTTATGGAGGCTTGCAATCATACATTCCGCTTTAGGTTGAACAATAATTCTTGTAGCCATTCCTGATATGTATTGGAGTTCTGGTCTAGCCAGTGCTGCAGGACCACATTCATCAGGGAAAGAGAGATTAGACCATGTAATATTTACTTTCCTTAAATGAAATAGTACTATAGTCCCCAGGATACAAATTTCTTGCTTAAATAAACCATGCAGCCCCAACAGAGAATCTGTCCTAGCCTTGCTCAAGCTCCAAAGAAAAGCTATTTTGGGGCAGTTCCAGAAAATATAAAACAGAGAGCCCTCATCCTGTTCACACCTATGCAGTTGGATGAGGACAGCCACCCCACAGGTGCCAACTTCTGTGGTGTAAAATAAAGGTGATTTAGAATATTAAACTGAGTAAGCCTCAGTCTATCCTGAGTGACATACCAATATAAATCAGTTCAAATAGACTGCCATTGTGAGGGGATATAGGAAACAACTGATCCCAATAGGAGGGAGAACTGTCCCACTCTGGGAGAATGTAGAAAGCAGTAATGAGTACAAAGCAGACACTGCATAAGGTTTAGAGGTCAAATCTGTAATAGAAAAGAGGAGCCCTGAAGGATCAGTGGTCCATGAGCCTGGCCCAAACCAATGGGTAAGAACATGTCTCAAATGGAAAATGTTAAAAATAAACCTGTTCCCCAATTACAGTAATGCTAAGATATTTACAGACAGTGATAATACGCTCCATTCAGCAGATCACAGACTCTAACATCGACCAACTGAGGAAGCCAATCTGCCTTAATAGTCCAACCCCAATTTAAAATTAAGGTAATGAAGTGTTGGTTGTGTGATATCTTGGAAATAGGATGTTTGATTAAAGATCAGAATTGGGAACATACACGAAAGAAGTTCCCATGACTGAGCCCTTCAATTCCAAGGGAAGTAATTTCCAGGAGTAAACAGTAGGGATGACAAGGACAATTCAGTCCTTTGCAACAACTTTAGCTCCAGGTTAAGCCATGGGGCATATATCCAAGGGTGGGGTCCAATGGAGAAGGAGAAACCACCTAAAAACTTACTGATGTGGCTAGCAAAATAATAAATAAGGAAGTGATGAAGCTTAGCCCCTAAGCATTTAGGGGCAGTGAGCTCTTATAAGCATGCCTAGGGGCTTTTTAACAAAATAAATTCTGCAGTCATTCTATGGACATACTTGAGCCATACAAAAGGAAGCCAGCAATTTAACATGTGAATAGTATAAAATAAACAGGAAGGACATTCATTTTGACAATAGAGTTTCATCCCCAGAGAGTCAAAGGAAAGCCTGCCATCACTGTAAGTCCTGCTGCACAGACCACAAAATCATCTAAATTAAGCTTACACATAAAAGAAGTGTCCCTTGCAAGATAAAAGCCCAAATATTTAATACAGGGTACCAAGTCACACCAAGAGACACCACATCCTCTTTAGTAATTTTAGATTTAAGAGGCAACACTTCCATTTTATTGAGATTAGGCTTATGATTAGAGAAAAGCCCAAACTCCTCAATAACATGGAAAGCAGCTGGAAAGGAAGTCTCGGATAGGCCATGTATAACAAAATATCATCCACATACACAGACAACAAAAGGTATCTGATCCAACTGTAATACCAGTTAAATCTGGACAAGCCTTCAACCTACGAAGAAGGGGTTCCAAGTACAAATTAAAAGGAGAGGCAATAGGGGCAACTCTGTTAGTACTAGAGGCCAAATGAAAAGAAGTAGAAAACACCCCATTACAATAGATTCTCATAGACGGGGAAGAATATAGAACTCAAATCCAGTTGAGAAAGGCTCTGTGGAAGCCAAAGGCTTCCAGTGTCAAAAGTAAGAAGTCCCAATCCATCTCTATCAAATGCCTCTCTGCATCCGGGGAAACCAGAGCAATTGGAGTACTAGAACCCCTGGATGTGAGAAGACATGGGCCAATTTCCTGAAATGATCCATAGAGGAGTGATTAGGGATAAACCTCACCTGTTTCTGGCTAAGAAGGCCCACCCAAACCTGATTAACCCTGCTGGTGAGAATTTTAGTTAAGATCTTAATATCACAATTAATCAGGTGATATGCCTGTAGGCAGCGATGGATTCTGGGGGTTTACCAGGTTTAAGTAAGAGGACAATTAATGCTTTCAGCACTGTGGGATCAGAGATGCCCATCTCATATATACAGAGATAAAGACGGTATAGGAGAGGGACCAGTTGCTCAGCAAAGAGCTTGTAAAATTGAAAGTGAACTCATCCGTCCCAGGGGCTTGTCAGGTGCCAAACTCGAAATAGCCTGTCAGATTTTAGCTTCAGAGATAGGCTAGAACAAAATATTCTGTTGGGCTGAGGCCAATTGTGGCAGGAACTGTCATTAGGTAAGTCATCCATTCAGCAGGGGATGGAGGAGAAGCCCTGGGACTATATAACTCCTTATAAAAGGAGGCAAACTCCAGAACTATATCCCTGGGTTGGGTCCAGAGGGACCCATTGCCCACCCTAATAGCAGCTATCAACTGGTAGTCTTCTGTTGTTGAAGGCAGAGCACTAGCAAATGACTCACTTTGTCCCCCTGATCAATATATTTTGCTTTAGTTTTAATAACTGTGTATTCAGCCATCTCCTTAAGAGGTCTGCATAATTATCCCATAAAACTGTGAGCTCCTGAAGGGCAGTTTCAGGGTTTGTGGGACAGTGTCTGTTCAAGAGTGGTGCTCTGCTTAAAAGGTCAGCAGAAGCCCGTATATGGATATGTTTATACCTAGGGCAAGCCTAATAAGTCCCCCTCAATGAAGCACTTGCATGCAGGCCACTTCTAGATCCACCTGTCCAATGGAACCTGAATTATGCTGTATATATAAAGCAATCTGATTCATAATCTGATCAACGATGAATTTGTCACTGAGGAGCTGGTTATTAAGTTTCCAGATCGTGTCCTTTTCTAGATTAGGATTAATGAGAAGCCTGACCCACACCAGAGAGTGGTCTGAGAGGACCCTAGCATCAATGTCCCCATCTAGCACCCACCAAAAAGAATGTGACTTAGGAGCACATACTGTAATGCAGTCTGGAGTAACAACCATGAGTGGAAGAGTAAAATGTATATGCTTTATTCTGCAGGGAGGAATATGTCCCTTAAGGAGCACTGGACAGGATACAGTCCTACCATGGGCCCTCCCATCTTATCAAAGTCTGGTATGGGGGATACATTGCAATCCCTCCAATAATCAACGGGTGGGAGAAAATGCTTAAAGAAGGTTTGTCAGGTTCATAAAAAGCAAAGGTCAGCCACAGTGGGGCCATAGACACTGCTCAGTACAATGTCCATGCAATCTAAAACCCCTGACAAATACATATCTGCCCTGAGGATCTAAAAGGCACTGATGACTTTGAAAAGCAACACTTTTGATATCAGAATGGCCACACCCCTACTAGCTCTAGCATAGCCCACACCAAAAACCTGTCCTACAGATCATCTTCGAATAAGTTGTCTTCTTATGAAAAAGATGAGTTTCATGTAGAAAGGTAACATGACACTGGGTATGCTGCAAATGTTTGAGAATCTGGTGTCTCTTAGTTGGAGACCTGGCCACTTTAACATTCCAGGAAGCAAGTTTTAGTGAATTAGCCATGGTCAAAACAAACCCAATATGGTTCAATGCCTAGGAGTGAATCAAAACAGAAAGAGAACCCCTTGTAAGCTACACCAAACTAAAAAAACCCCACCCTCCAACCCCTGAACAACCCCAAAATCACCACCAAAACCAGTACCTTCCCAGCCCAGGAACCCTCCCATCCCAGTACTACTCTCATCCATAATAATAAATCTAACCAATGAAACAGAAAATATTACTGGAGGAGAGAACAACCACAACATCTCGACTCATATTGACCCCATTCACGCAGCATCTGCAACAGCATCCCTGCCCCCACCCCCACTCATGAAACCCAGAACCTGTAAGTAAGTCTCCAATATAGAATACTAACTTTACCACCCAATAATAACAACCCCAATGACCCTCCCTACAAACAAAAAACAGGTAGATAACAAGAACAACAAGAAAACTAAATGAATGAACAAAAGGGGGCATGAGGGATATGGGAGAAGGGCATAAGGCATTCAACCTATACCCCTAAGGAAGGTAGTAATGACCCTGTGGGATACACAGGTCAGTGCCCCTCACTACCAGAGCTCCCAGTAGCTAATTAGGGTATCTGGTCTATAAGAGGCTTAATCCAGCCTGAATGAACACCTGGGCAACTCATCCATTAGGGTGACCCAGACTAGAGCCACATCAGAAAAGGAGTAGCTGTAACCCAAGTCCCCTTAACAATCATGGTCCCATGCCCACCAAAAAGTATAACATCAAGATTAACAGTAGACTAGTAGGACACCCTGTAAGAACCAGTAACAACATGAGAAACTGAAAACAATGATTCAAAGCACCATATACAAGTTTCCTCTGCTCAGAGTCCAGTTAAACAGAACAAGTGCACCAGTCCATACAGACCAAAACCCCACCTCCCTGATAGAGTTCACACTAATAAAACACTTGACAGTACTGTCCGGATGCAGAGCAGGAGGAAAACCGTGACCCTGGAACCAAATCTTCCAAAATGCTGTACAAAGTGAAGAGGAAGGAAAAATGAGAGAGTTCTCCTTGGTGCTACTGGACCACCAAAGAAATAGCCAAGTAGCCATCCACCTAGTAACAAGAGGCAGACCGTCCATTCCACAATCTCTGACGCCAAGGTGGAGCAGAGTTCGAAAGTCATCCCAGACCTGTATCATATGAAGATATGTCCCAAACATCCAAACATTGGCCATCAGATCAGATACAGTGCAGCTGGCTGTGTACATGGGGTCTTGAGGAGATAGTCCTCTCAGTCAGGGATGGGGTAAACAAACAAAAGGTACTGCACTGAGCTCCCATCCGACATCAAGAGAGCACACAACCTTGAGGGGTTTGGCAAATCCACCACCAATCACCAGGAGTCCTGTAGCATGCCATAACCACCTGTAAATAAAACGATGAAGAAAATCCATCACAGCATAACTTGTGCAATACTCAGAATTCATCCACAACAGAATCAACCAATGAGAAGGCCACACAACACTCAACTGATCCCTCAGGAGGTGTTAAATAAATCTGGCAACAACTGTTTCAGCTCTGAGCCTGCTTGTTCCACAGTATCAAAGCAATGCCAGGAATCCTTGCAATAAACCAAAGCTTAGCCAGATACAACACTCTGAACCTAACCGTGGCAGCCAAAAGCTTCACAACTATGGGATGAAATGCGCCTTCCTCTGACGTGTGTCACAGCAGGCAAATCTTGCAACAGACGAATTTGCTGCCTTCCCAGGTGATTTCTTTGAGCTCTCTGCTTTTTGTAATATATATTGCTTATCCAGGAAACTGAGAAATTTTAAGATTAATGGTCTGGGAGGTGCACCTGAGGGTAGTTAGCACAAAGATCGATGAGATCTTTCAACTATGTAGCAGGAATTATTTGGAGAATGTCCCACTATGGACTCCAGAAACTTTTGCACAAGTTTTATGGGAGATGTTGTTTTGGCATCTTCAGGCAGTTCAAACACCACTAAATTGTTTCTCCTGCTCCATCCTTCTAGGTCCCCAATTTATTTTCCATTTTACCCAGCTTTTGATGGAGCAGGACTACCTTGGGATTGATTTTGTCTCACCAGCCTTCCAGTGAAGTAGCTCATGCCTCCACATCACCAACCTTCTGTGCAGTAGCATTTAAATCTACCCACAGTGATTTCAGCTCCTCCAAGAGCAATTTCATGAGGTCTTTAAAGGACTGGATCACAACAAGAAATTTCTCCTTGGTGAGAAGTAGAGCAGGCATTGTAGTGGTAAAGAGCACCTGGAGAAAGTCCCTGCACCTTGGCCTTTTTATCCGGTGTTGAAGGCAGCATGTGATGTGATGGGGCCTGCCACATTTCAGAGTCCATCCTGACTGGAAACATGGACTGATCAAAATGAAACGAGGGACGGACAACTCTTAGCAGATAACCTAAAGAAGTATCAGGTGGTACCTCTAAATTCAACAGCAAATACAGGTAAAAATAGGCAGGATAGGCAGGAGCGATGGAAGAGTGCAACCACGAGCTCTGAGACATCAAGTGACTCATGGAAAAGCTTTTAAACAGTACAAGCCCATCAGTGATTTTGTTAAGTAGCTCTGTGACCAATGACTCAAGGGCATGTCATTTACACCCATCTCAGTGGAGGCTAATGGACAGCATAAGGCAGATAATGGATCAATTTAAGCGTGCAGCACAGGCTGACAGTGCTAAAACACTTGCTTCATTGAATAATATCCCTGCTCTGGGTCTTGAACCCAGCATTGCTTAATGTTTGGGACTAATTTGAAGTAGCTGCAGATTAAGTGTGTAGACCTTATCAATCATGTGATTGAGATTTTAGACATTGATGAACATGTCTGTTGTATAAATCAGTCTGGTTCATACATGATGGCTATCTTGCTTGATCCACGATATAAGCATGGTTTTGTGGCACTTCTGTCAGGGAGCAGGGCTGATGTGGACTGCTGTTTATTGAAACTGTGTGAATAAGTCCACAACAACATGCTGAAGACAGTTGCAAGTCAAAATCAGAAAATGACTAAGAGTCAATTATAGTTTCTTGCAGCAGCATCCTTGTCCTCAAGGTCCTCCTCATCTTTCACATCATCCAGTCCATTGTTGTCAGTACTTAAACAGGTGGGAGTTTGCACCTGTCAACAACTAGAATACAGCAGCCGACTCCAGATGTCAGCTGCTAACATGATTAGTGCCTGTATGGATGATACAGAGCAGGTTGGTGTGGATGAGGACCCATTGATGGCATACTGGTGGCATAAGGTTGCATTGTGGCCTGATCTGGCTTTTGTCAAGCTGTAATATTTAACAAGCCCTTGTTCTAGTGTAACATCTGAAAGGGTATTCAGTGCCACAGGAGCCATTGCATCTGACTACTGCACCTGCCTGTCTGACACCAATTTAGAGGACTGACATACATAAACATGAACAGACATTTTATTCCACCTAAGTAGTCTACCGCTGGCACTGGTTTACTGAATGAGGATGAGGAAGATATGGATAAGGAAGTGACAGTGCCTTCACCGACTCTACCACTGCCACCACTATGACCAGCACTTTTTTTTTCTGTTTTCACCCTGTGCTCGGTGGTCCCCACTCCTTCAGGCTCTGCAAGTTCCCCTAGCCCCACTGCCCTTACCCAGCCCTCCTCTGGTTCCTTCTATTTGCAGCTGATCCCCGGATATCCCGTGTATCCTTCACTGGGCAGGTCCCCTCCTGCAAGGTGGAAAGCATCGAGGGAGAGGGACGGTCCCAGCACATACTTCTAGGGCCCGGGATGCTGCTGAAGAGAAGAAGCCCCAGGAGACACTGGAGGCACTCAGGAGACAGAGAGTCATCATCCAGCAGCCAGCAAGTGATGCTTTCCTGGTTTTCTTGAGGTATATGATGTCCGACGTCAAGGCAAAAGCCAGCATCTGCCAGGCACCACCCAGCAGTGACCTGATGTGTTGCCCAACCCCTGGCTTCCACCTAGCGTCGCCCCAACACCAGGTCATAGCCTCCTCCCTGGAGACAACGAGCAGTCATGGATGCTCAAGTTGTCTCCCTGGTTGGCTCCCTCCAGCTGACCCGAGCTCATTCCCCGAACCCGGTCACTGACATTGCAAGCGGAAATCCAACCGCTGCACCAGCAGGCCTGGCTTTATTTTTTCTAACTGTACAAAATATCACCAGCTCTTCACAATGTGTGTCTATTGTACTGCATCCAGTGCTGTGTGTTTAATTAAATCTCATTCCCTTTATTCATTTAATCCCTTTACTGGGACCCGCATCACTGGCATGTACACAACTTATTAATAGCAATGTTGATTAGTAAGGCCAATGCAACTGAGCACATTCACCTGCATTATTATTACATATTCTGTGCTTTCTCCACAAAATCAGCAGCAGCACATACACTCTGTTTTTGTTATTTTTTTCTTTCACATGTACTGTTATGTTTGTAAATAAAAGTAATATTAGTTTACTGTTGATGTCTGTCTCCACATACAAAAAACAAACCCTTTTTTAAAGATGACCAGTCAGCAGAACTAAGAGATGGCACACCACACACAACTGTATGGATTGTAGTCCCAATGTTCACTTTGTGTACAACAAAGACATATTTTATTACTGTTTACTGCAGGAATATATATGTATATACAGTATATATATATATATATATATATATATATATATATATATATATATATCTGGATTGTCTGATGTATATAATTCTGTTAACTCCCAAGCTGATATTTGCTTTTACAATAAACCTACATCACCAACACTTGATGTCAGTGCCTTGCTACCACTGAGATATTCAGTAGCATTCTTAGCACGTTACAATTATTTTATAGAATTTAGCTCAGATGTTTGTCATTCCTGTTGTTCTCCATGGTAGGGCAATGGTATTAATAAACAAAGATCAGAGCTCATAAAAATAGTAACATTCAGTGCAAACTGTGTTGAATCTCTCAGACTGACCTCAGATGCAAATCATTCATTGAATTTTGTTACATCAAATGTAAACTTGAAGTCTTCACAGTCAGCAGGATTCCATGCACTGTACTACAGGAAACAACACTCTAAAAATAAACTTATATTTTGAACACAATGCAAATAGGAAACAGCAAACACACACTTGCGTGGTGTTTGACTTGTCCTGAATGTTCACCTTTATCACCTCTCAGAATGTCATAATATCAATGCAAGGCAGATTGAGAAAACAAGTGTGTTTATTACAAGTACTGTACTTAAGCACTCTGTAGAAGAAAGATGGCTGTGAACAACACCCTGTGTGTATATCACTGCTCAAAATGCCATCATAATAGTGCAAACACTGAGGAAACCAGTGTATAATGAATGGGAAAAGTAATGACTGCACTGTGCCCATAAGCTGTATGCTTGGTGCAAATATTGCAAATATTCCTGACATGAAAGATGGATGTGAACAACACCCAGTGCCTATGCCATCACCAAAATTTCATAACAGTGCAAGCATTGAGAACATCAGAGTATAATGAATGTTGGAAAAGTGGTGATTGCACTGTACCATTATGCTGTGTGCTTGGTACAAACCTTGCAAATACTCTGGATAAGAAAGATGGGTGTGAACAACACCCTGTGGGCAATATCGGCCACTAAAATGTCATAGCAACAGTACAAGTATTGAGAAAACCTGTATGTAATGAATAGGAAAAGTGACAAATGTACAGTGCCCAAATGCTACATGCTGTGTGGCACAAATATTGCTAATAGTATGGAAAATCACACTTTAAGTGCCAGTTTCAATGTAACTGCAGGGTAGGTAGGTATTAATAACATGCAACAGGGTGATGCACTGTGGTACATGTTTTGTTGCATGGAACTACATTGTAATTTTTACAGTGTAGTTACAGTGTAACTACAGTGTGGTTAACTACCACTTTAAAATGTTGCCAAAACATTGGTGCGTTATAGCCAATATTGCCACTCAGAATTTCATAATAATAATGTAAGCACCTGAGAAAAGAAGAAATCATTGCATGGATACAGAATATGTTGCATCAGCAGACATAGTCATTCAAAGGAAGGACACAAACATGGCTAAAAAGCTGTGAAGCCCATGTGGATGGTATGTTATACTACTGATGATTGATGACCATATCCAGCACAGAGTCAGATTTCACATCTCGAGTTAACAGGATAAGTCTTTGATTTAATATTATTGATTCTTGTTTAGGTATATTATAACCCATACAATGACTATTAGATGCTTGCTAGTAGCTATATTGTTCACACCAGGACATGTCAGCTATGACTTTTATGTACAGACTGTGTTAAGGTAATTATTGCTGTGTTACCAGTGCTGATCGATATACCAGTGAGTTGGAGACCCAGGTTAAGGACCACACTATGTCTATAGACTCATTACTGTCCTTGAGATGGTTCTCACCCTCTGTGGCAAGTTAGATGTTTACTTCTGGTTGATGTAAGTCTTTAGACACAGTGTGTCATCTTATTCTATGTGGACTGCAGCAATACTGCATCCAGTGGAAAACAAATTTTGGCACATATCAGACATTGCTTGTCAGTGCAGAGAACAAACATCGCAGCTTTGCAAGCTCTGGCACTATGTAACAAAAGGTAACAGATAAAGGAAACAGTCAAAGTCAATGGCCTCAAGAGGTAAAAGAAACAGTCAGCATCAAGGGGTCCAGACTGAAATGTGGGCCTGGTCCGAATGGGCATTTTGTGTGCAGAAACATTTTGATTTACTTACTGAGTTGCTACAGACTACTTTGTTTACTTCTATGTTGATATCTTCTGTTAATACAATCCCAGAATCCCCTACAGCTGAAATCTGAGTAGTAGGCAGCAGTGGAATATTCAAAAGCTTGGAGTGCCTGTTAGAGTTTATATCAGCTCTGATCTTTGTTTCTAGTCCTGTTGTCCTCACTAAGGTAAGCACAGCAGTCACAAAGGACTGTACTGAGCTGCTTGTGAAAAGCAGAACTGGAAAACATCTGATCAGAGATTATAACATTTCTAATATACACTGCAAACTACTAAATATTCCACTGCTTGTCTACTACTCTGATGTCAGCTGCATGGGATTGTGGGATTTGTAGTATCAGAACATGTCAGCCTAAATTCCTACTCTTTCCACTGTGTGACATCCAAAACTATTAATCAACCCATCAGCTTCATGACAACCACAAAGCAGTAGCAGTACATTCACAATAATGAGCGGAGATGTTACAAAGTCCTAATCCACCAGTGAAGTTGAGGCAAATTTTCAAAATTCACCTTCGCTGATTAATTAGTGGAGTTTTTCTATTTAATAGGAAATTCACTTTTGGCAACTTCTTTTGTAACTTTTGCCCTTAGGGTACACAAGTCCAGTTTGGTTAAAATGAGGCTACTGATAAACAAAGGTTTAAAGGTCAGCAGCCCCTGTTCCCCTCGTTCCACAGCAACCTGAAGCCCATGTGCCCCTCCCCATAGTACCACCACCACAGGCTGCATTCTATCATTAATATCAGCTGGAGCAATTCCAGGATTTTCTGACTTGTGTGTGATCCAGTTACACTCTTCATTGACAGTGTGGCATGGTGGAAAATACCTGGAGTGTTGCTACTTAGCAATTGGGCTTAGTACAATTTTCCCTCCACCAGAGTCAAACACTACCTTGAGTAGTAGTATCCAGTGTGCTGTAATGCATAGATAGGAGCTACCAACTGTTTGGTCACTGGTCCACATAGCATACTGAGATGTAAGTATGGGAATGCTGACTGCAGCAGAGCAAGGATTACCATGCATGACATAGTCCCATAAAGTTCAGGAATGGCACAGATGGAGAAGTACATTTGTGATGGAATCTGTCTTATGGGACAGGCACAACCCATCAACCTTCTAAATCCCATAGTTCTCCACAAAGAGGATGGCAGTAGATCAGTTGCCACTATTTCAGCAGTTGCTACATTCAGTTCCCATGCAAAAGCATGATTGAGTGGGTATTTGGCATGTTGTTCAAACATGCTGTATGGTGTAGGCTGGACCTTTGTGGGTGTTGGAGCTACCAAACAACTGGATTTGACATAGAAACATGGATAATGAGAGCATTTAACTTGGGGATTTACAGATGCTGCACAAATGAAGGCAGTGATTTTGGGTGTTTATGAACTGGGGTTGATGTGTTTTGGTGCCTCTAGGTGGTAGTAGTAAACCCACCATGGCTACTATGAAAACTACTTAAACTACTAAGCAATTTCATAGACTCCTCCTCATCTCTGTAGTAGTCCTCCTCAGTTAATCCTGCCTTCACTGGGACTGATTCTCTGCCACTTTGAGAAGCCTTAACAAATGAAACTGGGGGAGGGGCTGCACTTAGCTTACCATTGGTGCTGAGTCCAGTATAACAGGTGCCTGGATTTGAGGTGTGTGTGGACACTGGTGCCTTGGTGGCCCCCTTTTTCCATGACTTACTCATGCTTGACACAGCTGGCAGATAGCAACTGTTTTGTTAAATGGGTCCAGCATGTAGAAGTCCCAAGTGAAGGATTTTGTACCACTTAATTTTACATGGCAGTGAATTGAGATGTAGGGGCAGTGGCGTTTTTGTAATTATTGCTGCACTGCAACAGTGTGTGACTCACACAGTAATAATGAACTTAACAGTGGTAACTGGAACAACAGTTGCAGCATTGTGGAAGGGCTTTAGTAATACCATGACATGATCATGGTGTGTAAAGCACCACAGGTTCAGCAATATCACCTTACTTTTCTTCTTTCAGGTTCCCATAGGAGACCAAATCCATATGCCACTGAGGCTGATAACCTACTCCTCCTGAGCTCTGTCATCCACTCTTGTTTGATAATGGGAACCGATTATCAGTATCAGGCTCAGTACCACCAGCAGCAGTCATCACGGGGACATTAGCAACCTCCTCCTCAACCACTGTTCCTGAGCCAGAGATTTTGCTACTTCTTGGACTGATCCTATTGTCTCCCAGATTGCAATTGTGGTACTAGTGTGCAGTGTGGAACTAAAACAGGGCAGCTAACTTCCACACTGAATCAGACAACCAAAGTCAAAGCACCTGGATACATACAAAAGTCAGCAGCTGAAATTAAGAAGAGGAACTTACTGATCCCTGACGAAGTCTCTGTTGAGATGAAGTGCGGGGCAGAAGCTGCTTCTCCTCTATGGATCTAACCAGCATCATGTGCTGTTTTGCCATTTCGCTCAGCCTTGACCTTCTTTTGGATTTACCATTTAGGACTTTAAATCTTTAGAACTTTCTGAAACCACCCTGAAGCACCTGCAATATGGGTTCATTACAACCCCTCTTCTGGCAGCCTTCTTGGCATTTTGGTGTATTGTTATATTATGAATTCACATGGGTGGAACTCTTACAAATAAAGTAAGCACCTTTTGCTAATGTCTGCTGCTGGTTTTTGTATGCATCCAGAATGTTTAACTTTGTATTGCCCTATTCTCACCACCTTCCCAGCACCTACCAGCATGGATGCTTCACATGTGGCAGAGAATAATTTGGCAACACTAATGCCACTGCCACTTTGACCAACTACTACTTTGCTACTACCAGTCACAGAGCACATAGATGAAGTTGCTGCAGAGGTAGTTTTTATGTTGATTCTTGGCGCATGCACAAGAAACATTAGACAGCTTTCTCCAAGCAGGTTGTGGAAGCACACCACTGTTGTGGTAATGCCCCACAGCCTTTAAAGGCTTGGCCCACTTCCCCAGTGCTGTGGCACACTACTGATGACACTTGTTCAGCCAGCGCTGCCAACCTTGTAAAAGTTTAGCAGCTGCAATCAGGGGCCACCTTGTCACTGCAGCATCAGCCATTCGCTGCAATCAGGGAGCGACCTGTCATTGCAGGGTGGAACTTTGAACACTGATATTGTTTGTGAACATGGCGGTGTCTTGCCACTGTGTTCACAAACAACATTAACCCTCTGCTGAGAAGGTGCCCAATCCCCTTGACAGCATGTGCCCCCACATCGTGTTTGTTTGCAGACAGGGGCACCAATCCCCATTGGCCTCAGTGGCCCAAGGTTTATGTTGTTGACAGGGGAGACCACTCCTCATTGGCATTGTGTAACCCCCTGGCTTTTGTTGTCGGCTTCAACAGGGTGCCTAATCCCCATTGGCATAATGTCACCCTCCTTTTGTTGTGTGCCAACGGGGTGCCCAATCCCCACTGGCATAATGTAACCCCCATTTGTTGTGTGCCGATGGGGTGCCCAATCCCCATCAGCTACAGCTACCCCTCAAAAAGACTCTGTTGGCATGCTTGAGCCCAACCCAGTGTGGTAGATTCCCTGTAAAATCAAAAGCGGTCCAGCAATGTCTTTTGTTTTTTAACCTGTAAAATAGAAATGGTCCCTCGGCAGTCTCCCTGCCCCCATCCCACAACCTGTGCCACCCACTGTGCACCCTGCCTCCTCACCCCTCCCACCCCATACTTACCTCCGAGTCTGGGCGCAACGATCTTCGTGGACTGGGAACACATCTGCACTCTTCAAAGCCGACCACGAAAGAGGAAATGCCTGTAAGCTGCAAAATGGAATAAATAGGGTTTTTCAACTTTGATGCATGTCTCTGGCATTTTGGAATTTTGGTACCAAATGTTCAACATGGGGTTTTGGGACCCTCCTAATGAATTCTGGCATGGTCATGGCATTATTTGGCCCCGAAGGTGATTTTGCAGTCACTGCACTGAATCCCTTTTGGGACTGATTCATGAAACGACAGTGCCAGTGTTCATGAGGTGGGCTCTCAAAAGCCTATTCTGCAAATCTGGTGGAAAAATCCTAAAAATGACTGTTTTACAAGTGTGCATTGTGCAGTTGCCATGCATGTTCATAACTTTGTGAATTTGCAATCTTTTCTTTCCAGATTTTCAACATTGGCATTTTCAGATCTAATTGTGAACAGTACAGCTCTCATTTTCCACACCCTGGCCTAAATGTGTTTCGCACTTCAGTGCAGAATAGCATGGTCGTGTGGGAAATCAATGTTCAGGACACATTAAGAAAATGTCCATGGCACTGTTTATGAGCAGAGATCCTAAAACAGCTATGTTGAAAATTTGGTAATGATATTCCATAAATTTACTGCGTTACAAGAGTGCGGTGCACAGTTTGCATGCATGCTCATAACTTTATGAATTAATAATGTTTTCACTTCAGATTTTCAACATTGTCATTCTTCTGCACCTCCTTATGAACAGTACAGCTGTCATTTTTCACATCCTGGCGAAATGTGTTTTGACAGTTCCAGCACAGAATAGCAGTGTCATTGTGGGAAATCCATGTTTGGGACACATTTTGAAATGACAGTAACACTGTTCGTTAGCAGAGGTCCTAAAATGCCTATGTTGAAAATTTGGTGATGAACGTCCATAAAATGAGTGTTACAAATGTGCATTGCAGTTTCACGCACACTTGTACCTTGAAACTTTGCAATATTTTCCTCTAGATTTTCAGCATTGCCATTTTGCCACACCTCCTTATGAACAGTGCACTGTCATTTTTCACAACTTGTCCAAAATGTGTTTTCGCTCTTCTGGCACACAATAGCGTGGTCGCTGTAGGAAATCAGTGTTTGGGACATATTAAGAAAATCACACTGACACTGTTCATGAGCAGAGGTCCTAAAATGCATATGTTGAACATTTTGTGATGAAACTCCATAAAATGACTGTGTTACGAGCATGTGTTGTGCAGGTTCCACGTACCCTTGTAAGTTTACAAATTAGTAATATTTTCAAGCCAGATTTTCAACATTGACATTTGTTCACAGCTCCTTATGAACAGTACAGTTCTCTTTTTTCACATCCTGGCCAAATTGTGTTTCCACGCCCAGCGCAGAATACCACAGTCACTGTCAGACATCAGTGTTTGGGACAGATTAAGATCGAGTGATGGAGAGAGGAGGGGAGTGACAAAGCTCAACTGAGCTCTATCGGATTGCTGCGGATTTCTTTGTGGGCAGGAAAAGGCACAACACAGGCAGGAGCCCAGTACAAAAGGGCAGCCTGCAGCACTGGGAGACACAGAATGAGCGAGGAGAGAGGGGGAGGAGTGAGCTCAGTGGAGCTCTGCTGGGACTGTTATGGATTTCTTTGTGGGCAGAAAAAGGCAGCAGTGCATGCGGGGCTGAGTACAAAAGGGCAGCCTGCAGCTGTGGAGAAACAGAACGAGCGAGTGAGAGAGGAGTGAACAAGCTCAATGGAGCTGCATCGTGACTGCTGTGGATTTCTTTGTCGGCAGAAAAGGGTAGCAACTCAGGCAGGAGCCCAGTACAGAAGTGCAGCCTGCAGTGCCAGCAGAAAGCGGAATGAGCGAGGTGAGACAGGGGAGTGAGTGAGGCCAACAGGGAGCTCTGTAGGGACAGCTGCAGATTTCTTTGTGGGCAGGAAAAGATGCCACATGAGCAGGAGTCCAGTACAAAAGGCAGCCTACAGCACCGGGTGAAACAGAATGAGCGGGTGAGAGAGGGGAGTGAGCGAGTTCAGCGGAGGTCTCATCGTGACTGGTGTGGATTTCTTTGTGGGCAGGAAAAGGCAACAACACAGGCAGAAGCCCAGTACAAAGGCCAGCCTGCAGCGCCAGCAGAAACGGAATGAGTGAGTGAGTGAGAGAGGGAGTGAGTGAGCTCAATGGAGCTGTGTTGGGACTGCTGTAGATGTCTTTGTGGGCAGAAAAGCAGCCAACGCAGGCAGAAACCCAGTACAAAAGGGCAGCCTGCAGCAGTGGGAGACACAGAATGAGCGAGTGAGCGAGGGAGGTGGAAGTGAGCTCAATGGATCTCTGTTGGGACCTGACTGCGGATTTCTGCGTGGGTAGAAAAAGGCAGCAAGGCATGCAGGGGCCCAGTACAAAAGGGCAGCCTGCAGCGAGAGAAACAGAATGAACAGTGAAAATAAACACTGTAGTAAAACTAAATACCATCAGTAGCAGATACTATGTTACCAGAAGAAGTAGCAGTGTGGTCTGAATCAGAACAGAACAGTTTACTGAGCTAACAGTAGCTACAGTATTTTATTTTTAACACAATGGGGATTAACAAGACACAAGCAGGGTTAATTCAAAACAAGTTATAGTAGAACTGTCACTTAATGAATTGAACAAAACAATTAGAACCTGTATAGAAACAGACTGACAAAATAATTCACTTAAACAGCAGCTGACTACTTTGGGAAAACTTTGAAACACATTCTAGCTGGACACAATTCAGCTTGCATATCATATATCTTCTATTGATTTCTCATCTCTGTTATTTATTACTGAAGAAATTTCCACAAAAACAAGATCTTTATCCCTTTGGGTTCATCTGCCTTTATATCTTATTCCTACTTCAAATCATAATGCTGTGTTGTGACATCACAGTCTGTTGTTATGGGAATAATTGTCATGTCACAAGCAGAGAATTATGACATCAGGTAGGGAAGCAGTAATGTAAGCCAATGAACCATCAGGAACAACTCTCCTGTTTTTGTGCATATGCCCTAGTAATAAATAATGGGATAAGAAATTCAGAGCTAAAGAGAAATATAAGCTGATTTGTGTCCAAATATTGTGTTTTCAAAAGTTCTTCTTGAGATGTCAAAGGCTCTTTAAACATACCCAACTGTACTACAGAAATAAAATAACAAATCACAGCCACAGACAAAAATGATGAAGAAGAATGACTTAAGAAAACAAATCAGTCCAGTGTTCACATGACTGACTTGCTAGCTAACTGAAGCACCCTTCCTTCCCCACAGAACTGCTTCACTAGGCAAAAGAAAACCAGTAGTTTCAGTTAAATAGATCTGTAAAATTACAAAACAGAACACTGTAATCTTGCTGCGCACGGCAGTGTAGATATTTTTGTGACTGATTTGGTTCAAAATACTCCACTTTTGGAGTAAGTGTAAAGGTTGTTTTATTCAGACAAGCAGGGACAGACTTCACTCAAACTCTCTCTTATAAGACTGCACTGGGGCGGCCCAGAGGAGCTGAGGGTTGAGGCACTGGATGCCACACACTGTGCCACGCTGATGACCCGTGTTAAGGAGTGAGTCGGGGTTGCCAGGTCAGCAGGGTTGAAAAGGATGAAGCATCCTCAGACAGCTCTCCTTCTCTGGGCGGGGTTTCCCAGCAGTCAGTGCTTGCCTGGCTCCTAGCGGTGGCTGGGGCTGGCGCACCGATGCTGTGCCTACTGGGGAAGAGGAGCAGCTGTCAGACATACTATGGGTGGACACATGTAGTGCATCTTCTGATGGCATTGTATGCTCCAGTGCCCATGAGGGGTAAAAACAGTGAAACAGAAGGCTTCATGGTCAGTTGGCTTGATGGCCATCTGATGATCATCGGCTCTGGGGAGGGGCTCGTTGCCTGAATTGAATCCGGACAGGGTGGGTGAGTGGGTGCTCCCAACTCCCCACTTTGGGGGTAAGCTGCAGGAGTAGAAGCGGCGATTGACCCTAAGGGAGTGTGGTAGATGGACGATGGGTGGAGTCCCACAGGATGCCAAGGCAATGGGAGCAGACCAGGTTGCCTGAGAAACAATGCAAAAAAAAGACTGCATGAACACAGCCTCTGCATGGCATGTGGCCTGTTTCAGTACCATATGACCTCCAGTCCCACAGCATTGCAAACTTCTCCTGTGGGCCCCACTTTGCCAGTAAAGTAATCAAATTCACCATTCACTAAGCCCTTGTCCACACCTGAGTTCTTGTAACATTACCAACAGTCAGTAACATTATAAGAACGGCAAAACGGTTCATGTCCACACTGCAGCGTGGTAAAATTGTGCTACAAACCGTGTTTAAAACCATACTAGAAACCCAATAGGAGCAGGTTCCTTGCATGGTTTCAGACCAAAACAGTTGCCTTAAACCATGTTAACAATAGTGTGGATGTAAATCGTGCTGTAACACGGTTTAAGGCAACCTCCAACTCTTCTGTGGCTCTACAATCTTGCCAGGACAAAGGGAATGGGCTTACATCAATGAGCTTCTGGTAATCCCCTGAACAGTTCGGCACCCTTTTCATCTGGATCTGTTACTGAGTGCCGTTATGAGTATCCCAACATGCAGTGCAGCACCGCACACTTTGTGGTTCTGCTGCAATTATGCTTGGAATGCAAGTCGGCAAGCACAGCTATTAGAACACAGTGTGGATGCACTGGCAACCTTTCTCAAACATGGAAATAACATTTCTGTAAATGTTTTAAAAACTACATGACAGTATGGACAGGGCCTTAGTTAGCCCCATTTTGCAAATTGAGACTTCACAGGGTGGATTAACTTTGCAATTTACAGTGAATTAGTGAATCAATCTGCACAGCAAAGTTAACCAACTTCAAACACCACTAATAATGAGAAACACTTCTTGCTTATCAAAAGGAATATATTCCCCAAAACATTAACACAGCAACATGACATACGATAAACAAAAACAAATTGTACTATTTTGTTCAACTTAAGCAACAAATTTTAAAAACACTATTAAATTCACAACCAATAAAACAAAACTATGTACACTATTTACAAATTCGGATTTGGAAGATTTTAGCCACTCCACACATGCCATTTGCTGGAACTGGTGCTTGAGCCCTTGCCTTGTGTGCCCCTTCAACTTGCAAAGGGCTACTCGCTATCTTTTCAGGAATGCCATGTCTCTGCACATGGTAAGCTATGTGCTCATGCTTAGTGACTGATTAATTGACTGTTAATCTAACTCCCATAGTGCCTTATTGTCTATTGGTGTTATAAACAAACTCTTGTGGCGATTGATCAGATGGCAGTGGTCAGTGCAGACGTTTCATTTTGAGCTCCATTCACGGCCTTCCTTCTCTAATTTATAACCGTACCTCACAGTGAAACTGAAGACTAGAGGTCCTGCTCTGACTTTGAAACAGTAGCGGTCGATTCTGTACTGCTTCTGATCACCTTTCTTAGTTATTTTGAGCTCAGTTAATGTTACCATAATTTATTTGAAACACGTGCATTGAAAGCCATGTAGTTTCCATGCGAGTCGTCCTGGGCAGTCTGCACTCTTAACGTTAACTACCTTATTCAGCTCTAAGTGAGTAAACATCAATACCACACAATATCGAGACACACTACATTATATAAATAAGTCTCAACAGAGAAAAGGAGAAGGAAAGGACACCATTTTTAAACAGCTACAGTAGTACTTTTCACATCAATTATCAAAATGAATACAGAGGAAAACCTTATAGAAATGAAATCAGAAGGCAGCAGCATGAAGAGACCACTTCCTACATCTGATAGCGGCTCTGAGTAGCAAAAAGGGTATTGGCCAAAAACAGCTGCATAAACCACTTTTAATGTTTCCCATTTTGACATTATCATGTCCAAAATAGCAGGCATAAAGTTAACATTCAGTGACATGCCAGGAGATATAAAAGAGGTTAGACAGGTGCTAGCAGGACATGAAATAAAGACTGCAGATGTAGCCTGGAAGGTACTGTGTGTAAGGAACAAAAAGCGAGGATAAATGACCGCTGAAAGATCTCCAAACTGGAAAATAAAATGGAGGACACTGAGAATAGAAGCTGAAGAAATAATTTAAGAATGTTCAACTTAAAGAGGGAACAAAAGGCCTGACACAATTGCCTTTACAGACAAATTACTCCGACATATTGCTGGTCCTCCACCTGACACTAAATATTACCTTATTGAGAGGACGATAGATCGCTCAAGGTTAAACCTCACTGCCTCCAAGAGACTACAGAGATCCTTTGTGCTCAGATTTCCTAATTTTCAACAAAGAAATCTATGTACAATGAGCACGTAAAGACAAAAACAATATTCTGTTAGAGGATGTAAGCTGAGAGGTTTTAACAGTCTTGCCCTGAAACCTTGCAGAAAAGGGATGCTTTTTCCCCATTAAAAAAGCTTCAAGAAGCTGGACTGAGATATAGTTGTTCTTTCCAACACTTCTTAAGATATGGGCCCCTGAAGGAGTTAAAGAATATAATGGATATACAGCTGTGAAGAGTGGACTTAAGAAAGACTTCCCAAGTCTTTCCCAAACATTGATTTTCCATACTGATAGCTTCACATTGCAAACAAGACTTGATGGCTTTAGTGTCTGTATATTAAATAAATTAGCTAGTTGTTTAGACTATGTAAGGTACCATTCATCACAGTAGGCTGTCCCTCTCATCACCCCTCCCTTTAAATAAATAAATAAATATATATATATATATATATATATATATATTTTTTCTACTTCAGTAAAGTAGTAACATTGTGTTGTTTCTTGGGGGCTTGCTGATGTGCTCTGGGAATCTCCAGATTACTCTCCCATTATTATTGAGAAAGAAATGTGAGGTCTGGGTTCCTCTGCCTTCTGTCTGACTGGCCTTTGCGGAAGAAAACCTAATCATTAAACATAATTCTGTATATAATAACTGGTAACCCCGTTATCAACCCGTTTTGGAAGCTGTTAAAAGTGTGGAGTTGACATGAAAAAACCCGTATCAACCTGTGGGTTGATCACGACTTTTACAGTCTCGCTAAGAAGCCTGATTTGAGGTACCTTTCAAACAGCAGTGTTCACTAAATACACAAAAGAGAAGTGGTGTCTATGAAAAAATCTAACCTGTTGGTGCAGAGCTCATTTGTTTTCAGTTTTAAAGACAAAATCAGTTGAGTATAGACTGGCGGAGCGAGGTTTCTCAGTGTAGCTGATAGGCTAGATTCAAGCATGAACGAGGTGTTGCTATAGCAAAACCCATTCACGCTCGACTCTCACCTTCTGAAGCTGCCGGTAACCGCACCAGTTATTATAAAATAAAACATTTGTGGGAGATTGATAAACAGTTTTTTATATACCTCGGTGTGTGATACTAGTGAAACCTCTAGAGCTTCACTCTCGGGGTTTCTCTAATATCACACACCTTGAGTCAATAAAAAACTGCATATCAACCCTACATATGCCTTATTCTCTATTTATTGTTGTCTTGCTGTCTTGTTCACCTCTGGTTGTAGTCTATTTCTGCTAATTGGCTGGGATGTACCACTGTACTCTTAGCATATCCTTTTATTCAAGTCTCAGAGTTAGACCTTGACACTGGATTTGTTGCCTTTAAATGGTGTTCAGGCAGTTACACTAAATCTGATAGGAAGTGTCAGGAAAAGAAACTACTAGTGTTAAGTAGACTAGTAGCTGCCTTTATGCAGCATATTTTTGCTATGATTTACTCTACCTGTTCCTCCACAAATATGAGGTGACAAAAATGGGTGTCGGTTTAAAATTATTACTTATTGCAGGGATGCAGCAAATATATTCATGTCCAAGAATATCTTATTCTAGTAACTGCAGCTTGGCAGGGTGAATTCCAATGCAAGACATGTTCCTGGAAGTAATAATAGTCAAAAACAACATTACAGGAAGTTTTCCCTTGGCCTGGGATGAGGGAGGTGGTGCTTTTCTAGTTAATGCAGATATATTGTTCTAGCATGATTTAGGTTATTTTGAGACATATTGCTAAACATCCATGCATCCACAGTTTTTGATTTTCAGCCATTTTGAAAACTCTCACAGTTTTTGATTTTCAGCCATTTTTGAAAACTCTCATTGTTTGAAAATGGAAAGGCCGTTAACCTGTCTCACACACACTCCTCAATCTGATCAGGTACGTGATGTTTGCATTGTGTACAAACAGCCATGAGCTTTGTATTGTGGGTGAGTACCTTTGACCTTAAAATGGGATGCTGGGTAAATCAGGGTGATGCATGGGAAAATGCAAGAGCTAGGGTGATGAAGATAGTGATATCTCCACTTATTTTAAATCTTTATGGTCAGTTTTCAAACATTTTAGTGTTATTTAAACTGGTACAGCGCTTTTATCATCGGATGCTACAGGAATGCACTACGGAGTCCCAAGCTCACTATCTGGCCCCAGAGGACATTGCAGCTGAAGACGTCATGTTGGCTCTGGCAGTAAGCAGGCTAATATGACAATATTTTGCTTAAGGATTAATTCTTCTTCCTCTAGGGGCATGCTTAGTCAAGCAGATGGTTGGCTTTAGCAGCATTTTATATTTCTCTCTATATCATGCATGTTTCAGCAGCAAGAAGAGGTTTATACTTCAAGTTAAATGCACAAATCTATGATCTGTAGAGCCTTCAGAGACTGCATTCAAACAGGCTTATTGCACATACACTGTCCTGCAACATAGGTTACATAGAGTGTATGTACAGACATTAGGGTTGCCACCTTCGAATGAGGCAAAACCAGATCCTAAGCTCTGCCCCTAGCCCCACCCCTTTTCATGACTCATCATGCATTGTTCCTCCTAGAATGCCATTTGTTATATCAATAAAAGACAACACTTAAAGCATCAGTTAAATAAAAATGTTAAGATACTGTACTGTGCCTATTAAAGTTACTTTCCTAGGTTCTTCCTAATTATTTAATTATGTATTTATTTATTTATTGACATTGGTTAACCAGATAAACATACAGATATAAAAGAAATCTTGTTTACAGATATGACCTTGGGGGAGACAAGGAATACTGTAAATAGTATACAACAGTATACATACTTCATATTTTTTCTGCCTCCATTTCCTGTTCTTGTCCACAGTACTATTTCAAAGCCAGAGAAGTGACCATACTTATTTCTTGAGGAAAAAAATAATTTAAAACATTTAAAAATGCCTAAATTCTGTTAGAGATGAAAATGTTTACCCGCAAATGAAAGTGGAGGACAACTGGCTCTGTTATTGTTACAAAGGTGGGGGCAGCTGTGCTGCTATGCCACTTAAGATGCAGTGGAAAGATTAGGTTAAGTAAGTGCTAATGGTTTTAATGGTCATACTTTACACCTCCTAGGATGACTGCATTCACAAACAAAATCTACATTGACAACAGAACTTGTTTGTAACCTGGACATGTAGCTGAAACAATGAATGATGTGACAAAATTTGTTTCAAAAGTATGTGAGCACTCAAAATGGCTCAAAAACCTGACCAGCACAGAGCAAAACCGGATTACCTGATAGGGGCCCTGAAAACCTGATCACCAGGTAAAAAACCTGACAGGTGGCAACCCTAACAGACATGTATCAGCTCACATCCTTTTGAAGTTAAATGTAATTTTTCACAGGGTTCTAATGCTCATGCATATATAACCAGATGAGACTATAATAGAAAGAAACTTCAATATCAGAAAGGGAGCTCAGTTGTTTAAATATTATTAAATAACATCTTAATCATCTTGCATGTTTAGTTAAGCAAGAGAAGTAAATATCTGAGAAAACTGTAATAGCCTCAAAATACTGTATAAGAAAACAAGGCAAATAATGAATGGAGCCAAGTATATATTAGTAGCTATTTATGGTGATTAGCATAAATAGAAAATAAAATATTATTGTTATATGAGCAACATCTCTGCTATATGAGATCAGATTTGGACAGTTCTTTAGCTTAGGTTATCTTAAAGATGAGAGAGGGAGGCAGCCACTTATTAGTTTGTCATCCAAGAATGCACTGGATGAGGGTTTTAGTGTACTCTATTGTCTTTTTCTTAAAACAATCTTAAAGAGAGAATTAGATTGGATATGAACTGACATTTTTACTAATATTTACATTTTGAATGTTGGAGAATCTGAAAGCATTTGTGGATATAGCATTTTTATGATGTACATTCGAGCAAATGTTGCAATTTTCAGTATACCATTTTCTTCACCCTTTCTTCTTCCCTCCCCACCTTAGTAAATGGGTAGGTTCACATCTCATATGTTTGCTGAGAACAACTAACAGTTTTTTCAGCTTAAATAACTTCCTCAAATGGCTAATATGAGCAATTTAAATATAATTACTTGGAATGTCAGGGTCTAAATCATAGGATTAAAAGGTATTCTGTGTTGTGGCACCTTAAGAAATTAAACTCTTCAATAGCATTTCTCCAGGAAACTCACTTTAAAAAAACATTATTTGCTTATGTGTAGAGAATGGGTGGGACAGGTGTTGGGGCTGGGGACAATTCAAAGAAATCCGGGGTGATTATGCTCATTAAAAGAGGTATTAGTTTCACACGTGTACAGTGTTGGTGGACCTAGATGGCCACTATTTGATCATCAATAGGAAACTAGATTAAGAATACTTTACATTAATTAATTTATATGGCCTACCAACCTTCCCATGACATGTTTCAATAGATCTTTATGAATGTCGGATGCTTGGAGACAGTACCATTATTCTAGCAGGAGACACAAATTGTATTCTGAACCCTACATTAGAGAGGTCTTCTTCAGCCATGAAGGAATAAAGCTGGTAAAGAGCCAGCAGACCTCACAGACAACTTACATCTGATTGATGCCTGGCATGATGTTACCCCTGACACTAAAAACTATACATTTTGGTCTCATTGTCATCAATCAGGCTCTTGGATAGATCAGATATATTTCTGTAGGGAACAGGCAGACAGGATTATTAAGGCAGAGGTAGAAGCACAGATAATTTCCAATCATTGCCCAGCCTCCTGATCTTTAGCAGTACAGTTAACCTGCACAGGACTCGCAGATGGAAGTTTAACAACTTCCTTCTTGAGAAGGACAATATCTCAGATAAAATTAGGAATAGCATTAAAGACTTTCTGTCATTAATGACCCTGCTGATACCTCCTGAGTAACACTTGGATTGCCTCAAATGCTACCTCAGAAGAATCATTATTAGTGAAGCTGCAGCCCTTAAAAACAAAATGCCAAAACAAAAAGAAATAATAACGAAAATTAAAGAACAAGAAAGGCTTCTTCACAGTTCAGACTCTCCTGCAACTTGGAATACATGGTCAAAACTTAAATAGAGTACAATGTGACACTAAGAAGCTAAGCAATCTTCTCTATAAGGGAAGCAAGACTTAATTACATTTACTCAAGTATGAAAGCAGCCAACATACTAGCAATACGTCTGAGGCACTAACATTACCACTGTTAGATATAGTAACTCAGCTAATATCATAATGGGCCATCAATAAATTAATAGTGAATTCAGGAAGTTTTACCTAGACCTTTATAAAGAAGAAAGGTACAGGGATCAAATACCTAGAGATGTTTTGTAATGGTTTAAATATTTCAAAAGTATTGCCCCAATATCAGAGTATGTTGGGTGTTAATGTTCAGATGGTAGAAGTTCTTGAGGCAATAAAACAAATGAAAAGGAATTAGACCCCAGATCCTGATGGCTAGTCATCTAATTTTACAACAAATTTCACAGAAAATTGCTTATATACTTGTGGAGGTTTTAATGAGTCCAAGGAGGCTAGACATCTCTAGTGAGATGACTATAGGCCTTATCACTTCAATTCATAAACAGGAAAAGATTATTTCTCATGTAGTATCCACTAATCTATCTCTTATAAATTCAGATACCAAAATATTAGTGAAAGTACTATCAAATAGACTAGAGAAGGTTATCTCATACCTCATTTCAAAACAATGAACTGGATTTGTGAGGGTAGGCTGTCTACTGACAACACAAGAAAACTACTACATGTCATGCAGGCTACTAATAAGGCCACAATACCCTGTGGACTCCTATCCTTGATGCAGAGAAGGCGTTTGACCAGATTTCTTGGTCTCACATCTTCTTAACCTTACAGCTTTATGGATTTCCAATAATTTTCTTAAATGGATAGTCTTGTTATACAAGAATTCTAGTTCTGTGGTGGTAACAAATGGAGTCATCTCCCCATTCTTTACAATTAACAGTGGTACTAGATAGGGTTACTTGCTTTCAGTCCTGTTATTCAACCTCATAATAGACCCACTTATAAGAAAACTGGAACATGATAAAGAAAACATGAGGTTCAAAGTAGCACAAAGCAAACACATGGTTGCAGTTTATGCAGATGAAATCATGCTAATGGTCTCTAATCCCTCTAGATCTTTGTCAAAAATCTTTACTGTTATTCAGGACTTTGGTGTCTCTCAGGATATAAACTTAACAGGAATAAAATAAACTTTCTTCCACTAAATAGGTTGTGTAATAAAGATGAGATCACAAATCTGGGTCTTGTGTGGAAAAAGAATATATATATATATATATATATATATATTTAGGAATTAAAATCTATAATATCTTGCACAAAATTACACTTAAAATGCCAGTGAAATCAGAAGAAGGATGATAGAAGATTTAAGCAAATGGAATAAATTGGCACTGGGATTGTTGGGAAGATTAGATTCTGTCAAAATGACCCTGTTACCAAAACTACTTCACATCTTATGACTGTAAACTGATCATGAGAGGATCGTCTATCCCTAGTTGAAACTGACATAAACTGTAGAGTTTACTGAAATGTCTGTTAACATAGAACCATTGGGATAATATCATCCTCCCCTACCAGAACCAGACATTGTCTCAAAGATTTAAATTTCTTTAACCCTTAACAAGTGTTGCTTCCCAGTCTCTTCCGTCCCAACCCACCACCCTGACCAAGGAAAGCAGCCACAAGCCCAAACCAGACTCTTCACTTCAGCTGAGTGGCCCCTGGTGCTGCTATCTGCTGGAGGTCAGACCTCTGCATCCAGCCTGCCACCCCTTGACCAAAGAAGGCAGTCACAAACCCAACCCAGGCTCTCCACTTCAGCCGAGTGGCCCTGGTGCTGCTACCTGCTGGTGGTCAGACCTCTGCATCTAGCCCGCCACCCCTTGACCAAGGAAAGCAGCCACAAACCAAAACCAGGCTCTCCCCTTCAGCCAAGTGGTCCTGGCACTGCTACCTGCTTGCAGCCAGACCCCTGCATCCAGCCCACCACCCCTGACCAAGGAAAGCAGCCACAAGCCCAAACCAGGCTCTCCCTTCAGCCAAGTGGCTCTGGTGCTGCTACCAACTGGCAGCCAGACCTCTGCATCCAGCCCACCAACCCCTAATCAAGGAAAGCAGGTACGATAGGTCAGCTCCTAGCTTGGAGCTGTTAGCTTCAATCGCCATAATTGACTGGCTTCTGGGACTGTGGCCACTTTCTGATTGGATGCTGTAGATCCTCATTGAGAAAGCAAGCACCCAAGGCACCTTTTCAAAACACAGCTCGGCCACTGCCTTGCTGTACTGCTCTGTGAACAGTGTTTTCTGCTGAATTTACTGCTCATGTGGAAATGTTTTCTTTTCTCTTCTTGAAATTTTCTGCTGTTTAGCCTGCTGTAGTAGCTAGGCCTGACTTCTTCATAGCCTATGGCTTGTACTGCTGAATATTGTTACTACTTAAACATTTTACCTTTAAACTATTGCACTGTACACTGTATGTAGGAATTGCTTCCCAGAGTATAGCAGAGTTGTGCCGAACTTAACCGACTGCCTGACATCTATATAGCTTACTGCTTGCACTACTGAATTTTTTCTGCTGAACTACAGTCACTGCCCAATATTGTAGGATAGTTTGAACACCTGACTACTGCCTGCTGTTTGTCTGCCACACTTTTCCCATCACAGTTCCTCTCATTCATCCTTGGACTGCCTTCTTTGTTTCCCTCTTTCTTGCTTTTCCCTTTGCATTTCTTTTCTCTATTCCTACACTGTTTCTCTGCCATCTACTGGACCCCTGATTCTCTCTCCTGACACCCACCTGAACCAGCAAATTCTGTAAATATTGCCTGGCATTTTTGGCCATCTTCTCACACATTCCAGACTACCCTGAGTCTTCTCCACCACATGCCTCCTTTCCAGCTCTCCCTGGTCTCATTCAAGGCCCCCCATCAACCTCCTGAACCATCCTTTTGTTTTGCTAAATTCCCACCTGGCACCTTTGACCAGACCTCTCCACAGGAACCTTTTCTCTCCACTATTTGCATCTACTTCTACCCTTAGCACTAAATTGCCCAGGTCCCTCCCACCAATTTACTTGAGCTTTGTCTTTGACTTTTTAACTAATGGCCTGCCTATTTTCTGCTCTTTTTAGCCACAAGCCCAAACCAGTCTCTCCACTTCAGCCGAGTGGCTCTGGCACTGCTACCTGCTGGCGGCCGGAACTCTGCATCCAGCCCGCCATCCCTGACCAAGGAAAGCAAGTACGATTGGTCAGTTCCTAGCTAAGAGCTGTCAGGCTTCAATCCCTGTAATTGGACTGGCTCCTGGGACTGTGGCCACATCCCAATTGGATGCTGCAGATCTCTATTGAGAAAGAATGCAGTCAAAGCACCTTTTTCAAAACACAGCTCAGCCACTGCCTTGCTGTACTGCTCTCTGGACAATTTTTCACCCAACCCCCACCCTCCTCCCTCCTTTCTTAAATACACTTCCACAGTGATCTCGCCCCTGAGGCCTCACACTAGTCAATTACAGCAACTCCTTAAAGGGGCTTTCCTTCCTGAACTTCTTAAAGGGTGACCCTCTCTCGTGCTCAAATTTAATTTATTATCCTCAATGCATCTGGGATCAAGTGCATTGACACTGACTATGGTCCTCCTCTTCCTACTTCCTACACCAGCCTCACCTCACTTTGGACCATCACCCTCTACCCATAATAACCCCCTCTTATCTACACACCTCTACCCAACCCCTGATGCTCGACCACTTCCCCCATGCCCCCACTTCCACCCCTGCTTCCTCTTGCTTCCCCTCATACCTTGATCTCTTCTCCTCTGTGCCTTTCCCACCCTTCATACTCTACCCACCCCTTGCACCCCAGCACCCGGCCCCATGTCTAATCACAAGGGAGATGCACAATCAGTACCATGCTTTGGTGTGCCTAATCACCTCCTGTTGCTTCTATCAGGTAACAATCATCCAAACCCTGGCCCCGTGCCCAACCTTATGAACAAGCCTTCCCAGGCTCAAGGACTCCATAGCTTCCATGAATATTTGCAGCCTCCTTAAGAAGGCTGCTGCATTCCAATGCTGGATTACTCAGCACCAACCAGACATTGTCGCGCTCATCAAAACCTGGTTATCCAAATCCACCCTGAGTCCTTTGTCTCCTTCCTGGTTACACCTCTTCAGGGAAGATCGGGTGGGTAAGCATGGAGGTGGTTGTGCTGTCTAGATGTGTGACTCCCTCCTTGGACATGCACTTCCACCACTCAAGCTTGACAACCGGTGCAAGCCCTCACACTAAAATCTCCTCCAACCTGGTAAGGGCCCTCTTTCTCGCCTGCCTATATTCCTCAGAAGCAAGACCTCACCATTCAGGCGCTTGCTGACTACCTCTCTGGCCTACCACCCAAATGGCCCAGATAGTTGTTGGTGACCTGAATATCAACTGGCTCTCTGCCATGGCCTCCTGAACCAGAGATATATTTGCCAACCTTGACATGTCTCAGCTTGTCACCACCCCAACTAGATTCAATCCTCTACTGGCACCAGCACCTCTTGGACATCACCATTACCAACCACCCCTAGAGGGTGCTCAATATCAGTGTATTTCCCAACTCACTTAGTGACCACTCTCCAGTTGTGTTCTCTTGGTCTGCTACCAACAGCAAACCTGCATCACAAACCACCCAGCGACGCCGCTACTCCCAGGCAGTCTGCATCACCTTAAACTGTACCTCTCAAAACTAGATGGTTCCCCAATCAGGTTTTCACCATCCATAGATGAGGCATTGGATTTTTTCACTTGTACTTTTAACACTGCCTGTGACCTCTATGCCCCTTCACTAGAAATCACACCAAAAGCAAAGCACACCCTGAGTTACCTCCTCCCTCCTTCACAAGCTTAAAATGAGAGACATCCTGTGGCACATTGCTGTGGAATCTGGCGCCAGCTGATAGGCAAGCGTGACAATGCTGAGCACAATAAGTGTACTTGGGCCATTCGACAGACCAAAGCCCAGTACTACAAATCGCTCTTGTCTCCTACTGGGGTCAGCTAGGAACTTTTAGGATAATGTAAAAGAGCTGAATGGAATCCACTCTCCATCACCCTTTCAACTCTACTTTAATGGAACTGTCTGCTGTGACCCCTTGGCATTGCAGACTGCCTAAACCACACTTTCCCAGACCTGAGTTCAGTCCTGCCCAGTAACTTCTTTCACCCCATCACAGTAGCACCCTGCCCACTCTCCAGAGACTGCCTTTTATCTACATACCATCTCCCCACTGGAGGTTAGATCCCTTTGCAAAAGCCATTAGTAGTAACAACTGCAGCACTGACATACTGAACACTAGGCTACTTCATCTGATGTTGGATGCTATCCTGGACCCACTTACTGAACTGCTCAACCCTCTCTGTGCCTGGGGCAGTTCCCCAACATGGAAAACTGCCATCATCACTCCCATCCTAAAGTGCAACGATTGAGTGACCCCGGTAACTATCAACCTATTTCCATCCTCCCCACTCTCTAAGGCCCTTGAAAATGTATTTGCCAACCAGCTTACTAATACCTGACCTTGCAGAATATCCTGTGCCCTGAATAGCATGGCTTTCATGCAGGTCACAACACCACAACTGTGCTACTTGAATTCTCCAACTTTCTGCACTCTGCTCTTGATGCCCAAGTCCTGCTGGTGCCATGTTCATTGACCTCTCAAGGCCTTTGCCACAGTTTTCCATCCCTCCTACTTGACTCCTCAGATGTATTGGTTTCTCCCTGGCCCCTTGCATGGTTCACCAGCTACCTCTCTGCCAGAACTTAGTGTGTAAAAATCAATAGCACCCTATGTGACATATGACCTGTCTGCTCTGGGGTTCCCCAGAACTCCATTTAGGCCCTCTCCTCTTCAGTCTCTACCTCAACTCCCTTCCCTTGGCCTGCCCAAGTAAGAACCTCCTCTATGTGGATGATGCTGTGCTGTTCGTCCCTGACCCCAACCCCAACACACTCCAGGCCACCTCCAACAAGCTTTTGATAGAGCTGAGCATTGGTTCACATCACAAAGACTAGTCCTGAACCAAAAAGACCAAAATTATGCTCTTCGCATTGCCAAAGCAAAGCCAGTGGTGCCACTCTCATGATATTGCCTAGCACACTAAACCCCATTGAGCAGCTTTCCTCCTACAAGTATCTGGGCATTACCTTTGATTCATCACTCTCCTTCCATTCCCATATTAATGCCCTTTTGCTGCCACCAATGCCAGGATTGAACTGTTATGCCACCATAGGGACTCCCTACCACAAGAGGCACTTAGATTGGCAATCACCTCCTCTGTCCTGTAACTCATCAACTATGGGCTGACCATCTATGCTGCAGCTGACAACACTGTGCTTGCAAGAATTCCGCTATCTATAAACAAGGCCTATAGAAACATAGAAATTGACGGCAGATAAGGACCATAAGGCCCATCCAGTCTGCCCATTTCTTTTTCTACCTTATAAATGTGCCATCGGCCTTTGCTCTGTCAGTGGCCTATCTATTTATAGTCATTTGTATTGCTCCCTTATGCCTATCCCATACCTGTTTAAAGCCCTGCACTGTATTCATAGCCACACTTCTTGTGGTAAGCCATTCCATGCATCCACCACCCTTTCTGTGAAAAGAATTTCCTCAAATTCCCCTTAATCGGTCCCCTCTAATCTCATACTGTGACCTCTTGTCCCTGCTATTTTTCTTACATTTAAACATGTTAGACTCTTTCCTTGTTAATGCCCTTAAGGTGTTTGAATGCCTCGATCATATCACCTCTCCCTCCTTTGCTCAAGGGTATACATATTGAGCTCTGTTAATCTGTCTTCATATGTCTTCTGATGCAGTCCCTGCATCATTTTGTTACCCTTCTCTGGACTGCCTCAATTTGGTTAATGTCCTTGTGAAGGTGTGGCTCCAATACTGCACACAGTACTCCAGATGGGGCCTAACCAGTGTCTTGCAAAGAGATTATTACCTCCTCTTACGACTTGTGATACCCCTAATAATACACCCTAACACCCCCTAGCCTTACCTACTGCTTTAGAGGTCTGCTTGGATGATTTCAGGTCATCAGTGATGATGATGCCCAAGTCTCTTTCTTCCTTTGTGACTGCTAGCAACTCCCTCCAGCCTATAGGTGACTTCAGGGTTTCTCTTCCCTATGTGCATGATTTTGCACTTCTTTGCATTAAATCCCAGTTGCCACTCTTCTGACCATTTTGCTAGTTTATCCAGATCTCTTTTCGTTCTGCCCACCCCATCTGGATCATCTACTCTGTTGCAGATCTTGGTGTCATCTGCAAACAGACACGCCTACCCTCTAGTCCATCTGCAAGGTCACTAATGAAGATGTTGAAGAGGACTGACCCCAGAACTGATCCCTGAGGTACCCCACTTGTGACTTGCATCTCTTCTGACTGTATACCATTTACCACCACTCTCTGTTTCTGCCCGTCAACCAGTTTGCCACCCAGTTGACCAACTTCTGACCCACCCCAGCCTACCCAGCTTATTTATCAATCTTCTATGTGGAACAGTGTCAAAGCTTTGCTGAAGTCAAGGTAGGCGACATCAACTGCCCCCTTGGTCCACCACTCTGGTTACCCAGTCAAAGAAATCTATGAGATTAGTTTGACAGGACCTTCCTTTGTAAACCCATGCTGTCTTGGATCCTTGCCCCATGGATTCCAGGTGTTGTACTATCCTTTCCTTAAGGAGTGCCTCCATAATCTTGCCCACTACTGAGGTAAGACTGACTGGTCTGTAGTTCTTCGCCTCCCTGCTGCCATTCTTATGGAGCGGGATGACATAAACCCTTCTCCAGTCTTCTGGGACCTCTCCTGTGCTTAGAGACTCACTAAACAGTTCTGCTAATGGCTCTGCTAGCAGGCTAATGCTAGTACACCTATACATGATTGCTGTACTCCAGCACCTACTTGCTCAACCTTGAAGAAAGACTTCCTAGCAAACCTGCCTTCTTGTAAAGATACCCTGTTAGGCTCTCCTCCTGGGGTTGCCACCTCCCTTTAGTGTGCCTCCCTCAGTCTCCACCCACAGCACTGTCAAAACCTCCCTTATTGTCCCAAAGGACCTCTATGGCCCAGAGATCCTTTTGCTATCAGGCTCCTCCTGGTTCAATTCCATCCCAGCCAACCTAACTGACTCCATTAGGCTTGGTCCTTTCAAGGTCTTTCTCAGAAGCCATCTGACAAGCACTCGCTGCTGCAACTGCACATAATCCCCACCTGCTCCTTACCTCACCCCTAGGCAGGGTTTGCCCTGTCTACTTTTGCTGTATATGCCTGGGGTCTCAGGCAACATCTGCTGACTAATGTAATAAAATATCTCTGTTTGCTACCTGACATGGTACTTGTGTACCTATATTATAACTTCTGTGATCTATCTATTACCAAGCTTGTACCAGCACTGAATTCCTGTAACACTGGTTGCTTTTTAATCTAAGCATTATGTACTTTACTGTTTTGTTTGCTGTGATGTATTGCTCTCTTGACAAGGTGCCTTTGTAAATGAGTCTTTGACTCAAAGGTCTGTAAACTGATGATCTAATAAATAAATAAACAAAAACTAGGCAGTGGCATGCCTGATTTCCATTTCATCTCCATCTCATCTTCAGACAGGTGGAATTATTAAAGTTATACTGTAGCTTGTCTGCCTAATTTTACAAAAGCCAGTGAACTCACATTTCCCCTAATTTCAAACACATACTAAAGCAAATGTTTCTGACTCCCAGCCTTGGTGTTGGGTTCATATCCACAGGCATTTTCTAGATCTCTGCAAATCACACATATCCAGCTGTGCAGCTCTGCACCTGTGGATTCATGCAGAACACAACTGAAGTCCCAGCCCTGGATACCTTTGACACATTTCTCAATGCCACAGAACAATTATTTTGCAGTCATATTGGCTCTTGCTAGATTTTGTTTTACATGGTTGAGGTCTTTCATCCAAGATTGCATCTTGAATGCTGTAGTAGTTAGGTTGATGAATGGAGCAGTGTGAGTATGGGTTGCACATTTAGTTTGGTGTGTGTCTGTGAAACAACTTGTTTTGTTCTCTCTCTCTTCACAGGCATATCACTATTGATGATGCTGCTGATACTGCCATGAAGATTTAATGACAGCCTCGCCTATGGCATGTTCCTCACAAGTGTGATGTGAAGGTACAGTAAGAATCCTGTTTGTACACCTTTTTTCCAGGGTAGATATCTTTTGTTCAAGTTTGTGCCTTGAATTTTGCAGTATAGTAAGGCTGATGGAAGGAGCAGGGTGTGAATGGGTTGCTGCAATGCCCCCACCAACACAACTACTGTTACTGCTGCACCAAACAGCAACACAAGAAAGAAGAGCTAGCCACTCTGCTGCTAAACCACCCACTTGTTCTCTACAACAATTGGTGTTGCTGCTTCACCAAATAACAACACAAGAAAGACATGCTTGCCACCCTGCTGCTGATCCATCCACCTGTTCCTTCACCACAAGTGCTGTTGCACCAAAGAACAACATAGAATAATTACTAGCCACACTGCTGCTACTGTTGCAGTTAATCCGCCTGCCTGTGTCTCTGCTATAATAGGTGCTGCTGCACCAAAGAACAACACAAGTAATAATTACTAGCCACACTGCTGCTACTGTTGCAGTTAATCCATCTGCCTGTGTCTCTGCTATAATAGGTGCTGCTGCACCAAGAACAACACAAAAAGAACTGCTAGCCACTCTTGCTGCTGCTGCTGCTGATTCATCCACCTATTCCTCCACCACAACTGGTGTTGCTGCTACACCAATGAACAACATGAGAAATGTCTGCTAGCCACTCTGATGCTTCTGGTCCAACCACCTGTGTCATCATTATTGGTGTTGCTTCTTAATCTGCAGCAATGAACAACACAACAGAGAACTACTAACCACTCTGCTTCTGCTAACGGTCTATCCTCCTTCCTCCATCACAATTGGTGTTGCTGCTGCAAAAATAGACCAAAAAACATTGGCACCATTGTTGCTTGCTTTGCATCTGTTATCTCCTTTTCTACACTTTTCTATTGGTCCCAAATCAGCACTTGCTGTATAACCCCACTTGGCCACTTGTGCCCCAAAAGCATTCAAAAATAAAATAAAAATTGACTGGCATTATTGCTTGTCTTGTATCTGTTATTTCACTTTCTGCTTGTCTCTGTTGGCCACACTCACTGTATAACCCCCAGTTCTCCTCTTCTGCCAACCCCCCAAAATGGATGGACATTGTTGCTCACCCTGCGTCTGTCATCTTCCTTTCTGATCTTCTCTGTTGGCCACAAATCAGCACACCCCAGTTGTCCCATTGTGCTCCCACAAAAATTGGACAAACATTGTTAATTGTCCTGCATTTGTTATCTTCTCCTTCCTACTCTTATCTGTTGGCCAAATATCAGCACTTACATTCCTGTATAACCCCTAAGTATGTCCCTTGTGCCTCCTGAAAGAACACAAAACACAGAGTGCTAAAACAGTTTCACTTTCCTAGTATGTACAAGAAGACACTAAAAGAAACACACAGTTAGTTCTGTTGAAATAGTTCCTGCCATTCAAAATTAAATTCTGCAAAACATGCCCAAATTGGAATGAGGGGATGGGACTGCTTGAGGAGACACCTGTGGTAGTGGCCATGGAGGATGTGGGTTCCTCCCTCGAGGAGGCCCCAATGTGGAAGGAGAGGACCCCAGCAGAAGAAAGCAGCATCTGGTGGGGGACTTGATTGCAAAGGGGGTAGATTTGGAAACAAGATGGGAGGGATGGAAGGAGGGCGATGCCTAGCTAATGCCTCAGCTCAGAGGATAGAATGTGGATCATGAGGATCGCTAGAATGACAAGGCAGGATGGAGTTCTGAATGTCATTGTCCACCTGGGGAGAAATGACCTGGCTATGGCTAGGGCTTGGATTGTGCAGGGGATTTTAGGGAGGAGGGAAGGGGTCTTAAGCAGGTATCATGCTCAGTGGCTTTCACTGAGGTGCTGCCTGTCTATGGTGGGGGGTAGAGATCTCCACACTAGGATCTTCAACTTGTGGTTGAAGGATTGATGTAAGAGGAGGGTGTGGCTACATTTGGGACTGGGGACTAACATGGAGGATAAGGGCCTATACAGAGGTGATGGTCTGCATCCATCTAGGAAGAGAACTGCAGTCCTAAGTGGACGGTAAGACGGTTTCTTTGATTAACATTTAAATTCACTTCTTTTCTTAACAGTGTGGAACAGAATTACACAACAAGATTAGAACGTCTTTAAAGATTTTATTCAGCAAAATGCCATATCAGTAGCGGTGCAAAGTAGTGCAGTCTCAGTGCAAACACACACAAAGCAGGTGTTCAGTCAATTCATTTCTTGTCATTATGGTGCTGTTCAGCTTCAACTTCACACATTTATTATAGTGGTTTAAGTCAGTTTATAGTGGATTCACAATAGGATTTCAAGCACTTGATGTCTGAATGAGAATGAGAACCAACCTGCTATGGATCAAACTGCAGAGACAGTGAACAAAAACCCAGCACTTCACGATCGAGTCAACATTTCATCTGGGGTCTTTGATAAGTGATGAACATTTAAACTAGTCGAGAGGGTGGCAGAAGAAATCAAGGAGGCATAAACTGCCTCCCCACAGACTAAAGCAGAGAGAAGGAGGACCTCGAGGAAGTAAATCTCCCAGGATGCAAAATAAAGAAAACAATAGTATGGTTGAAATGAAAGGAACAGGAACATGAGCAGTAAAAGAGATGGGGAAAGAGACAGGGAAAAAAGAAACAAAGGAAACAAAGTGGGTAACAGGCAGAGGTAACAAAATGTGGAATGCAATTTGTGCAAATGAAAGATATCTAGGAAATAAACTTCTAGCCTTAGAAACCATCATGGTGGAGGCAGACCTAGACAGTATGGCCATTATTGAGTTATGCTGCGCAGAATACTATGACTGACACATGGCTACACCAGGCAATACTCAGTTCAAGAAAGATGGAGTAGAAATGAAGGGAGGAGAGATGGTGTTGTGTGTAGAGAGGGCATTAAAGTGACAGAGGCACAGAAAATCCAGGGGCAATGGACGTGTTGGAGGTACAGTCAGTCTCTTAGTGATCACCATAACATGTGGTTCAACATAAAGATAGCAGCAGCAGCAGCAAATCACACAAGAACAAAGGTCCTGCATTTCAATAGGGCAGATTAAAAAATGGGTAAATGCCTCAGAGATGACTAGCAGTGGGGATGGCAAGGGTGAGGTGGAAGAACAGTGGGCTAAGTAAAGAGATTACATAGTAAAGGAAACAGTCCTTCAACTCTCTGAAGTGAGCAAAACAAAGGAAAAAGTGATCACTATGGTTCTTGAATGATGTAGTCAAGAAGGTAAAAGCTAAAGGGTAGCTTTCAGGAGGTATAAAAAGACACAGAGGGAAGAGGGCGGAGAGGTGTATTTGGAGAAGCAGAGGAGGCAGAGAAAGCAGTGAGGAGAGCAAAGGTACATCCTGTATAAATAATCATCTAAGAGGCAACAAAAGAGGACAAGACTTTTTTGTGCATGTGTGAAAGGAGGAATACTAGGGAGGGATTGTGAAGTTAAGAAGTGCAGACAGGGTCTATGAGGAGAAAGACAAGGAAAAAACAGTTATCCTCAGCAAATACTTTTTTTTAGTCTTCGTAGAAGAAGGGGAAGAGATGGGTCATGTAAAGCAACAGCAGCACTGTGGAGGGAGGTAGACATAAGTTCTCTTACAGAGGAGAGAGTACTGACGTGATTTGCAAATCTGAATGTGGAAAAAGCTATGGGGTCAGACAGGGTACAACCAAGAGTACTGAGGGAGCTTAGTGAGGTACTGCCTGACCTCTAACACCTTTTAACATTCCTTTGGAAACAGGAGTAGTTTCATAGGACTAGAGTACTGCAGATGTAGTCCTGCTTCACAAAAGTTGCAGCAGTGAAAAGGCTGGCAACTATGGGCCAGTCAGTCTGACATTGATGGCTGGGAAGCTAATGAACTTCTGAAGGAAAGGATAGTGGAGTATCTTGAATCCAGAAAGTTACAAGACCCAAGATATGGATTCATGGGGAGGCTGTGTCAGAAAAATCTGATAGATTTATTTGACTGGTTGACTAGGGAAATAGATCAGGGTGAGGTGTTGGACATGACTTACTGAGGTTTCAGTAAGTAACACTGTTCCACATAAGAAGATCATTAGAAAACTAGGCAGCTTAGGGATGAGTCCAAGGTGGTTAACTGGGTAACACATTTTGTTTTGACTCACCTCCTCCAGTTCACCTCTTCCCCATCCCCTGGGACCATTGTCACATCTGTTGACATTCACCCCAGATTACACCCAGGGAGTGACTGCTGGAATGGCCACCCCAAGTACCTCTCTTAACAGTACCACGTAGTCTGGTGGTGTGGATCTCTGGGCTTGGCTTCATGGGGTTAGAGCTACTGGATTTGGCATCCATTTTGTCCCCTTAGTGATGGGAGGTGTGGCATGCAATGACGTATGAGTGCACAAACCCACATCCGGCAACCTCCCAGAACTACTAAGCCTCACCTGTGCTGGACCACAGCTTTCACTAGGGAGTCAGTCACAGACTGAGTGCTTCCCACCCTCCCCTGAGGAGGAGAGCAGTCCGTTGGATGCTCGATCCTCCTCCCCAGCTGGCCCTCCAACTCCCAAGCTCGCATCTGAACTCAGGTCGTTGGTTTCACAGCAGAAATCCAACTGCTGCACTTGTAGGCCAGCTATGGTAACACATTTGTTAAGGTAAATGTGGCAGAGGTGTGGTAAATCGAGTTCACGTCAGGAAAGTGAGGTTGGCTGAGCATTGGGGCCACAGGGTGGAGTACTGAGGCCAGTACTCTTTAATGTCTTTATAAGTGACACTGCAGATGAGCTGAGAAGGGACACTCTGCCTCTTTGCAGATGACACCAAAATCTGCAGAATGTGGATACTCCAGAGGTGGTGAAAGCATGTGAGATCTTAGAAAACTTGAGGGTGATCAAGGCTTGGCAGCTGGGTTTCAATGTGAACAAGTGCAAATCATGCACGAAGGGCACAGAAACCCACATTCTGGGGGTAACACAAACTCTATGAAAATAGAAACTAATATAATAACAATACAATGGGAAAATACTTCAGCAATTATTTTATAATCCTTTAATTGAAGTGGAGAATGCCTAAGTAAAGATCTAATCAGTGAGGTTAAAAGGATTGTTGGATTCTATGGACTAGTTATCAACATTGCAACTTAAGGGTTCTTTAGGAGATTAATTGATACACCAAGAGTCAGATTTTTAAAATGTAAGAATAAAATTATCAAATTATATATATATATATATATATATATATATATATATATATACACACACACACACATATATATATATATATATATATATATACAGTATATACACACACACACACATACAGTATATATATATATATATATATATATATATATATATATATATATATACACATATATATATATATATATATATATATATATATATATATATATATATATATAGTGCTATTACTTGTCCTTATTTTATGGAGATCAAGGTAACAGGCAGTAGATTCTTTTCACTCTCTTCTGGTTTTGAATCTCCAATATCTGAAAGAATAGTTGGCCTTTAAACTTTAGTAGGCCTCACACCTTGAGTGGCCACTAGGTCCTTGGACCAATCATAATGTTGTTGACTAATTCTGATTGGTTGTCCTTTCCTTGCCAGTCATGTGAATGGCGTCTGATCACAACATGATCATGAAGTTACACCATCATAATTAATTTGATCAATATGTGGTAGTAGTGCTCCTTCCACAGAATGTCTTTCAATCTATATGTGTATATATATATATATATAGAGCGTTGCATTGTTATCAGTAAACATAACGCGAGCCATTGATGTTTGCAGTGTAATAACATATATCATGATATTACAGTGTACAGACAAGCAGCATAAACCTTAGAAAAACATAAAATAAACCTTCCAAATATACGACTATATTACATGCTTTGTGTCTCTAAATTTCAGGCTAAACATACAGGGTCATGTTTACAAAAGACAATTTGGCATGTGTATTTGAAATCTTGTTTCTGACAACTGTCTGACATTTTGCATTAACCAAAGTTTCCATAAAGAGAACCATTTTTGACCTGTAAATTCATTTTTAATGAGAAAACAACTTTCAGAAGCTTTAATCTATAATTCTCTTTTGGAAGAGAAAACAACTTCAGAATGAACCAATTTTATACTACAAGCTGAACTTTCAAGGTGTGATCACATGTCTGGTAAGGACAATCAATCAGAATTAGTCAACAACATTACAATTGGTCCAAGGACCTAATGGCCACTCAAGGTGTGAGGCCTACTAAAGTATAAAAGACAAGCTGACCTGTAAATTTGCTTTTGCAAGCAGTTCACTTAGGCGAAACAGCCCACAAAATGGATATTTGTGTCCATCTTGGATTGTGCAAAAGCATTATAAAACAGTTCAGTTTGGCTCTATGTACAATAAACTGTATACCCATACACATAGACTGTGAGCACCAACCCTTGCATTGGTTTAAATTTGTTGCATGACCCAGCAATCCCCCACCTTGACACTAGCAAAGCAAAGCAAAACATGGTGACTACATTAGCTTGATCAATTGTGCTGCTTGCAGAAAGTGAAGCCAGGTTGTATGATTTTTAAGTAAAGATGAAAATGAGAACTCTTTGAGAACAATTAAGTTTTGAAAGTTTACTTCTATTCAACTATTAGAAATGACAGGACTAACATCTCCATCATGCAGTGGTTCATCCAAATCATTTTTAGCCTTATACAGTTATTGCTAATTTGAATGAAGTGTGTATCCTTATGGTCTTGCTGAGATTGCAAGTTTAAGGCCAAGGGATCAATATGCAGATTAAAATAGGTACAGTGAAGCCCACCAGGATGAAGCGCAGCACTGCAGAATTCTGCAGTTGAGTTACTGCAGTAAACAATGCAACTTCAATGGGAGTTAATCACTTTTGTTATGCAGAAAACCTGTGACACTGCGCTTCATCCTGGTGGGCTTCACAGTTTATACTTTTCAATATCCCCATGGTAGTCAGGTTCACTCTGGATAACAGACTCATCATGTGTGGTAACAGGTGTGATTTCAGTCTCACCAGTAATGGTACACTCATGAGAAGTAAAAGATGGATTTGGGGTGACAACATCACAGGACAGGGACCCATAAGATATTTCTTATATTAGTAACAATACAGTACTGTTCCCCATATTATAGACTACTTAAAAGTTAGAGGTGCTATTTAGTAAGCTGAACTGGATAGGAACCGTGAGGTTCATTTGCATTTGGCTAGTTGCTTTTGTCTTTGTCTGTCTCTTCAGGCATGTAACCACAAATGAAAGTGCAGCATTGAACACATCACATCTACACACATATCTATAGCCTTTGACAGTGCAACATGCAGTATGTGGGCTCTCCACATCTGCATGGCATGGTGGAAGGCATAGGATCATAACGTGTAAGATATTGTGCCACAATATATATCACACTGCCAACACAGTGTGTTATATTGCATGTGCAAAACTCTTGTTTTATGCGATGTTCTGCCCTGAACCCCCAACTAAAATATCTAACCCAAGGGTGAGGGATTTCAGTAAATATCGCAAAAGTGCAAAAAGAAAATGTTCATAGATCTAGGACTGGGAATCAAACCCAGTCCCAAATGCTCTGCCTGCTTCCTTTCCTGCCAGTGACTTATCCTTTGAGCCTTGGCAGCTGCTCGACAGAAGCCTGTCCCAACAGACATATTATCTTCTGCATACGGCAGTGAGAGGTGCAGTACTGTGCACAGAACCAATTGCAGTATTGTCCTCTACTGCGTTGTTGCAGTTTTGGGTTTAGTTGTATGCTATTAAGCATCGACATATTGACCTGGTAGGATGGTAGAATACCAGGAGCTGTGGTAGATCTTAACATTCTTTGTACATGTCCTCCTCTAGGTATCTTATGGAGTGGACAGTGGTCAATTTATTGAATACTGAGGTAGCAGAGTCAAGGATGTGTGAGGACACAGAGAAAGAGATATACAGTTTGTCCTTGATCAAGCATGATCCTGAGTGTAACATGGGCATCTGTGGGGATGTGATGTTGCTGACCAAAGATTCCAGGCAGTGCTAAACAAAGGTCTCTAGCAATTTGTTTTAACACATGTCCTGTCTATCCTGCCACACACGTGGTGACACTGGAGAAATACCACTCAGTCAGCTGCTCATCCTGATGAGATCTAGGACGTGCTGTTTTCACATCCTGCAGCAACTTAGTTACTGTAGTAGAATATAACCGCCATAATGGCTGGGAAATGATCTCCTGACCTTTCTTATCTGTCTTTATTTCTCTATTATTTGCTTGAGTGTCATGAAATTAATTAGCAATGTTGTGCATATTGTACACCATGAATCTTTCCTTCTGTGCAAGACAGTCAAGACCATGCAGCTCGGCTTCTCTACCTCCTAAGCCTTGTTAATTTCAAAATACCCAATATGGCATATTTGTTTTTATCTGCCCTATTTGAGTTGACACACCTACCCAAATAGACTTGATATAGATCTATCAGTTCTGTCCAGGCCCTGTAGTTGCCTAGAGCAGAATATGCCTTGTTGCACAATGGTTTCTTGCTCAGCTACATTAGCCTGGATATTCAGAAATGCATCAAGGGCCAGCACAGATGCAGCACAGTGCTAATCTGATGCACCATGGTGCAACTGGAGCCATATTCAGAGGTTGCAAGAGCTGAACTGCGCCAGTGCAACCCAGCTGAATATTGCAGAGTTGCACCATGGCGCAAACAGAGAGCTCCAGCGCAAACCTGGAGCACAGCAGCACAGCAACAGAGGGAGGCAGGGCACAGAGAACAGACCCAGGGACAGAGCCATGGAAGCACAGTGACAGGCCACAGGAGGCTGCCACCAGCAGGGCACAGCAGGGCACACAGGCACCCAGACACAGGACTCCAAAACACAACAGAGGCACAGAAGGCAGGTGACAGGAGGTGCCAACATCCAATGGAGGGCCACCAAGGGAGTCCCCTGCAGGCCCATGGCCATGCCCTCCACCCAGACCATGCAGGCCACACCCAGGACCATGCAGCTAAGCACACACCACACAGGCACAGGAAGCCCACACAGTGGGCACTGAACATGCTGGGTTGCAGGCAGCATGGGCAGACCACATGGGACAGGCTGCACAATGCCAAGCAGAGGACCCAAACACAGTGTGTGGACAGTACCCAACCAATGACCATGGCCGTGTGCCACCACCATGCACACACCTACCACACACCCTGACAGCCACCCCATGGGCACCCCATGGCACAGCCACTGACCCAGGGATGGACGCCACCACCACAGCACACAGCAGTGAACCACAGAAGCACAACTTGCACCCTGTCGCATGTACACCACATGAACAGACACTGGGTCACTGCAGCATGGCTCCTCATGCCACCTGCAAAGCAGACACAGACACAGGCAGGTATGTCAGAAAAAATATATTTTAAGAAAACTATGTACAGACAAACAGGGGCTGGGAAAGGTAGCTACATCGAGGGAAGGAGACATCGAACAGGGACTGTACAGTGGGAGGAGGACTGTAGGGAAGGTTAAACATAGGTAACAGGGAAAACAGGTGGCGCCTCAGTGAAGGCCCTGTCTGGCAGCTCTGGCACTCGCATTTCCTTCCACTCAGCAGTCATCATGTGTCACATGACAACCACCACGACTAGGATTGAGGACACCATGATCAGGGTCTGGTGCATCAGCCAGCTCAACATCTAGCACTGTGGTCTTACACTGGTCACCAGACACCTAGTAAGGGACAGAAGAGGTGATCAGTGCAATGGCCCAAGGAACCATGCCCACCCAGAGTACATAATGGGACCACACACCCCTGGAGGGCCTGTAATACCCACAGGGGTGGGCCAATGCCAGCTGGCAACATGGTGCACGCCGACGTCTGCACAGAGGTGGTCTCGTAGCACAATGGCCACATGACTATGCAATGACAGTCACATGGCACAGTGCACCAGCAGCACCACAGCAACAACGGTGGCAGCAAGGCACACACCCACCCCACCATCAGCCAGCACACGTGTCCAATGGACGCACCACAGTGGCAAGCACCATTCACAGTATGACACACAGCTGTCACAGCACATGGTACAGGTGGCCATTCCCACACCCACTCCCTCCCTGCCACCCTATGAACAGTGCAGGGCACCATGACAGTGCTTACCTGCTCCCTGGGCCCTGCTGGTGCCGGTCCTCCACTGTCATGGCACACTGCTTGGCCCTGTGCTACCACATCCCTGGCCTGCCTGTGGTCCTCCAGTCCTGGGAATGGCAGAAGACAGGTGCACATAAGGAACTGATCACAGCAGCTGCCCCCAGACCCCTGTGCACAGAGTATGCCCCTGCCCAACACACCCCACATGCCTTCATGGCTGCATCGCAATGCAAGCGGAAGCTGGTGATGCCATTCCATGATGCATATGATGACAGTGTACCCTCTGAAGGGCATGCCAGGTAGCCAAGCCAACACCACAGTACAGCACCAGGGCAGAATGCAACATGGAATGACTCACCTGGCTGTGGCACAGCCCCACACCTGGTGTGTGCCTAAAGCCTCCTCAGCTGGTCAGGGTCCCATCTGAAAGGTCACCATACCAGTGCCTGCATTGTTTCCCTGTTCTGTGCACCGCGATCCTGTGCTCTATGCTGATAGCAATCCCCTGCTGCACAGTGCCCTGGCTTGCTGCAAGGGCACCTGCCCAAACAGTTGTGGGGTGTGGGGCTCCACAGGCCACAATGTTGGCCAGTTCAACCTGGGACCAGTTCAGAGCATGTCTCCATCTTGCCTACACCATTTCTCCATAGCAGGTTGGTGGCAAAATGGCAGCATCAGGATCACGTGTTCGGTACCGGTGCCAGATGAATGATGCACTGAAGACTGCTCTGTGCCCACCCATCGTGCAGTGCTGGACATGCACAGTGAGCATGGCTGTTGGGGTCACAGGATCATGGAGAGGACTCAGAGGTCAGCAGTTAGTGCACAGTGCTCATGAGCGCAATAGGGAACATGCCATCATGCGCGAAGTTCACATTGTCAGTCATGCGCAGCTTGCGCAATGCTGATACATCAAGCTGATCGCACATCTTGCATGACTGACACCACTCACATCGCGGTGTGCATGTGCACTGCAGGCCCTAGTACTGCACATTTGTGGGCACTGCACCACTACTTGCTCTGGCGCAATACCATTGCGTGGGCGCAATACCTTGATATTCAGACACTGCAAGCAAAATGAGCTCATCAGCTAATGTGTGGTGTGGTGGGGTTCATTAGCATGTTATTACTGTTGCACTCAACCTCATTTGCATGCGTTGTGTCTCATAAGCGCCATGGAACAGCACAGCCCAGGGACCGTATTGCAACCTTGATAGGTAAGTAGAGAATGCCAGTGCAGCACACTGGGAGCAGACAGCACTGCAGGGTGGGATGCACCAGGAGATGTTGCCACTGACACACTGTGCTGTCCATGAACACAGGAGGCAACATGTAGGAACATGAGGAGGTCGAGGAGTGGGCCTGCATTGAAGTACAAGCCCAGCTTCACTAAAGATGACACTAATGCCCTGTTTGAGACCTACCTTGACAGGGAGGCAATGTTGAGCAGTGCCATGGGCACACTAAAGGCCAGGGCTGCTGCATGGGTGGAGGTGACAACCTATGTTAACCAGCACGGCAGCCACCAGTGGTCAGTGCAGGAGTGCCTCAAAAAGGTTGGGACTGACAGGTGGAAGATTAAGGAGATGGTGGCTGCCATTAGAGCATCCCGTAATGCCACTGGCAGAGGGCTAGCAGATGCACCCATACTGACGCTGACAGAGGATTTGGTGGCAGCCACCATGTGCCACACCACAGTGGAGGGTGTGCCTGGAGGAGGCTTCCAGATTGGTGGCAGCCCATCACTGCATGCTATGTATCAGACATGCACAGCTGGTGGCCTGGAGGATGTGTACACAGGCATGCTGGCATGCATGTGGCCATCATGCATGTCATGTGCATTTGTGCACCCATGCATGCCATGCTGCAGGACGCACATGCAGC